>VHKM01000275.1:0-663732 GCA_007210695.1 Neogobius melanostomus | reverse complement strand
TGAGAAAAGAGAGTTCATCTGTGACTTGTTCTTTAAACAGCAAGTCAGAGAAGTTTGTAGACGGGTTAGAGCGAGCTATTCTTTTATTCTTCGTTATACACTCAGCCCTTTAGGACTCTGTATTCTTTCAAGTAATGGGCAACAACTATATTTAACATATGTGTCGTTGTTGGCTCTCAGTTGCACATGCGTGTCCAGTGTTCAATGAGGGTTCTTGAGTCATCTTCTGACTCGTGGTTGAAGTGGCAACGTTCGCCCTCGTCCAAAAGCTTCCAGTGCACAGTTCAGCTTCATCCCGCAGCCAGATAATAGACCACAGTGAGGAGTTCAGTGGCTTAGTCCCTCCCATTATTAAGAGCTATCTCCTGAAAGTTAAACATCTTGTAATTCAAGTCTTTGTATTCTACGTCCTAACGACCTAACTCACACCAAGTTGCAGTCTGACGACCCAAATCTCAGCTGATCTCTGCCTAGATTACCGGCCTATTGATCTGTTCCTGGCTGAGTTTTAGCTTCATTAACTGACAGAGCCCTCGAGATATGGGCCTTAAAGATTTCTGTACACGGAGAAAAAATGGAATCTAAGTCTCCATTTCCTATTCGTGGAGGTGGTTCTCCTTCTTTTGCTTTAACACTTTAAAACTACAAAGTACAGAAGATTGACTCAAGAACCTTCATTGAGATGATTTAAACACAGACCTGAAACTTATCTGAATGTTCAACGCATGCATAACAAAGAGAGAGCAATGAGGCTCTGCAAACTTATTACGTTACCAATTTATGTTAGTTTTTTACATATAGTTTTAAACAAAAATAGGAGAAATGTGTCCTTTGCACTTGCATCGCACTGTTGTTAGTCTTGTTTAGTTTTGTTTTAAACTAAGAAGGGAAAGGATGAAAGCACTACTCACCACAGCCGCTCGATGGCAAATGGCTGAGAGGAAGTGAGACCTTCAGTGTCAGTGCTGTAGACGAGGCTCCAGTGAGAGGAACTGAGAAAGTGTTGAGATTTATTGTAGATGGTTTATGCAAAAAAAGAGATAAACGGTTTGATGAATGAGAAGTTCTCATTGCAGTTATTATGGTTTCCTAGTACGTTGCTGAAAAGGCTATTCATTTCTGTCTGTCTCCACTGTCTAGATAAAGGGTTTGATAAAATAATATGTGGCCTGTATGGCTTTATTTTGAAATAGGACAGTTCAGAATGAGAGAGGAGGCTGAACAGGGGAGCAGCAGTTAGCAATTTGCACCACACAAAAGTAGATTTTCCCGTTTAAGCCGTACTAATAAAACTGACATTGTGGCATTATGTAGAAGTAAGTAATCTCTGACATAAAGCCTGTGGTACTTCTGATATCCAAAAACAATGACTAAAGCTTAAAAGCCTTTGAAAAGTGAATCTTATTTATCAATATTCCACATGCAGATAGACATAATATGCGTTTTATTATTTAATGAGATCATCTTAGTTAATTTAAGTAAACATCTTAGAAAGCCCACTGAAATATTCTAAACCCGGAAAATTAATAAAATCAAGACTAAATTAGAACTGGGCCAGGACATAAACCATCATGATCGATAAATCAAGGCTGTTACTAACAAGTGACTAAAAACCAGTTCTTCAACATCTGCGAAAAACAATGAAACAATAGAGCTTAAGATAAACCAGTGCAGTGAATTATTAGTCCTGATTCTATATAAAGGTGTTCCTGATTTTGTTGTAACTGTATTTATTTACACTGTAGCTATTTGTGTTTAGGATTTAGTTTCGTACTGCTTCATTCCCATTTTCTTCTTTTTTTTTCTTAAGCAATCTCCACCCAAACAAAAAAGCTCTGGTTCAATATATTAACCATGTTGAGACGAGGAAGTCCCTGACACATTCTGATTGCAGCAAAACTAACTGCCCTTCCACAAATATACAACATTTTAAGTTATTACAAAATAACAGTAATCCAAAAAAGTATTGAAAATAAAACAGACTGAGTGTAAAATTCTTGCTATCTTTATTATTGTAAACAAACTAAGGCATTAGAGGTATTGGTCGTGGTTGCCGACAGGGTTTCCCCATTCTCCAGCGCTGTTCGCACTTTCTCCCAGAACAGCGCCTTGTTTCTGCGGGCCTGGCTCCGTCAGATACGTTGCGGTCTCACCAACTCCTGTGCGGTAAAATGGCTCCTGATTGGAGAAAGCTCTCCAAAAAACAACAGAATCAAACACGTCCTTTTTTTCATCAAAAAGACGGAAACGTTAAATAGAGAAAGGCACCACATAGGAGTATTAGGGCCCCTTTGACAGTTCAGTACTTACAAAGTGCAGCATTTTAATCCATAAATTATCATAATGTTAAGTTTCATAAGTACTGGCATTGTATTTCCCGCGAGCACCCACTCGCTTGAGGTTTAGTGCGGCTTGATCACGCACCAGAGGTCTTCCTTGCTGCTTGTAGATGGCGTCTGTGATGTTCTCAATGAGGGTTTCCCTGAACACAGACCACACAAACACTTAAACAGGGCCAAAGACTATATAATTAAGTAATTGCTTTGTCATACCTTGGCAGAAGTCGCGGTGTGCAACAAGCCTCCTCCCTTCGTCCCTCCAGTTCAGAATGTAACTTGCGGAAAAACCCACTCCTCATCGTGAACGTTGTAGGAGACAAATGCGTCGTCATGTGAGGACACCCCTGTCTCCTCTTTTTTACTGTCATACAGAAAGGCAAGTAGCAATAGTAGCCAATAGACGAGGCTGCCAGCGCATAAAAGTGATAGATGATCGATGAAGGAGAGTGACAAGGACCAGAGCTGAGCTAGAGAGGAAGCAGAGAAGGGCAATGTCCTGCCAACATGACTGGACGTTAAGAGTAGCAGAAAGTGTCCGTCATGGGACAATGGAAAGGAGCATCTGTACTGAAAGCCATTGGCCACTTGCACCTGTTTGTTATTGACCGCCCACTCAATAAACCCGGCATTTGAGCAGTCACAGTGAATGGATTTCCAGATAAGTCGAGATACTTCAATGAAGCAATGCCTCAAAACAGTCTCATTTATTATTCTTAGTTATTGTTTGCTAAGATCAATGTTGTACTTTGGTCAGATTAGCTCCAGTGAGAAAATCTAGTGATTTGATGTTATTCTGAGACAAATCTAGAGTTTGTAATTCTGTGATTGGTTGGAAAAGCTCAGGGTGTGGGCTAAACTCTGCACAGTTGGTCATTTGAAGTTTAGCAAGTGCGGAGTTTCCAAAAAGGAATCAGAAGGAGTGTAACAACAGATTGCACTCAGAGAAAATACTTTTAATTTTTTCATGTTGTGAAGGCTATACAGTGCATGATCAATGCAAACATTTTTGTCAACTTCAAGAGTTAATTCCTGCAGGACGAAATATTAAAACTCATAGGCTCAGAAACAGTCATTTCTTTGTCACTGAATGAACAGATTAAAATGTTGCAAATTTTCCAAACCTTCAAAAACACACCCCACTTTGGAAACTTTGAGAAAAAGTCAGTGTTTTCAGAATCGAAAGTCCCTCAAAAACACCATTTTCTACATTAGTTGCTGATTTGGATGTTACGTTTAGATCGGTAAGAAATATCATTATGTCAAAGGTGCCTTTTTGGACCAAACCCAGATAGTTTTCATTCGCGTTCAATCTGACCAAACTGGGGGAAACTGGTGCCAAACGTATAATCTAATTGAGATAAAAGATTTCTTTCAATGAAAAGTACTTTAAATTCTTTAGATCTTTAAACACACACTCTTTTAGTTTTGAAATTTTATTAAATTTAGGTTAAGTTCTTGTAATGATGTCAGATTTAAAAAGTCTGGACATTGAAGTTTGTGATTTGGTTTGATTGAAACGACAGATGTGTGAGCGAGGACATGTTTCTTATGGCCACTGGGATTCGGGACAGTTTTTGTTCGACTCTATCTCCAGATGAGTTAGTCGCGTCATGTTCGAAGGGAGGACTCTGATAAACCGCCCAGTGCATTTAAGTAAAAAGTAAGTTCCCTCAGATTAACACAGGAGCGTAGAGAGTGTCATCTAATATTGACATGTTTTTATAAGATAAATTCAACTTCTGTAAAGATTTAATACCGCAAGCCACGTCAAACACTCTTTGGTCAAACAAATGACCAAAAGATGTTAGTTCAAGATAATCCACTGAATCAACACTTCGCAAAATGGTTTCATATGTTTCAGTGGTCACTTCCATAAGAGATAATTCTAAATGCTTTAGACTTTTTAAAACAGATTTGTTTGACACATCCCATTCAAATCGGGTCCATTGCCTGACAGAACAAGATATTTTAACTGAGGCAAAACATCTGAGTGAATGCTAAACCTTTTCATATCCAATGACTGAAATTCCAGCGTAGTCAGGTTCAGGAGAGGAAAAGGAAAAAGTTCTGCTTCCAATGAGCCTGTTTCAATTTCTAAAGTCTTCAAAGATGGAGTGTGTGAAATGATCAAGGTCATGTTTTGGTCAAAATGTTCAACATGTTTAGTTCTTGGAGATTTTTCAAAAGGAGCAAATGCAAACTTTGAAATTAACTTTAATGGGTTATCAATATATCAAGATATAACAAATTGGACAGTCCTTGAACAAGTTGTCAGTCAGGTGTGTGATATGGTTTGACTTGATATTCAGCTTAGTTAAAGCTGATAGATTTGAAAAAGCCCAGTCCTCGATATCGAAAAAGACCATTATTACTTATGAATAGAGTCTTAAGTCTAGTGAAGCCAGTCAGGTCTGTCTGTCGGATTTTATCTATTCGATTTTTATGGAGGGATATAAAAGTGGCAGTTTTGGGTAAACCAGGGGGTATGGTGGTTAACCTATTTTCCTCACAAAAAAGTATGTTTTGATCATTGACATCAGCTGTGCAATTTGTTACAGAGTAAAACAGTGATGGACGAGACGGAAGCAGAAAAATCAGAAGTGAGAAAAGAGAGTTCATCCTGTGACTTGCTCCTGTTAAAGACAGCAAAGTCAGAGAAGTTTGTAGTACGTTTAAAGCATATCTATTACTTTTTTATTCTTCAGTTATCTACACTCAGCCCTTTTAGACTCTGTATCTTTCAGTGTCATGGGCAACAACTATATTTAACATATGTGTCTGTGTAGGCTCTCAGTTGTACATGCGTTGTCCAGTGTCAATGAAGGTTCTTGAGTCATCTTCTGTACTCTGTGGTTGAAGTGGCAAACGTTTCGCCCCTCGTCCAAAAGGCTTCGTCAGTGCACTAGGATTCAGCTCATCCCGCAGCCAGATATAGACCACAGGGAGGAGTTCAGTTTGGCTTAGTCCCTCCTATCTATTAAGAGCTATTCTCCCCTGAAAGTAAACATCTTTGTAATTCAAGTCTTTGTAATTCTACGTCCTAACGACCTAACTCACACCAAAGTCTGAACGACCCTAATCTCAGCTGATCTCTGCTAATTACCGGCCTATTGATCTGTCCTGGGCTGAGTTTTAACTTCATTAACATGACAGAGCCCTTGAGATATGGGCCTTAAGAGATTTCTGTACACTGGAGAAAAAGATGAAATCGAAGTCCTCCATTCCTATTCGTGGAGTGGTTCTCCTTCTTTTGCTTTAACACTTAAACTACAAAGTGAAGATGACTCAAGAACCTTCATTGAAGATATATTTAACACAGACCTGAACTTATCTGAATGTTCAAACGCAGCATAACAAAGGGAGACCAATGAGGCTCTGCAAACTTATTTACCGTACAATTTATGTTAGTTTTTTTCATATAGTTTTAAACAAAATAGGAGAAATGTGTCCTTTGCACTTTGCATCACTGTTGTTAGTCTTTGTTTAGTTTTGTTTTAAAACTTAAGAAGAAAGGATTGAAAGCACTACTCACCACAGCCGCTCGATGGCAAATGGCTGAGAGGAAGTGAGAGCCTTCAGTGTCAGTGCTGTAGACAGGCTCCAGTGAAGAGGAACTGAGAAAGTGTTGAGATTATTTTAGATGTGTTTATGCAAAAATAAGAGAAAACGTTTGCATGAGATGAGAAGTTCTTCATTGCAGTATTATGTTTCTAGTATTGTGCTGAAAAGGCTATGCATGTTCTGTCTAGTCTCCACTGTTGCTAGTAAAGGGTGATAAAATAATATGTTGGCCTGTAGGCTTTATTTGAAATAGGACAGTTCAGAATGAGAGAGGGTGAACAGTGGGAGCAGCAGTTAGCAATTTGCACCACACAAAGTAAGATATTTTCCCGTTTAACCGTACATAATAAAACATGACATTGTGGCATTATGTAGAAGTAAGTAATCTCTTGACATAAAGCCTGTGGTACTTCTGATATCCAAAACAATGACTTAAAGCTTAAAGCCTTTGAAAAGTTGATCTTATTTATCAATATTCCACATGCAGATTAGACATAATATGCAGTTTTATTATTTAATGAGATCATTCTTAGTTAATTTTAAGTAACATCTTAGACAGCCCATATGAATATATTCTAAACCAGGGGAAAATTAGATAAAATTCAAGACTAAATTAGAACTGGGCCAGGAATAAACCATGATGAGAGATAAATCAAGGCTGTTACTAATCAAGTACTAAAACCAGTTCTCATACACATGCGAAAAACAATGTAAACAATAGAGCTTAGATAAATCCAGTGCAGTGAATATTAGTCTGATTTATATAAAGGTGTTCCTGAAAGTTTTGTTGTACTGTATTTATTTACACTGTAGCTATTTGTGGTTTAGGATTTAGTTTCTGTACTGCTTCATTCCCATTTTCTTTTCTTTTTTTTTTCTTAAGCAGTCTCCACCCAAACAAAAAAGCTCTGGTTCAATATGTTAACCATGTGAGACGAGGAAGTGCCCTGACACATTCTGATTGCAGCACCTAAACTGCCTTCCACAAATATACAACATTTCAAGTTATTAACAAAAATAACAGGTATCCAAAAAGTATTGAAAATAAAGACAGACTGAGTGTAAAATCTCTGCTATCTTTATTATTGTAAACAACTAAGCATTAGCAGGTTATTGGTCGTGGTTGCCGACAGGGTTGTCCCCATTCTCCAGCGCTGTTCGCACTTTCTCCCAGAACAGCGCCTTGTTTCTGCGGGCCTGGCTCCAGCTCAGATACGTGCGGCTCCTCACCAACTTCCTGATGCGGTAAAATGGGCTCAGCTGATTGGACGAAAGCTCCTCCAAAAACAACAGAATCAACACGTCCTTTTTTTCATCAAAAAGACGGAAACTGTTAAATAGAGAAAGGCACACATAGGAGTATTAGGGCCCTTTGACAGTTTCAGTACTTACAAAGTGCAGCATTAATCCATAAATTATATAATGTTAAGTCATAAGTACCTGGCCATCTGTATTTCCCGCGAGCACCACTCGCTCTGCAGGTAGTGGCGGCTGATCACGCACAGAGTCTTCCTGCTGCTGTAGATGGCGTCTGTGATGTTCTCAATGATGGGTTTCCCTGAACACAGACCACACAACACTTTAAACAGGGCCAAAGACTATATAAATTAAGTAATTGCTTTGTCATACCTGGCTGGAAGTCGCGGTGGTGCAGACAAAGCCTCCATCCCTGTCGTCCCTCCAGTTCAGGAAGTAACTTGCGGAAACCCACTCCTCATCGTGAACGTTGTAGGAGACAAATGCGTCGTACATGTGAGGACACCCCTGTCTCCTCTTTTTACTGTCATACAGATAAGCAAGTAGCAGATAGTAGCCATAGACGAGCTGCCAGCGCATAAAGTGATAGATGATCGATGAGAGGAGAGTGACAAGGACCAGAGCTGAGCTACAGAGGAAGCAGAGAAGGGCAATGTCCTGCCAACATGACTGGACGTTAAAGAGTAGCAGAAAGTGTCCGTCATGGGACAATGGAAAGGAGCATCTGTACTGAAAGCCATTGGCCACTTGCACCTGTTTGTTATTGACCGCCCACTCAATAAACCCGGCATTTGAGCAGTCACAGGTGAATGGATTTCCAGATAAGTCGAGATACTTCAATGAAGGCAATGCCTCAAAAACAGTCTCATTTATTATTCTTAGTTTATTGTTTGCTAAGATCAATGTTTGTACTTTGGTCAGATTAGCTCCAGTGAGAAAATCTAGTGATTTGATGTTATTCTGAGACAAATCTAGAGTTTGTAATTCTGTGATTGGTTGGAAAAGCTCAGGGTGTGGGCTAAACTCAGCACAGTTGGTCATTTGAAGGTTTAGCAAGTGCGGAGTTTCCAAAAAGGAATCAGAAGGAGTGTAACAACAGATTGCACTCAGAGAAAATACTTTTAATTTTTTCATGTTGTGAAGGCTATACAGTGCATGATCAATGCAAACATTTTTGTCAACTTCAAGAGTTAATTCCTGCAGGGAGGAAATATTAAAACTCATAGGCTCAGAAACAGTCATTTCTTTGTCACTTGAAATGAATAGATTAAAATGTAGCAATTTTTCCAAACCTTCAAAAACACACCCACTTTGGAAACTTTGAGAAAAAGTCAGTGTTTTCAGAATCGAAAGTCCCTCAAAAACACCATTTTCTACATTAGTTGCTGATTTGGATGTTACGTTTAGATCGGTAAGAAATATCATTTTGTCAAAGGTGCCTTTTTGGACCAAACCCAGATAGTTTTCATTGGCGTTCAATCTGACCAAACTGGGGAAACTGGTGCCAAACGTATAATCTAATTGAGATAAAAGATTTCTTTCAATGAAAAGTACTTTTAAATACTTTAGATCTTTAAACACACACTCTTTTAGTTTTGAAATTCTATTCGAATTTAGGTTAAGTTCTTGTAATGATGTCAGATTTAAAAAGTCTGGACATTGAAGTTTTGTGATTTGGTTTGATTGAAACGACAGATGTGTGAGCGAGGACATGTTTCTTATGGCCACTGGGATTCGGGACAGTTTGTTCGACTCTATCTCCAGATGAGTTAGTCGCGTCATTGTTCGAAGGGAGGACTCTGATAAACCGCCCAGTGCATTAGAGAAAAAAGTAAGTTCCCTCAGATTAACACAGGAGCGTAGGAGAGTGTCATCTAATATTGACATGTTTCTATAAGATAAATTCAACTTCTGTAAAGATTTAATACCGCAAGCCACGTCAAACACTCTTTGGTCAAACAAATGACCAAAAGATGTTAGTTCAAGATAATCCACTGAATCAACACTTCGCAAAATGGTTTCATATGTTTCAGTGGTCACTTCCATAAGAGATAATTCTAAATGCTTTAGACTTTTTAAACAGATTTGTTTGACACATCCCATTCAAAATCGGGTCCATTGCCTAACAGAACAAGATATTTTAACTGAGGCAAAACATCTGAGTGAATGCTAAACCTTTTCATATCGAATGAGTGAAATTCCAGCGTAGTCAGGTTCAGGAGAGGAAAAGGAAAAAGTTCTGCTTCCAATGAGCCTGTTTCAATTTCTAAAGTCTTCAAAGATGGAGTGTGTGAAATGATCAAGGTCATGTTTTGGTCAAAAGAGTTCAACATGTTTAGTTCTTGGAGATTTTTCAAAGGAGCAAATGCAAACTTTGAAATTAACTTTAATGGGTTACCACTTATATCAAGATATAACAAATTGGACAGTCCCTTGAACAAGTTGTCAGTCAGGTGTGTGATATGGTTTGACTTGATATTCAGCTCAGTTAAAGCTGATAGATTTGAAAAAGCCCAGTCCTCGATATCGAAAAGACCATTATTACTTATGAATAGAGTCTTAAGTCTAGTGAAGCCAGTCAGGTCTGTCTGTCGGATTTTATCTATTCGATTTTTATGGAGGGATATAAAAGTGGCAGTTTTGGGTAAACTAGGGGGTATGGTGGTTAACCTATTTTTCTCACAAAGAAGTATGTTTTGATCATTGACATCAGCTGTGCAATTTGTTACAGAGTAAAACAGTGATGGACGAGACAGAAGCAGAAAAATCAGAAGTGAGAAAAGAGAGTTCATCCTGTGACTTGTTCCTGTTAAAGACAGCAAAGTCAGAGAAGTTTGTAGTACGTTTAAAGCGTATCTATTACTTTTTTATTCTTCAGTTATCTACACTCAGCCCTTTTAGACTCTGTATCTTTCAGTGTCATGGGCAACAACTATATTTAACATATGTGTCTGTGTAGGCTCTCAGTTGTACATGCGTTGTCCAGTGTCAATGAAGGTTCTTGAGTCATCTTCTGTACTCTGTGGTTGAAGTGGCAAACGTTTCGCCCCTCGTCCAAAAGGCTTCGTCAGTGCACTAGGATTCAGCTCATCCCGCAGCCAGATATAGACCACAGGGAGGAGTTCAGTTTGGCTTAGTCCCTCCTATCTATTAAGAGCTATTCTCCCCTGAAAGTAAACATCTTTGTAATTCAAGTCTTTGTAATTCTACGTCCTAACGACCTAACTCACACCAAAGTTTCAGTCTGAACGACCCTAATCTCAGCTGATCTCTGCTAATTATCTGCCTATTGATCTGTCCTGGGCTGAGTTTTAGCTTCATTAACTTGACAGAGCCCTCGAGATATGGGCCTTAAGAGATTTCTGTACACTGGAGAAAAAGATGAAATCGAAGTCCTCCATTCCTATTCGTGGAGTGGTTCTCCTTCTTTTGCTTTAACACTTAAACTACAAAGTACAGAAGATGACTCAAGAACCTTCATTGAAGATATATTTAACACAGACCTGAACTTATCTGAATGTTCAAACGCAGCATAACAAAGAGAGAGCAATGAGGCTCTGCAAACTTATTTAACCGTACAATTTATGTTAGTTTTTTTCATATAGTTTTAAACAAAATAGGAGAAATGTGTCCTTTGCACTTTGCATCACTGTTGTTAGTCTTTGTTTAGTTTTGTTTTAAAACTTAAGAAGAAAGGATTGAAAGCACTACTCACCACAGCCGCTCGATGGCAAATGGCTGAGAGGAAGTGAGAGCCTTCAGTGTCAGTGCTGTAGACAGGCTCCAGTGAAGAGGAACTGAGAAAGTGTTGAGATTATTTTAGATGTGCTTATGCAAAAATAAGAGAAAACGTTTGCATGAAATGAGAAGTTCTTCGTTGCAGTGTTATGTTTCTAGTACTGTGCTGCAAAGCCTATGCATGTTCTGTATAGTCTCCACTGTTGCTAGTAAAGGGTGATAAAATAATATGTTGGCCTGTAGGCTTTATTTGAAATAGGACAGTTCAGAATGAGAGAGGGTGAACAGTGGGAGCAGCAGTTAGCAATTTGCACCACACAAAGTAAGATATTTTCCCGTTTAACCGTACATAATAAAACATGACATTGTGGCATTATGTAGAAGTAAGTAATCTCTTGACATAAAGCCTGTGGTACTTCTGATATCCAAAACAATGACTTAAAGCTTAAAGCCTTTGAAAAGTTGATCTTATTTATCAATATTCCACATGCAGATTAGACATAATATGCAGTTTTATTATTTAATGAGATCATTCTTAGTTAATTTTAAGTAACATCTTAGAAAGCCCATATGAATATATTCTAAACCAGGGGAAAATTAGATAAAATTCAAGACTAAATTAGAACTGGGCCAGGAATAAACCATGATGAGAGATAAGTCAAGGCTGTTACTAATCAAGTACTAAAACCAGTTCTCATACACATGCGAAAAACAATGTAAACAATAGAGCTTAGATAAATCCAGTGCAGTGAATATTAGTCTGATTTATATAAAGGTGTTCCTGAAAGTTTTGTTGTACTGTATTTATTTACACTGTAGCTATTTGTGGTTTAGGATTTGGTTTCTGTACTGCTTCATTCCCATTTTCTTTTCTTTTTTTTTTCTTAAGCAATCTCCACCCAAACAAAAAAGCTCTGGTTCAATATGTTAACCATGTGAGACGAGGAAGTGCCCTGACACATTCTGATTGCAGCACCTAAACTGCCTTCCACAAATATACAACATTTTAAGTGATTAACAAATATAACAGGTATCCAAAAAGTATTGAAAATAAAGACAGACTGAGTGTAATATCTCTGCTATCTTTATTATTGTAAACAACTAAGCATTAGCAGGTTATTGGTCGTGGTTGCCGACAGGGTTGTCCCCATTCTCCAGAGCTGTTCGCACTTTCTCCCAGAACAGCGCCTTGTTTCTGCGGGCCTGGCTCCAGCTCAGATACGTGCGGCTCCTCACCAACTTCCTGATGCGGTAAAATGGGCTCAGCTGATTGGACGAAAGCTCCTCCAAAAACAACAGAATCAACACGTCCTTTTTTTCATCAAAAAGACGGAAACTGTTAAATAGAGAAAGGCACACATAGGAGTATTAGGGCCCTTTGACAGTTTCAGTACTTACAAAGTGCAGCATTAATCCATAAATTATATAATGTTAAGTCATAAGTACCTGGCCATCTGTATTTCCCGCGAGCACCACTCGCTCTGCAGGTAGTGGCGGCTGATCACGCACAGAGTCTTCCTGCTGCTGTAGATGGCGTCTGTGATGTTCTCAATGATGGGTTTCCCTGAACACAGACCACACAACACTTTAAACAGGGCCAAAGGCTATATAAATTAAGTAATTGCTTTGTCATACCTGGCTGGAAGTCGCGGTGGTGCAGACAAAGCCTCCATCCCTGTCGTCCCTCCAGTTCAGGAAGTAACTTGCGGAAAACCCACTCCTCATCGTGAACGTTGTAGGAGACAAATGCGTCGTACATGTGAGGACACCCCTGTCTCCTCTTTTTACTGTCATACAGATAAGCAAGTAGCAGATAGTAGCCATAGACGAGCTGCCAGCGCATAAAGTGATAGATGATCGATGAGAGGAGAGTGACAAGGACCAGAGCTGAGCTAGAGAGGAAGCAGAGAAGGGCAATGTCCTGCCAACATGACTGGACGTTAAAGAGTAGCAGAAAGTGTCCGTCATGGGACAATGGAAAGGAGCATCTGTACTGAAAGCCATTGGCCACTTGCACCTGTTTGTTATTGACCGCCCACTCAATAAACCCGGCATTTGAGCAGTCACAGGTGAATGGATTTCCAGATAAGTCGAGATACTTCAATGAAGGCAATGCCTCAAAAACAGTCTCATTTATTATTCTTAGTTTATTGTTTGCTAAGATCAATGTTTGTACTTTGGTCAGATTAGCTCCAGTGAGAAAATCTAGTGATTTGATGTTATTCTGAGACAAATCTAGAGTTTGTAATTCTGTGATTGGTTGGAAAAGCTCAGGGTGTGGGCTAAACTCTGCACAGTTGGTCATTTGAAGGTTTAGCAAGTGCGGAGTTTCCAAAAAGGAATCAGAAGGAGTGTAACAACAGATTGCACTCAGAGAAAATACTTTTAATTTTTTCATGTTGTGAAGGCTATACAGTGCATGATCAATGCAAACATTTTTGTCAACTTCAAGAGTTAATTCCTGCAGGGAGGAAATATTAAAACTTATAGGCTCAGAAACAGTCATTTCTTTGTCACTTGAAATGAATAGATTAAAATGTAGCAAATTTTCCAAACCTTCAAAAACACACCCACTTTGGAAACTTTGAGAAAAAGTCAGTGTTTTCAGAATCGAAAGTCCCTCAAAAACACCATTTTCTACATTAGTTGCTGATTTGGATGTTACGTTTAGATCGGTAAGAAATATCATTTTGTCAAAGGTGCCTTTTTGGACCAAACCCAGATAGTTTTCATTGGCGTTCAATCTGACCAAACTGGGGAAAGTGGTGCCAAACGTATAATCTAATTGAGATAAAAGATTTCTTTCTATGAAAAGTACTTTTAAATTCTTTAGATCTTTAAACACACACTCTTTTAGTTTTGAAATTCTATTAGAATTTAGGTTAAGTTCTTGTAATGATGTCAGATTTAAAAAGTCTGGACATTGAAGTTTTGTGATTTGGTTTGATTGAAACGACAGATGTGTGAGCGAGGACATGTTTCTTATGGCCACTGGGATTCGGGACAGTTCGTTCGACTCTATCTCCAGATGAGTTAGTCGCGTCATTGTTCGAAGGGAGGACTCTGATAAATCGCCCAGTGCATTAGAGAAAAAAGTAAGTTCCCTCAGATTAACACAGGAGCGTAGGAGAGTGTCATCTAATATTGACATGTTTCTATAAGATAAATTCAACTTCTGTAAAGATCTAATACCGCAAGCCGCGTCCAACACTCTTTGGTCAAACAAATTACCAAAAGATGTTAGTTCAAGATACTCTACTGAATCAACACTTCGCAAAATGGTTTCATACGTTTCAGTGGTCAGTCTTTCAAGAGCTAATTCTAAATGCTTTAGACTTTTTAAAACAGATTTGTTTGACACGTCCCATTCAAAATCGGGTCCATTGCCTAACAGAACAAGATATTTTAACTGAGGCAAAACATCTGAGTGAATGCTAAACCTTTTCATATTGAATGAGTGAAATATCAGCTTAGTCAGGTTCAGGAGAGGAAAAGGAAAAAGTTCTGCTTCCAATGAGCCTGTTTCAAATATTAAAGTCCTTAATGATGGAGTGTGTGAAATTATGTTGATCAAGGTCATGTCATTAAAATTGCCCAACACGTTTAGTTCTTGGAGGTTTTTTAAAGGCTCAAATGCAAACTCTGAAATGAACTCTATCCAGTTACCTGATAAATCGAGAAGTAACAAGTTGGACAGTCCCTTGAACAAGTTGTCAGTCAGGTTTGTGATAAAGTTTGACTTCATATTCAGCTTAGTTAAAGCTGATAGATCTGAAAAAGCCCAGTCCTCGATATCAGAAAGACCATTTTTACTTATGAATAGAGTCTCAAGTTTAGTAAAGCCAGTCAGGTCTGTCTGTCGGATTTTATTAATTAAATTCATATCAAAGGATATAAAAGTGGCAGTTTTGGGTAAACCAGGGGGTATGGTGGTTAACCTATTATATTCACAAAAAAGTATGTTTTGATCATTGACATCAGCTGTGCAATTTGTTACAGAGTAAAACAGTGATGGACGAGACAGAAGCAGAAAAATCAGAAATGAGAAAAGAGAATTCATCCCGTGACTTGCTCCTGTCAAAAACAGAAAAGTCAAAGAAGTTTGTAGTAGCTTTAGAGGGTATCTGTTTCTTTTTAGAAATAGACTTTTTTAGAGTCTGTATCTTTCAGTGTCATGGGCAACAACTATATTTAAAGGTGCATCATGTAAGTTTTTATGTGGAAGTTAAAATTAGTGTGTATTTTACCTTGAAATCGAGCGGCTGTATGAGTGGTCATACAGCCGCTCGAAAAAAAGTAGAAATTTGTCCTTTATGTTTTGCATCAGTCTTTGTTTAGTTATATTGTTTTGAAACTTAAGAAGAAAAACTACTTACCACAGCCTCTCGATGACAAATGACTGAGAGGAAGTGAGAGTGGTCAGTGTCAGTGCTGCAGACGATGGCTGTTTCTCAATATCTAGGATCCTTCCTCCGTTTGTCCACTTCGTTGACGTCCTCGGTGGTGGGCTCCTCCAAAACAGAGCCGAGTGTCCTCTCACCGCTGGATTTGAGCTCAATTGGGACGGCCTTCGGAGCGAGCGGCTGTGTCACGTGTCAGATCATGTGATAAAATATTATACTTTTTCTTACAAAAACAACTGTTTTATGAATAAAAGAGGCCAGGAAGCTGTTTATAAACTGGTTTTGGTTGGATGTCTTACTGTTTAAAGTGCATATGACAGATTTTAATGCTCTTGAAAGTATGACTTATTTAGATGGATTACATCAGTTGCAAGTTCATCAGTTGCATAGTTATCATTTTTTTTCAGTGAAGCAGCAATTTTAATGAAGAAATGTTGGGCAGAAAAGTTATTTTTATTTGAATTTTTAAGCTGCTGACAGGAAGTGACATAAAAGAAGGTAACATTCCATAGCAGTTTGACTCATTCATTTCCCATTGACTTAACATGGTTGCATGGCAACAGTTTAAAATTGTTTACCTTCTTCTATGTCACTTCCTGTCGGTGTCCAATAAGGAAGTGAAAACATAAACATCACAAAAATGGTCAAACTAAAGAAAACTGGGTATAATCTTTAGCAAAATCTTAAATATAATCGTGTTAACTGTGTTTTAGCAAAAACCGTGTCTAATGTGTCATATGCACTTTAAACATTTTGGCCTGAATAAACTAATAATATTTCTACAAGGATTTGCAAGGTATTCAAATATAATATAATATATTTTAAATATTATTTAGCAGGTCCAGTTTCTTGCTCATAGCTACAATTGCAGACTTACGGTAACAACCACTGGCCTAAGTTCTCAATAAATAGGCATATTTATTAGGCCTTTCATTAAGATTAACTTGATATAAACCTGATTTTTACATCTTTACTTGCTTACAGCACTTCTATCAATGATTTTATTATTGCAAGGATTTTTTGCACAAATGTGAAACAAAACCTTTTAGAGTGAGTACAAACAAATAAAGTTTTGGGAGAAAAGGGAAGGAAAAAACAATGTTGCAGTGCATCATGGGTAATTTCAGCTCTCAGTGGCAGTGGAGGATCCACAGATGTATCCTTCGTAAATGAGCCAAACGGAGGAGTCGAGCTGTGAGGGGGCGAATGGTCCAAGTAAATTGGACCACCACTTGGCGGTGCTGTGATGATGTGGATTCCGTCCGAAGTGGCGGAATCCGAGACGCCGAGGATCCTGGCAACTAGGAAACCATACACTGAACTGTTCCAGTCTCAATGTCTCTCCCCACTCTTCACCCTCTTTCAGCCCGTGCTGTCCTGTGAAAAAACTACCGATGAACATTAAACACAGTTAAAGTACAAAACAGGGTAGTTAGCTAGATACATAGTTTAGTGCAGTTACCTATTCTTGATTAAATTTCAGGGTTTTGTCACATTTTTGAGCTACATACAAATATTGTGTTAAAAAAAACAGTTTCTGAACATGTAAGAACAACTCACTGCGGTGTGATGAAATCAAGCCTCCAGTGAAGAGGAACTGAGAAAGTCTTGAGAGCATTTGAGATGCGCTCTTGTAAAAATAGCAAAACACATTTGCATGGAGTGAGAAGTTCTTTGGTTCAGTAATACAGTATGTTAACTTTACTGTGTTAAAAAGGCTATTCATGCTCTGTCTAGTCTCCATTTTTGTCAGTAAAAGGTGATACAAATATTTTGGCCAGTAGGCTTTATTTGATACGGGACAGTTCAGTTTGAAAGGGGGTGAAGAGTGGGAGCAGCATTTAACAATTGTGTGACACAAATTGTGGGAAAATGTCTCACTGTAAAAAAAAAAAAAAAGCAGTAAAATTTACACTAAATAACTGGCATCAAGTAACTAATGGATTACTATAAAGGTATTTACAGTAGGGATACTGTAATGTCATTTACAGTATTTATTTTATTTACCGTAATATATAACAATGATTAAACACTGTAATTTCTGTAATATTTACAGTATTGGTTGAATAACCGTAGATGAAATATAAATTAAATACAGGGATTTCTGTTATATTTACAGTATTATTTGTTAAACTCTAGAATAAATATCAATACTGTGATTTTCCATTGTATTTACAGTATAAAAGGATCTGGGGCACTGTGTATGTAGACATAATTTATTGTTTAGAGTAATATACCAGCTATTGTGATTTACAATAATGCTTTGACTACTGTGACTTCTACAGTAATAAAGACTACTGTGATTCTGTCATGTGAACAAGGTGTTATTGTAAACTTTATAACATTCTACTGTAAAAATGATTCACAGTAGTGTTAACCGTACATTATAAAACATGAAGTGGTATGATAGTGGCATTATGGGGGAAGTAAGTAATCTCTTGTCACACAAAGCCTGCACTACTTATTTTATCTGCAACATTGACTTGAAGCTTAAAGCCTTTGAAAAGTTGATCCGGCCTGATTTGTCAACAGGAAGTCTTTTCCGCTGTGTACTTAAGCACACATTAGCGGGACAGTAGAGAGTTAGACCACCAGCCGAGAAGAAACCGGGCCGCTTCAGTGCCACATAAACACCCCCCGTCCCAAACAGGAATCCTGGACCGAAGACAAGAATGTTACCCCTCACCAGCCTTACCCCCGGCTTTACCTGTCCCATATAAAGAGCCCGTTGTACTATGAGGCAGCCGAAATTATAAGACATTCACTCTTTTTCTATGTATGTCTCTAACTAATACTTAAAGGGATATTTCAGGATTTTTGACATAGGGCCTCATTTCCTAGTTATCCAGAGTGTTGTTGATGTCTGGAGATATTTTTGTTTTTTAATTCATGCTGTCCTTATATTTGAAGAGTTTAGTGGTGCTAGGCTAGTGCTAGGCTAGTGCATGTCTATGGTAACTAGTAGCCTACATTAAAAACCTCTTCAAAATCATCAGGTAGTCCTCCAAACGTTGCCATATCTGATTTGTAGAAAGCTCCTTTCCACGTGTAGTAATGCCGGCCGCAGGTTTAAAAAAAAATACTGTAGATCCGGTAACAGCAGATCACTCCGCCGCTTACAACCAGGAAGCTGATGCTGCTCAAATATAAGTTCTTTTAAATGCAAAATGGTTATATTTAAAATGATTCAGTCAACAGAGACATTTATATCGTTAGTCTGGTGTTATAAGTGATTTGCCTCAGGTGCACTGTGCTTGGGTCAGACTGTTTTTCATGCAAGCTACTAGTTACCATAGACATGCACTAGCCTAGCACCACTAAACTCTTCAAATATAAGGACTGCATGAATTAATAATATATATACTGTATCTCCGGACATCAACAACACTCTGGATAACTAGGAAATTAGGCCCTATGTCAAAAATCCTGAAATATCTCTTTAGGGTGAGACACTGCAGGTGAATAGGGAAACTTTTTAAATTTAAAGAATTTTTGCTGTAGATTACTGGCATACATATTAGAAAAACATGCACTGCAAGTTTTCTGTCATTTTATGTTTTCATTTTATGCCTACAAATGCCAAAAATATATATGGTTTTAGTGTGTTGACACGTTAGTTACAAAGATGTTTTCAGAGGGGATTTTGGATATTGTGTTAATAATGTGTTTAAAATAAGCTATTCATTAGTAGAACAATCTGTAAAAATAAAAAAATAAAATGAAGTCAATAAATCAGATTAGGAATTAGATATTAAAGAGGGGGTATTATGCTTTTTTCAATCACATAGCACCAGTCTATAGCATACTACAATGATGACGTAACCTTCTGTTGGTCTGTATATGCAGTAAATTAAAATAACTGCCTTGAATTAAATTGCTCTCTCAAAATGGCTGTACTGAACGTCTTGAAGCTTTCTGACACGCCCCCTTCAGCACACTGCTGTGGCATCTAAACAACACTACTGTGCGGGGAGGGGGCTCTGCTGAGCTGAGGAGCAGTGGTTGGTGGCTTGGCTGGTGACAAAAGGTCCAGAGGCGTCTCCAGGAGGTGGGGGCGTTCCTAGGAGGACTGAGGCATAGCTACACCTAAAATGGCTGCCGTCTAAGTTTTTACTGATTACTCAAAAATATGTGAATGAGCCAAGGCAACACTCCAGGCATGTGTTTAATGAGGGAATGACATAATAACATGATATAAAGCTTGAAAAGGTCGATTTAACATAATACCCCCCCCTTTAAAAGAAATCCCTGTGACAAAACCTTAAAATTATTGGCTGTAGGTGATATTGTCGCACCAATGTGAGGAAAATGGCACTTGAAATTACAATTCCCCAAATAAATCTATTGCGAAACATTGAATCTGTGCTTAGGTTAAAGTTTTACATGTCTCTCTCTTTTCGAGCTGTATCTGAGTTTGGACCAAGTATTTCTGCTGCCAAATTGAGGCTTCACGTCACCCTGGCCTCGAAGAAAATTGGCAAAATCCAATCTGGTAGCTGCCAGTGCTTGACAACATAATATTTCACGTAATGCCTGGTACATGCACACTGCAGAGCCAAGGGAATTAGCACTGAGGTCAACAAAATGCATCCCAAAACCCTGAGCATTTGTAGCAGAAAATTTGCGAACACAGTCTAAAACCCCTCTCCTTGCATAAATTACGTTTCAGTTTGCCATGTGCGAATGATTCCCCTTGGTTTTCAGCTGGCACTTGTAAACGTTATGCAGCCCGATGCTTTCATTGTGGTGGGTTCGGCACTTGGCACAAGAGTTGGCAGAGCGTCTGGAGATGGCGTTCGAGATTAACAACAAACAAAGAGGTGTGGCGCGCTGGCAAAGACTTCAAAGATGCACTTGGCACAAGAAACAGATGCTGAGATTGACGGCGAAATGTACTGCCAGGATATGAGCTGGTTGTGACCCAAAAAGATGCCAAAAAATGAACCATTCGTGTTTGTTATCAAGGTTGACACACAGTCTGCCTCCCCGTGAGCATTGGCTTTGCAAATTAACTTTCATTCTGTCAGATGCCCTTCCTTCAACTTACTACATTCTATTTTGTTTTGCAAGGATGCAGGGAGCATTGGCTGGGTGAAGGTCAGGGTTAGAATATGGATGTGGGATCAGAGGCATCAGAGAATATGGGAGAAAAGCGGCACTTGTCTGACTCTGACGCTTATCTCCAAACCCAAGGTGGAAGGACAAGTCCCGCTGTTCCTCCATCTTTAGAGAAGGGGGACAGCGGTTCCGGGGAATATATGTATGCAACCGTGAGTGCGCAGACCAGCAAAGTCTATCCTTGTTTTTGATGTGTGGAAGGAGGTCCATGGAGAAGTCTATATCAAAAGTTCCATCCATCCATTTTCTTCCACTTATCCGTTGCCGGGTCGTGGGGGCAGCTGTTGGAGTTGCACCAGCCCCTATGGCTCCTCCTGCAGGTGGTGGGTCCACAGAAGGACGGCCTCATGGTTCTAACCGGGCCTGTTGGTCTCTCATAAGAGGCTTCTGAACCGCTCTTTGTCTGACCCGTTACCTAGGACCTGTTTGCCAAGGGAGACCCTACCAGGGGCACGAAGCCCCAGACAACAGAGCTCCAGGATCATTCAGGCACTCAAACCCCTCCACCACGTTAAGGTGGCGGTTTAAGGAGGGGTATATCAAAAGTTGTCTCTCTAAATTGCAGCAGGATTGACATCACGTCCTGTTGCTGTGTAAATGTACACACACTCATCCACATCTTCAAGCTTCAGCCCCTTTGGTCCAGTAGTATCTGTGATGTGACAATAGACTGACATGTCTGTGGGAACAACACTTGCACCTTCCTAAATGCCATAGTCTTTCAAACCTCTTCTAAACTAATCAGTGTGTTGGTTCGCTGGTTCTTCTAATGCCTTTATGAAGCATTTACTTGGTCCCAGTGCAGGATAACTGCACATACCGTTTCATTGCACAAATCACCTCTTGTTCAAGCAAAGTTGGACATGATGATCTACATATTCATTGATATAGGTGATGCTGGGCTCAGGCCATGAAATCCTGGTCCTTGATGCATGAAGCAGTGGCTCATCATTCGACCAGCCAAAACAAGTCACTCTCCGTGAGTTCTTGTGAGCTATCTGGAACAAGGTGATTTGGTGGTCCCTCAAACAAGTCTCTTTGGTGCTGCATTTAAGTTGAAGTACATTTTGGACACAATCCATTACTGTTGCAAACCTTAAGTGGCCTCGCACATGTCACTGTCCACATGAGCGGTGGGAACAGGGGCTTTCCTTGACTCTAGAGGTGCTGGGGGTCACAGGAATTGTTTGGTGCAAAAACGCCTATTAACAATATTTCTTCCAACTCAGCTTTTTATAGAGGGAGTATCCATAGTCATGTGTCTCACAGATGGACTGGCAGTAAAGTGTTGCTCCTGCGGTCAGACCTCCCTCTGTCCAATCACCCAGTTGGCCAGTTACTTCCGATTGTCCAATACACTCCTCGTGCACCAAATTTGTGGTCTTTGTTTTTTGCTGAAACACGCCCTTGTTTTGAACACTCACTTTGATTTTTCCCTCTCCACCATGAATGTTTGGCAACAGGCCCAGGTCCACTTACAGATGGTGTTGGTTACGGCACGTCGAAAGTGAGATTTCTTTGGATGGGGCCGGAAGATAATTATGAATGGTGTGAACCTGGATCCCGGCAATAATTGGTTGCCTGGAAACGCCAGATGCTTTCCCTAACCTCTTTCTGAGCTCTGTGAGATTATTGTTTTCTTATTAATCGATCAGAAAAAGAAAGCCAGTGAAAAGTTCCTTTTTATGTCACCAGCTTGGCCTAGTTTCACTTGTAATGCCGTTTCCTTCCGGCATCACAGTCAGAAAGATTGTGCTGATGTGGAAGTTCCTCCTTTTTTACCAGAAATACTCATTGTATCTATTTGTTTTAACAATAAAAAATAATAGCTCAAATCTGTTTCATTTAAAGTTTTATGCGCAGAGTTTAGATGAGAGGGCAGATGGGGACGTGGCTGGAGTTTGCTTGATTCACTTTTGGCACTGACTGACTTTGTGAAGCTGGCAGTTGCCAAGAGGATAACAGCTTACATAGTCGCAGATTTTTGGATGTAAAGCTAAAAAGCTCAATTAGCGCAGGCAGGAGTTTGTTTTATGTAAGTCATATCAGGCTACTCATTAGACTCCAGGGAAAACGTTAGAAATTGGAAGTTTAAACATACAAATATCAGGGGATGTTGGAAACTGATCTTGATTTCTCAGATCTTGGCTCACGATCTAGTGTGGTCCCTCCCTCTGAGCACTGCTGTGTCTTACCCCACCGAGGATAATTTTCTAATATCAACTTTACATAAGAGCAATGACGCATTTTGCCATCATGTAAGTTTCAGAGTACAGTTTGTCATCTCATAATTGCTACATGCATTTATAATTTTGGTACAAGCTTTGCATGACTAGTCCGTTGTAAGTTGTTTCTGCGGACGCTTGCCTTTTCATAGCCTTCGTAAAAAGCTTCCCCTTGTCTTTCAATTGACTTGACATTGTGAACATCCCATGTGCAGCAGACACCAATGCTTTTCCATTTTGCACTCTATACTCACCATGGTTTATACATGCAGTAATTTAAAAGGACATACATCTAATTTATTGCATCTATATGTACAGTCGGCCTATTTACCGTGGAGCAAACACTTTACAAAAAACGATGTGTTGATGTCTTCCACAAATGAGCATAAATATGGCTTTGTTCCAGAGCTAAGGGTGACCCGTATGAACAAGCCATTCATTCCCTCATAACCCACCTGCTTCAGCTCATGAGCGTCTAAGAGCACAAAGGCAGGTTCATTTTATGGGCTAATTAGCTGTGTCGTGTTGATGTAATGTTTGTAGCACAGTTGGAGCAGAAATAGCCACATTAGACACATGTGTTTAGTCTGTGTGAATGATAATGTGTATCATTTATTTTCTATTGTCTTCTCTCAAGGTTACAGACAGATTCAAAGACAGCAAGCTCTTTATACAGTAATGGTTAGAAGACTGTCTTCCTGAAATGAAGAATAATTAGCTAATTTAGGCTAGCTTCATTTAAATGCAAATGAATCTTTGCTGTAAACTCTGCTAAAGAGCTACACCACAATATGTAGAACCATCCCTAAAAGTGAACTCGTTTTAAAGAAGAACAAAGTAACTTGTTTACCTTGATAAATCTTTTCCGTAGTCCCTCTGGGGGTAATACAAGTGTTAATGGGATGATTGGAGGGTCTTTCATCTCCCGTCTCTGTCCAGAAAACCATCCTTGCAACTTTCCTGCCTCCGGGTCAGAGGCGCAATACACACTAATAGAATCACAGAGAAGAAGCTAACAGGCTAACGGGCAAAGCTAACTGTGGGCTAGCGCCACTTTAGCAGGATTTACAGCCAAGTTTGAGTGGAAAAAAATCATTTCCATTGTGTCATTGGATGAACAATATCCCTCTCCCTTTGTCTTTTCTGTCAGCGTAGTATTTACTCTCACGGACAATTAATGAGTAAAAAAAACACAACATGCTACGACACCTGCAGTGGCGCTTATGGCCTCTAGGGGCATGAGTTACTTTCCGTAGTTCTGCTTTAAGGAAACGATTTGAGAAGAGCTTGCCAAAATTTTGCAAAAGCCGGGATATTGGCCTGACATGACTGCCTTTATTTTTCAGACCTAATAATTTCAAAAACTAAAAAAGATACGAACTCCGAACTTCACACATAGTTTACTCACTTTCGGGTATATCCACAACAAGCTACTCTTAGACATTTATTTAGAGAGGCTGTCCCTGAATTTCGTAATGGGTGACCTTAAAGGGACTGGATGCAAGTTAGTCTTTTTTTATACTCACTACTGCCGCCTCAGGTCTTAGGCGTAACTGCAGTCTCTATATTAAAGGAATAGGCCACCGTTTTTACATACTGAGATATGTTCTTACCTGAGCTTAGACAAGTTCATTTGTACCTGTCTGGTCTCCACGTGTGCCCCCCTCACGTAAACACAGCACAGACGGCGTTAGCATTTAGCCTCTCTCTTCTCCTCTATAGCTCCAAACGAGGTGAAGATAGAAGCTACCAAACTCTTCCACGGTTTCCCTATTTAAATATAGTTACGTGAAGTGTTACACTATAAAGTATAATTACACAAAATTAAACAATGTGGATTTTCTAAGCGGATAAAAAGGGGAACTATATTGTAAGGCGTAATAATACCAGGAGTAATTCGACATCCGCACAGTAAAGTGAAGATATCACTGCCGTCTGTGCTGCGTTTACGTGACTGAAGGCCAGACAGGTACAAATGAACTCATCTAAGCTAAGGTAAGAACATATCTCAGTATGTAAAAACGGTGGCCTGTTCCTTTAAGCTCGTGCATGACGGCTTCGGACCCGAATTAACAACTTTTTAAGTGACAGTGCAGGATTTTAGAGGCACAGGTGAACAGGTCTGGGCTCATTCTGCACATTAGAACATGGCTGGAACATGTAGGGGGAGGAAAATACTTAATTTTAACATCCGTATAGTCCCTTTAATGTATGTGACTTTATTGTTTTTTGCATTTCACATTTGTTGCGACTATTGTTGTTTAATCTTTTTTGTGTCTGTAAAAACCTTAACCAAGAGTCGGGTCAAATTTGAAGCAAATGCAGCAGCCGGATGCTTCACTGAATTGACACGCAATTGTCAGCGGTGAGTTCGAACAGAGTTGACTTTTTTCCACATCTGTTGCCACTGAGACGCAGCAAAGTGACGGCAGCGTGTGCTGATTAATCCAAATGTGCTACTTTTTACCAAATTATTTAAAGATGAGTCTGAATTCTGCCTTTCCAGACCGGTTCCCATGCGCTAAATCTCCCTGTCACTGCTGCCTGCATGTGTGGCTCAGCTGCTTCACATACTGCAGCATTAGGCATTGGCAAACGCCGTGTAATTGTTCGTACCCTCTGGGATCTATAAAGGATTCGAGATAGACCACAAATTGCCTGTTTTGGATTGGAACGCTTTTCAAAACAGCACCGTATTGAACAAACGCGGTAGTCTGCTGATTTGGGGGACATTTTGGGTGTGGTCGACCAGCTGAGTTGTTAGCATTCTTATCTCAGGTTCAGTTTCCTGCAGGTTGGGCCCGTTTGTTTGGCAGTGACGTGCGGTTATTGAAGCCACAAAGCTGATTCACAACATTTAGACTATACCGCTTTAACGTAAATGTTCCAATGTTGTTCCCTCATCAAAAACCTACTTGGAGTTTTGACCCAGTTTCGCAAGTTTCAAGGCTTCGTAATTGTCAATGTTTCGACCTGGCTTTCAGTTTAAGCAAGATTTCTCGCAGATTAAGGCTAATTCTAGACGTTTTAAGACCTGGTTTAACTAAGACAGTTCTGGCCTGCTTCAGTCCTAGCGCTGGTATGGTCCCCCGTGTGTTTTATGAGTCAAAGATAGCCTGTTCCCTCCTGTGCTCTGGGACCCTCTAACGTCCATTATTTTCTTATCTGAGCCTGAGTATCACATTCCTGGCGTCGGTGACCTCCGCAGGTGCTGCTCATTCCACAGGTACAAAAGCAGCCCACATCCCGACCGTACAGCACAGTCGGAGGGGCTCAGGAGGAGCTTTTAAAGGAAAATAGACCTAGAGGATGAACAGTGGTTACTTTATGGGGCAAGCTGGAGTCTGTTGAAACGTGTGAGTGTCTTGAAAATGCATTTTCATTTGCCTTGTTTGGATCTGGGTCTTAGGAAGTGAGGCAGCAAAACTCTGTGTCCATATACTGCAGGTTTTAGGTTTGATGACACAAAATCTAATAATGAGAAAAGATTGCAATTTGGGTTGCACACAAACAACTACCCTCGCTCCTTGGTACCAATCTAAGTTTTAAACATGCTATTTATAGGATATTTGTATTACTTAGCAGTTCATTAACCTCTTAACCCCCACCTGAACTGAGCACACTTTCTGAAGAAGAAGAAGAAGAAGAAGAAGAAGAAGAAGAAGAAGAAGAAGAAGAAGAAGAAGAAGAAGAAGAAGAAGAAGAAGAAGAAGAAGAAGAAGAAGAAGAAGAAGAAGAAGAAGAAGAAGAAGAAGAAGAAGAAGAAGAAGAAGAAGAAGAAGATTATGTGCCATAATCACATAAACTGCTGCCTTTGTATACGTTAGTTTTAAATTGACATATTTGTATCATCCCCAGTTTATCAATAACAATGTGATAATGTTTGAGCCTTTGCACAATGGCCACACTTTGAGCCTAATTTAAAGTGTGTATGAGTGGTTTGGCCCGAGGTCTGTTTTCCCCTAAACAATGCACAAATCCCTTATTATTTCCCCTGACATCATTTTAAACAGCGTCCATTGAGTGCTGAGCTAAGCATGCTCATGCTTTGATCACAGCAGTGGCGTTAGCATTTAGCCTGCCCTCTGTTTAATGACCTGACACATTAGCTCCGGCGCTAACAGACTTCCTTTGTGCTGCAAGAGGCCGTCTGCACTCTCTCACCTGGACGAGTTGTATACAGCGCAAATGGAGCCGACGTGTGGTCCCTGCAATTACCTCAAGCTTCCACCTATAACCAACACCTAAGACAGCAGGCGTGCCAGTCACATGAGGAGGGTTTGAAGAAAACAGCTTTGTCCCAAAACCAAAAAGGTGTTAGCTAACCCTTGACTAATCTGGCATTGACAGAAGGGGATCTAGCTGGAAAGGCAATATATTTGGAAGTTGTGAGTCTTTTCAACTGCTGCATTATTCTAACAAGTTGTAAGAGATTGTGTGTAGACAAAATGTGTTATCTGTATTTGAACACCCAGGGACCTTTCTCTAGAACTTGAAACAGAACCCTGGTCAGGTGGATTAGCCTATTGTGGATCACCCAAAGGAAACACACAAGTACATGCAAATTCCATACAAAAAATCTTCCAAGTCTCTTTAAATGAAGTTAAGGCAACAAACAGCCGTCAGATATGGTTTGCAATGAAGACAATTTGAGAAATGGTATGAGCAGAATAACTTTGGTAAAACAGTCTGGACGTTGGAAACACAGAGGAGCATCACCTCATGACATCAGCAGGTGGTGAGCAAGTGTTTTAGGCCTTAAGAGGTATACAAATTGAATAGGCAGGAATGCTCAAACACAGGTAGGCTACATGAATGGGGAAAAAAGGATACAGAAAAAGAAACAAGAAAAATACACAAATAGCTAAATTTTTGAGGTAAAATTACAATGAGAGGATTTAACTATCTCATTTACATATGAATGACAATGAGCTGCAGCTGTTAGCTTAGCAATTAGCATCGCGATTGGCATACAAATTAGCAGCATATAATAACACGTTTTAAAGACTCAAATGTGCTACAAAACTCCATAAATATGGTGTCAACTTATTTTGACCGTGTAATGCTTACAGACAATGCTTTACCAAACACCAAGATAAAGAAAAAACAGAGAGTTTTGAAACGTCTTAAACAAAACATAGTGAAATCAACCACTAAATGGTGTGTTTTACCAAGCTATAAACATTGTCCACAGTGAACATAACACAACTCATGGTTTGTTATCGAAGAAACAACATTCAAACATTGTTCAGAGCATCATGTCTTTGGTCTAATTATATTGGTTCTTCAATATAATGTGTATCTCGCTAGTATTTTTAAAAGAAATATGAACTTTGGGCTCATAATATCCCGGTGGTGATGGATGTCGGCTATAGAGCGACTGGTCCAAAATGCATGTCTCTGTCAGTTTGTACAGTTCTGTAATGAAGTGTGAAAGCCATTCTTGGACTCTTATCAAACCACAAGTCCACACTGAAGTCATGTAAAACCAAGGACCATTGGGACTTTGAGGTATTTAGATCTAAAGTCAGGATCTGCAGAATGTGGGTATGGTTTGACCGCAGAGAACGTTACACAGTGAAGGACCTCCTCAATTGTGAGAATTGAAACTATTGTTTTTACCCACAGTCTGAAAGGGAATTACAAGATGGAAAATGAATCAAGATTATTTAAACTTTTGTATTTTGTTTGGTTGTACCTGCATCAGATTTGTATCCAGATATTCGGTACAACAATACTAACTTGGTACGGTGCGTCCTTGGCCAAGACTCTTCACCTGACTTGCTTTTATAAATGTGTTGTGTCTGATGTACGTACAATAGGAGCAGAAAGGAAACTGCGCGTCCATCATTGATCATAATAATGGGATTACATTAGACATTACTTTCTATATAGGAGCAGTAACAAACATTCATACTTTGCTCAAAGCCAGTGAAATGTCTTAAATCAGACCTTTGGCAAACACTCACACACCAACTGAACCACTGTCACACCATCATATGTTTGACTGTGAATAAGGAAACAAATTTGTATCGTAACACTTGTCATAAGATGGAAATTGTTTTCAAAATCGTGTAGCCTTAATTCAACCCATGATCTAACTTCATCGTCTACTCATCCGTCAACTTGCTCTATCTATGTAATATCTGTGTTGTCTGCCAATGCGCACACTTTCCATTTCCTCATTCTCATGTACAGACACTATATAAACCTGTCCTTATGCCATACATCACTCCTTCACTGTCTCTACAAGCCACTGCTGTGTCTGTCAGGCCGCAAAAACGACAGCTTTGACTAAAATGACATATAGCTCTAAACAGACAACAGTCATGGAGGGGAGTTACCGACGTTTTTCTCCCCTGACGTCAACACGTCCTCGTCTGAAGCACCTTGAAGCGATTACAGTAAACACAGCCATGTCTCTCTGGAGGGCTCCTCCCACACGCTTCGTCTTGATTTGGGGCCTAGATGCTGAGCGCAGGTGTTTCTTTAGAAAAGTGCGATTGCGGCAGAAGTCACGCCTTGACCCAGATTAGTCAGAGCCTCCTCACAGCTGACGGTCGCTGGGGATCACAGTTCTTCAACACATGTTCATTGATCACTTACATATTTTGTCCCCAGCATGAAAGTTTTAACACTTTTGGCTTGTAGCTTTTAGTTTCTCGTGTCACAAGAGAAATGCAAATTATTTCATGTTAACAGATTGGTAGAGTGTTCGTCCATTGATCCAAAAGTCAATGGTTTGATCTTAGCTCTCGCCAGTGCAGAAATTCTGTTGATGTGCCCTTGAGTACACTTAACAGTGCCTCCTGTTTCTGCGTACATTAGTGTATGAATGTGTGTGAATGGATGAGTGGTTCCTTAGTGCTTTGAGTGCACCTCATCTTGTTATATGGAGCAAGTTTTTGTTGGCCCCATGCTCTTGCTGACGCCAACCACATTTGTCAGCGGTGGGCCTTGCCTTTACCCAGTGGGCAGGACTTACAAAGCAGTGGGTGGTTTATCATTGGAGTTTTCTCTCTCCTAGAAACTGGGCAGGACTCTCTAAGCCCAGCGTTTTCTATTTATCCATAGCTGGAGCTCTTACAGGTGCCACGGGCAGAGTGTTCCTGGGAGCAGCGATGCCTAATAATGACTCCATTGTATAAAAACCTTAAAGGTCCCCAATCAAGGTCTCATTGCAATTATGAAAACCGTTTACATTGCGTAACAAGCATGAAAAACTCACATAGCGCTGCCTTGTACCCGTTATTAAGCACAGCTGCTCATGGGGAGACTGTGAAGCTGCCAATCGGCCACTCTGACCATCATCAATCAGTTACACACACAAATGACAACACTGAATTTGAAATGCTGGCCTTTGATCTGTGGACGAACGCTCTAACCAGGCCATGTGGAATGATTCATCTGTCAGGGGGCAGTATTTATTGTCATTCCTTTCATATTTTTCATATCTTTAAGCACCTGTTTTTGGAACTGTAGGATGTCCTCGAAAATTAGAAGAGGTTTTTTACTCTCCACTTCTAACTAGACCTCCTTTAGCCTTTGCTTTGCTTTGACAGACCAGCTGTGCACAAGAGGAATCCGACGATGGGACGCACCAACACATGACAAACTGTACTCAAACGTGCCAAGAGATTTCTGTGTGCGTTTCCACGGCGACGCCCGCAGCTGTTTAGACTCCGTCCGAACATCTGGACCGGAGTGAAGTCACCGTTTCGGGCAAAAAGCAAAAGTGAATGACAAACTTCGCCGAAACTGTTGCCAAGTCAATTCTGGCGTGAGTTTGATTTGTGTAGAAATGAAAGCAGGCGAATGCGTGAGGTCAGGGAGGACATCGCCAAAACTGACGCCAGAAAGTTTAGAAAATGGGACAAAAGTTTCAAGGAATTGCGGGAAATCAGTGCAAGGGATTGGTTTCTATCACTTCGAGACCATAACATGTTGAAAGCGAAACAACGGCAACAAAACAGTTATAAATTATAGGAGAATTCGATTACACATAGGCAATCTTCATTTGGATTGTGCATGAGGTGTTCATTAAATGCAATAGGGGTTCAAAAGTATTGGGTGACTGTCAACAGCGATAAATAATACAATTCTTAGACTGTGTTCTGCAAGTGCTTTTGTTCATCCTTATGTGAGATATTGATGTTCCCAACTGGTTTAGGAACAGATACATTGTTTGCAATCTGTGGAGCTTCTTGGCTAGTTTTCAATCACTCCAAAGAAGTCACCACGAAAAAAGAATATTTCGTCAGACCGCCTTTAGGTTTTGAGTACAGCACGGATTAACTGTAGCATTGTTTCAATAAGCTTCTGCAATGTCAAAAGAGCCAGTGTTGCATACATATTTCACCAAGATCTTGTATTGATGATGTAAGAGTGCGACCACTGCGCAAAGCCTTCTCCAGCACATTCCAAAGATTCTCAATGGGGTTCATATCTTGACTCTGTGGCGGCCAATCCATGTGTGACAACGATGTCTCACTCTCCCTGAACCACTCTGTCACAATGTGAGCCAGATGAATCCTGGAATTGTCTTCTTGGAATAGGCCCGTGCCATCAGGGAATAAGAAATCCTTTGATGTTCATGTGGTCAGCTGATCTCAGTCTTTGGGCTCATAGTGTTGCTGATTCTAGACCTAACCAACCCCAGATCAGAACAGTTGGCGACTTTTTTGTTTGGTCAGGCAGTGTAACAGTAGATTCAAAGTTGTGCTCTATTGGTGGTACTTACTATGATGTTAGTAGGGCTTCCTAATAAACAAAAGTGTGACTGTTCAAATCCTGGCACTCATTGGTTCAGACTGTCATTGTGTCCTCTGGGAAAGATACTGAATGGGAAAGGTGATGGTCATGGTCATAGGAGCCAATGACGTACATTGGCAGCTTTGATTTCGTCAGTCTACCCCAGGACAGCCGTCTCTTTAATACTGAGTATGGATTTAATCGATATTGACTGCTGTGTAGTGGATTGTCAAGCTTTTACAAAGCAATAATGAGTGTTACTGAGTAAAGTTTAGAAGAAAGATCTTCTTAGCCTCGAGCCATTTAAACTTTTCCCTCTTTTCCACATGAATTGTCCACGAGGCTAAACACAACAGAGTTACATAAACAGACAGTGCTGCTGCCGGCGCTGCCACTGCTCCGCACAGGTCTATTAGTCCAGTCTAATGCCTTCCATGTGCTGTGCGTCTGTGTACCTGCTACACCAGTGCCCAGAGAGGAGCCATTGTTCTGCCTTTGCTAAAGAAAAACACATGTGCAGAGGAGAGGTGCCCACAGGCGTCCACTCAAGCGGCTCCAGAAGTGCACACATGGCACATATGATCACTTATAAGGAAGAATAACGGTGGAAAATGGAGTTGGAAGCCATTTGTGTTCCTAAAGTGAAATGATTTGGGATTATAGTCTGTATATTTTACGGTTTCCAAGGGTAGTCGGATAAGTGGATACTTAAAGGGAAGCACTGTTGTGTCCTCGGGCAAGACACTTCACCCACCGCCGTTTTCTGAATGTCGTGTGTGAGTGGGTGCTTGGTGATCGGAAAAGGCCAGTAGCTCAGATAGTGAGTTCTCAGCATTTTGTCCAAGTGATTTAGGCAGGAATTTGCCAAAGATTATGTATAATTTAAAGGTGCATCATGCAACTTTGTATGTGAAAAGAAAAGTTGATATTCGTGCGTATTATATCAACTTTTTTTTTTTCCGCATAAAACGTTGCACAATGCACCTTTAAGAGCTGATTATGCTAATAAATATAATTGGTGTAGGTGACGTTTAGGAAAAGGGATATAGGTAAAGGTTTTATACAGCAGTATTGGGTTTTTTGAGTTAGTTATAACAGAACATTTCAAATCTGTTTCAAGACAAAACTTAAAGGAACATTATGGAACTCTTTATTTGTGTGTATTTGATCTTTTATTGACCCAGTGGTCAGCATGGCACCTTTACTCTCCATCACAGTGGCCTCTATGATGCTCCAGGATCGATTGTTCGACCCTCTCACCAGAAAACCTACAAAACAATTGATCCTGGAGCGTTGTAGAGGGCACTGTGATGGAAAGTAAAGGCTCATATAGCGATGGGTCACAAAAAGGACAATTATGCACAAATATCAAGTTTGTTTGTTCGCATAAAAAGTTCCATAATGCACCGTTAAGTGTTTGGCCAGTATATTTATGTTTTTAGGTTACTTAGTCCTGTTCTGGATGAAAAGTCGAACGTTTAGGGAGTCTCATCTCGCTTCTGTCATTCTACCTTAGGGCAGCTGTAGTTACAATTGATGATCTTCTTCCAATAACAATGCATGAGGCTGTTAGTATTATAATATAAGCCTGTATTGATTTGCAAATGCATGAACGTTGGCCTGTAAGAAGTTTCCACGTTTGGTTTTGATCCATATTTGCCACGCAGTTTCTCTACAGTTGTTCAGACCTTGCTCCTTTAAACTTCTCTCCCAGATGTACCACCACCTGCTCCCGTAGTCTCCACAGGTGCTTCCCGCATCTGTTTCTACGGTTTATTTAGACCTCCCACAGAAGCCACGTGCCTCAGCGCTACACTCCGTGAACGTTTATTTTTCTTCGTGTCTGACATTTTTCCCGATGTTTTCTTTCCCCCAGACTTTGGCTCCTCTCACCAGCTGGACCTGACGGAGCTGATCGGTGTCCCGTTGCCTCCCGCCGTGTCTTTCGTCACCGGGTTCGAGGGCTATCCCGCCTACAGCTTCGGGCCCGGCGCCAACGTGGGGCGCCTCACCAAATCCTTCATCCCGGATCCGTTTTACTACGACTTCGCCATCACCGTCACGGCCAAACCGACGACCAGGAGAGGAGGGGTGCTGTTCGCCATCACAAACGCATATCAGAAGGTAAGATTGGTAAACCATATGTCAGTAAGTTCATATCCTTCTATAAATCCTCTTTAAGGATTCTTTCAAGTCCAAGTCGGTGATGACTTTAGTAACCAGGAGTGTCCGCCTTCCTCCTCTGGATGAAATCTGGATGAATGAGATGTTTTATTTTGGTAGGCCCTCAGGCTTTTAGCTCATTCATTCATTTATTTCAGGCAATGGGCAACAAAAGAAAGAATATACTGTATGTAAACTAATGATCCATTTCTACCTGAAAGGGAGTGGGAAGAAGATAATTTATTTAATCCCACCCCCAGGGATTAAATAAATTATAACAAGTCAGTAAATCAGACACACATTACTAGAGATTGTACTTTTTACTGCAATTTTAACCTTACTACTTAACCGATTTTCTCCAGTTCAGCTTTACCCAAATCTAAAAGCTTCTTGACTGGAGAGTATGGACAGTGCAATGCCTCATTTGTAAGCTAAGGCCTACAAAACTGATCCTAACCTTTTGCTGCGACGTTGCCGGGCTTTTGTCACATATTTAAAGAGTACCTACACGGGCGTGCCAAAGCCTTTCCCCACCCACAAACAAAAGTCAAAAAATGCAGTGAATGAGGCGGTCTCTGAAGTTTGAGGGTGACATGCGGGGGGTGAGTGTGTGGGCCTCTGCATTGGCACAATCACAGCAGACAGATTACGTGGGAGGGATAAACCACAGGTACAGGGGCAGGACAATGGGCAGCACCTGATGACGATGTGTGGAGCTGGTGCGGCTTATGACGTTCTGTGGAGGCCGTGGACACGTCTCCAGTCAATCAGGAAATTCTAATTTAGTAGCAGAGTTTACCCTGAAGGGGGCGCAACCCATTCGTTTTCAGGCCAAAGTTAGGATTTGACACATGTTTGCGCTATAATGTCAGAATAATGTCAGGGACCAGTAGACAACACTATGAGACACCCATTGAGACAGTTTATCAGTAAAAAAACTTGATTTGGTGTTTAGTTGCTCTTTAAATATTTGTTGTGTTTTTGTTTTTTTAACGCTTTTATTTTGTTGTTGCTTTTTTTAAATCACTTTTTTGTTGCTTTTTCGTCATGTTTTTGTTGCTCTTGTCCCTCTTTTCTCACTTTTTTTCATCACTTTTTTGTGGCTTTTCTGTCAGGTTTTTTTTTCTTTTCTTTTTTTCACTTTTTTGTGCCGTTTTAATCGTTGTTATTTTCACGCTTTTTTCAAGAACTTTTAGATTTGCGTAAAGCCAAACTGGAGAAAATGTCCTCGGTTCACGTGGGGGATAAGAGGTTAATAATTCTAGTTAACAATAACATTTTAATGTGAGAAAGAGCTGCATTGAGCTTCCAAGTCGAAATAAAGATGTGGTTTCAGCGTTAAATCCTCTACTAAAAGCTGAATCTTTCACTGCACAATGTGACCCCCAATGAAAAAGGTCTGGATACCCCTGGTCTGTCGCCTCAACCGAGCATATTTCCTCCATTTAGGCTTCACCCAAATCTAAAAGCTTCCCGCCTTTAGAGCTTACATCCTCTAGGCCAGTGTAACGCCCATTTGAAAGCTAAGACCTACAAAACGGATCGTAACTTGCATTTTTTAAGCGTCATGTTTTGGTCACTTTATTGTCGCTCCTCTGTGGCTTTCTTGTTGTTTTTTCGTCGCTCTTTAGTCGTGTTTTTGTCGCTTTTTTCTTTTGCCGCATTTTCAAAGTGTTTCTGTTGTGTTTTAATTGCTTTTTTCGACGCTTTTTTTGCTGATAGATTTGGTTAATGGCAAACTAGAGAAAATGGTTAAATTATGCAAATTCGATTTTATATCATGTTTTATATCATGTTATTATGTCATTCCCTCATTAAACACATGCCTGGAGTGTTGCCTTGGCTCATTCACATATTTTTGAGTAATCAGTAAAAACTTAGACGGCAGCCATTTTAGGTGTAGCTATGCCTCAGTCCTCCTAGGAACGCCCCCACCTCCTGGACACGCCTCTGGACCTTTCGTCACCAGCCAAGCCACCAACCACTGCTCCTCAGCTCAGCAGAGCCCCCTCCCCGCACAGTAGTGTTGTTTAGATGCCACAGCAGTGTGCTGAAGGGGGCGTGTCGGAAAGCTTCTTAAAGAGACAGAGGCCTATTTCAAGACGTTCAGTACAGCCATTTTGAGAGAGCAATTTTATTCAAGGCAGTTATTTTAATTTACTGCATATACAGACCAACAGAAGGTTACGTCATCATTGTAGTATGCTATAGACTGGTGCTATGTGATTGAAAAAGCATAATACCCCCTCTTTAAGGCGAGGGTTAAGGGGTTAATTATGCATGTGAACGGAAATATGATGCAGATGTGAACCCGAGTTTGTAAAATCCAAAATCACCTTATTAAAGTTGTTTTTTTTTATCATTGATCTGCTGGCTGTAATGTGTCCCCACAAACTTCCAATAAAAGTTACGCCCTTGTCTGCTCGGAACAGTAATATTTGGTCGTAATAAGAACGGCATGGAGTTTACGGATCGGCCTAATCTCCATTTAAATGAATGCAACTAGGATGTTATCAATGGACTAATGGACTCATACAAACATTCATAAACTCTTGGCTGGTTTGGACTTTTTCCCCCAAGAACTGCTCTTTTATTCTTTCCCCTCTTGCCCTATGCTCTTGAGTACCTATAGTAATCTCGTCTCTCTCTCTCTCTCTCTCTCTGCAGATCGTGCACTTGGGCATCTCTCTCTCTGCGGTGGAGGATGGCGCTCAGAGGGTGGTGCTCTTCTACACGGACCCCGGCTCCAGTGCCACGCGGGAGGCTGCTTCCTTCAAGATGGGGGACATGACGGGACGCTGGGCGCGCTTCACCATCACCGTGCAGGGGGCGCAGGTACGGTGTCTGTGAGCAGGGGAGCCGTGGATGTTTTGAAGCTCCCGGTCACTGATACGGTGTATGCCACAGGTGCGCTTGTTCATGGACTGCGAGGAGTACCATCGCGTGGACTTCATCAGGAGCAAACAGCCCCTCACCTTCGAGGCCAGCTCCGGGATCTTTGTGGGGAACGCGGGAGGAACCGGCCTGCCTCGATTTGTGGTAAGAGTCGACAATGTCTGTGAACACTTCAGGTCGCACAGTATTTCCACGATGCTGTAGTGAAAGTGGACATGTAGTTGTTGATCTTTGAGGAGAGAATCCATAGAAACAGTTTCAATATCAATCATGGGTTTAAATTACTTGATTTGAGAATATTAATCTTGACTTGGACCAAGAATCCTTTGCTTGTTTGATGACATGTCAGACAAGGTAATCCTGCTTAAATTAAGAAAGTAAAACTGCCAATGGGACCATTTTCTCACCTGAGTGGCAGATGAATCATCCTGAAATAATGAGAGAATGTATTGAATCGAGTCAGAAACATCTCAGAACAAGTGATATAATCTAGGTTAAATGTCAAAGTCAAAACAGCTCAAATTTAAAATATTGTGCTCAATTTGAGACATTTAACCCCTTAAAAAGAATAGACTCCTCACTCCTCCCCGTTCACCATAATGACCACGTTCGAGGGGGAAATCATGACGGATTTACAGACTCCTCCTCCCCAGCTCTGACGAAGCATGTTCCTAATAAGGGCATAAGGGCGGGATCTTCACTGTAGACTCGGCCCTTGCGTGACGTGTAGCTCGCGCAGCTCCAATGCTAACAGTCCGACCCTCATTAAGTACGAGATTTCAAAAAATTGTCTTTCGAAAACCAGCCTGGTTTCTGTGACTAACCCAGCGTTATCTCAGGAGGAATATGTAGCCATAGAAAGTGTTTAAAAAATAGAAACCAGGCGTTAAAGTTGTTTTTAACGTGTCTAAAGTCCAATGCTTTTCAATGGGAGACTAGCGGCTATATGGAGGTACTACAGCAATGGCGGCCTCCAGTGTTGCGGTCGTAAAGCAGAGCAGTCAGCGGCCATTGATATTTTCTACAGTTTTACCCAAATCTAAACTTCGACTGGAGCTTACAGCCCCATAGGCCAGTGAAATGATTCATTTGAAAGCTAAGACCTACCTTTTTGTCACGTTTTCATTGCTTTTTTTGTAGCGTTTTGGCCGTATGTCATTTTGTGTGTGTGTGTAATGTAACTGTGATCAAGCCACAAAAATGTGACCAAAACATGTTGAGAAGAATGTCCGGATATGACTCGGACTCCCTCAAAATTCTACTTTCCCTAACCTATATGCACCTACGTTACCGATAAAAAATGTCCAGTACACCTCATTACCACTCACCTGGGCTTATTCATGAATCAGTACACGCTTAGAATTCCCCAATTTAGACAGAAAAGAAAAGACTCTTACCTCAAATAATGCTTTTTATGTTTGTTTGGGTTTTTTTTTATAGATCTTGCAGATAGAAAGGAAACCCTTGAGTGTTCACCAACTTAAGCAGCAATGAGACGGGTATTCAGTGTTTGGGCAGAGTATCAAATACGTAGGCACATGCGCCATTACAATGTGGATCCCGTCTTTAGGTCGTTTGTGGTTTTCAAGTTCCTCTTTTTCTTGAGCTTTTCGGCCTTTGTTAGCACTTCCGCAGTTTTTTCAGTCCATCTCTACATTTAGATTGCCGTTATGACACCCAGCCTCTGTCCACAGTTGCAGTACACAAGGTCTCACAGGTCAACTATTCTATTATAGCACATTGTTGCTGGGGAGATTTCACATACATCCAGTTTTCTTAACACATGTACAAAAAAAGAAGAAAAAAGCAACAACAACAAGTGATGAAAACACAAACAAAAAGGACGAAACCGTGATAATCTTAACAAGCAATAATCTTAAACTGCAAAAAGTAATTTCGAAATAAGAGAAATTATCTTGAAATAAGTACTTTTGTCCTTGATTTGAGAGTCTAATTTCAAGAAATCTGTCTTTGGGGCAAGAGATTTACACTTAAACTAAGTTAAAGCCACACTGCGTAGAATTTTACCCAAAAAATTAAAATGAAATACAAGCTTTTATTTTATGACAGATATTTTCAGCATTGAAAAATACCTTAAACAAACATGTGATGTTGCTGTGAGCGGCTCAGATCTCCTAATATAAGACATGGCATAACTTTAACGGGAGTGGGTACCGTCTCCAGCTCGTTTCCATGGAGATTTGAGATTTAAACAGGTCAGGTTCCCATCACAATACATTCTTTGATTACCCGCTGCAGTAATGACATGTTCTGTGTTGAGCTGCTCATTGGGATCATGTTTTGTGTTGATGGCAACAGTATAGTCCAAAATGTTACGCAGTGTGCCTTTAAAGTAAATTAAGATTTTCCATCTGGTTTTGAGTGCGGTGATTTCTTTTATCTTAATGTTAAGCGTAAATCTCTCACCCCATGGACAGATTTCTTGAAATCAAGGACAAAAGTACTTATTTCACAAAAAATTCACTTATTTTAAGATTACCTTTTTGCAGTGTAGCTAGTCAAAACAGCTCAAATGTAAAATATTTGTGCAAAATTTTTGCCATTTAAACTAACATAGATATACATTTTTGTAGCGTACATAAATTAAAGTGTGTATTACTCTTTTGACCCCGTATTGTTTCTTGCTGTGCCGGGATTCATCAGGCTCACATTGTGAAAGAGTCAGTCCAATGAAATATTAGAGCGTGTGACCTTTCATTGGGTCGGGCAGCGTATTTGCGATTCCTTTCGATCCAAAGCGCTCGCTGTAATCATTCCTCATTCTTCCAAAATCTCAGTTCATCCAGTTATTTGGACCCATAACTAAAGTGTATATCCACAGTTGCCTTGTAAAGATGCATTTGAGCTGAGCACAATATAGCTTTTGTCTGACATGTTTATAGGCGCTTGGGGAGACCGGGAGTAAGATACTGCATATTTGTTTTATACGAGTACGGCGTTACTCTTTGAAAGCCCATAAATGACTGCTTTTATTGATTTCCATGAATAAAAACCAGCTGATTCCTGTGAGAGCCAGAGCGATGATTAAAACGAGAGCACAATTGAGAGAAACTCAGACGTGTGGATGTGGAATAGTGGCGCATTGTTTGCTGAGAAGTCCCTGTGAGGTTGTAACTAAACTTTATGATTTAAAAGCACTGGGAAAACTGATGTTAAGAGGAGGTTAGTCCTGCGGCGCAAGTCTTATTTTAATGAGGGAGCAGTTTCTGTCAAAAACTCAATCATTGAAATCAAAATCTAGCACGTGTATTTGTAAAAATGTAGTTTTGTCCAAGCTGTATTGAAGAGAACAAGTAGGGTTTCCAATATTAAGGCCTGAAAACTAATAACCTCTTAAACACAACACAACAAACACAACAAAAAAGTTTGCAAAAAGTAGGGATGGTCCGATATGAAAATTTTCTGCCGATATCGGATATCCGATATTTGCCTCGCTGCTGTGGCCGATATCCGATATTTGCCGATATTTATTTTGACATTAAAAATCAATAAAAAGGCTCACTCAAATGTTGTAAAGTTTGCAAATTGTCGTTCCATTATTGGAATGTCCTATGCCTGGGACTCACTGTCTCACACACTATGATGAAACAAACAATCCTTTTTATTAGAAAAATATTAAAAAGATCAAATGCAATGTTGGAGTCAAATGTCATTTTGTTTTAGGCTAAATATTTAGTCAGACCTACTTATTATTATACTTTTTACCCATGTCCTCTATTAATGGGAAACAGTGACACTGGGAATATGCTAAGCTACTATTTATTGTATTTTTTATTTAAACATGTAGCCTACCATGTTGTTTAAGTTACATGTTTTAACTTTAAACAAATCTGATGGACTTCTCTGAGGACAGCTCTGTATGAAGCTGTGGAATTGTAAAAAATATCATCATGTCACTTTAACAGCATCGTATACTGAATGTATGAGGCCAGAATGCAAAGATTTAGAGTTTGTTTAGAGCAGGCAAAAGGCAAACAGTAGATTTACAAGATTAGCATGAGCTTTGAACTGCATTGTTTTCAATGTAAAATGCGCTAACGATCGCAAATGCGTCTAATTAAATATGCGCGAAAATGCAACATAACTCCTCGTTTTCACGGGTCATTAACATGACAAAAGTGGGCACAGTAAAGGTGAATACAGCCATTATCACTGTAGTAAACCTACATGATGACACAAAGCCAATGTTTACGTGTTTTAGCCTTTAGCCTGTGTTAGAAGCTATGCTATGCTAACAAAGTTATAAATCTGGCGTCAGGACGGAGAAACTTTTGCAACACTCACCACTCAGATGTAGCGACAATCCATCAGAAAAAGATTCATGTTAATCCTGAGTCAAAATAATGTCCATGGAGGCAGTTTTAGTCCAGTTTGTAAAGGCAGCAACTTGTGGCTCTGTATCTGTGGTGTCCAAGTGTCCGCTCCACTTTGTTTAAACTGAGTAAAAACATACTTTCTTTTGGAGACGTGTGTATTTACACTGGAGTTTCTTTATTTTTAGGAGCCACTGTTTATTTCAGATAATTTGAATAAACTGTTGCCCCAGTCAGGTCAGTGCGCTACGACATTACAGCGCAGTAAATAATTCAAAGAAAAAAATTAATATCGGCCGATATTTTCCCATATCGAACCGATACCGATATGTGAAAAATGACAAATATCGGCCGATAATATCGGCGGTGCCGATATATCGGCCATCCCTACAAAAAAGTGACGAAAATGCGATGAAAAAGTGACGAAAAAATGTGTGACAAAAACATAACAAAAACCACAGGAGAGCAACAGAAAAGTGACAACAAGCGATGAAAAAGTGGCAAAAAAGTGACGAAAAGAATGTCAAAGAAGGAGACGTCAATGCGGCAACTGCAAGAAAAACGATCTGTGTAGATGAGTTTTGTAGGACTTAGCTTTCAAATGAGGTGTTACACTGCTCTATAGGCTACTGTTATCTTATGGATTTGGGTAAAGCTGAACTGGAGAAAATGCACTTGGTTAAGAGGTCAAACCTGTGTCCAATAGGCATTGTATCAAAATGTCTTTGAAAATAATGAAGTACAAAAAATATGATCCAAAATGCATTGAGCCGGTTTTTTAATGTGAGTTTTAGTCCATTTTGGTAAAATGTTGGCTTAAAGTGGAACCTGGAAATATCATTCCACTGCTTAAAGGGATATTTCAGGATTTTTGACATTGGGCCTCATTTCCTAGTTATCCAGAGTGTCGTTGATGTCTGGAGATATTTTTTTCTGAAATTCATGCAGTTCTTATATTTGAAGAGCTTAGTGGTGCTAGGCTAATGCTAGGCTAATGCATTTCTATGGTACCAGCTCGCCTGCATTAAAAACAGTCTGACCCACTCCACAGTGCACCTGAGGTAAATCACTTATAACGCCAGACTAACCATATAAATGTCTGTTTTAATAGAAAAATTTTAACCAGTTTGCATTTAAAATAACTTATATTTGAGCAGCATCAGCTTCGTGGCTGTAAGCTAACGCAGCGGCGGAGTGATCTGCGAGAAAATAGTCCCTCAAAATGTGGTAATTCATGTGATACAAGATCAGTTATATTTCAAAAATTATTCTATTAACACAGACATTTATATCGTTAGTCTGGCGTTATAAGTGATTTACCTCAGGTGCACTGTAGAGTGGGTCAGACTGTTTTTAATGCAGGCTAACTGATACCATAGAAATGCTTTAGCCTTGCCCTAGCCTAGCGCCACTAAGCCCTTCAAATATAAGAACTGCATGAATTTAAGAAAAAATATCTCCAGACATCAACAACGCTCTGGATAACTAGGAAATGAGGCCCTATGTCAAAAATCCTGAAATATCCCTTTAATCTATGTTTGCAAATCTTTTGAAACTATTAATGCATATAGTTTTGCGATGACATAGCCAAGAAAATCCAGTTGGTTGGATTTACTGGACATACAGTATATTTTGAGAACCATTGGCTAAATCTTCTGACACGACTCTTTCACTCACTCACGGTCGTTCCTGAATGTTTGTACTATCATATGAACCAGCAGAGGGCAGTGTTCCTCCCGTGCTCCATGTGGCTGTAGTTATGCCATAAGGACAACAGGAAACGACATGATTCAGTTTGGGGTCAGTTCAGTTCAGTGCCTTATTAAAGCAGATGCAGTGAGTCCAGTAGCTTTAGCCCACAGCCTGGGAACATCACTATCACTGCGGCATCTCGGGAGCTAATGAAAAACAGCACGCAATCTCGGAATCCTTCAAGTTTAAAGTCCGGACTTTATTTCCTCCATTTTTGCTCAATTGTGTTGGTGTCATAAAAGTTTGTCAGTTTATACATTGTCAATATAAGCTTCTGCGATGACAAAGATCTAGTGTTGCAATCGATTCCCCCCAAGATCTTGTATTGACGATGGGAGAGCAGGACCACATCCCTGAGCTCAGGACTCTGTGGTGTGAATCCATGTGAGAAGATGACGTCTCATGCTCCGTGAACCACTCTTGAGTGAGTCCTGGCATTGTCATCTTGGAATACGGCCATGCCATCAGGGAAGAAGAAATCCATTGATGGAATAACCTGGTCATTCAGGATGTTCAAGTCGTCAGCTGATCTTATTCTTTGGGCTCATAGTGTTGCTGAACCTCCTACACCAGACAGTTAGCTAAATCCAGGTGGTTAGGCAGAGCATTTTCCATAATTTCCTCGTGGCCTATTGAAAATGTTCTTAAAGCAGTACTAAGTAATTCTTGCCCCTAGAGGCCATAAGTGCCACTGCAGTTGTCGTAGCATGTTGCGATTTTTTTAAACTTATTAATTGTCCGTGAGAGAAAATACTACGCTGACAGAAAAGACGAAGGGAGAGAGGGATATTGTACATCCAATTACACAATGGAGATAATTTTTTTCACTCAAACTTGGCTGTAAATACTGTTTAAAGTGGTGCTAGCCTGCAATTAGCTTTACCCGTTAGCCTGTTAGCTTCTTCTTCATGGTTCCATTAGTGTGTATTGGTTGCTCCGGTCCGGTGGCAGTCAAGTTGCAAATGTGGTTTTCTGGCCAGAAACACCAGGGGGAGATGAAAGACCCCCAATCATCCCATTAACACTTGTATTACCCCCAGAGGGACTACGGAAAGGATTTATTAAGGTAAACACGTTACTTAGTACTGCTTTAACCTCTTAACCCCCACATCAACCGAGCACATTTTCTCCAGTTTGTCATTGCCACAATCTAAAAGCAAAAAAGTGGCACAAGAGCGACAAAAACATGCAGGAAAAGCAACAATAACGCAATTTTAAAAAGTGATAAAAAACGCGAAGAAAGAGTGATGAAGCAATAAAAAAGTGTACGACAAATTCACTTCCAAAATGTGGCAAATGTGATGAAAAAGCATGAAAAAATCAACAAGAAAACCACGAAAGAGCAACAAAAAAGCTTTCAAATGAGGCGTCATACTGGCCTATAGGCTGTGAGCTCCAGTCGAGAAAAGATTTGGGTAAAGCCAAACTGAAGGACATTTGCTTGGTTAAGCGCAAAAGGTAAGGGTGTTATTGTTTCAACCCTGCGAGGTTTTATTCAAATGTTTTGGGCCTGTACAGTGGCGCTGGGAGTTGAGTGGTTTGCAGTTCCTACCTTCACTGTTTCCTCGGGCTCAACACTCAACCAGGGAATAAATTGATTGTTTTTGTATCACCTCAAAAGCAGAACTGCAGTTTCCTCGCAGCTCTTTAACAATATTACTGGTTTAGGAACAGGAACCGTTTGCAAACCACAGACAAACACTGAAACTCCCTCACTGCGAGCAGACAAAACCTCAGAAACCCGTGGGAGAAAGAGAAACCTCAATGTCACCCTGCTATGGCCGTCATATAATCCAAATAAAGCACCTGTCTGTATAAAGTTCTTTCTATGAGAGTTCGATGTTACGTTTACTGGAGAAGACTTGCACCTGTACTCGCCGAAACTGATTGGACACATTGGGACACACGTGTTTCTGTCTTTCCTCAAATGCCTTGTGAATGAATTCTCATGGATTGAAAGGAACTGGAGCAGCAGCATCCAAACCAAAAGACATGTGCAGAAAACATGACGGAGAGATACAAACAAACAAAATGTGTCCCACGAAACGACTTCGATTCATCATTTCGGAGACAGATTTTCTCGGAAACTGGGCCAAAACATTGTGGCAGAGCGACCGGGTGGTCAATTTGGACATATTTTGTAAACACTGGGGCAAGAGATTTCACGAACTGTCCCCTGAACCAGTAAAAAAAAGTGTAGTTATTGTCCCGACAAACCCTCCTTTTGTTAGTGAAGCCGTCTCCGTAGCAGTGTTGAGTTCATCCATGGAGCTGCTGTATCGCTGTGCGCCGCTGTGGGCTGTTGTTTTTGTCGGCGTTGGGATGAATGACCCGTGGAGACGAGCCAGGACAAACAGAGAAACAGCTGGACTCCACAGCTCATCTGTACAACACCAGAGCGCACTGTAAATGTGGCGGGAGATGAGTTTAGTCGACATCTGTCCACTCCCTGCACTGGCTGCCACTACATGCAAGGGGGAATTTTAAACTTTTAACTATGGCTGCACAATATATCGAAAAAAATATCGTATCGCAATATTAGGTGATGCAATATCCGTATCGCAAGAAGCCACAATATATCGCAACATCACAAAGTTTTCATCTGACTGAGATCGACATATTTTTTGCAAACTCAGCCAAAGACAAACAAACAATAAAGGTTGAAAACGTACCTGTTTAGATCTGCTTTTGGCACATACGTAATTAATGTGCACTTTCTATGTTTCTATGTTGCTATTGTTTTAGTATACTGTCCTTATGGGAAGCACTTTAGGTGGTCGGTTGATCGGTCGGTTGGTTAGTTGGTTGGTTGATTGGTTGGTTAGTTGGTTGGTTGGTTGGTCGATTAGTTGGTTGGTTGGTTGGTCGGTTAGTTGGTTGGTTGGTTGGTCGGTGAGTTGGTTGGTTGGTTGGTTGGTTGGTTGGTCGGTTAGTTAGTTGGTTGGTTGGTCGGTTAGTTGGTTGGTGGGTCAGTCGGTTGGTTTGTTGGTTACTTTTTTTTTTGTTGGTTTGTTGGTTGGTTAGCTAGTTGGTCGGTTGGTCAGTTGGTCGATTAGTTGGTTGGTTGGTTGGTTGGTTGGTCGATTAGTTGGTTGGTTGGTTGTCGGTTAGTTGGTTTGTTTGTTTGTTTGTTTGTTTGTTTGTTTGTTGGTTTGTTGGTTTGTTTGTTTTTTGTTGGTTGGTTGGTTGGTCGATTAGTTGGTTACTTGGTTGGTCGGTTAGTTGGTTGGTTGGTTGGTTGGTCGGTTAGTTGGTTGGTTGGTTGGTCGGTTAGTTGGTTGGTTGGTTGGTTGGTTTGTTAGTTGGTCGGTTGGTTGGTTTGTTGGTTAGCTAGTTGGTCGGTTGGTCGGTTAGTTGGTTGGTTGATTAGTTGGTTACTTGGTTGGTCGGTTTGTTTGTTTGTTTGTTTGTTTGTTGGTTGGTTGGTCGATTAGTTGGTTACTTGGTTGGTCGGTTAGTTGGTTGGTTGGTTGGTTGGTTGGTTAGTTGGTTGGTTGGTTTGTTTGTTGGTTTGTTTGTTGGTCGGATAGTTGGTCGGTCGGTTGGTCAGTCGGTTGGTCGGTTGGGTGGTCGGGCGGTTGGTCGGTCGGTTGGTTGATTGGTTGGTTACTTGGTTGGTTGGCTGGTCGGTTAGTTGGTTGGTTAGTTGGTCAGTCGGTTGGTTGGTTGATTGGTTGGTTGGTTACTTGGTTGGTTGGTCGGTTGGTTGGTTGATTGGTTGGTTTGTTGGTTAGTTGGTCGGTCGGTTGGTCAGTTAGTTGGTTTGTTGGTTGTTCGGTTGGTCGGTCGGTTTGTTGGTTGGTCGGTTAGTTGGTTGGTTTGTTGGTCGGTCGGTCGGTTGGTTGGTTTGTTGGTTGGTCAGTTAGTTGGTTTGTTGGTTGGTCGGTTAGTTGGTTGGTTTGTTGGTCGGTCGGTCGGTTGGTTGGTTTGTTGGTTGGTCAGTTAGTTGGTTTGTTGGTTGGTCGGTTAGTTGGTTGGTTTGTTGGTCGGTCGGTCGGTTGGTTGGTTTGTTGGTTGGTCAGTTGGTCGGTTGGTTAGTTGGTTGGTCAAAAAAAGATGTCATCAGACTCAGAATTAGATTTTTTTTTAAATCTAAATTTACTCGAAATAAGATTCTTGTTTTTGAAATGAGTAACTCAAATCAAGCACAAATTCACTTATTTTGAGAACATTTTAACTTTTGCGTGCACTCCTCGTTTATCTGATTTAGTGGTTAAACGCTGCAGTCCTAACTTTGAATAAAAATTGGTTGTGGCTCTTTACAGATAATAATTTAGTATTATACAGATGATTTGGCTCTTTGGTTTCAGACCCCTGATATATCCGGTTGTTTTTGTGGGAAAATATGCTCAATTGACTTGGCGTTTGCTTAAAGCTTATCTGTACATAGACTGTGTGCCAACAAGAGGCAGTTTGTTACAATATAAATGCTGTATCTAGAGCAGACACCTTTATGGTACAGTAAAAATAAGGTCTTATCTGAGAGTGCAGTTTAAGGGGCCTTCATAACAGCACTTTCTTGTTAAGGACCATTATAATTTTTGCCTACATTACACAAACGTCTTTCAGTGGGATGTAGCTTTTGTTTGATAACAGATGTAAAACACGCAGCCCCGTGACTGTTGAACATTTGTCCAGACTTTGGCATGTTCCTCTTCCCTCAACACCTTAATGAGACACATATCTGCTCGCGTTGAATGAAATGTCCAAGTTTGTACCGCGGCCTTGAGCTTCTGCTGTGAGAAACAGGCTTGAGCTCCAACAAACTGCGATAATTCACGGCATTATCTGGATTACAACGATGCAATCTCTCCTCCCTCTCTCTGTGTCCAGGGCTCCATCCAGCAGCTGCTCCTGAAGTCTGATCCCACGGCCCCGGACGACCAGTGCGAAGAGGACGACCCCTACGTGAGTCTGACTCACGATTCAATCAGATTTTCCAACGTGAATCAGGGGGGACATGAAGCACCGCTGTTTATAAGTGCAACAGGTGGTCCCTCTAGTGGTGGACGAGATGTATTACAGATATATGAGGATACTTACTCACATCTCAAGAAATTATGCAAAATTATGGTATGCTACTAATTTTAGGCTAGTTGCTTCAGAAAATTGTCTGCTATAAAAATCTGTAATAACTAATACCTATGTAGTACACAATGGAATAATGTATATAGAGGTACATAATGTAATAAGGCATAAAACCCTTAAGGTTAGGGCTTAAGGTTAGACTTAAGGTCTTATGTCTTATTACATTATGTACCTCCAAAGTACTTGTATACATTATTCCTTTGTGTATCTAACCCACAGGTACAAGTTATTACACATGTACACATTGTACTAAATTTGCATAGGTATTCTTTAGGCTGTCTACGATAAAAGGACACTGAAATGTTCAACATTTATCTATGGGGGGGGGGTATTTTATGGGCAATGGCACTTTGAATGACTTGTCACCCAGTGAGCATTTTTGAGATGCTCTGTATTGGCGTATAGAGCACGACAACGGGATGTGCTGCACTGCCTGAGGCAAATGGTGGTCACTCCAAACACCAGTGTTGGGTAGTAACTGATTACATGTATTTAGAGTACATATTTAATGTATGTAATTAAATGTATTCTGATGAAGTTATTCTTTTATTTGAGGGTATTTAGAATACAATTACTTTCCAATTATCAAAAGAATACATTGCAGTGCTCAGTTGTTAAATGTCAGTTTCATTATCATATCAGTAAGAAAGAAAAGATCAAACAGCCGGGGGAAAGGTTTAGCTCTGTCCTTCCTGACTGTGGGTATTTTCAAAGTGCTTTAATGCATTCTGAATTCATGGCAAATAAGTTTGTAACAGGCATGTACAGTAAGCTGCATGTTTTTAATTATACGCTGAATGAATATAATGTAAATCAGCATGATTGGACTAAGTAACAGAATACATTACAAAATAAATTTTAAGGCTGGTATTCTGGATTCTGTAACTAAATACAATTTAAACGTATTCTCCCCAACACTGCCAGACACTGACTGGTTTTCTTGTCCATTTGTTTCTCTGGCTGTAGGCATCCGGTTACGGCAGCGGAGACGACTCTTATGACGACCTGGAGGGAACAAACGAAGTGAAGAAGACTGTGGAGGAGAGAGAGTACACAGAGGTGCACCTTTATTTACATATATTCCTCTAACTGCTTTTGGATTTATTCACCACATTTAGAAAGTTAGAAAGTTTTATCTGTCCAGGTTACAAGAAGGTTATTTCAGGGGACTAATGTTCTACATGTTGCAACGTTTTCGCTACATCAACATAGTGTTATTTTTGTTCTTAAATCAACAAACGCAGCTCTTATCTGCCCCGCCCTGGTGCAGACTGGACCGCTGCGATTTCATAATGACCATTTTAAAGTTTGGGGAAAAAAAGGAGGGAACCAGGAAGCGTGGGCAGCTGGAGTTGTTTTGCGAACTTTGTCTTTCATATTTCCCACTGATTTTTCCCATAAGTGAACTTTGGGGCAGTTTATAGTTTAAACAAACAGCGTCGAGCGCGTTAGGGGCGACATCCAAGTCCAGAGGTGGTCCAGCTGTTTCCTCCGCTCTGTTTATTTGCCCCGTTTTGAGATCTGTTTTGACAGTGTCTTCTATGCTACATATACAGATGACCACAAAGCATGTAAATACGGGATAGTTTCAATTAGAAGGACATGTGGTACATATTGTCTGTGATTTAGACCGGTGGACTTTGATATTGTACTAATGTGGGGAGAGTAGTGGAAACTCCTACTACAACTATTGTTCCTGGACTTAGAGTCAAATTATAACGGGAAAAGAATCATTAGTGTTGTCAATAATGATACAGTGTGATGTTTTATATTTACAGTCCTTCCCAGACCTGGAGGCCCATGGCACCCCCGTCCCGGCTCCTCCCACTGAGACGTCCCGAGGAGTGGACGATGAGGACACGTACATCGAGGGGACTTCAGGGCTAAAGCAGGAGACCACCACTCAGCAAACAGGTACACTGAGGAGAGCGGCCCGTTTCAGAGTTTTTTATTGGATTTTTATGTTACTGAACTATGTGATGAGAGTTGTAAAAGGTATAACCAGTGAAGAGTTCAAACTATGTATTGATACTAAAGTAATTGGTTAATAAAAGGTATGATGAAAGCTAAAGGACAAAGTAAAACCAGGCTATGGGCGGCGAGATAAGGTGCTAAAGGGTCAAGTCAGCCTACAGCAGGTGCAACACATGTGATAAACAGTCACATCATGGCACGGGTTACTGCGGAAACAAGGGAGATGCTGCTTAAACCAGAGCCGAATATCAAACTAAAGCATAAAGAGGCTAAAACAGAAACATGAAAACCCCATCCTTGGACCCGTGACACCTGGACTTTAAAGGAGTATATGTTTCAAAACCCAGAGGTGCTCTTTAGGGCAGGGAACGTCACTCAAAAAATAGAAACCTCAAGACCTTTATTTCTTATGACATGTATAAATGGAGAAACTAATAGAGCTAAAAATTAAATAATCATAATAATCATAATAATAATGTTGTTTTGTACAAATGAAAAGAATAACATGACATTCATTACTAGTCAACAACATAGACTGTACAAATAATAGACAACTCCTCCTCACTCCTCCCAGTTTACCATAATGACCACGTTCGAGGGGGAATTCATGGCGGATTTACAGACTCCTCCCCCCCAGCTCTGACGAAGCATGTTCCTAATAAGGGCATAAGGGCGGGATCTTCACTGTAGACTCGGCCCTTGTGTGACGTGTAGCTCGCGCAGCTCCAATGCTAACAGTCCGACCCTCATTAAGTACGAGATTTCTAAAATGTATCCTACGATAACCAGCCCGGTGCCTCTGATTGTGTCTAACCCAGCGTAATCACAGGAGGAATATCTAGCTGTAGACAGTTCCAAAAAATTAGGCACCGGGCATTAAAGTTGTTTTTAACGTGTCTAAAGTGCAATGGATTCCAATGGGGGCCTAGCGGATATATGGCGGTACTACAGCAATGGCGGCCTCCAGTGTCGTCGTCTCAAAGCAGAGCAGCCAGCGGCCATTGAGTATAACCCCCTGTGTCTGTTCTTAGCGATTGATTACCCGATGTACGGGGTACAGTGGCATCCAGAGATTGGTCAACAATGTAACTTCAAAATGATAAATATATAAAGGGGGGGAAATAGAAAAGGCAAATATCCACAAAATCAGAACAGCTGCCATTCACAAAAACGTTGATACTGTCCAGGTGCTCGTCATATTATTAGAATATCATGAAAAAGTGCATTCATTTCTGTCTGTTCTGTCTTAAACTGTGAAATTAATATATGATTTACAGAAATAAATGGGGAAAAAAAGATATTCTAATTATATGACGAGTATAATACATGCTTTTACCACCAGATGGTGCTGTATACGTTACAAACAGTTGAGTTCATTAACGCAAACGTCTTCTTGTCTTTTAGTTTCAGTTTCACCACAGAGAACAACTCCAGCCTCCACTCCCAGCTCAGTAAGTGACAGAGAATATTTTGTGTTTGATTAATATCACTTATCCAATCCAACTTTATTTTTACAGCAGATATTTTAAACAAGAGTTTATATAAACCTCTGTGTCCCAGTTGGTGCAGACCTCGCCGGGAGTGAAAGGGGAGCGAGGCGACCAAGGCCCCCTGGACCCCCGGCCCCCCGGACCTGCTGGACCCTCCTCAAATGGGACGGGGGCTGAAGCGACTCCTGGACCAAGAGGACCGCAGGGACCAACAGGACCGCCCGGACTAAGCGGAGCTCCGGGGAGAGACGGGCTGCCTGTGAGTGGAACATGATCACGTTTAGATTGACCCAATAAGAGACTGAACCAGCCTGTGGTTATGGAGCTCAAGTTGGGACCAACATATGACTGTTATTGTATTTGTTTTAAGGGAAGCAAAGGTGAAGATGGTGAACAAGTGAGTATGTTGCATCATTTTGGTTTTAAGCTTTGACAAAAATACAGTCGTTTTTTTTAAAAGATTGAACGGGATTTTCCGATGGAGATCAGTTTGAGATGTTCGGGCTCTTAATTGGACGACTGTACATTATTAACTATGATCATTTCTCCAGGGACCAGCGGGGCCTCCAGGATTCCCAGGCCTGCAGGGAGAGACCGGGCCCAAAGGGGAAAAGGTAGGTTCTTATGTGATTAGGTTTTATCATAAGTGAACATTGATCTCTGATGATCCTGTCCTCTTCAGGGTGATCTTGGTGTGGGTTACCTGGTCCACCTGGGCCTCCTGGAGCTCCGGGACGGGCTACATCTGCGGTGTGTTCCTGTCAGGTCAAAGTTTACCCAAAATGCACTGAACCCTCTCTTTCTAACTGTTGTTTTCTACGTCACTTCAGGAGGGCTCTGGGTTTGACGACTTTGACAGCGATGCAGAGATTATTCGAGTGAGTGGGCTCTTATTTGATTCACATTTCTACGTTACAACAATTGGCAGCCACGTTTCATTCAGCCCCTGGGCAGGTTTGGCTACATAAGGCACTCACATCACCAAGAGTGAATCAATGGCAGCCATGTGTTGTGCCCTCAGATGCTTTTAAAGGGCAATACAAATCTAAAACAATATTATTATAATTATAAAACATATCTGTGTGTCCCACTCAGGGCCGCCCAGGAGTTCCAGGCCCCCCGGCCTGCCTGGGCCTCCAGGACCCCCCTTGGAGAGTCTAGTCCCTGGCCCGCCCGGGAGAGACGGACAGAAGGGAGAACCTGGGCTGCCCGTGAGTTTTTACACTTTATTTGTAGAGAGAGTCTTCAAGGAGAAATGTACAGGATTAATTGTGCAAAATTGTGGTTTGGTTCATATCTGTTTTCTAACTGTATTATGTTTGTAATGTTAATGTAAACTTGATGACAGACAGACTGACAAGAGGATGCATTTCAACATTTTCTGATTGGAAGTTTTTTAAATAAGCCAGACAGTTTGTATAATGTTGACTGAACTAGAATAAGATTGTCTTTAGAAATTGCTACATTTAGATTTCAGCAGTGCTTTAAGCGGGTCAACAAAGGTGCTGGTAGCTAATGTCTCTGATGCAAATGAGGAATAAAGTCTGGTAGAAAACATGAGGTACAAAGCAAAAAGCTATACATGCTTTTCAGTCATGTAACTTTTGTTGTTATGGCGGCCATTTTGAATACCGAAGTGGAATTATGCAGCACTACAACATGTAACAATATCTCAACTCAGGATGAAAATGAAAGACAACTGATTGACAGTGGCATTTTTATGTTCTCGTAATCATTGCTCAAGAAGATAACAGTTAAAACACGGCCCCAGAGACGCACGTTTATGTGAAGAAACTAGTAAGTCAGTGTTTAAGCTGCTCATGATGTAAACATGCTACCAGTTAGCATGTAACTTTAACAGCTCAGCTCTGACCTCTCCAAGGGAAAGCCCTGAACCACAGACATCTAGCCTTGGATACAACATGTGACAGAGGTCAGAGCTGAGCTGTTACTGTAGTATTTCCTCAGTGTTCATAGATGTGAGACACACATGTGTTTATCGTGTTGAAGCCATTGACAGTTGGTTGACAGTTGCTAACCGGTAGCATGCTAACGTCTTAAGCAGCTTAAACACTGACTCAGACTGAGACTCTGTTGACATGACAAACTGTAAAATCACAGAGAAAGGTTTTCTGTTTCCTCTTTGAGTTAATTTAGTCTGAGGAGTGAAGCAGATCTTTAGTAAATCCTGCTGTAGCTCGACAGACAGCGCTGCTACGTCTGTGCCACATTTGCTGCTTATATCACATAAACGTGCGTCTCTGAGGCCGTGTTTTAACTGTTATCTTCTTGAGCAATGATTACGAGGACATAAAAATGCCACTGTCAATCAGTTGTCTTACATTTTCATCCTGAGTTATTGTTACATGTTGTAGTACTGCATAATTCTACTTTGGTGCTCAAAATGGCCGCCGGAACTATGTGTCATGTCGTTGGAAATGCATGTATAGATTGTTTGGATTATACTTGTCTCATAACGCAAACATTGTGGGTTCGAGCCAGCGTGTGTCACTTCTTTTCTTCCCTGACGCTGCTACACTCATATTCTGAGGCGTTTACATCTACTCCAGCCCAAGTCAGCGGCTCTCTTAACACAGCCGCTTCACACCCTCAGTGCTCTTGTGTGGACGCTGAGTGTGGCTTGAGCGACACCTGTGCACTTCTCTCGTTTGTGCAGCAGTTTATGGATAATGAAGTATGAGCGGGAACAGGCAGCGAGTGACATGTGTTAGACAGGGCAGCACAGTGAAGAGGATTAATGCAGACGCGCTCATGCGGAGCGGGACTCTGTCAGCATAATCTTCGCTCTCAGAGAAGCGCCGGCCCACTTAAAGCACTGCAATTCACTGAGTGCTGCACTTTAGACAAAGCACCTGAACAGAATAAATCATGTCCAGAGTCAAAACCTTCACCTTCATGTTGAATACTTTATGTTTCCAGGTGATTGAAGAGTGGTTTAGTGCCTCTGGGTCCGGATCCCAGGCTTTTACTGAGTCTGAGTTCGGGTCTGGGTCTGGACTTGGGTCTGGACTTGACTCTGGGTCTGGATTTGGGTCTGGACTTGAGTCTGGACTTGACTCTGGGTCTGGATTTGGGTCTGAACTTGAGTCTGGACTTGACTCTGGGTCTGGATTTGGGTCTGGACTTGAGTTTGGACTTGAGTCTGGATTTGGGTCTGGGTCTGCACTTGACTCTGGCTCTGGACTTGAGTCTGGACTCGAGTCTGGACTCGGGTCTGGACTTGAGTCTGGACTCGGGTCTGGGCTTGAGTCAGGAATCGGGTCTGTACTTAGGTCTAGACTTGGGTCTAGACTTGGGTCTGAACCTGAGCCTGAGATTTGGTCTGGTTCTTGGCAGGTATTACATTGGTCCCGAACGAGGGGCGGAAAGACAGAATCTCCTCCAACATTTCATAATGACCATGTTCACTGATCGCTTGCTTTAAACTGGCTGAGCTAAAGAATATTAATGTTACATTTTTCTTTAGAGAGCGGTTCTCAACTGGTGTCGCTTCAGAACCTGCCCTCACTTTATTACAACAAACAAAGACCCAAATTATAATATAGAAGTTGTTGCTTCAAACATTGATCAAAAGGTTTATTATCATTTTAGCAAAGCCGCTGAAAACACCCCCGTGACCAGTTGAGAACCCCTGAATTAGACGACTGCTCCCTGTAGAGGCATGAAATAAACATTATTTTGCCGTGAACATGGTTGTTGCTGCAGGGAGTTGGGGAGATGTGTCTTTTACATTTAGTGGCTTTTGCTCGTGCTGCAGAAATGGATGAAAACAGTAAAGAGAGTAGTGTCTTGTTTGCTAGTCTGTATATCACATGGTCTCCGGTGTGGGCATGTTTTCCCAGCAGAATATGCTCTTTTTTAGGGACCTGATGGAAAAGATGGGGAACCAGGATCTGCTGGAGAGACGGGAGACAAGGTGCGGCGGGAATTCAAGCTAATACACTCACAAGCTTTAGCGTCTGTGATATTTTTGAATACTAAAGCAGTTTTTGGTTTTCAGGGTGATCCTGGTTTAAGTGGACAACCAGGACCGAAGGTAATGCTTTTCAAATGTTAATCATAATTTAGCATCATCTCAAGTATCATGCTGAGTGTAAAATGTTGATATTTTGTTCAGAGCTGTACTTTTTAAAGGTCTGAACCATAGATTATAATAACAGCAGGGGCGTATCTCTGGGGTGGCCAGGGGTAGCACAGGCCACCGCTGTAATGCGATCTGATTATTTATTCAGCATCAGTAACATTTTAAGTCAAATTGTATTATTATTTATAAATGCAAAAATCTGTAAATTGACCTTAATAACAACAAACCAGAATGACAAACTCAAGTGTTCAATGTAAAAAATGCTTAAAGACTTGAACCTGCCAAAATCTAACCATTGCTACATTGGGTCGTTGGTCCTGGCCCTGGTGCCAAGACCTCACATAACAAAGTGGGCCACCTCAATGACAAAAGTCTGAACACACCCCACACTAAGTACATGGTAGCTAATGTTACAATATTTAATTAATCCATTCTTTACCTCAGGGAGACCAGGGCCCTGCAGGATTCCCTGGTGTCCCAGGATCAGAGGGTCCCGAGGGGCGGCCTGGTCCCAGAGGTCCCCCCGGCCCACCCGGACCACCGGGACCGGGATACATGCAGGACTTTGAGGTAAAAACAACAATATGCATTATTCATTTTTAGACACAACAAATAGATGAACTTTTAGCATGACTGGCTCTGTAGTGAAGATACAGACGGCATCTCTGGAATTGCCCATATGTGGTCATGTTTGAAGCAGCCCGAGGAGAGAAACAAAGTACAGAAATAACTTTCACCCGTTTCTCCAAAACTACTTTAACAAGTGCTAAATTATGAATTTCTAGCAAAAAAAGAGGCTACAGAAACATGGAGAGGAGCAAAGTGGCTCAACAGCCCATGAATACAGAAGAAACGGACAATGCTAACCAGGAAGCTAATGTTAGCCTCATGCTACATGCTGACGTTAGCTGTGACTGCTATTTTTTCGCTTCTACTGAACAATCTGCTGTGAAAAACGATTTGACTTGACTTTATTTGTATGTGATAAATTTGTTTATAGTCCACTAAAAAAAAGTATTATCAAATATATTATTCCTAAAACATAGTTCCTCCCCCCTCGGTTAGCCCAAGCCCTCTTGTATGTTTCAATCTGTATGTGAGATTTTGAGAAGGAAATGGAAAGAATGAGGGGTCACCAGCATGGATAGTATATTATGGCTCTTTAAAACATGATAGCGTTAGAGTGTGTATTAATATTGGCTGATAAACAAAGCTCATGTCATTTAGGACATGGAGGGCGAGCTGCAGAGCGGGTTTGGACCGGTGCTCAGAAGTTCACAGGTACGGCTCTAAAGGCCTACATGTTAAAATACAAGGCACAGATGATATTTACAACTCTGAGTCTTATTTCACTCTTCCGTAGGGTCAACCCGGGATCCCTGGACCTCGTGGACCAAGGGTAAGCGACACATTTGAAGAGAAAAGACTATAACTTAGAAGTAGGGGATTAAAATCATGTCATTTTCTTAGGGAGATGATGGTGCAGATGGTGCTCCAGGAAAGCCAGGTCAAAAGGTAAGCCAAGATCATTATTAAAACCGCTACTGTCATTCAATAATCATCATGTATTACTAATTACTTACTCCTATTTACCCACACTATACATTTACTTCATGATTTCTTCAGGGGAGACAGGTGACATTGGAAGACCAGGATTTCCAGGGTTGGACGGGGACAAAGGAGAACAGGTGAGTAAAAGTGAAGGTTTGCAGGATGCACGCTTAAAGCAACAGTTTTGACCCAAATATATTATGAATACGAGTTATCTTGGCTGTTCTGGGTCGATATACAGCGCGCTAAACCTGAAAAGTTACACCATGTTTCTTTAATACATGGACTTGATGAGTTCACTTCAATAACTTCACTGTCGATATAATTCTCATTGTTCTGCCATTTGGTGTCATTCTTTTCATTGTCTACAGGGGCCCAGAGGGGACAAAGGTGATCCAGGGCTTAAGGTACATTCTACATTTCTTTCACACTGAAATGAAATGTGTTCACAATCTAAACATGAGCCATTCGGTTTCAGGGAGAGGCGGGACGTGACGCAGTGGGTTTGCCAGGACCTCCCGGGCCTCCAGGGCAAATAATCAACCTCCACGAAGTGAGTGAAGAGTCAGTGACATTTAGTCTCATGTTTTAATGTTGTCAAGGAAGTGAAAAGTGAAATTTGTCTTGTGCTTGTCTTCCTACAGTTTTTGAATGACACGGATGGTGCCTTCAATTTCTCAGGGATTTTGGATGCTCTCGGACAACAAGCTGTAAGTACATGACAGCAGTGTTTTAATATGGGCAATTGTGTCTTAGTACATATTTCTGATTTAAAGTTGTTGATTTAATACAAAAGATTGTCCCCTGCCCTCTTGAAATACATGTCTCATTTGAATATGTGTTCTACTATGCAAGGGATCTCGTCCATAATTCACAAAAAAGTCAAGGAAAGTCTACATTTAATTATTCAGTAATCATCATTGTTCTCTCGTTGTGTTCAGGGACCACAGGGGCCGAGAGGAGACATGGGTTTACCAGGTGTTCAAGGACCTCCAGGACTCAAAGTAAGTGGAAATATACAAAAACTTGACATGAAAGAATCATCTCTCAATCAAATCCAATCATTTTTACTCGTTTCTCTCGATTAGGGCGAGAGAGGAGAGCCAGGGTTTGTAATATCTGCCAACGGGACCCTGATTTCTGCTGTACCTGGACCAACGGGGCCCAATGGAGTGAAGGTTAGATTCTGGCATTTTTTATGATGAATATCCAGCGTTTTGTTCTTTCAGACTGTAACTAACGCTGCTGGTTTTGCTCGCAGGGAGATATCGGCATGGCTGGACCTCCTGGGATCCCAGTACGTGTCTTCAAATTAGCTTTAAATGCTGATTCTCAAACTTCTTTCTCTGTTTTTAAATGTCTAAATTGATTTATTATTTTTTCTTAAGGGACCAACTGGACCTTCTGGACCTAAGGGAGAGTTTGGCTTCCCGGGACGACCTGTAAGAATTATTTATTTTATACTTTATTCACGCAGTATTAGTGTGGAGGCGGAGTCTTTCTCTGTGGATTTGCATGTTCTCTATCAGCGCAGAGCCACACATTCGTCTCAGCCAATCATCGCCCTCGGTCCTGCGTCTAAGCCATAGACTGTTAAAAGAATAGACACCTCCTCCTCACTCCTCCCCGTTTACCATAATGACCACGTTCGAGGGGGAAATCATGGCAGATTTACAGACTCCTCCTCCCCAGCTCTGACGAAGCATGTTCCTAATAAGGGCATAAGGGCGGGATTTTCACTGTAGACTCGGCCCTTGCGTGACGTGTAGCTCGCGCAGCTCCAATGCTAACAGTCCGACCCCTGTTAAGTAGGAGATTTTTAAAAATTCTTTCGAAAACCAGCCTGGTTTCTTATTTTGTGACTAACCCAGCGTTATCTCAGGAGGAATATGGAGCCGTAGAAAGTGTTAAAAAATAGAAACCAGGCGTTAAAGTTGTTTTGAACGTGTCTAAAGTCCAATGCTTTTCAATGGGGGCCTAACAGCGATATGGAGGTACTACAGCAATGGCGGCCTCCAGTGTTGCGGTCATAAAGCAGAGCAGCCAGCGGCCATTGGTCTAAGCCTCCAGCGTTCATTGCTTGTCCGCTTCCCAGCAGTGCTGCGACCCGCCTCCACCCCACTAACTTTAATTCACATATCATGTCTACTGCCGGGGTCTGATCGCCAAAAAAATATATGTAAATGAATTTTTCTAATCGCTGCTCGGTTTGTGTCTATCCAGGTTGAAATATGTATCAACTTTTTGTTTCTTTTTCCTTTTCTAGGGTCGTCCAGGCCTCAATGGACGGAAAGGGGAGAAAGGAGACTCAATTGATCAGGCGGTAAGTTTGAGGGGTGCATTATTTAGTTTAGTTTAGTTTATTTGAACAATTCCAAGCCATGTTATTAGAAAAGAAGAAACACAACAATGCCCAAAAGGAGTAGGCTGAAGCAAACAATGCTTCCCCCCCCCCCACCCAATTTATTTACAAACTTTACAGTCAATCAATCAATCAATCTTTATTTATATAGCGCTTTTCATACATTTCATGTAACACAAAGTGCTTTACAGATTTAAAAACATTCTCTCACACCCACCTCCTCCCACAAATACAAACACATTGTCGTATTCACACTCTCCCCACCCACCTCCCCAGAGACACACCACACAAGCACAACACACACACTCAAGGTAAAACAATGGACGCAATGGACATAAGGCTGAGGTAAGGCTGGGTACAGATAAACCAGGTAAGGAAACACCATCCAAGGAGCCGTCTGCATCGGGAGCAGCATCTCGGCTGCAGCCACAGGGCACCAGCACAGGACGCCCGGAGGAGGCGCGGTAGAAACACCACACCTCCATCCAGACACACACAGGACAGCACCACAGCAGCCACAGCCAATCACCGCTCCCGAGGCAGAGGGCTCCTCCAGAGGAAACTGGGAGACAATAAAAATGGTTAAAATAAGTAAAAAGTAAAAGTAAAAATAAGAATATAAGGACCACTAAATAAGACTGAGAGGTAAAATACATAAAGAAAATATAAATAAATAAATAAATATTAATAACAATTAAATAAATAGGCCTAGCAAGAATAAATATCAGTTAAAGTTAAACTAAAAAGATGGGTCTTAAGCCTGCTTTTAAAAACATGAACTTTCTCAGCTGCCGCTTACATTATGGAATTTTTTTATGTGACCCAGTGGAAGTGTTGGCGCCTTTGCTTTACATGCTCCTTTATGACGCTCCAGGATGGTTAAATTCCATTCAGAAAACCTAACAGAAAATTGATCCTGAAGAATTATAGAGGCCACAGTGATGGAAAGTAAAGACAAATATTTTAAGACAATTTGAATGAAAAGCTACATAATGCACCTTTAATGTTTTGCAGGCATTTTTGGTAATTACGTCCAACACATCTTGATCTTAGAAAATGCTATATTCTTCTCAAACGGCACACCTTAGCTAAACAAGTGCACCGTCTCCATATGATTTACTGAGTCGCTGATGGTTCATACATAAATAAGCAATTTTCTCATTTTTCCCAAGGGACCCCCCGGCCCGCCAGGTCCTCCAGGCCGACCAGGGATCTTCAACTGCCCCAAAGGAGTAAGTAACACACACCCCTTCATGTCATACTATCAAATACTGTAGTAAAGGCCCATGTTATTGACTGTATCCTCTTTGCGAAGACCGTGTTCCCCATCCCTCCCAGACCTCACTGCAAAATGCCTGTAAGTCCCAGGACGGTCCGTGTTTAGGCCTGATATCCACCGAGCCACTAAAACTGCATGTGGAGATCCTGTTACTCATGAACACTCTATATCTAGCACTGCTCGAGTTTGCATGTGTTTTGTAGCCTCTAATTCTGCCTTGATTGAGATTATGTTGAACTTTGCTTTATAATAACACTGTTTTAGGATTTTGCAGCCCTGTTTTCATAGCATTACCAAGAACAGACTGATGTTTCCTGGTAAATTACAATCTTTAGCCAAACAACAAATGCGCCAATCAGAGAAACCAATGGTCCATCCCCCGAGTATGAAACATGAAAAATCACAAATAAACATCGCACTGAATACTGGGAAAGAGCGCCGTCTTTGGTCAAACCATCAGGCGAACTACTAAATTATTTTAATCACAAGTGAGAGAAACTGTGAAGTCCATCCTGAGTGATACGGGATTTGAGAGTCTTCCTTAGCGACTGGTTTGACAAATCTGCATCTGTGATTGGATTGATGAAAGATTTTTACGGTTTTGGCTTCGGGCAAAATCACTGCTGCTTTTGAACAGAAAGTATCAGTGGCTGGCAAGATGGGACAGTCACAAGGCGGCATTGCTTTGACAATACTGATAGACCCAAAATACTGAAGCTGTCGACAAACATTTGAGGCCGAGCTCTTGAAGGATTGTGAATAGTTGTTGAGCATGATTGACTCTCGAACACAATTCTGCATGATGCATGATGTTTAGTATGAGTCACTTACTTCTGCATGTCTCTGGGTGATAGTTCTCCACAAACAGGTGAAGATTGGGACAGGTCGGTTAACTAACATTACGTTGTCCATTTGCAGCTTAACCCAGATGGAACGATAGCAGCTGGTGAGCCTCTTTTAACTTTTATTTGTCAATCAATCAAATATTTGTCAATCAATAATCAACTCTTCTTTTCCAAGGCAACTGTCAAAACGGCTCAAAAGGAGAAAAGGGGGACAGAGGACTTCCCGGATTCCCTTCTCCAGGTGTGTGCATCGTTTTTATTTTATAAACTGAGTGAATTACAGAAAGCGAAATGAACCTCTCCCTATTTTCTCATCTGCGTCTATAGATTTTTTCACTCAAGGAGTCTGGGTAAGTTGCGTCTAAAGCCTTGAAGTCTGGTTTTAACATTTGTGCATTACGATTACTAATGTGTCATCATAATGTCGTGTTTCATTGGGACAGGGGCAGGACAGTCTTAAAGGAGAGAAGGGCGACAAAGGCGAGGCCGGGTTTTTGGGACATCCTGGTTTACCCGGACGCCCAGGACCAGTGGTGAGTCCTTAATCCAAATACAAATACGATAACTGCGAAAAATATTTGTGTAACATTTATAACTCGCAAACTTCTTTACATGTTAAAACTGTAAACCACAATATGAAATTTCACTCAAAATGCTGAAAATATTGATAAAAAGCAACGACTGAACAAGTTTCTCAAAATCAACGTCCTGGACATAAACGCTCATCCTTCTCAAACTCCAGGGTCCGAAGGGAGACGCTCTTCTGGGACCCCCAGGGCCTTCGGGTGTGCCTGGTTCACCTGGCATCCCGGGATATGGCCGACCGGGACCTCCCGGACCCCCAGGACCTCCGGGACCTCCCTCCAGCTCCAGATACGGCACAGGTATGGGACAATCTGTGCCTATACATGCATTTCCAATGACATCACGCATAGTTCCAGCGGCCATTTTGAGCACCAAAGTAGAATTATGCAGTACTAGAACATGTAACAATATCTCAACTCAGGATGAAAATGAAAGACAACTGATTGACAGTGAAATTTTTATGTCCTCATAATCATTGCTCAAGATAACAGTTAAAACACGGCCTCAGAGACGCACGTTTATGTGATATAACCAGCAAATGTGGCACAGACGTAGCAGCTCTGTCTGTCGAGCTACAGCAGGATTTACTAAAGACCTGCTTTACTTCTCAGATAAATTAACTCATCAAAGAGGAAATAGAAAACCTTTCTCTGGGATTTTTACAGTTTGTCATGTTAACAGCGTCTCAGTCTGAGTCAGTGTTTAAGCTGCTTAAGATGTTAGCATGCTACCGCTTAGCAACTGTCAACCAACTGTCAATGGCTTCAACACGATAAACACGTGTGTCTAACATCTATGAACACTGAGGAAATACTACAGTAACAGCTCAGCTCTGACCTCTGTCACATGTTGTATCCAAGGCTAGATGTTTGTGGTTCAGGGCTTTCTCTTGGAGAGGTCAGAGCTTGGAGAGGTCAGAGCTGAGCTGTTAAAGCTACATGCTAACTGGTAGCATGCTAACATCTTGAGCAGCTTAAACACTGACTCACTGGTTTCTTCACATAAACGTGCGTCTCTGGGGCCGTGTTTTTACTGTTATCTTCTTGAGCAATGATTACGAGAACATAAAATGCCTCTGTCAATCAGTTGTCTTTCATTTTCATCCTGAGTTGAGATATTGTTACATGTTGTAGTACTGCATAATTCTACTTCGGTATTCAAAATGGCCGCCATAACAACAAAAGTCACATGACTGAAAAGCATGTATAAGCATAAAAGTCATATCCCTATACTGCCCCTTTATTACACAAAAACAGGAAATCTCATCCATGTAGGTACATAAATAAAGTCCTATTAATCGATACAGCTGGACGTTTCTTGATTTAGACGCCCGATAGTTTTGTGAAGTTTACCTGGAGACTGGGGGCAATCTTCTAGCCTTGCTCTTCTCTGTTTATCAATTTTCAACACGTTATGTGTCACTGTCTAATTGGCAATCTAGTGGAACTCAGCCCTGGCCCTGGAAGAAGTCATTTGGTTAATTGTGAAACTGTCGGCTGTCTAGATTAAGAAATGTCCCAGCTGTATCGATTCGTTGGACTTTAGGTATTGCATCTTGAGGTTCATCGATCAAGACAGGTGCTACAAGGCAAGGGCAAGCTGGGAAATATAATATTATACTGCTGCTTATCAATCTCCATCCTTCATCATTTGCATTCTTTCTCATATTAATATCCTTCAGTAAAAGACATTGTTGTTCCAGTGAGCATCGCCGGACCCCCGGGCCCTGCCGGACCTGCAGGACCACCAGGACACGGTGCATCGGTGAGTTTAGGTTTCAATAACATGCGCTTTAGAGTAACATTGTCAGACGCGTTGATTCCCGAACTCTGAAACGGCTTTGCGTCTGTCCAGCTGAGGACGTTTCTGAGTCGCGAGAGCATGATGCAGCACACGCTCAGAGACGCCGACGGGACGCTGGCCTTCGTCACCACCACCAGCAGCCTGTTCATCAAAGTGCCTCACGGCTGGAAGGAAATACAGGTATAACAGATCTCCATGTGAATGTGTAGAATCTCCAAGTATAGTATATGTAATTTCACTTTCATTTCATCAGCTGGGCAGTCTGATCTACCTCTCGAACAACATCATTCCACAAGACGAGGTACGCTCATTCAGTATTTACAAATTTCACAATATTCTGCAGAGTTTGAATCTGTTCTTTACATCTTCTGCTTGTTTCTTTAGCCGAGTAATGCTGTCGCGTATCAGATCAGGGGACCAACGATGGAGCGGGTGCGATCTATAAAAGACAGGGTGAGTTTTACATGAGAAGATTGAAATGAATGTACTTTTATTTGTGCATGGGGGGAGGTGCATGAGTCAGCTTGATTGCTTCATGTGCGTTTTCCTCATTACACCTCCTGACAATCATTACACCAGAGCAAAGCTTAACCCATTCCCCTCTCTGCCCTCGTGTTGAACCTCAGCTGACCCTCGTGGCCCTGAACCAGCCTCACTCGGGGCAGATGCTGGGCCCGGACTCCGCGAACAAAATGTGTTACGAACAGGCCAAAGCCATGGGCCTCCCCCCAACTACAGAGCCTTCATCTCCTCGCACAGACAGGAGCTGCAGCACGTGGTCTACCCGGGGCCAGAGACAACCTGCCAGTCACCAACCTCAGGGTAAGAGAGCGCGCAACTGATCAAGGCCCCATTCAGTGAAACTTAAACTCAGGGGAAGATTATGTAGAGCTGATATGACTATTATTCAAGCTGGACACTGGACTGACATTGTTTGTTACAGTCTGCAACCCTATATGCATATATTTCCATCAGTTCTGGGCACATACAGGCTCAATAGCTTTGTTCCTTGCAGAGAATTAGTAGGGTTTCCATGGAGAAGCATTAAAATGGACTATTTAGAGCTTTTTACCATGTTACAATGTCATTTTTCATTTCATTTATGTATTCATCCATGTTCATATTTTTCTTTGCAGGGTCATACATTAATATGAACAGTACATGGTGAAAAGGAGCATGATGAAGACATTGTCTTATTGTCCCTGCCCCTTTGTAGTATTTACAGTACAGGAAAATCGATGACCAAAACGGCGGGTGATCCGTTCAACAAATTTGTGACCCTCTTTTTGGTGTTACAAAAATCAATCATTTGAACAATTTTAGAAAACTATTTATTTATTTTTTTTTTTTTTTTTTTTTTTAGATTTCAACATACAAGTTATGTTTTTTTTATATTCCTCCATCTGCATCTCCTTGAACATATTTTTAAATGTATCTCTTGTTTGAGAACATTTTAATGTGTCCTTTAATGCATTCCATAATCTTACCCCAGCAACCAAGAAACCCCTGTGTTTTAGTGTCTGGTACCAACTTGTGCTTAATTTTCCACATGGTCTGTAAAATGTTTAAATTAGCAAGATCTTTAAATTTTAATAGTTTCCGCTGCACAAAAATGTCGTTAGTATGTTCTCTAGAGCCTTTATGACTTTCGATCTATTACACTTTTGCATGTGTTTCCCCAAACCTCGAGACAATATGTAAAGTAAGGGACAATTAATGAGGAATATAAAAGAAATAAGGAAGCCTTATCAAGAACATATTTTACTTAATGCAAAATACCTGTACATTTACTCACTTTTGTTCAAATGTACTCAATATGTGGCTTCCAGCTGAATTTAGTATCCAACATAACTCCCAGAAAAGTATCTTGGTAACTCTTTCAATCCTTGAACCATCAATTGTGATGTTAACATTCCCCTCAATTTTCCTTGTCCCAAAAATCATATATTTGTTTTTTTCCCAATTTAATAATAATTTGTTTTGGTCGAACCATTTTTTAAAATTTGCCATTTCAGTGCTCACACAAGATAATAATGTATCGAGGTCACTTCCTGATTTATAAACAGTTATAAACAGTGTCATCTGCAAACAATAAAAAGCAATGTTGGTCTTTTATCAAAAACAGACCTGGTGCTGTGTTTTGTATCCAGCAATTGCTTTCCTCACCTCTCAATCTCTTGCTAAGCTTAGTCCGTTCATCGTTGTGAACAAACACATGGGGGGGGGGATTAGAGTTAGTTCGCTTGAATAACCAGGAAGTGAAACTACAATATTTTGTTTCTGCTGTTTCAGATCAACATTGCATTTTCTGTGATAAAAATGTGTTTGACATTATAACCAAACACCTGCACAAAGCATAATATCAGCTCTCTTTAAACAAATTGTGTCAAAATGAAGGCCTTAAATGTCATTGAAAAGCATCAAATTGGATTCAAACTGCCATTGAATCTGAAGTTCTTGGAAAATAATGATATTGCTCAACTATTTCTACTGCATATGTTCATGAAAAATACAGAAATTATGGTCCAAAACTCATTGGGCAGGAATTGCACGCTAATTGCTAATTGCTAATAATCATCAAAATGTCAGCTTATTCCTCTGTTTAATGGAATGTTTGCAACTCTTAAAGAGGGGGTATTATGCTTTTTTCAATCACATAGCACCAGTCTATAGCATACTACAATGATGACGTAACCTTCTGTTGGTCTGTATATGCAGTAAATTAAAATAACTGCCTTGAATAAAATTGCTCTCTCAAAATGGCTGTACTGAACGTCTTGAAATAGGCCTCTGTCTCTTTAAGAAGCTTTCTGACACGCCCCTTCAGCACACTGCTGTGGCATCTAAACAACACTACTGTGCGGGGAGGGGGCTCTGCTGAGCTGAGGAGCAGTGGTTGGTGGCTTGGCTGGTGACGAAAGGTCCAGAGGCGTCTCCAGGAGGTGGGGGCGTTCCTAGGAGGACTGAGGCATAGCTACACCTAAAATGGCTGCCGTCTAAGTTTTTACTGATTACTCAAAAATATGTGAATGAGCCAAGGCAACACTCCAGGCATGTGTTTAATGAGGGAATGACATAATAACATGATATAAAGCTTGAAAAAGTCGATTTTACATAATACCCCCCCTTTAAGAAATGAAGTAAACTTGATTGAATGGTTACTACAGTAGATTGATTTTGACATTTGATTCTGACACGGTTACTTTATCTTATTTACAGGGAGACATTTTGTTCCGAAATTGGCGGTCCATATTTGACGGTGACGGGGCCCGAATCAACACCAGAATACCCATCTACTCCTTCGACGGGCGGGACGTTTTAGCCGACCCCTTTTGGTAAGTACTCATCACAGAATGTCCGCATCTTTTTGTCATTTTCCGCAGCGTCAAGTCACAGATATAACATCGTCTTTGTCATCCGTTTGCCAGGCCTTACAAGCACATATGGCACGGCTCGACCAGCAGGGGGCACCGCGTCGTGGACAAACACTGCGAGAGCTGGGGCACGGACCACCTCTCCGTGATGGGACAGTCCTCTCGTCTCTCCTCTGGACTCCTACTGGGACAGGAGACGCGCAGCTGCTCCAGTCAGTTCATAGTGCTGTGTATAGAGACTCACAAGAGCCTTTAAGACCCGCGTGAAGCCACTGAGGAGCCGCCAGCGCCGAAGGACCCCGACAACTCACGGAAAACTCTGAAATATGACTGTCGTAAGAAGATTGCTTTATTTATTTGAACCTTTTTAACGGGACTGGTCAGTTTTCCACATCGCCATGACAACACAAAAGCCAAAATCCAAAGTAAAGGGTGCTAAAGCTGTTTTAAATATCTATTTTTGTATTTATTCAAGTTATGGACTGTATGTAAAGATGGCTCAAGCTCAAATCTAAGGTTCTGTTGGGCCTCCATTTCATTGCATCACAAGAAGTAACTTGAGAATCCCACAGATAAAGACAAATATACTTCAGTGCAGAGATCGTATAGTAAGTTACACTGTAACCACGGTTCTGTGAGTGAAGAGTTCAGTCTCATTTCACACACAAGGCCACACAATAATCAGGGTTTCTGCGAGGTATAAAAAATCATTACATTTATTATTACAAAAGGAGGGCTTTAACCTGTTATCTGCCACCGTAGGGTTAAGTTTAGGGTTCGCAATTGTGCCTATCCAAATCTCAACGCGTATTGACTGCAAAGCTTTACAGCCTATATACCAGTGTGATACCTCAATTGAAAGCCAAGACCTTCTACTTTCTAAAAATGTGTGCGAGATCTGTGTGTGTAAAACACAACTTACATCACATTTCCATCCATCCATCCATTTTCTTCCACTTTTCCGTTGCCGGGTCGTGGGGCAGCTGTTGGAGCTGCACCAGCCCCTATGGCTCCTCCTGTAGGTGGTGGGTCCACAGAAGGACGGCCTCATGGTTCTAACCGGGCCTGTTGGTCTCTCATAAGGGGCTTCTGAACCGCTCTTTGTCTGACCCGTCACCTAGAACCTGTTTGCCATGGGAGACCCTACCAGGGGCACGAAGCCCCCGACAACAGAGCTCCAGGATCATTCAGGCGCTCAAACCCCTCCACCACGTTAAGGTGGCGGTTCGAGGAGGGGCTTACATCACATTTGCCATATCTAATTCTAATCCCTGACCCTAACCCTAGCCCCCTGATCGAGGGACGGCAAGTAACAGGTTAAATGTAATTTACATAACATAAAATTGGATTCCAAGAGGTATTAAATCTTTCTTGGGGAGAATATGACATTGCCCATTTATTTTTACTGCATAAGATTGTCAAAAGTACAGAAATCATGGTCTAAAACACATTCGGCAGTTTTGGCTGAAATTGAACCCAAAATTGTAAAACAGTTGCTTATTTTGTCCATTTTGCTAAATTTGAAAATCAAAATTTCCTCCATTTGAAAATATGGGCATTAAAATGGCATTAAAAAGCCTTAAATTTGTAGAAACCCTGATAATGAACAAAATACTTATTGCAGTTGTTCTTAATTATCGGGGGCACAGGTCAGAGATGACTGTTCAGTTGTTTTGATCAATGCTTGAATCAGCAAAACTATGAGCAAGTGTATTTTTATATTAGAAAACAGTAGAATCACAAGTTGTTTTTATTTTAGCAAAATGTCTTTGTTTTGGGGTTGTAGGTTGACGTGATAGATTGAATGTGGACACAAAGCTACACCAGTTGAGTGCAAATGTCATCAGTATTACTGTTCCAATGTTATTCCACTGTCTATTGGATTCTGTGTCCCATTTGAACAGGGTAATCTCTTCCATTTTTATATACAGTTTATTGTTTTAACCTCTTAAAGGGATATTTCAGGATTTTTTACATAGGGCCTCACTTCCTAGTTATCCAGAGTGTTGTTGATGTCTGGAGATATTTTTTCTTAAATTCATGCAGTTCTTATATTTGAAGAGTCTAGTGGCGCTAGGCTAATGCTAGGCGAACACATTTCTATGGTATCAGTTAGCCTGCATTAAAAACAGTCTGACCCACTCCACAGTGCACCTGAGGTAAATCACTTATAACACCAGACTAACCATATAAATGTTTGTGTCGATAGAATAATTTTAACCATTTTGCATTTAAAATAACTTATATTTGAGCAGCATCAGCTTCGTGGTTGTAAGCTAACGCAGTGGCGGAGTGATCTGCGAGAAAATAGTCCCTCAAAATGCGGTAATTCATGTGATACAAGGTCAGTTATATTTCAAGTTACTCTGGCATTATAAGTGATTTACCTCAGGTGCACTGTGGAGTGGGTCAGACTGTTTTTAATGCAGGCTAACTGATACCATAGAAATGCGTTAGCCTAGCATAAGCCTAGCACCACTAGACTCTTCAAATATAAGAACTGCATGAATTTAAGAAAAAAATATCTCCAGACATCAACTAAGAAATGAGGCCCTATGTCAAAAATCCCGAAATATCCCTTTAACCCCGCCTTAACCAAGTGTATTTCTCCAGTTCAGCTTTACCCAAATCTAAAAGGTTACAGCCTATAGGCCAGTGTAACTCCTCATTTGAAAGCTAAGACCCACAAAACTCATCTAAACGGATCTGACGTATTGTCGTCACTTTTTTGACATTTCTTTTTTTTCATCACTTTTGTCTCTTTTTTTGTTTCTTGTTTTGCCACTATTTTTTAATCACTTTGTCATCACGTTTTTGTTTTGTAGCATTTTCATCCTCGTTTTCGTCTCATTTTCGTCACTATTTTGACACTTTTTTTTTCAAGAAGCTTTTAGATTTGGGTAAAGCCAAACTGGAGTAAATGTGCTCGGTTCAGGCGGGGGTAAAATGTCCTTTTTTTTTAGTATACTGTAAACCTAGACAACACTGTGCATCTCATTACACATTTTTTTTATCGATCTCATGAACTTGCAGGCTGGTTTTCTAGCATTCACTTGTCCCTGTGAAGAATTGGGAGGCTGCAAATGTGTTTGGAAAGTTAGGAATGAATTTGGGCCAAAACTAACATTTTAATTGAGCAGTTTCCCCTTTCATTGTTTGTAACAGAATAATAACTTTTCCCATGTTGATCAGATTTGGCACATATTCAGCCAAATCAGCGCATGAATGCCTGATCCAGACTTTGTGGCCATGGGCTTCCTTTGAGCTCTGTCTGTGTTTACAGCCCGAGACACAATTTTGATATCGTCCCACATTTTTGAAGATCTAAGGGTCAAAACCTTTCCAATTTAGAATATTTCTGTGGCATTGACAAACAGCAGCTCTAGAGCAAAGTAACCCTGATGCACTGTACGTTCTCTTTTTCCTATTTTCTCGTCAGATCCACCTCTCCGCAGCTCGTCGTCTCCGTAGACGTCTGTTTAATTTAACTCAAGACTTATTTAAGCTGTCGCAGCACATAAAAATTAGGTGAGAACATTTCAAGAATGTAATTTATGTTTTGTTGTGTGTTTTTTGTACATTGTCGTTTTGTGTTTCAACATTATTTTGGGGGGTGAGCACCATGAAAGTCCACATTTTAGGGGTAAATTATGTAGAGAAAATGTTTTCAAAGAGACCAAATGGAAAGTGAAAATTGTAAAAAAAAAAAAAAAAGAAAAGTTGAATAAAGTTTGTTTCTTTTCATAAGTTGTTTTTATTCGTTATTTACTCTGAAGGCATTTGTTTATAGGATGAGTTCTTAGCGGAGTGAACAGACTGAATCTTGTTTTCTACACAAATCTAAAAACAATCAGATAATTTATACATGCAGCTAGTCAGAACAGAGGTTGAAAAATGGCAAATGCATCAAATCTGAATGAGAAATGAATTGAATTTGAGGGCGAATAATACACTGCCTTAAAGCAGTACTAAGTAACGTGTTTACCTTACTATAATAAATCCTTTCCTTAGTCCCTGTGGGGGTAATACAAGTGTTAATGGGACGATTGGGGAGTCTTTCATCTCCCACTGGTGTCTCTGGCCGGAAAACTATGCTTGCAACTTGACTGCCACCGGGACGGAGTCACCAATACACACTAATAGAATCACGGAGAAGAAGCTAACAGGCTAACGGGCAAAGCTAACTGTGGGCTAGCGCCACTTAAACAGTATTTACAGCCAAGTTTGAGTGAAAAAAAATATTCCCATTAAATAACTGGATGTACAACACCCCTCTCTCCCTTCACCTTTTCTGTCAGCGTAGTATTTACTCTCCAAGACATTTAATAAGTTAAAAAATCGTAACTTGCTAAGACACCTGCAGTTGCGCTTATGGCCTCTAGGGGCAAGAGTTACTTAGTACTGCTTTAACTATCTGAGGTCTGTCTGGTCACACTATGCGCCCAAAGAATGAGATCACCTGATGACCTGAACATCCTGAACGACCAGGTTATTCAGTCAATGGATTTCTTCTTCCCTGACGGCACACGGTCATATTCCAAGACGACAAAGCCAGATTCATCAGGCTCACATTGTGAAAGAGTGGTTCAGGGAGCATGAGACATTTTCACTTATGGATTGGCCACAGAGTCCAGATCTTAACCCCATTCACTGGGGGAAAAAATGCTGTCTTATCTTAGAATAGTGGTTCCCAACCTTAAAGGTACATATGCAACTTTTTATGTGGGAAAAAAAAGTTTGTGCGTATTTTACTTTGTAGTGACCCAGCATCTGTATGAGTCAGCATGTCGCCTTTACTTTCCATCACAGTTGTCTCTTCAACGCTCCAGGATCAATTGTTTGGAAGGTTTTCTCTGCGGACGGACCCTCCCACCATAAAACCTACAAAGCAATAGATGGTACAGTAAATGGCTTGAAATGTCCTTAAAGCAGTACTAAGTAACTCTTGCCCCTAGAGGCCATAAGCGCAATTGCAGGTGTTGTAGCATGTTGCCTTTCCTTTACTCATTAATTGTCCGTGAGAGTAAATACTACGCTGACAGAAAAGACATAGGTAGAGAGGGATATTGTTCATCCAATTACTCAATGGAGATATTTTTTTTCACCCAGACTTGGCTGTAAATACTGTTTAAGTGGCGCTAGCCCACAGTTAGCTTTGCCCGTTAGCCTGTTAGCTTCTTCTTCGTGATTCCATTAGTGTGTATTGGTGGCTCCGGTCTGGTGGTTTTCTGACCAGAGACACCAGGGGGAGATGAAAGACCCCCCAATCATCCCATTAACACTTGTATTACCCCCAGAGGGACTACGGAAAGGATTTATTAAGGTAAACAAGTTACTTAGTACAGTACTTCTTTAAAGGACCAGGCCATCGTTTTTCCATACTGAGATATGTTGTTACCTAAGCTTAGACGAGTTGATACGTACCTGTCTGGTCTTTGTGCCAGTGGAAGAGCGTGGTCACTTCTAACTTCACCCCCTTTTTGGGGCCATAGGAATATACTGGGAGAGGCCAAATTCTAACAACATCTTTGTTAGAATTTGTACGCATCAACTCATCTAAGCTCAGGTAAGAACATATCTCAGTATGGAAAAATGGTGGCCTGCTCCTTTAACCGAGCACATTGTCTCCAGTTCAACTTTACCCAAATAAAGCTTCTTGACTGGAGCGCTACGCCTCATTGGAGAGAAAACTGATTGTAACTTTTTTTGTTGTTGCAATGTTGGCACCGCATTGTAACATTTTTGTCATTTTTCTATTTTGTCATTGTTGCTTTTCTGGCACGTTTTATCTCACCTTTCCGTTGTTGTTTTCATCACTTTTTTGTTGCTATATTGATGCTTTTTTCAAGAAGCTTGGAGAAAATGTGCTCAGTTCCGGTGGGGGTTAAAACAACGCTGAGTTTTGAGTATATAGCTTCAGACTGTCCTGAAATAAGATCGCCAATGGAACAACCATTAATTTGCTTAAAACACAGTGATAAAAATGTACTTGTACACTTATGAGACAAAAAACATACTTGAAATGAGACAAAAAAGTCAAAGGTAAGAAAAATCATTCACATTTTTTCCAGTGTTGAGAATCTTTAGGATGTGCTGGAGAAGGTCACGCTCTCCCATCATCAGTACAAGATCTTGTTGAAAAATGGCAACTTTTTGGGGGGGGTCAGGCGGTGTATCTTTATGGCGTCTAACCTTAATAAGAAACTTCTAGTGCTACAAAAGTTTAGCTGTTTAGCAAAATGGCCAAATTCTGAGTCCAACACTGTCAAAAAACATGTAGAAAATTAAGCCTCACCTATTTCAAGAGCACTTTGTAATTACTGTTTCAACAATGGGTGTTGTGCCAAATATTGAAGTCAGGTAAATAATACACATTCATTAGAGCCATTAATCAAGATTGAACAAACAGTGAAGCCACTCCCAGTTTAGAATTACAATACATTTTAAAGGGGGGTATTATGCTTTTTTCAATCACATAGCACCAGTCTATAGCATACTACAATGATGACGTAACCTTCTGTTGGTCTGTATATGCAGTAAATTAAAATAACTGCCTTGAATAAAATTGCTCTCTCAAAATGGCTGTACTGAACGTCTTGAAATAGGCCTCTGTCTCTTTAAGAAGCTTTCTGACACGCCCCCTTCAGCACACTGCTGTGGCATCTAAACAACACTACTGTGCGGGGAGGGGGCTCTGCTGAGCTGAGGAGCAGTGGTTGGTGGCTTGGCTGGTGACAAAAGGTCCAGAGGCGTCTCCAGGAGGTGGGGGCGTTCCTAGGAGGACTGAGGCATAGCTACACCTAAAATGGCTGCCGTCTAAGTTTTTACTGATTGCTCAAAATATGTGAATGAGCCAAGGCAACACTCCAGGCATGTGTTTAATGAGGGAATGACATAATAACATGATATAAAGCTTGAAAAAGTCGATTTTACATAATACCCCCCCCCCCCCCTTTAAGTTTGATTCCAAAGTTCAAGCCACAGAAAAACAAATACCACGGCGAGTAGTTCGGCTGTTGGGTCATTTTCAATCATACAACTGTTGCTGGACATGGAGCTGTTGAAGGTAATGCAAAAGAAGGTTTACATTAATGCCTAACATTGTGAATAATTGTCTCATTTTGCTTTGTAGGTTGTATTGTTGCTTCTTCTGGCTGCAGCGTCCAGTCACAGCCAGTCTTTCCATTTCCTCAAATGCCCCACACCGACGCTGCAAGAGAACTTCAACGCCACCAAGGTAAAATAACTCACTTGGTACTTTATATATCGCCCACTGAGGTCTTGCACAGGAAATTGATGGGGAATTATAGAGTTAATTCGGCCCTCACACATGGCCTTATCGTATCGTACTACCAAAACAGTACAATTTGGCCTTCTATGACTTGTGGCCTAGAATACACGTGGCACACTGCCAGTGGTAGATGCTTAGTGCCTACGTGGCACCAGGTTTACTTAACTCTCTTGATGTGGAAGGATGGACAGATTTGAATGTTAGGACTGTGCTACTGTACTGTGCTTTGAGCTCATGCCTCGGGTCTCGCAAAGATGGCAATAAAACTTCTCCTGCATAAGACATCCGACTGCTGCCTATTCTTCCCGACCTTTCGATCATCGTTTTGTAGAGATTCTCTTACAAACTGGCGTCCACGAACTCGTTTACACAGCTGCTCTGGTAAGTGCGTTTCTTTTTTTATCCTTGATAAAAAAGGAGGGAGAATGGCCTTACCAGACGCATGCTTGCTAAAAAAGAATAATGCAATGGGAAACGTTTAAAGAGTAAAAACAGTGTTATTGGTTGATTCTGGATGTTTGTTTCTGGTCGAGAGTAGGGATTTAGGTCCTGTACTAAGACTAGGGTATTCGGATGCACAAGTTTAGACTAGAATGGCTACAGAGATGTGAGGCTCGATACAGACTGTTGACTCTACTGTTTAAGCAGCTAGTCGTCACAGGTATGAGAGGGACACATAATGTAGACTATTTTGAGTAAGCTTTGTTTAAGGTTGATTTTAGCGTCAAACATAAGGCACGTTGATGTAGACACTGCGCCGAGCTGTGGGCTACTGTGTGTATAGTTGTTTTATGTTACTTTAATCTTGAACTGAGTGCTGAATATTGATTCGGTAATGGATTACATAGGCCGTGTAATTAATTACTTAGACGGTTGGAGGATAGTATAGTCACGGTCGAGTAGGACCGTGAAATGCAGACTTTATGTGGCCCTTGTATCGGAAATTGATGCAATGTTTACATGAAGTTTGTAGTTTAAACTGCAGCTGGTGGTTTTGTCTGAACGTCGTTTAGAGGAAATCGGGCAGTTGTGGTGAGTAACGGTTTGGTGGGAGAAGAGCCTAGGATAATCTTTCCCACAAGGTGCCGTTGAGATTTTTGTGCACAAAAAAGTGAGAACGCTTCTGCAACGTATACAACCTACGTTTGTCTTTTGCGTTAACTTGAATTTAACCGTGAAAGTCCAGAATCAACTAATAAACATTGCGATAAATATCACGTTATTTTATTTAAAAAGGTGAAGTTGGCTATAGTTTTGGATGCAGCTAGAGATTTTTTTTGTCCGTTGTTTGCGTTCCGTGTCATGTATCTCCGTGTTTTGTCTGTCTGTCCACCTGCTGCTTTATCTAATTGTTTTGCTTGTCTGCAAGGTCCGTGAAACAAAGTGTTCCTGATAACGTCTGCCTAGAGACAGATTGCTGAGTCAGCATTAAAAAAGAAAAAAAAAAATGGCAACATTGTTTACTAGAACTAGCTACTAAGCTACGGTACAGATTAAGAGTCTCTGTAGGGTAAACAATGTCGCATTTGAATGACAGTTCAATTGATGATTCACGCTGGTGATAATGAATTGAGATTGTGTTTTGTTTTTCGAAAGTTGATGCTGCCTCTAATCTCTGCTTACAGGCCACGGGAACTGTGAAGGAGGACTGACTTCCGGTGTGACACCGATGTGTTTGTTTAGCTGCAACTTTGTGAGTACAACAACTGGGTTTTTAAAACACATAAGGTTAAAAATAATGAGAGAAAGGCGTATGATTTATGGCATTAGGCTAAAAATATTAAAGATTTGTGCTTGACAGGCAATCAAAACAAATGATATTTGGCAACAGTGAAACAAAGTTAGGATCAAAATATGTACAATTGAGAAGTAAAAATGTCTTGCTTTTGTTGTTGTTGTTGTTATGTTGTAAAATGTTGACAGATGTTATTCTGCTGTGATTTGTTTTAGAAAACTGAGCTTTAAACCTGATTTTCAAAGTACCAGGACCTAAAAAATAAAAATAAAAAATAATATACTCTGTTTTTTGTAGTTGGATTTGCGGTAAAGTGATGCGACCTTCGTTGAGGTTTTAGAAATGAGATACACTTAGGCCACGTCAGCAGATCGGCTCTCGCTGGTTCTCTTAAAGATAGTTTAAAGCACTTGCTTATAATTTTTACATATTTAGAGTCAGCCCCAAGGTTAGATGTGAGAAGTGGTCAAAACACTACCTTTGTGAGGGGAACGGTTAAGATTAGATTAGCTGGTATCCAAGCTGGTTTGGAAAAAATGTATTGTTTTGACTAAGGCTGTATCGCAGGCTAAGTGTTTAATATGAAGATTCAACATTAGTCGGAATAATGTTTCCCAAGGTGATGTCGGATCCCCAGGAGATGGCAGCGCCGAGACATAATGAATTCAAAACAATTCTTAATTGCAAACAACACTAATTTGAATATATAGGTCAAATAAAGAAGATAGGTCTAAACAAAACAAAGTTTAGAGTGGTGTTTTGCTTGATATGGTCTAAATTACTAATACACTTTTACATCTCGGTTTTGCTTGCAAGGTTTTTGGGGGTCCTGACAGATCATTGTGCGTATAATTTAATTTCCTTTAAAATACCAATTTATTTGAAACCTAGAATAGACGATTGACGTTAACATGATAACATAAACTGATCACTAATTGATATGAGAAGGTAAAACATAAACAGGAGATTCTCCTTTTTCTGAAGATTAGCCCTTTTTTGATAGTGTACAGAGGATTTTTTTACATTCTTTATTATTATTATTATTACTTTTATTATTTACTCTTATTATTATTCTTATTATTTACTTGTGTTGCTTTTCCTTCAAATTTTCTTGTTTTATTTATTTTTTTGTTAGCATTTTTGAATTTTTTCTTATTTTGTAATGCTTTACGCGATAGGACAACCTGATTTTTTTAAGTCTTTAATTTACTTCTACCTTGCCCCTTTTTGGTGGTTGGAGAGGGAAGCGGCTGGGCCTTTGTGCGATGCGTGAGCGCTGGTCCAAGTGCATGAAGGACAGTTTACAAAACCTGAGAGTCTGCCCTGCTCTCAAAACCAAAACACCTCCTCTGCTGCCGTCCCCCAACGCCCTAAAAAGCTGTCTGCAGGCGGACTAGTGCTGCAAATTTGTCTCAGGTCCTGTGCTTCGCCCCTCTTCCACCTTTAGTTTGCACTTGTTTTGAATTTTTGCGTATAAATAGATGTTTATATATTTTTTAATCAATTTTTTGTGTTTTGCCCATGGGCTAGGCCCCATGGGACTCCGTGTTACTGTAAATTCTCTTTATTTATTTTTTCTAATCTTCTTTTTGACTTTTTTTTTAATGCTCAGATTGGTCAAACTACTTGAATCTCAATTGAACAGCTATAATTATCAAGATAAAGTAGATAATGAAATAAATAAATAAATGTAATTGAATAGTTTGATATTTACAGAGTGATAAATAACTAACAAACATAGACATTGTAGGGTACATAAAGTAAAAATTATTCAATGTTAACGAGGCGAGTTTAGGTGAAGCCAAGGCCCGTTATTGCTTTAATAGTATATTAATTCTAATACTTTCTTAAGTTATAGGCAAATTGTACTAAGTTCAATCCTACCTGATTTGCAGTAGGCCTTAGGAATTTATGTAAAATAAATACATTACTAAATAAATTAATGACAGAGAGATCTTGAATATTTAATCAGTGATATCATTTTAGCTTCTAAAGAAACATTATTGTAAGTTTCAGATTACTGTGTAGCAAATCTGCGTTGATCCGTTGCAGCTGATACAATATTATCCCCTTAACTTTGAAAAGTAACTAGAGGTTACCGTTCTCGTGTGAAAATGTTTTGTTGATAGTAGTGATAGAGATTAATTTGCTTGCTTTCTGATTAGTGCCCGAAGTGTGTTATAGCTCCCCATGGTGATGAGTTTCGCCGGTGGGACGGAGAGTTTGAGAGTGAAGATATGTACAGGGACCAGGTTACGAAGTGCCTTTGGGGTGATGTGGTGAGAGGTAGAGGCCCGTGTGATCAGGTGTCGATGGATAATGGAGATCTCGGAGGCAGGGAATGGTTACACGTGTTGAAAACGAGAGTCAGAGGTTTTGTGATATTGGCGAGGAGATTGAACAGGGTTTTAGAGCTATGTTGATTGGAGTCAATTAAACCGGAGTAGTAGGCGGATTTGGCAGAGGAGAGGTTGTCAGATGATTAATGATGTGATTATTGTATATTTCTTTGTATTTAGTGAGTCTAATTTTGTATAGTCGTTCTAGTTGTGTTCTAGGGATCTGGGTTAAGGCTTAACAATTTGCGGATTGTGTAAGTGTTGTCTCTGAACCTCCCGAAATTGCGTGATTTTAATTTAAGCAAGTTGAGTGAGTTTTGTGCAGAAATTGATCGTGCAGTGTTTTTATTGTTGGTTTAGGTTTTAAGCAAAAGAAGAAGTCCTAAATTCTGATAAGCGGTTGGTACTGGTGTACTTTAATTTGGAGCATTGTAATAAAGTAATCGTTTACACTTTCACTGAAAAACCCTTTGATGCTGAAGTTGAAATATAGTGTCGTTTGCCAAGACTTGTCAGCGGAGGCTGAATCCAGATTTGAACTCATAGCGTGTTCTTAGATTTAGATCTGAGACTGTGGTTTTGCGTTGCGTGCAGTCCGATGAAGAGGTTTGCATGCAGCGTAGTAGAACGGTGTTTTCTAATCTGAAGTTTGTGCTGGCAAACCTGTTTTATTTCAAAAATAGCAAAAGTGATAATCAGTGTAAATCCGGTATCTTAAGAGTCACTCAGAGAAAGGTCACACTTATGACCTCAAAAGTATATTGCTCATTTTCCACACTTTCACGACTCTGGTGCACCGAGTCCGTGTAACTGTTGAAAAGAGGAGGGGCCAAGAAGGAGAGTCGATTTGATCTCTGTAGAAATAATTGTGACTCTTTTGATCTAGAAGGAACAAATTTTGTTCACTTACTTAAATTTACTTACTGTAAATTTTGAAAACAAAAGTTACAGTAAGTAGTTGAACTTCAAGTCTAAAACCCGATCATTAAACACAGGGAAAGCGTCAGAAATAACGTGACGTAGTGTAAATAAAACCCAGTTGTTGTAAACAATAGGAAGTGTAATGATATTATGGCTTCATACTAACCATACTAATGCCATGATTGCATTTTTAATTTTATATTTACTATAAGATCATAGGAGTGTGCCTATTTTTAGTAACCTGTATGTATTAAGTGTGTAACATGTTTTAATCTATATTCTTTCTAGTTGATAACGCCATTTCCCACAGAGACAGGGAATTTGCAGAAGGGCCTGACTCAGGACAGGAGCAGAGAACAATAATACCAAATGGCATGATATACATGTGGCCTTGTGCAGGCCGGAGTGTGCTTCTTTGTTGTTGCAGGAGGCAGCGTGGAAGAAGAGAATGTCAGTTCGCTCTGATGTCTGGAGGCATCTGTATCCTTTGCGTATTTATTTTGTGTTTCCAAGCAAACGAAGGAAGCACTTATTATCCCATCATATATATTAACTTGCGATTGATAGTAATGATTGACATTTAGGTCATGATAATTGAACCCAACTCTAACGAAAAGTCATATTTGGTCGGCAAGTTTGTAGAAATTGTACTGATGTGTGTGCTGTTTGCAAATATAACATTATTTCACAGGCAACCTGAGAGACGGGCTGGATCTGACAAAAAGGCAACCACATATCGGTTTGGGTTTGAATAATTGGTGATTAAGATTTATGTAAGCAGACATAATGTATCGAGGTATTTAATACAAATTTAGCAAGATAATTGGGCCTACATTTGCATTTAAAAGGTTTACATTGGTTTAGTGTCAAAGTGTGGTTGAGTTTAGCCAGAAGTAACTGTATGATATGATTTTGATGCAGGTGTTTGAAGGAGTTTGTGTTTGGAGAGGAACGACAGGTTCATCTTACACACCCCACTTTGCCCTTGCATTTATTTCATTTTGCATCATTTTCATTTGTACATTTATGAGTGTTTTCATTTTATATTTGCTTTAATTTTATATTTAGCTTTATTTACTTATTATTTACATTTATTATTTAAAATGTTTCTTCCTCTTTTATAGTTGATAAGTTTTTATACACTTTTAACTTCATAGGATGTGTTAAGGTTTTTTTTTATATATTTAGTTTTGTTATTCTAGTTTTTGTTATTTTATGCATTTAATATTTTATTATTTTTATATTTGTATATTGCCTTTTTATTGCCATAACACTGAGGTCCGACATCAGTGGCAAATACCAAGTTGAGCGTTAAGTCAGGATTTGTTCCCGCGGCTCATAACCACTGATGGTTCACATTTTGTTTCCATAAGCGCGACAAATGTACAGAGATTGATTAGGACTTAGTGGGAGGCCATTTTTGTATACCTATTTCTATATTTACCTAGTTTTTAACATTTCATTTTCATGTTTTATATTTCTTATTTTTTCTATTTACTATTATTTTTATTATCGTTTTTATTATTACTATTTTTTGATTATTATTACTATTATTATTATTATTATTTTTGTTATTATTACTATTGTTTTTATTTTTATTATCCTTATTTTATTCTTATTTTTTATTCATTTTTTGGTCCAGTCAGTTTTCAGCCTCTTGTGATTTTGCATTTATATTCTAATTCATAGTGCTTATCTTTTATGGCTTTATATATCTGAATCTGAATTCATAACTTTGCAGGTCCGGACTCACAACATGCATGGAGCAGGTTTTAATACTGTACTTGGTTGTCTTGTCACGCCATTCTATTCCGACATGGAGGTTCGTAAGGACATCTTGATGGCTGTGGGTATATTAATCCCGATGGCTCATCCAAGATGGTCCAGTCATGTCCCTTATAGATCCGAGGCACCTGGAGGTGTTTCGACGTCCTGAGTGTGAAGATTGTTCTTTTTTGCTTATGAGCATTTCTCTTAATAGGTGAATGTGGTTTTCCTGAGAATTGAAATTCTTATTTTTTATTTTTTTTCAAATATTTTTGTGGTGTTTGTATTTTCTTGTATGTACATTTTCTGACTTGGACCAATAATAATATAATTTGCAGGAGAAACTGAATTGGTGGCCATAATCTTTTACCGTCCCTGGATAATTGGCAATAGTCTGGGATCGGACGTTTGGTTATGGTGCCCCCTCTTATACGCCCTTAGTACTTGATGCATGTGTTTTATTGGTAGCAGTATTTACCCCGATTGGGTGATTAAGTGAATCTAATGACCACATGTCTCAGTATTTTGGGGTCACTGAGAGGGGGGTCATTTTATTCCATCACAATGACCCGTGTACTGTTGAATTAAGTGTTGAATATTGTTATGAAATGTAGATTCTGTGTGTCCTTCCACATAGGAAGTTAATCTTGTTGAGAGTTTATTGGGACTTAGCTTTGATTGATCTTAACTTGATTCTAATTGGGTTTTATTTAAGGTTACATTTACTTTTAACTTGGGTGAAACTACTACGTGTTTCAAAAGGGTGGCGTGATGGGGAATTATAGAGTTAATTCGGCCCTCACACATGGCCTTATCGTATCGTACTACCAAAACAGTACAATTTGGCCTTCTATGACTTGTGGCCTAGAATACACGTGGCACACTGCCAGTGGTAGATGCTTAGTGCCTACGTGGCACCAGGTTTACTTAACTCTCTTGATGTGGAAGGATGGACAGATTTGAATGTTAGGACTGTGCTACTGTACTGTGCTTTGAGCTCATGCCTCGGGTCTCGCAAAGATGGCAATAAAACTTCTCCTGCATAAGACATCCGACTGCTGCCTATTCTTCCCGACCTTTCGATCATCGTTTTGTAGAGATTCTCTTACAGAAATAAGCTACTACGGTATAAATTCAGTGATACAGTGAAAATGTAGTCCCAAATTAAACTTGTTTTAGTCACGATTTACTCATTGTCATTCATAAAACATTTACACACTAACAATTGTTGATAATAATAAGCACCGAGATACTGTAGTAAAGTGCACCTCCCCTGTGTCTGGTTAAGGTTTGGAAAAGATTTTGGGTTTGTTTTCGTATAGTGTGTAAACTTATTTATTGACTGAACAATAAATTGCTTCTCCACATAGATGCTTAAATTATGTTTTTTTTTTTTTTTTTTAAAGGAATAGGCCACCGTTTTTACTGAGATATGTTCTTACCTTAGCTTAGACGAGTTCATTTGTACCTGTCTGGTCTTCACGTGTGCCTTCTGTAACGTAAACACAGCACAGACGGCGTTAGCATTTAGCCTCTCTCTTCTCTATAGCTCCAAACGAGGTGAAGATAGAAGCTACCAAACTCTTCCACGTTTTCCCTATTTAAATATGGTTATGTGAAGTGTTACACTATAAAGTATAATTACACAAAATTAAACAATGTTGATTTTATAAGCGGATAAAAAGGGGAACTACATTGTAAGGCGTAATAATACCAGGAGTAATTCGGCATCCGCACAGTAAAGTGAAGAAATCACTGTGCGAATTACTTATTACTTACTTATAATTATACTTTATGGTGTAACACTTCACATAACCATATTTAAATAGGGAAAACGTGGAAGAGTTTGGTAGCTTCTATCTTCACCTCGTTTGGAGCTATAGAGGAGAAGAGAGAGGCTAAATGCTAACGCTGTCTGTGCTGTGTTTACGTTACGGAAGGCACACGTGAAGACCAGACAGGTACAGATGAACTTGTCTAAGCTAAGGTAAGAATATCTCAGTATGGAAAAACGGTGGCCTGTAACTTTAAGCTTTTGAGATCATAAAATAGGTATTTACAAATCAATCAGTGCAGCCATTATAAAGTCTCATAAACACATTTTACCACATTATATAAAAAGTTATTGCTAAATGAGAAAATTAAAATCATGAATTAAACATTATTAATGCACAGACGCATGATCATTTGTTACATTTTAAACTGTTACTACAAAAGGTCCTTTATGAACCGTGGATTTTCATGGGTTTAGGTCTGGTTTAGTCCTTCTAATCTGGTTTGTTTATTTGTTTGTTTGTTTGTTTGTTTGTTTGTTTGTTTGCAGTACTTGGGGACCTGGTATGAGATTGAGAAACTGCCAGCGATGTTCGAAAGAGGAACATGTGTCCAGGCCAAGTACAGCCTGCGTCCAGACGGGACAGTCCGGGTTCACAACTCCGAGCTGCTGTAAGTAAATAAATATACTGTGAGCATGATTGTTTTTTTCTAAATGTTCCTAGTGGATAAAATGGGGAGAACTGGAACCTGGTTTATTAAATGTTTGGGGTATTTTGTACATTCTTTAAAGTCTTGTTTCTCACTCCACAGGGCGAACGGAAAGATCAACTCGATCGAGGGCGTGGCCACGATAACAGACCCCTCACAACCTGCCGTTCTGTCAGTCAGCTTCTACAGGGGTAAAACCGCATCGATTTTATTCATCACTAATATTGATCTTTTATCCAGTGTATCAGCTTTTTTTTGGCTTATTAACGAAGTGCATTTTCTCCAGTTCAGCTTTACCCAAATCTCGTCATTTTTTTGACATTTATTTTTTCATCACACCATTTTTGTCACTTTTCTCTTACTCTTTTGTGGCTTTTTGTTGTTGCATTTTCAACACTTTTTTTGGTCACTTTTCCGTTGCTCTTGTTGCATTTTTGTCACTTTTTCAAAAAAAAAAATCTCATGTGTTCGTCGCTCTTTTATTGCATTTTCATCCTCGTTTTTGTCGCTAGTATTTTGACACTTTGTTCAAGAAGCTTTCAGATTTGGGTAATGCCAATCTGGAGAAAAAGTGCTCGGTTCAGGTGGAGGTTAAAGGGATATTTCAGGATTTTTGACATTGGACCTCATTTCCTAGTTATCCAGAGTGTTGTTGATGTCTGCAGATATTTTTTTCTTAAATTCATGCAGTTCTTATATTTGAAGAGTCTAGTGGCGCTAGGCTAGGGCAAGGCTAATGCATTTCTATGGTATCAGTTAGCCTGCATTAAAAACAGTCTGACCCACTCCACAGTGCACCTGAGGTAAATCACTTATAACACCAGACTAACCATATAAATGTCTGTGTTAATAGAATAATTTTTGAAATATAACTGACCTTGTATCACATGAATTACCGCATTTTGAGGGACTATTTTCTCGCAGATCACTCCGCCGCTGCGTTAGCTTACAGCCACGAAGCTGATGCTGCTCATATATAAGTTATTTTAAATGCAAAATGGTTAAAATTATTCTATTAACACAGACATTTATATGGTTAGTCTGGTGTTATAAGTGATTTACCTCAGGTGCACTGTGGAGTGGGTCAGACTGTTTTTAATGCAGGCTAACTGATACCATAGAAATGCTTTAGCCTTGCACTAGCCTAGCGCCACTAGACTCTTCAAATATAAGAACTGCATGAATTTAAGAAAACAAATATCTCCAGACATCAACAACACTCTGGATAACTAGGAATGTCAAAAATCCTGAAATATCCCTTTAAGAAGTTAAATGCTTGTATTTCAGTTTTTGAGGAAAAGACTATATTTTAGGATTCTTGAAACGCATCACAATATTACAAAAACAAAAACACTGTGTTACCCCAGCCAATTGTTTCCATCGTCATTAACATTACGTGCACCTTCTTGTTTGATGCAGGTCTCCCGGACGCTCCGTACATGGTGCTGTCCACCGATTACAGCTCCTACTCCCTGGTCTACTCCTGCTCCGACTATCTTGGCCTCTTCCACGTCGACTTCGCCTGGATCCTGTCCCGAACCAGGGAGCTCGACGGCGCCACCATCGGCCAACTGCGCAACGAGCTGACCGCCATAGGAGTGGATACAGACAGGCTGTCCATCACCGCTCAGACGGGCTGCGGCGTGATGGACTCCGGGTGAACCGTGCATTTATCGAAAAAAATTGCAATCACAAATCGAAAGGGCTGCAATTATTTTGTTTTTTATATTGCTCTCAATCTCTGCAGCATATTTTCTCTTTCAGGGAGTCTTGTTATCTATAAAACCAGTTAATCAACAAACAAGCAAGTGATTCCTGTGTTATTTTAGCTGCTCATATTTCATTCAAAATGTTATTTTTCAATTAAAAATGGTAAAATCTACTTGGACTATGGCCTGTCCTGACCAGTTTAATTGATTTCTGCTACTCCAAAGAATGGATGAAGATGCTATTCAAATCATATTTATGCATATGAATTTCAGAAATACAGTGCCTTGCGAAAGTATTCGGCACCCTTGAACTTTTCGACCTTTTGCCACATTTCAGGCATCAAACATAAAGATATAAAACTGTAATTTTTTGTGAAGAATCAACAACAAGTGGGACACAATCATGAAGTGGAACGAAATTTATTGGATATTTCAAACATTTTTAACAAATAAAAAACTGAAAAATTGGGCGCGCAAAATTATTCAGCCCCTTTACTTTCAGTGCAGCAAACTCTCTCCAGAAGTTCAGTGAGGATCTCTGAATGATCCAATGTTGACCTAAATGACTAATGATGATAAATAGAATCCACCTGTGTGTAAGCAAGTCTCCGTATAAATGCACCTGCTCTGTGATAGTCTCAGAGGTCAGTTTAAAGCGCAGAGAGCATCATGAAGAACAAGGAACACACCAGGCAGGTCCGAGATACTGTTGTGGAGAAGTTTAAAGCTGGATTTGGATACAAAAAGATTTCCCAAGCTTTAAACATCCCAAGGAGCACTGTGCAAGCGATAATATTGAAATGGAAGGAGTATCAGACCACTGCAAATCTACAAAGACCCGGCCGTTATGGAAGAGTGGCAAGAAGAAAGCCATTTCTTAAAGATATCCATAAAAAGTGTTGTTTAAAGTTTGCCACAAGCCACCTGGGAGACACACCAAACATGTGGAAGAAGGTGCTCTGGTCAGATGAAACCTAAATCGAACTTTTTGGCAACAATGCAAAACGTTATGTTTGGCGTAAAAGCAACACAGCTCATCACCCTGAACACACCATCCCCACTGTCAAACATGGTGGTGGCAGCATCATGGTTTGGGCTTTTCTTCAGCAGGGACAAGGAAGATGGTTATAATTGATGGGAAGATGGATGGAGCCAAATACAGGACCATTCTGAAAGAAAACCTGATGGAGTCTGCAAAAGACCTGAGACTGGGACGGAGATTTGTCTTCCAACAAGACAATGATCCAAAACATAAAGCAAAATCTACAATGGAGTGGTTCACAAATAAACATATCCAGGTGTTAGAATGGCCAAGTCAAAGTCCAGACCTGAATCCAATCGAGAAACTGTGGAAAGAACTGAAAACTGCTGTTCACAAACGCTGTCCATCCAACTTCACTGAGCTCGAGCTGTTTTGCAAGGAGGAATGGGCAAATATTTCAGTCTCTCAATGTGCAAAACTGATAGAGACATACCCCAAGCGACTTACAGCAGTAATCGCAGCAAAAGGTGGCGCTGCAAAGTATTAACTTAAGGGGCTGAACAATTTTTCTGTTTTTTATTTGTTAAAAATGTTTGAAATATCCAATAAATTTCGTTTCACTTCATGATTGTGTCCCACTTGTTGTTGATTCTTCACAAAAAATTACAGTTTTATATCTTTATGTTTGATGCCTGAAATGTGGCAAAAGGTCGAAATGTTCAAGGGGGCCGAATACTTTCGCAAGGCACTGTATCAAAATAATGGCAGTAATATCTACAGGTATTGCCCCCAGATTAGATTGGCATAAAAGCAAAAAAGCTGGTACACTGTATCGGTTCAGCTTTCTCCTGTTTTCGAAGACATGAATTTGTAGCCACAATATCTTCATTTCTCAGATTTTCTCCCCATAACCCCACTTTGAAATTTCAAGTCAAAACAGTATCAGACTGTTATATATGTTAATAGTAGGCTCCATAGTATATACAGGAGCAGAAGTACTATAAAAGTATCTATTTACAAATGAACTTTAAATAATAAAGATTTTGAAGACTTCCATCCATCCATCCATCCATTTTCTTCCACTTGTCCGTTGCCGGGTCATGGGGGCAGCTGTTGGAGCTGCCCAAACCACATTGCACCAGCCCCTATGGCTCCTCCTGCAGGTGGTGGGTCTACAGAAGGACGGCCTCATGGTTCTAACCGGGCCTGTTGGTCTCTCATAAGGGGCTTCTGAACCGCTCTTTGTCTGACCCGTCACCTAGGACCTGTTTGCCCTGGGAGACCCTACCAGGGACACGAAGCCCCTGACAACAGAGCTCCAGGATCATTCAGGTGATCAAACCCCTCCACCACGTTAAGGTGACGGTTCCAGGAGGGGATTTTGAAGACTTGAAAGCGTTAAATGTGCATTATTATTATTATACAAAACTGTGCTAATGAAGAGAATTTCTACCATTAAATTGAATGAGATTAAAGGAACAGGCCACCGTTTTTAGGAGCACTTTGACGTCAGCGCAGTAAAGTGAAGATATTACTGCGCGGACGTCGAGCTGCTCCTAAGGTGTTATTACGCCGTACAATATAGTGCCCCTTTGTATCTGCTTAGAAAATCAACATGTTTAATTTTGTGTAACTAGACTCACTTAACCGTATTTAAATCGGGAAAACGTGGAAGAGCTTGGTCGCTTCTAACTTCACCCCAGTTTGGCCCCATAGAGGAGAGGAGGAGAGGCTAAATGCTAAAAACATCTTTGGTCTTTTTGTATGACTAAGCGCATGCGTAAAGACAGACACACATCAACTCGTCTAAGCTCAGGTAAGAACATATCTCAGTATGGAAAAACGGTGGCCTGTTCCTTTAAGGACACTGGAGGAACTGAAATCAAAATATAGCATATATGGCTCAGTGAATTACCTGAATATTCTTAAACGTTTTTCAGTGAAATGGGTTGAAGTTAAGCGCAGGGTAGAGGGAATGATGAGGAATAATAATCCAGTGTGAGTCTTTTGTCATCTAAGGGTTTATAACAATCGCTTTCCAAATGTACAGATATTATACTTTGGATTACCCTTAGAGTCACCATTGACGGCATATTCAACTTCAAACTTCTTTGGAGATCTACAGTAAAACTGAATGGGATTTACAACACTGCTAGTGGACATGATGAGAAATTGTAATTCAGCACGAGGTTTGTGTCACCTCAAAATATATACATGATCACTTTCCAAATGCTGTATGTATTGCATTTTGTAGCCATTTTGTCCTTAGACCTTATAGACTGAAGAAAGTGAAAGGAGGGCAGTGTATAAAAACATCATTTCTTCCTGGAAAGTCATGCCATTCATCATTACCCAAATAGAAATAGATGCATATGATAAACACTTTGCCTATGCTGTGTTGTTTTTAAAATGTCGTGTTTACACTAATATACACCGATACTAAAGGCGAGATGAGTGAAGCTGCGCAATGATGTATGTGTAGCTATACAGGCAAATGTAATATACTAGTGACAGGAAGGGCAGGCTCCACAGAGGAGAAATGATGCCAATCCATAGGAAGAGTATCCGCTGGGAAAAGCTGTTTGCTTCACTAACAACAAGTTAACGTAATCCCAAGTAATTCACAGGGGAAGCACAGTTGTTTACCTCTTGCTACTTGAATGTAAATTAATCAGGAAATCCCACCTGAAGGGGGAAATAGCATTGCATTATTAATTGACTGCCAATGACGGAAACGTGGCTGAGATCATGGACCTAATCCCAAATCCATTTTCTGTTGAATTTTCAGCCAATAGCTAATGTCAAACTAAGGGAGATTTCAAAACATAAAATGCTCAATTTGCGTTCGTGTCTGATGATGAAGCTGCTTTAGAGTTTGGGACGTTTCGATTCCTTGTAAAGACTGTGCTGTAACGTGCTATAATACATTTATGCCTCCTGTATCTTAGCCAGGGAACTCCAACCAGAAGCTCTCCGGCCTTTTCTTTGCAGCTCGCCAAAGACTTTTCTACATTTCAACACGCGCTTGTCTCACATTTTAGCGCCATTTTCTTATTTGTTCTGATCATACTGAAAAGAATCAGCAAACATCTAGTCAGGTATGAGAAGATAATTCAATTCATTTTCTTCAATCATGTTTAAACATCATCTCAAGCACTTCCTCTCCAGGGTGAACTCCTCCTGTTGTATGATAACACAAGTCTTTGAAGAAACAGTAGCTCCTTGAGGTTGGAGACGCCTGATCTAAGCTGACCAGTGCAGGACACCACGCTCTGAAACAGGGACAAACGACAGAAGTGTCAATATGGCAACAAAAATGAGACGAAAACTAGGATGAAAAAGCATCAAAAATGTGACAGAAACGCAACAGAAAAGTGACAAAAAGCGATGAAGATGTGGAGAAAAGGAGTGACAAAAACACAACAAAAAAGCAACGGAAAATAAGCCAAAAAAGTGACAACGGAAGGAAAAAGATCCATATATTTGAGTTTTGTAGGTATTAGCTTTCAAATGAGGCGTTACACTGGCCTATAGGCTGCAACCTTTTAGATTTGGGTAAAGCTGAACTGGAGAAAACACACTCGGTTAAGAGGTTAATGCCAAACTCATAATTAATAGTTCTTCACATACTTCACTTATTCATGTACATTTAAAAGAAAAAGGTACTTCTGAAGTAATGAAGTACTTTAACTTTGTTCCTAACAAATGCCCCAGACTCCTCCATGTCCTTCACATCACAGCTGAGCGCTCAACATCTCTCCAGGACATAATTTATTGTCACAGGCCTAATTGTTTTTCTCACAGTGAGCTGCGTGAGGCCCCCCCCCAGTGCGTACGGATCTCACGTCAGTGCCCAGAGGGAGGCGCCGGGTCATGAGGCGCATCCATGAGCCAGACCAGCAGTGTCGACGAGCTCCCGACGATTCAGCATGTGTCTCCTCCTGTGCCTCATGGCTTTGACTTTACCATGTTTGGACGCAGCCACCAGGAACTACCAGCCCGTTATTGGTAAGAACTTTTAACCCTTTAACTCAATGTCAGTCAAGTTTGCGCCGTATAATGATTTATTGATGTTATGTATGGTCAACTCAAATAGTCAATATGCGATAAAAAGGGGTGTAGGAACCAATAACGTAATAACGGGCCGATAACGTTAGTTATATTGTAAGTTATTACAATATTAGCTGGTTATTACGTTATCGGCCTTGCAACGAGAAAATCCTTTGATAATGTAATGACTGTAGCCAATAATGTAATAACAACATTAATCAAGACGTGTCAATTTGTTATTTGATGTACCAACACAATGTCTACTTTTTAAAAAATAAATGTTTTTATTTACTTCACGTCTTCTTTTGGGTTTGTGCAATATGCACAAGGAAAACACACACTTTTCTTTTCTTTAAAAGCATTTAATTATAACATCATGCAAGGATTGTAAAAAAAAAAAAAAAAAAGGCTATATAATATAGACTACTCGCCCATTTATGTCAGTGTTTATGTCAGTGTTATTGAGTGGTTAGGCTGAACAATTTTAAACACACCTCCAGTGAGCAATAATATATATATATATATATATATATATATATATATATATATATATATATATATACATACATATATATATATATATATATATATATATATACACATACATAACTGGTGCTCATCATATAATTAGAATATTATGAAAAAGTTGATTTATTTCAGAAATTCCATTCAAAAAGTGAATTTTTTATACTGTATACATTAATTCCACATAGACTGATATATTTCAAGTGTTTATTGTTTTTAATTTTGATGTTTATAACGGAAAACTAATGAAAATCCCAAATCAGTATGCAGTGCCGGGCTCGGGGACCCATCTCCTGATGTGGAGCCAGGCTGCTGGTCAGAATCACCTAGCTGGAGGATTTACCTATTATACATGTTTTTAGAGGTAGGGGAAACCAGAGTACCCAAAGGAAACCTACGCAGACACGGGGAGAAAATGCAAACTCCACACAGAAAGGCCCATTCCTGGTGGGAATGGAACCTGGGACCTTCCAGCTGTGAAGCAGAAGCACTATCCACTGCGCTACCGTGCCGCCTGTTCACAATGTTCCTATGCACAATTTTCCTCCTGTTCACTATGTTTCTGTGCACAATGTTCCTACACAGGAAACATAATATGTTGCACGATATTATGTTTTCAGCTTATTAGGGAAGGGAATATTTTTTGATAGCGCTTGCTTTTATATGACACAAGTCACACCCAAAGCGCTTCACACATGAAAGGGAGGGGGGTTCATTCACTCCATGCTGATGGTGGTAAGCTACATTTTGTAGCCACAGTTTCCCCTGGGGTAGACTGACAGAAGCGAGGCTGCACACATCTGCGCCAACGGTCCCTCCGACCACCACCAACCACTCACACATAGGCATTGGGTGAAGTGTCTTGCCCAAGGACACAACGACAGTCTGCATCTGCAGGAGCCGGGATTCGAACCCCTGACCTTCCGATCATGAGACGACCCGCTCTACCATCTGCGCCACTGTCGCAGATGGTAGGTTGATTTAAGGTTTATTCAACAACAGTTTGAGGAACATTCTAGTATCTTACAATATAAATAACACATCAAACTTATTTCTGGGTCATAGCTTGTCGTCTGAAGGTGAGGTTTCAATGACATATCAGACAGACAATGATTTATTTTTGAGTACATTTTACGTTATCGGCTCACCACAATTATTACGTTATCGGCTCACCACTGTTATTACGTTATCGGCTCACCACCGTTATTACGTTATCAGCTCACCACTGTTATTACGTTATTGGCTCACCACCGTTATTACGTTATCGGCTCACCACCGTTATTACGTTATCGGCTCACCACTGTTATTACGTTATCGGCTCACCACTGTTATTACACTATCGGCTCACCACCGTTATTACGTTATCAGCTCACCACTGTTATTACGTTATCGGCTCACCACCGTTATTACGTTATCGGCTCACCACCGTTATTACGTTATCGGCTCACCACTGTTATTACGTTATCGGCTCACCACTGTTATTACGTTATCGGCTCACCACTGTTATTACGTTATCGGCTCACCACCGTTATTACACTATCGGCTCACCACTGTTATTACGTTATCGGCTCACCACTGTTATTACGTTATCGGCTCACTACTGTTATTACGTTATCGGCTCACCACCGTTATTAACTATCGGCTCACCACTGTTATTACGTTATCGGCTCACCACCGTTATTCGTTATCGGCTCACCACCGTTATTACACTATCGGCTCACCACTGTTATTACGTTATCGGCTCACCACGTTATTACATATCGGCTCACCACTGTTATTACGTTATCGGCTCACCACCGTTATTACACTATCGGTCACCACCGTTATTACATTATCGGCTCACCACTGTTATTACGTTATCGGCTCACCACCGTTATTACGTTATCGGCTCACCACTGTTATTACGTTATCGGCTCACCACTGTTATTACGTTATCGGCTCACCACTGTTATTACGCTATCGGTCACCACCGTTATTACGTTATCGGCTCACCACTGTTATTACGTTATCAGCTCACCACTGTTATTACGCTATCGGTCACCACGTTATTACGTTATCGCTCACCACCGTTATTGTTATCGGCTCACCACCGTATACTATCGCTCACCACTATTACTATGCTCACCACGTTATTACGTTATCAGCTCACCACTGTTATTACGCTATCGGTCACCACCGTTATTACGTTATCGGCTCACCACCGTTATATGTTATCGGCTCACCACCGTTATTACACTATCGGCTCACCACCGTTATTACGTTATTGGCTCACCACTGTTATTACGTTATCAGCTCACCACTGTTATTACGCTATCGGTCACCACCGTTATTACGTTATCGGCTCACCACCGTTATTGTTATCGGCTCACCACCGTTATTACACTATCGGCTCACCACCGTTATTACGTTATCAGCTCACCACGTTATTACGCTATCGGCTCACCACCGTTATTACGTTATCGGCTCACCACCGTTATATTTATCGGCTCACCACCGTTATTACACTATCGGCTCACCACCGTTATTACGTTATCAGCTCACCACTGTTATTACGCTATCGCTCACCACCGTTATTACACTATCGGTCACCACCGTTATTACGTTATCGGCTCACCACCGTTATTACGTTATCGGCTCACCACCGTTATTACGTTATCGGCTCACCACTGTTATTACGTTATCAGCTCACCACTGTTATTACGCTATCGGCTCACCACTGTTATTACGTTATCAGCTCACCACCGTTATTACACTATCGCTCACCACTGTTATTACGCTATCGGCTCACCACTGTTATTACGTTCGTCACCACGTATTACTATCGGCTCACCACCGTTATTACACTATCGGTCACCACCGTTATTACGTTATCGGCTCACCCGTTACACGTCACACGTTATTACGTTATCGGCTCACCACCGTTATTACGTATCGGCTCACCACTGTTATTACGTTATCAGCTCACCACTGTTATTACGCTATCGCTCACCACTGTTATTACGTACCAGTATTAATCAGCTCACCACTGTTATTACGCTATCGGCTCACCACTGTTATTACGTTATCAGCTCACCACCGTTATTACACTATCGGCTCACCACTGTTATACGTATCGCTCACCACCGTTATTTACGTTATCGGCTCACCACCGTTATTACCTATCGGCTCACCACTGTTATTACGTTATCGGCTCACCACCGTTATTACGTTATCGGCTCACCACCGTTATTACGTTATCGGCTCACCACGTTATTACGTTATCGCTCACCACCGTTATTACTTATCGCTCACCACTGTTATTACGTTATCGGCTCACCACCGTTATTACGTTATCGGCTCACCACTGTTATTACGTTATCGGCTCACCACCGTTATTACGTTATCGCTCACCACTGTTATTACGTTATCAGCTCACCACTGTTATTACGTTATCAGCTCACCACCGTTATTACGTTATCGGCTCACCACTGTTATTACGTTATCGGCTCACCACCGTTATTACGTTATCGGCTCACCACCGTTATTACGTATCGGCTCACCACTGTTATTACGTTATCGGCTCACCACCGTTATTACGTTATCGGCTCACCACTGTTATTACGTTATCGGCTCACCACCGTTATTACGTTATCGCTCACACGTTATTACGTTATCGCTCACACTGTTATTACGTTATCGGCTCACCACCGTTATTACACTATCGCTCACCACTGTTATTACGTTATCGGCTCACCACCGTTATACGTTATCGGCTCACCACCGTTATTACACTATCGGCTCACCACTGTTATTACGTTATCGGCTCACCACTGTTATTACACTATCGGCTCACCACTGTTATTACGTTATCGGCTCACCACCGTTATTACACTATCGGTCACCACCGTTATTACATTATCGGCTCACCACTGTTATTACGTTATCGGCTCACCACCGTTATTACGTTATCGGCTCACCACTGTTATTACGTTATCGGCTCACCACTGTTATTACGTTATCGGCTCACCACTGTTATTACGCTATCGGTCACCACCGTTATTACGTTATCGGCTCACCACTGTTATTACGTTATCAGCTCACCACTGTTATTACGCTATCGGTCACCACCGTTATTACGTTATCGGCTCACCACCGTTATATGTTATCGGCTCACCACCGTTATTACACTATCGGCTCACCACCGTTATTACGTTATCAGCTCACCACTGTTATTACGCTATCGGTCACCACCGTTATTACGTTATCGGCTCACCACCGTTATATGTTATCGGCTCACCACCGTTATTACACTATCGGCTCACCACCGTTATTACGTTATGGCTCACCACTGTTATTACGTTATCAGCTCACCACTGTTATTACGCTATCGGTCACCACCGTTATTACGTTATCGGCTCACCACCGTTATATGTTATCGGCTCACCACCGTTATTACACTATCGGCTCACCACCGTTATTACGTTATCAGCTCACCACTGTTATTACGCTATCGGTCACCACCGTTATTACGTTATCGGCTCACCACGTTATATGTTATCGGCTCACCACCGTTATTACACTATCGGCTCACCACCGTTATTACGTTATCAGCTCACCACTGTTATTACGCTATCGGCTCACCACCGTTATTACACTATCGGTCACCACCGTTATTACGTTATCGGCTCACCACCGTTATTACGTTATCGGCTCACCACCGTTATTACGTTATCGGCTCACCACTGTTATTACGTTATCAGCTCACCACTGTTATTACGCTATCGGCTCACCACTGTTATTACGTTATCAGCTCACCACCGTTATTACACTATCGGCTCACCACTGTTATTACGCTATCGGCTCACCACTGTTATTACGTTATCGGCTCACCACCGTTATTACACTATCGGTCACCACCGTTATTACGTTATCGGCTCACCACCGTTATTACGTTATCGGCTCACCACCGTTATTACGTTATCGGCTCACCACGTTATTACTTATCAGCTCACCACTGTTATTACGTATCGGCTCACCACTGTTATTACGTTATCAGCTCACCACTGTTATTACGCTATCGGCTCACCACTGTTATTACGTTATCAGCTCACCACCGTTATTACACTATCGCTCACCACTGTTATTACGTATCTCAATTTTTTTATTATTACATAACGTTATTACGTTATCGCTCACCACTGTTATTACTTTTTTTTTTTTTTTTTTTTTTTTTTTTTTTTTTTTTTTTTTTTTTTTTTTTTTTTACTTTTTTATTATCAGCTCACCACTGTTATTACGTTATCGGCTCACCACCATTATTACACTATCGGCTCACCACTGTTATAACATTTGGGGCAATCTTGTTTTTATACAAAAACATTATCTTGCAATGTATGTTTTCTTCATATTAACGTCAGTAATCTACAGCACTTATTTCAAAATCTATTAAAAAAAAGAAGAAAAAAATCCCCAATCCCCAGCAGTGTCTCACTTTAGAAAAAGCTGTCTTCTTGGTCAGCAAGGAAACTCAAAGCAAAGTTTAAACCAGTTTCCCCCCTGCTACATGGTTCAGCCTGCGCTTTTAAAATGGCCGACAAGGACCACGCCCTTGTTTCCACCATGTGGTACAGGTAAGTTTGTATACTGACAAAATTAACAAATAAACAAAGTTTTAAACAGACAATGTGAAGTGTAATCATTAACTTAAACAAATGAATGAATCTGGTGGGTTATTGTTAGCTGATGGATATTGCAAATGAAACAAAGTGTCCAAAATAAATACTGGGACAAACCCACTTTGTCACAACATCGTTTTTACATAAAACGACAATAGTAAAAACACAGGACTCAGCGCTGAGGAAAGGATTTGGGATTCATCAGCTTGTGTTTGATGTTTTGAAAGGTTCCAGATTGACATGGTTTGGACACCTGAATAGTAAATATAAAGACGCAGAGGGTGAAACTGTCAGGAAACAGCAGGCCTAGAGGAAGGAACCTCACCGCAGGAAGGTCCCGGGTTAGATTCCCTGACTGTGTGGAGTTTGAAGGGCTCTTCCTTATCCGTGTCCATGAGTTTTTCCACAAAACAACTTACAGTAGGGTCCTCTTTTTGGCCAGAACTCCCACGCAAAGAACATCCTGACCTGAACAGTGTGACTTTTTCTCGGTTTCTACACGGTCTGCAAGCTCTAACCACCCACAGATAAAAGTAGCGTCCTCACGTCTTGTTGTGGAAGGATAAGCGGCCCTTGGGATAGTGTATTCCCCCTGTAGTTTGTCGTCTTATGTGGGCTATAGGTGAAAGCCGATCACACACAGGGAGAAATCCAGACGCATCCTCTCTCCGGAGTCGGATGACATCATGGCTAAACTGTTACCATAGGAACAGTTTTATCATTAACGTAAAATCCAGCTCAGAATAACACGCATTTCAGATAATGTTTGAGTCTAAACTGTAATTATTTGCGCTCAGATAAAATTGAGATTCATCATGCTGTTGAGAAATGGGACTTTATGATGTTGTGTCATTGGGCAAGACACTTCATTGGCACTTTATTCTCATTATACCAGAGCCATACTGCGTAGCATGTAAATAATGTAGTAAAGTACAAGCATTTATTTATTCACAGCTGCTTTTATTAGTGAAAAATACATTAACCTCTTTAACCCCACCTGAACTGAGCACATTTTCTCCAGTTTGGCTTTACCCAAATCCAAAAGCTTAAAAACAACAACAAAAAAAGCATCAAAATAGTGACACAAACATGACCAAAACACAACAAAAAAGAGACAAAAACACGATAAATACACATCAATAAATGCGGCAATAAAGTCACAATCACTTTTGTAGGTCTTAGCTTTTAAATGAGTTAAAGTTTTGACTTTACTCCTGTGGCTTTGTAACTTTAACCTGGAATGTTTCGAGGTGTGGATTTAAAGTCCGGATCTTGTTGTCTTCTGTACACTGCAGGGATCTTGGCTCAGGAGGTCCTCCGAGGCGCCACGCCCAACGCATCGAGCTACATCGCCTCGTCTTACGTCAAAGCGCTGGAGTCGGCTGGAGCGAGGGTCATCCCTGTCAAGTGAGGAATCATTTTACATGTTACGTGTCTAATAACCGGAGACGACCAGTACTCAGTTACATGTACTAGAGTGACTTTTTGAACTAAGTAGTAAACCGTCCCACCAGCAAGTCAATAACCTGCTCTTTCTATATGAGCACCAGTCTGCGCTCACGTGATTTCCAGACCATTGATGCACTCGCCCTCATCTGCCTTTCTTAGACGTTTTACCATATGGTACTTTTACTTCTACTTGAGTAATATAATAAAGTACTGTACTCTATCTGTAAAAAGAAAAGTTACTCAGTGAGTAAAGTGGCAAAAGCTTTATGTGACACATGTAGCCTACTTTATTCTTCAGAAAACAGTATTTGTGTATATTTTTCTGGCCTATCATTGGAAATACTAGTGTAGCAGTATGGAGTCGCTAGTCCCAGGCTCACCTAAAAGGCGCTGCTTTCCCGTGCTCGGTCCTCTCTGACCCGTCACCCACCAGTCAGGAACCGGCTTAGCTGCGAGGAGCACTTCACGATTAGACGCGCTGCAGCCACAGGGGGCGTAAAGCTGGGGGTTTGGCGAGAAGTGTTGAGGGCATCGTGGCCTCTGCGCTGTACTCCTTGTATGCGTGATGGGGCGTTTGTGTATAAGACCTGCAGCGTGCCACGTCCTGCACCTCCCCTGCAGTTTCTGGTTCAGTCAAGCCTCCCCTTGAAAACAACTCCAGCTCTTCCTCTCCGCTATTGGGGTGCATACCTATGTTCCCCGGGTCGTATGTTCCCCGGGTCCTATGTTCCCGTAAGACATGAGAGTGAAATGTCATACATATATCAATCAGCTTAACCCTGACCCTGCCCTAACCACTAACCTTAAGGATAGTGGGCTGGTGCCTAATCTTAGTCAATAGAAGTGGTACATACATAGGTACCGGGGAACATAGGGCTGACGTGTTTTATTTTGGGGGTTCTCCTGTCTGTTATTTTCTACGTATGTGTCTTGGACGGAAATTTAAGGATGTCCAAAGTAATCTACTTATAACAAAAACAATTACGGAAAAAAAAATATATATATAGAAATATCGATTTATTAATAAATTAAGTAACATAAAGGATTTGTCATGTCTCTGTCATAATTAAGCCTGATGTGGAGTAATGTTTACATGCACTTGGAGGGGCTTACTAGCACCCTCCTAGCCTGGCCTTTGCCATCCGTAAACTCCGGTCAATCATCTTTTCCCTACATGTACGTCTGGGTCTGATCTCTTACATCGGTTGAATTCCAACCTACCATTCAGCGAGCGGGGGAGGCGGGTGTTGTAGGTGACGTTGCGTATTTGCACCGGATTTGCTGGTTGTAGTTTGAAAACAGATCCAATCGTTTCAAAGGAGTTCATCCCTCCCACCTGGAAACGGAGCTCAATTGTGAAGTTCTAGACCCTCTGTACAAACTGAGTACGAGGGTATGGTAAGACCAGGCTAGCACCCTCCCATTCGGTTACACTGGGATTTTCAGATAATTTCATGTTTTGTTTCACATAGTTAAAATCCTTACTGAGTCGTAAATCAGACTTTTACGCTCAGTACTCACAAAGTAGCATTTTCCCCAGGTACTTTTTTACTTGAGTAATGATTTTGGTCACTGCTTTATCCTTCTTCTTAACATAGAAAACCCAATAAAATGGTTATGTAAGTCAAGTTAAATAGTCTAAATATCAGTGAATGATGTGTTTTTGTTTGATGTCTTCTGTTGTCAGTATATACAACACTGAGGCGGAATACAAAGCTCTCTTCAACTCACTTAACGGGTAAAACTCATATTTAAAATCTGTATACGATCTGTATTCTTCTGTCTAATGCCCTTACTTTACCAGGATCCTTTTCCCCGGAGGAGATGTCAGTATTACCACATCCGGCTATGCTCGAGCTGCGAGAATATTCTATGATCTAGCCATTGAGGTAAAGCCTTTTGACCGGATATTGGTGTTTCATCATGACTTCATTTCATCTCAATAGCTTAATCAGAATTTGTCATTTTCAGGCAAACAAAAAGGGAGACTATTTCCCGGTGTGGGGCACTTGTCTTGGATTTGAACAGCTCGGCGTTTTGACCGCAAATGTGAAAGAAATGGAGGAAATACTCGTGAGAACAAACCTCACCAAAGTGTCTGTGCCTCTCAACTTCACCCAAGGTTAAATGTTCTTATCTTTTACATCCTCGTCGTCATAAGCCACATATGTGATTGTGTTTTTTACCCTAATGTCTTTCAGAGGCGAACGGAAGCAGACTGTTTAGGGACTTCTCAGATGAAATGATGGAAATTCTAGCCACAGAGCCTTTGACGGTCAACGCGCACATTTGGAGCATTTCAATGGAGGTGAACCCACTCGTAGTGTTTTTTTTTTTAATCAAATGGGATAAATGCCTAATTTGTTTGATTTATATTTGCAAATTATACATGTTTTTTCTAATTTTCTAACGCATATTCATAGTGGGAGAGGGTGGGCCACAGACTCGCAGGTACTGTAACTAGGTCAAGTAGTAGTAAAAGATTGGAAACGAAACCGACATGCATATAAAGGCCCAGACTAGTTGGAGACTAGAGTCGCTACTAGTCACAGAGATGTCTCCAAGACGTCCCTTGGCAATAAGCCGAGTCTCCAGGTAGACTTGGTGAAAAGGAACGTGTTCGATTTCAGTCTCCGGCAGGCAAGGCATGTTTATTTATATTTCGTACACAAGGAAACTCAATGCGGCTAAAATTGGCTCATCCATAGATATGTCAATAGTTTACCCGATTTTTTGCCATCAACACTATTTGTTGTCCTCAACCTGAGAGACATTTCTGTGACGTCCCTGCAATGTTTCCGAGACCTGTCGTATACTGTAACAAGGAGATCTCAAACAGTCGTATGGAGTCTCTCTTGAGAGCGCGTAGACCTCTCAGAGACCATGTAGAGACAACATGGAGACTATCTCAAGTCTCCATGCAGACTCCGCTGATATCGATCCTGGTCATTTTCACCGAGACCAGCAGCAACTCGAGTCTCCAGCTAGTCTCCAGGCCGGTGAGATAAGCCCTTTAGAACTGTGACTTGTATCATCTCGGTCATTCCTCCTCCTGCTGCCAGCCGAGGGCGCTCCAAGCGACATACAAAACAGTCTGTTCTCTTCAAATGACTTTTCTACTGCAAATAGATACATTTAAATGATAACATGTGAAATCTTAACGACATACTTTCAGCATAAACTGGCCAACCAATTCCAAAGTCCAAAGTGTTTATAAACTCTTCCATCTGTGTTGCAGACGTATCACTCCAATGAACGTCTGAACAAATTTTACAGAGTGCTTTCCACAAATAACGACGGGCCACTGGAGTTCATTTCCACGTTTGAAGGTAAAGGTTGAGTTCACATTTATTTGGACATTTGAATGGGAGGAAATGACCCGAATTTCACAAGTTAATACACAAGTCACCACAAACAAAAAGTTTACACACCCTTATACTTTGGACTTTCTTTAGCGTTGATGAAAGCAGGCACAATAAAAATTGTCTCGAACTTGCTTGATGGTCATTGTAAATATTGTTTAAAAAAAAGGCAAAATAACAGAACTGATGTAAAGTGGTGTAAAGACTGTTAAAAAGAATAGACAACTCCTCCTCACTCCTCCCCGTTTACCACAATGACCACGTTCGAGAGGGAATTCATGGCGGATTTACAGACTCCTCCTCCCCAGCTCTGACGAAGCATGTTCCTAATAAGGGCATAAGGGCGGGATCTTCACTGTAGACTCGGCCCTTGCGTGACGTGTAGCTCGCGCAGCTCCAATGCTAACAGTCCGACCATCATTAAGTACGAGATGTCTAAAAATGTTCTTACGAAAACCAGCCCGGTGCCTTTAATTGTAACTAACCCGGCGTTATCACAGGAGGAATATCTAGCTGTAGAAAGTTCCAAATGAGGCACCAGGCTCTAAAGTTGTTTTTAATGTGTCTAAAGTGTAATGATTCCTAATGGGAGACTAGAGGCTATATGGCGGTACTACAGCAATGGCGGCCTCCAGTGTTGTGGTCATAAAGCAGAGCAGCCAGCGGCCATTGAGTATAACCCCCTGTGTCTGTTCTTAGCGATTGATTATCCGATGTACGGGGTACAGTGGCATCCAGAGAAGAGTCCGTTTGAGTGGAACAGAGATTATTACCCTCACACAGCCAATGCAGTCAGAGTCAGCTTTCACTTTGCCGAGTTCTTTGTGAGTGAAGGTATGTAACACTTTCACTGCTTCACCGTCAATAGCCCTACAGTCCTACGATGTCGCTGTTTTCTACCGTTCACAGCCAGGAAAAGCTCGCACTACTTTGAATCTGAACAAGCGGTCAGAGATCTGCTGATTTACCATCACCATCCGACCTACACCGGGGACACTTACAGCGTGTTCGAGCAAAAGTACTTCTTCGGGAACGGTACCTCAGAGCCGCCGAAGGCTGACCCACAGGTGTCGTGCGCCACAGGGGGCGCTGTTCGACTCCTGGCTCAGGCAAACGCGCTTCTCGCCACTGCTCTCTTCTTATTCGTGGTTTTCAGTGCTGACTAATTAAAAATGTATTATCTATGTAATCACAATCGACCGCGATTTCTTATTGGAGTTGTATCGGTTGGTTTTACGTCAAATCAAGCGGCAGTGAAAGATTATTGAAAATTAGCGTTTGAAGACTTAGCAAGGATTAGCATTTGAAGATAGCATCTTTATAGAATGCAAAACAAAATGAATATTAATGCTATAGTGCAAGTAAACAATTAGCGTTATATGAATTTAGCACATGCTGACTAGCACTTTGTAAGTAACAAAATCCAACCCATTTTGTTACCGTTAGCATTAGTTAGTTATTGCCCTGCTTGGATTTTGGTTGGTTGGTCCAGTAAGGAGATTTAATTAAGTTGCCTTTGTCCCAAACTTTGTTGTGCTGCTTTTGCTTTCTGCTTGTTGTTTTAAATTTGACATATTCTCTGCCTGAAGTAATACTGTTTTGTCAGAGTAGTCACGCACTGGTGACATTATTACACATTATCACAAAGATCCAGTTCCCTAAACAACAATATTAAGTCTCAACTTGTGGATTCTCTGTTGTGATCACGTCTGTAACAATAAACATATCTTACTCTTGCCTTTTTAAATGTGATTTGATGTGACTTCCATGTTCTGTAAAGTGCTTTTAACCTCTTACCCCCCGCCTTAACCGAGCACATTTTCTCCAGTTTGGCTTTACCCAAAACTAAAAGCTTCTCGACAGGAGATGAGGCAGCCTATATACCAGAGTAACAACCTCATTTGAAAGCTGAGACATTTTTTTAAAGCATTTTTGTCTAGTTTCCGTCTCTTTTTCTGCCTAGTTCTCACAGTCTTGTTTTTTTGTTGTTGCTTTCTTCATCGCTTTTTTGTCCGTGCTTTTGGACGTTTTTGTTCAAATCACATTTTTGCCACTTTTCAGTCGGGTTTCTGGCGCCTTTTTATTGAGTTATTGTTGCTTGTTTATTGTATTTTTGTTGCTCTTTTGTTATGTCAAATTTTTTTGGTTGCGTTTTCATTCTCGTTTTTGTCGCTATTTTGACACTTTGTTCAAGAAGCTTCTAGATTTGGGTAAAGCCAAACTGGGGAAAATGTGTTCGGTTCAGGTGTGGGTTAATTACTTTGTGTATATGCATCAGAAAATACATATGCATTAGTTTAACTTAAAGGGATATTCCAGGATTTTTGACAAAGGGCCTCATTTCCTAGTTATCCAGAGTGTTGTTGATGTCTGGAGATATTTTTTTCTTAAATTCATACAGTTCTTATATTTGAAGAGTCTAGTGGCGCTAGGCTAGGGCAAGGCTAAAGCATTTCTATGGTATCAGTTAGCCTGCATTAAAAACAGTCTGACCCACTCCACAGTGCACCTGAGGTAAATCACTTATAACACCAGACTAACCATATAAATGTCTGTGTTAATAGAATAATTTTAACCATTTTGCATTTAAAATAACTTATATTTGAGCAGCATCAGCTTCGTGGCTGTAAGCTAACGCAGCGGCGGAGTGATCTGCGAGAAAATAGTCCCTCAAAATGCGGTAATTCATGTGATACAAGGTCAGTTATATTTCAAAATTTACTCTATTAACACAGACATTTATATCATTAGTCTGGTGTTATAAGTGATTTACCTCAGGTGCACTGTGGAGTGGGTCAGACTGTTTTTAATGCAGGCTAACTGATACCATAGAAATGCTTTAGCCTTGCCCTAGCCTAGCGCCACTAGACTCTTCAAATATAAGAACTGCATGAATTTAAGAAAAAAATATCTCCAGACATCAACAACACTCTGGATAACTAGGAAATGAGGCAGAATGTCAAAAATCCTGAAATATTTCTTTAAAAGGAATATTTGAATATGTTACAAAAAGTCACGGGGTGAGAGGGAATGCAAAGTTTTCAGCATTCAGATCTTAATATTCTATTGTTGTATTCAAAAGTACTCAGATGTGGCATATGTTTTCTTAATAAATGAGACTAATTTCTTTGGATTACAATCAACCTGTTAGTAAAAACATGATGCCTGTTCTTACATGATCTCTGATTTTATGATTATTTTTGGCCTTTAACCTTGATAAAAAATAATAAATGTCAATCTTCAAGCAGTTCCACTTGAAATGAATGTGCTCTCATGTGGTAAACTTGAATAAATTTAGTTGAAAGCTGTGATACATTTTGTACAGATGGGTGGGAGTTTTTTGACGACTGCTGCACTGCACAGCCTTTTTCAACAAAGCCGCCTATTGATCCGAGGGTCTCTCAGGCCCCTCCAATGATAATATATCTACTCTATTCTGAGGAATTTATTATCATTTTACTGCTAAAATTATCCCCTCCTGGAACCGCCACCTTAACGTGGTGGAGGGGTTTGAGCCTGAATGATCCTGGAGCTCTGTTGTCGGGGGCTTCGTGCCCCTGGTAGGGTCTCCCATGGCAAACAGGTCCTAGGTGACGGGTCAGACAAAGAGCGGTTCAGAAGCCCCTTATGAGAGACCAACAGGCCCGGTTAGAACCATGAGGCCGTCCTTCTGTGGACCCACCACCTGCAGGAGGAGCCATAGGGGCTGATGCAGCTCCAACAGCTGCCCCACGACCCGGCAACGGACAAGCAGAAGAAGATGGATGGATGCTAAAATTATATAAAAAGCGACATTTAGCCATGACTGTAGGATAAATACTGATTTAAAGATGTAAATGTTGCAGAAAATTGTTGTTGTTTTTCAGTGTACTTTTTTGTAGAACTTTGGGATCCCCCTGCAGATCCTCTGGGGTCCCCCAGGGGTCCCCCAGGGGTCCCCGGAACCCGAAACCACTGAATGACAGTGTTCCATCAGTGTTTCCAAGTTTTTTTGAGTAGATTCAAGGAATTGTGCCTTAATGTCACTGAAAAGCATTGCAGTTGTGTCAAGTCGGCATTAGCCTCTTAAACCCCGACTGAACCGAGCACATTTGATCCAAAACGCAACAAAAATGTGACAAAAAAAGCACAAAATACAACAAAAAGTGATGAAAAGCAACAACACTGACGACAAAAACTAAAAATGAGACAAATGCAACATCAAAAAAACAACTAAAACGCAACAAAACGGGAAACAAAAAAGTGACAAAAGCGCAGAAAAAGCATCAAAAATACAACAAAAAAGTGATGAAAAAACAACAAAGCTGATGACCTCAAACACAATAAAAAATGTGACACAAAAGTGACGACATGAATGAATATAAGCTCGTTTTCGTGGCTTTTTTGTTGATTTTTCATCACTCTCTTCAGTCATGTTTTTGTCGCTTTTTTAAAATTGTGTCATTGATGCTTTTCCAGCACGTTTTTGTTGCTCGTTCTTTGTCCTCATTTTTGTCGCTGTTTTGACGCTTTTTTCAAGAAGTTTCTAGATTTGGGTAAAGCCAAACTGGAGAAAATGGAAAATGTGCTCGGTTCAGGTGGGGGTTAATTTTGAATCCTAACTTTCCACAGTATTGTATCACCTATTTCTATCTCTGTGTGTATCATTATTATCTGGTAATAATAATGACCTTATATAAATAATTATTTGGTTCTATTTTCAAATAATCTAAGTTTTAATGTGTCCTGTCCCTCCATGTCCCTCCATGTCCCACCTCACTTTCCCTATTTGAGGCGGTCACCCATAGGTTGTAAATATGTCTATGATTGGGTTTATGTTTTGGGGGGCGGGCGCTGTGGCGGGTCACGTGACAGGCTGAATCTCGCCCCACGGGCACCGCAGCTGGAGCCCATTGAAGTAAATATATGGAGCCGCTCACATGGACGACAACAACATGCGGCTGCTGCTCTGCTTCGCTCTTCTAACTTTATCAAATCTGTCTTTTGCCACGAGGAATGACAGGCCTATCATCGGTAAGTTTACATGTTCTGTCAGTAAATAGCAAATGCGAGCTAGCGAGGATCGCTGTTATTGTTTATTTCCGCGATTTTCACCGGATGTTTTGGTGACAGCTGATTTTTTTCGAGCTCGAAGAGCTGTTTATTTAAATCACAGATCTTTTACAGCGCCGATCTTTTCACAGAAGCAATGCTCTGTTTGTGAACAATGTTTTGACCCACTATAGAACTATTATTATCTATTTAATACATTTGCGTTGCCCACCAGTGCCTCGGACGTCACGACACGGCGATCCCCCTAATTGCTTATTATGTGAAGACCAGATATCAAAACGCTTTAATCTGCGAAGCTGTACAAAGCAATAAGTACGTTTCTTTTTGCTGTGCGCCCGGTGTGACAGATCAACGTAGGGAAAACAAAGCGGACGCGCCGCGCACCAAACCAGGAAATCAACGAATAATAACCGTGGAATCATCCCATCGGAGTAACTTTGCTTGTGGTTCTTAGACCAAGGCATCATCCACTTTACACCGATGAAGAACAAAGGACCAGCTGTTTAGAGTTTCTCCACGACGCTTTGTGTGGACTATGTGGTTGAGCCACCCGAACAGTATCAGGCTCAAGGCTTGCCCTTAGAGTTTTCAGTTAGGTAGGCCACGTTAAAGGCACTTTTCACTGTTATTACTATGTCATTATGGTATAACGCCACATGGTGGTGCCTCATTAATCATCATTAATCTTAGAAAACTCTAAGGGCAAGCCTTGAGCCTGATTGGATCAATTCGGCTATGAGGGTGAGCCAATGGTAATTTAATTATCCCCCCCCACACCAAGGTGGTGCCTCATTAATTTGCCATAGGTCAGTCCTAAATAAATTGGTACCATGTGGAAATCTACAAGTTTTTCCTTTGGCTATCCATACTTTACCACCACGCGTTGTAGCCTATATCGCACTGGCGCTTAGCACCTACACACATTCCTAGTTTGTGAATACCATTCCACTTTGGCAATATATCCTGGTATCATCATTTTCACTGTGGTGTGGAATTTACAACTTCTTGTAATTTTGATAGGGGCTACCCAATGATTGCACTTGTTATAGTGACACAAAATGACAAAACACAGGCTGTCCTTGCTTTTCTTGGTAGCTTATGAATCCAGCCAGTAGATGTTTATTTTAATACTCAATTTGTATGACCCATGGAACAACAATTGGCAGCATTCTTTTCCGGTGGTTTTAAAATCATGTTGCAAAAATATGTGTACAGTTACACAATGCAAGAGCCATTTTTATTCAGTCTTTGATGGCAGGAGTCAAGATGTACAGTGAGGAAAATAAGTATTTGAACACCCTGCTATTTTGCAAGTTCTCCCACTTAGAAATCATGGAGGGGTCTGAAATTGTCATCGTAGGTGCATGTCCACTGTGAGAGACATAATCTAAAAAAAAAAATCCAGAAATCGCAATGTATGATTTTTTTTAACTATTTATTTGTATGATACAGCTGCAAATAAGTATTTGAACACCTGTCTATCAGCTAGAATTCTGACCCTCAAAGACCTGTTAGTCTGCCTTTAAAATGTCCACCTCCACTCCATTTATTATCCTACATTTAGATGCACCTGTTTGAGGTCTTTAGCTGCATAAAGACACCTGTCCACCCCATACAATCAGTAAGAATCCAACTACTAACATGGCCAAGACCAAAGAGCTGTCCAAAGACACTAGAGACAAAATTGTACACCTCCACAAGGTTGGAAAGGGCTACGGGGAAATTGCCAAGCAGCTTGGTGAAAAAAGGTCCACTGTTGGAGCAATCATTAGAAAATGGAAGAAGCTAAACATGACTGTCAATCTCCCTCGGACTGGGGCTCCATGCAAGATCTCACCTCGTGGGGTCTCAATGATCCTAAGAAAGGTGAGAAATCAGCCCAGAACTACACGGGGGGAGCTGGTCAATGACCTGAAAAGACCTGGGACCACCGTTTCCAAGGTTACTGTTGGTAATACACTAAGACGTCATGGTTTGAAATCATGCATGGCACGGAAGGTTCCCCTGCTTAAACCAGCACATGTCAAGGCCCGTCTTAAGTTTGCCAATGACCATTTGGATGATCCAGAGGAGTCATGGGAGAAAGTCATGTGGTCAGATGAGACCAAAATGGAACGTTTTGGTCATAATTCCACTAAACGTGTTTGGAGGAAGAAGAATGATGAGTACCATCCCAAGAACACCATCCCTACTGTGAAGCATGGGGGTGGTAGCATCATGCTTTGGGGGTGTTTTTCTGCACATGGGACAGGGCAACTGCACTGTATTAAGGAGAGGATGACCGGGGCCATGTATTACGAGATTTTGGGGAACAACCTCCTTCCCTCAGTTAGAGCATTGAAGATGGGTCGAGGCTGGGTCTTCCAACATGACAATGACCCGAAGCACACAGCCAGGATAACCAAGGAGTGGCTCTGTAAGAAGCATATCAAGGTTCTGGCGTGGCCTAGCCAGTCTCCAGACCTAAACCCAATAGAGAATCTTTGGAGGGAGCTCAAACTCTGTGTTTCTCAGCGACAGCCCAGAAACCTGACTGATCTAGAGAAGATCTGTGTGGAGGAGTGGGCCAAAATCCCTCCTGCAGTGTGTGCAAACCTGGTGAAAAACTACAGGAAACGTTTGACCTCTGTAATTGCAAACAAAGGCTACTGTACCAAATATTAACATTGATTTTCTCAGGTGTTCAAATACTTATTTGCAGCTGTATCATACAAATAAATAGTAAAAAATCATACATTGTGATTTCTGGATTTTTTTTTTTAGATTATGTCTTTCACAGTGGACATGCACCTACGATGACAATTTCAGACCCCTCCATGATTTCTAAGTGGGAGAACTTGCAAAATAGCAGGGTGTTCAAATACTTATTTTCCTCACTGTATGCCACTGGAAATTACACAAACGTTATCCAATGTCCAAATATTCTAAATGCTGTAGGGTTGCACAGGTAATGATGTCTCTACATTTCCTCAAAGCAGATGGCAGCATTATGTAGTCGTCTGAAACGAGAAAAAAATATATGAACATTCATTCATTCAAACGTTTATTTCACCAGGAAAAAAACTAATTGAGATCAAAATCACAGTTTTGAGTGACACTCAAAATAATGGTTGACAACTACAGTATAACGCCTTGATGTGGTCTATAATGGCCTAATGGGCTACAAGGCATATCGGTGTATCATTTACGCACAAAGCTCATGTTAGATAAAGTCACTTAATCCCATCATGTAGAAGCCTAAGTCTATGCCTTGTGCAATATCCATAGGATATGTGTGTTTTACAGATGTATAGCTAGTCTAGCACCATCTCACTAATGCTCGATGTGGCCTATATCATGTTGGTCAATGAAATGTAGGCTCTGTTTTTGGAGATTGACTGCATATTCCTTTAACCTACCTCCAAAGTGCTTTGACTGATATTAGCGATTTGAAGAACAGTCATGTTAGCTCGTTTCTTTGTAGACCAGTAGCATTCAACCCATTCAACACAAGCAATGTTGTGACACGTGACATGGATGTGTTGATGCCTGTGTTTATCATAACATGTAAACATAGCTTGAGCATGTCATTTTTCATCCTCTCATTGGTGTAACTTGTTCATTTAAGTATGGTGTAATAACAACAATTTGAACTTGCTTACTATATCAAGAAGCCCTTATACTGCCCATCTGAAGGATTGTTTACACATTTCCATGCGTGTGGTACACTGATCGGGTGGCTCAACCACATAGTCCACACAAAGCGTCGTGGAGAAACTCTAAACAGCTAGGTCCTTTGTTCTTCATCGGTGTAAAGTGGATGATGCCTTGGTCTAAGAACCACAAGCAAAGTTACTCCGATGGGATGATTCCAAGGGAAGTATTCGTTGATTTCCTGGTTTGGCTTCCGCTTTGTTTTCCCTACGTTGATCTGTCACACCGGTGTTGGTTTTGTAACGCAGAAGTGGGGCTAAAGTTGCATAACGAAAAACCGGAACGTCCACATTGTCCTTGCCTTTATGCTAATGCTCAGTCATGGTGATTATTAATACCTTGTTTACACATACAGTAGTAGGCTCTGATGTGGCCTGTGTGGACATAAGTTCAGTTCTTCTTAAGACCTTGGTGTTCGACGTTTTCTATCACTTGCTGACACATACATTAATACTATTTAGCCCTATAGTTTCAACCCCGTTTAGTCCTAGTTTATGAATGAATGAATTCAACTTTATTGTCCCACAAAAACAGCATTACGGCAAAACATGAATACTTTAAATAATAATAAAATGGATGATAAAAAGGCGGCAAAAATGCGAGGAATAAGATCCATTCAGATGAGTTAGGTATGCTGCAACATTTTCCAAAGTCAGATATGAACATGATCTGAAAGTGCTCGAAAAGACATTTCCTACGATACCAAGCTCATCCCTTTGTGATAAATAGAAAGGAAGTTACAGCACTTATTGTATCGTCTAATTGGGCCCAATAGTGGCAATTCACTTTAATGGGAAAACATAGGAAAATGAAATCTGACTTGTGACCCAAAACGACGGCACCAACAAAAAAGAACTCTTCTCGGCGTCGGATTGCGATGACATTTCACCAGTATGTAGTTGAAATGTTGTTTTACCATCCTATCTACTTTTGATGAAATCCTATTCGTCTGGTCTGTGTTTTTTGGGCGCCAAAGTTGACAGAACCTTTGAAAGCTGGGGCATCAAAGGAAATTCAGCGTGGAACGGAATCAATCATAAACGAGGCAGGAAATAGAGGGTTTCGTCTACGTCATGCTAAGGAATCATGGGTAAATGAACACGCACGGCAAGATAATTGATGATGACCCCAAACCCCATCATACCTGACTGGGCACAAGTGAAAATGGAACAACATGGTGGCCGCGATCTCGGGATAGCAGCAATGAGGCGTTACTCTGGCCTATGTGACCCTTTTTAGATTTGGCTAAAGGAGGAAATGTGCTTAGTTAGGGCGGGGGTTAAGAGGTTAAAAAGCAAAAAATTCGATCATCCAATAATACACATGAGAAACAAGTGGATGTTGCGATTCCAGAGCTGCAACTAAAGAACATATACCAGGTCGAGCCCCACTTTAATCTTTGTTTGAGCCTATAATTTAACTTAAAGTTCCAGTTATTAATGTACCTCGGTGGGCCGTGCTTCATAGCCATATTTTAGTCCTTCATACCAGCTTTAGAATAAGTCCTTATCTTAATTGGAAGTAGTAGGCAAGGCAAGGCAAGGCAAGGCAAGTTTATTTGTAGAGCACAATTCATACACGAGGCAATTCAAAGTGCTTCACAGTTGCAGAAAAAATTACAAGAAAACAGTTAAAATCAATCAATAAAACAACAACACAAAGTTAATCAATTACAGTAAAAGGCAAGAGTGCAGATAAAATACTTTCAGTTTTCATATGCACGGGTAAAAAGAGCTGTTTTCAGCCTGGATTTGAACATTGTCAGAGTTGAGGCCTGTCTCACATCCTCATGAAGACTGTTCCAGGTTTTAGCTGCATGAAACTGAAACGCAGCCTCACCGTGTTTATTATTGACTCTGGGAACCACCAGGAGACCCCTCCCTGAAGTTCTCAGGGCCCGAGATGGTTCATACGGCTCTAACATGTCAGAGATGTACTTTGGTGCTAAACCATGAAAAGACTTGTACACAAGCAGAGCTGTTTTAAATTCTATTCTCTGAGTGACAGGAAGCCAGTGCAGAGACCGGAGCACTGGACTAATGTGGTCGTATTTCCTGGTTTTTGTCAGGACTCGAGCAGCAGCGTTCTGGATGTTCTGCAGCTCTAACAGCTCGTTTAGAAAGGCCAGTGAGCAGCCGTTACAGTAGTCTAACCTGCTGGAGACAAATGCATGGATGAGTCTCTCTAAGTCTGGTTTTGACACTATTCCTCTGATCTTAGCAATGTTCTTCAGATGGTAAAAAGCTGATGATGTTATTGCTTTGATGTGGCTGTTTAAGTTTAGGTCTGAGTCCATGATTACTCCTAGATTTCTAACCTGATTTTTTGGTTTTAGAGCGAGAGACTCAAGGTGACTGATAACACTTTGTCTTTGTGTCTGTGGGCCAAAGACAATGATCTCAGTTTTGTCTGAATTTAGTTGGAGAAAGTTGTTTTGCATCCACAAACTGATCTGTTCGATGCAGTGACAGAGAGTATCTACAGGCCCATGTTCACCTGCCGTCAGTGACACGTAGATCTGAGTGTCATCTGCGTAGTTGTGGTACGACACATTGTTGCTGTTAATTAGCTGACCCAATGGAAGCATGTACAGGTTGAATAAGAGGGGTCCCAAGATTGACCCCTGGGGGACTCCACAGGTCATGGAAATTTTGTCTGAGACACAGTTGCCAATTTCGACAAAGTACGTCCTATCCTCGAGATAGGACTTGAACCAGTTTAGAGCAGTACCAGAGATTCCCACCCAGTTTTCTAACCTGTGAAGTAAGATCCCGTGGTCCACTGTGTCAAAGGCAGCGCTCAGGTCCAGCAGAACTAAAACTGAGACCTTACCTGCATTGGTGTTCATACGGATATCATTTGTCACCTTGATCAGAGCTGTCTCAGTGCTGTGGTGGGGCCTAAATCCTGACTGGAAAGTATCAAACACATTGTTAGATAGGAGAAAGTAAGTGAGCTGTTGATATATTACTTTCTCTAGGACTTTTCCTAAAAACGGTAGGTTTGATATGGGCCGGTAGTTGTTCAGTACCTTGGGATCAAGGCTGCTCTTCTTTAGAAGAGGCTTAATGACCGCGGTTTTCAAGGCCTTTGGAAATGCTCCAGTCTCAAATGAGATGTTAACTAACTGAACAAGTTGTGGTAACAAGCTGGTCAGCACAGACTTCAGAAATCTAGTGGGTAATTCATCAAGGCAGCATGTACATGAACTCAGACCGGAGATGACCTCTTCGATTGTTTTGTCAGTAACAGGAGTGAAATGTGTCAGCTCAAGGTGTCTAGCTGGTGGCAGGGTTGCTATTTGTGTTGTGGAAATTATGGCATTTTTAATGCCTTGGACTTTATCATAAAAAAATATTGCAAACTCATTGCACTTAGATGTAGAGATTAGTTCTAAGGGCAGTGAAACTGGAGGGTTAGTTAATCTGTTTACTGTGGAAAACAGAACACGAGAATTGTTTCTACAGTTTGCGATGATTTTAGAGAAGTATTTCTCCCTTTCTCCACGCAAAATCTGGTTGAACTCACAAAGCACTTCTTTGTATATCTCAAAATGAACCTGGAGCTTTGACTTGCGCCATTTCCTTTCGGCTTTTCGGCACTCCCTTTTCTGTGCCCTGACCGAATCTTCACTTCTCCAAGGTGCCTTTTGTCTATTGTTAACCATTTTTACCTTGACAGGAGCAATAGTAGACCTCCTCAGCTCTATAAACCGGCCGTTTCTAGTGACAAATAACCTTTTCATCTTCACTACTTCCCTCGACGGAGAATTGCATTATCTGTGTCTTTTACAGGAGTACTTGCACAGGAGGTCTTCAAACCGCAGCCCGATGCAACGTCCTATATCGCCGCCTCTTACGTCAAATTCCTGGAGTCGGCCGGAGCAAGGGTCATTCCTGTTATGTGAGAAGTTATTTAAACACCTGCTCCTTGTGGCTTTGATAAATGTTTAACGTCTTTCCTCCATATCTCCCAGGATCAACCAAACTGAAGAGGAGTACACGGCTCTGTTCCACTCCATAAATGGGTAAAGTTTATGTAAAAATAACACCTCAGCAAAAAAAAGCGCTGCTTGCACAAAGGGGGTATAGGCAATTTGTGTTTGGACTTGACTTTCAAAACACTTTATAACCACAGAGCAAACACTACTGCTGAAGTATTTAAGCCTCTCTATTATTTTACCAGGGTTCTTTTCCCTGGAGGCGGAGTTAGTGTCAACTCATCCGGTTATGCCAGAGCTGCAAAAATATTTTATAATCTGGCTATTGAGGTAAAGACATAAGCTTTAAGCAGTTTTACATTTTGACCTTAGGGCTATAAAACTTTGGTCCTGGTTACTTATGTATTATTGTTTTGAAGTCTATGCTTTTTTTTTAAATGCTTACCCTTTTTTTTTTTGCATTTCTAGGCAAACCGGAGAGAAGACTATTTCCCAATTTGGGGCACTTGTCTTGGATTTGAGCAGCTGGCCTATCTGACCGCGCAGAAGCCGGTTTTAGTTAATACGAATACGACCAGTGTGTCTCTTCCTCTTAACTTCACTCATGGTACGGATTCTAATCTTTTACTTCTCCTCATTTTGTTGATGAATTATGTTGTCATTTTTTTTTATCTTACAGAGGCCAGAGGGAGCAGGATGTTCAAGGACTTTCCGGCTGAGCTGATGAAGGCGCTCGCCACAGAGGACCTGACCGAAAACTCGCACATGTGGAGCGTGTCCGTGGAGGTAACGTCATTATGCAGAATCAACGTTTTAGAGAGACTTTGTTCCATGTTACAATGGTGTTCTCTCATCAAAAACAAACCCGGAGCTGTGTTTTGACCCACGTGCGCATCTTTGAGTGATCTTTGAATCACTCAAAAATCACCCAAAAAGCCTATGTATCCAGGAAATCTTTTTCTCACCTCTCGATCTCTTGCTAAGCTTAATCCTTTTATCGCAAAGTATAAACACAGTCGCTATAGCTTCACTTCAGCCTATTCTCTTTTTTTTTTTTTTGCTCTTTCTGGAAACTGCTGCACAGCAAAGGGGAGAAAGAGGAGGGGCTTATGGGGAGATTACTTACAAAATCAGGAAGTGAAACTACTGTATATTTTTGCTTTAGCTGTTTTTAAATCAATATGGCAATTTCTAACCAATAAAGTGAGAGACAGTGATAAAGATGTTTGTGATTATCAAATACCTGCAAAAAGCTTAATGCCCCCACTTTAAAAAGCGCGGTCAGAGACTACACTAGAAACTGAACTGTAGTTCCCGTCATCCCCACAAGATGGCGGCACTTCCTGATGGTTTGTGGCTCCAGTATGAACTTCAATATACAGGAGGGGCAGTTCCGTCATGGGCTGCCCCCTGGGAGGGGGTGAGGGACAGGAGGGTATTAGCCAAACTCACCTCCATCATGGACAACACCTCCCACCCACTGCAGGAGACTGTAGGGGAGCTGAGCAGCTCTTTCAGTGGAAGACTGAGCGCTAGCGCAAGTCCTTCATCACCACTGCTGTCAGACTGTGAAGTAACGCATGTGCAATAACTACGTGCAATAATCTCTGTATCTGCGTCACTTTATCAACCACTTAACTGTAAACTTGCACTGCTAATAATCTGTTTATTTTATTTTTTTATTGTTTATACGTTTTGTCCCCTAAAGTTTTTACTATTTAATTGTTTGCACATTCCCTGTCTATTCTGCACACCCTGAGTAGCTCTGAGAGCTGAATGTAACAAGTGAATTTCTCCATTGTGAGATCAACAAAGGTTCATTTTACCATAGTTTTTTTTAAATACCAAGTACATTGAACATTATGGCTGCAGATGGTTTTGGATGGCTTATAGGAGAATTTTGGGCTTCTGATATCTATTTATTGCTATTTTTCCCCAAACTCTGTAATACAGTAGTAAACACATTTTGAGTCACTAGGGGCAGCAGAGGGCCTGTGTAAGTTTATTGCATCATATTTACCTTTTCCATTTGGGCAAAGTGGCTTACAATAAATACCCTTTTTATCGGTGGTTATAATTATTACAATTCATCCAACTTTGCCTATACCCTACACTCTAAAGGCTAACTATTGATCTTGTCCTGCAGACTTATAATGGCAATGAAGACCTGAAGAAGTTTTACAAAGTGCTTTCCACAAACACGGACGGGAGAATAGAGTTTATCTCCACATGGGAAGGTAAAAACATCATTTTGAAACGACACTGAGATGCAAACCTGCTTCTTAATAATTTTTTTTGCCATTTTCTTTCAGCGTACGACTACCCATTTTACGGCGTTCAGTGGCATCCCGAGAAGAATGCTTTTGAGTGGACCAGGCCTTATTATATGCACTCGCCCAACGCGGTCAAAGTCACCTTCTCCTTTGCTGACTTTTTTGTTAGTGAAGGTACGACGTCACAAATCTGTTCAAATTCACAGATCATTGGCAATTTACGTTTATCTTTCTTTGTTTCCTTGGCAGCCAGGAAAAGCTTTCACACATTTGAAAGTGAAGAAGCGGCGAGAAAGCTGTTGATTTACCACCACAGTCCCACCTACACCGGAGATTCAAGCACTTTTGAACAGAAATACTTTTTCTGAAGTAAACGTACGAAACAAGTGTAGGAAAGTACTGCCTTAATTTAGAATCGTGCACTAAATTACTACTTCCTCTGAAGTGACCATTTTTAATTGTTTACAAATCACAATAAATTTTACAGCTTGGTGTGTATTGTATTTTGTGAGATTAATAAACAATTTAAGATGAATTTAAAATGAGTCGTGACACAAACTCATCCATAACTTTCCCATTGTTCACAGAATCAGTGTTTCAAAACTTACTGTCATACTATACTGTCAAACACCTTTATCCCCAAGCAGATTCTTTTATACTTTTATAAAACACAAAACCAATTCAATTCCAAAGAATAGTAGCCTTTAAAGACCCTTTATACACTGCCTGACCAAAGAAATGTAACTGATATGATCTGGGGTTGCTGGCCAACAGAGAGTCCGGACTCTAACCCAGTCAGATTTGCTCGACGCGGCTTTGCACAGTTGCCACACTCTCCCATCATCAATTTCAAGAGTTCCGTGAAATATTATTGCAACACTGGATCTTTTGACATTGCAGAAGATTATTGAAACAAAGCCCCAGTGGATGTGTGCTGTAAACAATGCTGTATTATTAGAGATTATTAGAGTGACTTTTTTTGTGGTGATTTTCAGTATCATAGAAGCCCCGCTCTTGACCGGCTACGAGCCTCCACAGAGCTCCAGAGCCTATCAAATACTTACTGCTTCAAATGTTTTATTCTGCTGCACACAGTGTGGTTAAAGATATGATACCCAGCACAGTTTCACCTGGGTCACAGCATTTTTTGGAAAAAAATAAACTCTTTGGAGCCAGGCCTTTAAGCAGTGCTAGGGAGGTGCAAAGACTATTGGAATCCTGTTTACAAAGTGTCTTTTGTAGTCGTGCCTGGCTACCGGGGGTGGTGTTACAACAATGTCAGCTCCTCCATGAGGACCAATAAGAGAAGTGCTTTCCTTGACCATTGTTTAAACCATTCCCCACCCGCTTTTTGTAACATTAGCTAGCTCTGTCTCACAATAAAATAACAAGGTTTTAATTGTGTGGAATAACAAAACGTGCAGTAAATAAGAGCATCTCTTGCGATGTGTGCCAGTTCAACAATCTGAGGGCCGCATTTGGCCCCCGGGCCACACTTGGGTACCAAGTTCCTGTATGTTAACTTTTTTCTCAAAAGAAAAAGAAATGCTAACAATTTTTGTGACCTACTCCGTTATTTATTTGAAGACCTGGCCTGGGGTTAGGACCCAAAAGGTTGAGTTGAGTTTCGATGAGATTTTAATTTCTGCTTGAAGCAACTCTGAGCTGGCCTGGTGTCGCCTCGGGGTCCCGCCAGAACAGCTGGAGGAGGTGTGCGTGGATCGGGAAGTCTGGGCATCTCTGCTTAGACTGCTGCCCCCGCGACCCAGCCCCGGATAAAGCGGAAGTAAATGGATGGATGGATGAACTGAAGAGAATTCACTCGGTTAAAGCGGAGGTCGAGAGGTTAATCCTTTTACTCATGTCTAGATGACTATGTTGTGCAGGACTCTCCTTTATAAGAAATTCTGAATCTCACTGTGACTTTCCTGGCTAAATAAAGGTGAAACCAAGAACTGACGTAAAATAAAATGTCAGGCGAACCAGAAAGGAGACTACTTTCCGATTTGGGGCACATGTCTTGGATTTCAACCTGTGCTATCTGACTTCCTAGGACAGGGTCACCAACGTGGTGCCCTTTGGGCATGCCCAGTAGCTCTTGGGACTTTTTCTAAGGTGTAAAACACTTCATTTTCTTGAATCTGATTCTTAAAATACAATTATTTCTGTTCTTGTGACTCAGTAGGACTTTAAAATAAAGCTATTGATATAATATGGGGTCAATATCCTATAACAGTGTACGTTTAAGTCTTTAGGATTTGTTTATAATTGGTAGCTCTCGAACAACTCAATGCTCTTGAAGTAGCCCTCGGCTGAAAAAAGGTTGGTGACCCCTGTCCTAGGAGAACTCGAGGATAAGAACCAACACATCCGGCGTGTCACTGCCTCTAACCTTTACAGATGGTGCTTTCAGCATTTTCTTGTTTGTCAGTATATTTAAAGAGTACCTAAACGGGCGTGCGAAAGCCTTTCCCCACCCACAAACAAAAGTCATGAAAGAGGCGGCCTCTGAAGTTTGGGGGTGACATTCTGACAATACAAACAGCCTGGTCTTTTGGTCATTCAGTTGTCAACAGTCTACTGGCACCATACTGTTGCTGAATAACTATAATTAACACCGTTAATATTTTAGGTTCTTGTTTTTCAATAATTATATTGGTGTTGCAGTTTTTCAACAATGACAAACTCAAGATATGTTGCGTTCTTTCCACTGACCACGACTGGAACAAGATTTCCACAATGGGAGGTAAATACATGCAAGTTTGCTTTCCTCTGAGGTGTTTATGTATTTCCAAAGCTCTTTAAGCATATACCTGTACAAGTCAACCAAAGCCAACGGGCCCTCCGACCACCACCACTCATTCCCTCACTGTCTCCCAAACTGGTCAGCTTATGACTACCCCATTTACAGCACTCAGTGGCATCCAGAGAAGAATGCTTTTGAATTGATGAGGCCTTTCTGATCACTCACCAAATGGGATCAAGCTCACCTTTTACTTTGCAAACTTCTTCGTTGAAGGTAAAGATTTTTTTGTTTTGTTTCAATTATCACTCAGTGCAGTTTATCAACTTTTGTTTTCACAGCTAGAAAAAAAAAAAAAAAAAAAAAAAAACTTCCACTCATTTGAATCTGAGTCTACAAAGTTACTAGTGTTCAACCACCGCTCTGTCTACAGTGGACAAAAGAGCGGCTACACAGTTATATCATTTCTGATTTGACCAATAAAAATACAAAAATACCCCTTTGTGTGGTGGAGAATGTTAGTGACGTAAAATGAGACCTGTCAAAAGTTTGGTTTACGCACATGCAACACTATGGGCAGTATGCACTGTCAAAGACTGATAAGTTCCGCCTTCATAGTGGAAAGTGAACGAATATCACACAACACAAAAGTAAAATAGATGCTCTTTATTTTGTAAAATGATCTGGGAAATTAAACATATGCAAGCACAAGGTAAACTTCACATTGATCATGGTGAAAAGCCATCTTACTGTTTGGTACAATGGACAATGCTGGCTGTGGGGCAGGGTCATCGTTTTTGATGAACCAGCAACTTTGTGACACCAAATTAGAACGAAGGGCAACACTTTATAATAAAGGTTACATGAAGTCATGCATGAACATGAAATTATGCATGATGTATTCATGCATGACGATATGACGACTTCATGTTCTTTCATAGATGATTTCATGCATGAATTAATTTAGTAACTACTGTAATGAATGAGAAAATCTGGTTAATCATGATGAATTCACTAAAACATTTTTACAAAAACACTAACTAATCGTAGTTCTGAAGTTTATGCATGATCATGAAGAAAATTAGTTTAAGATATACCTTAATACAACATTTACTGCTTTAACTCATTAGCTAATCCTTAGTTCATTCATAAATTCACGATGATTGGGTCCCCTATACTAAAGTGATGAACATTTATGCTTTGGAAAAATGTGTGCTAGAGTAAAAAAAGTGCTATATTTTTTACTTATTTACATCATGAATAAGTATTTTAAAAGTTAACCAAAAAACAAACAAACAAAAAGGCAGTGTTTATGTTGATGCAAGTGAAATTTAAAATGGACCAAAGCATTAACTTAATTTAAACTCAATGCATTGGACAGGTTTTTTTAAATGATAACGTCTGTGAAGTTTAAACAATAATCAAGGACAAAAACAAAGCATAAGAGTGCTTCACTTTAGGACAGGGGACGCAATCATGAATTTATGAATGAACTAAGGATTAGCTAATGAGTTAGTTACCGCTGTAAATGTTGTATTAAAAAAAAAAAAAAAAGTAAATCTTCCAAACAATTTTTTTTTTTTTTAAAGCATGACATTCATGCACACACTTTATAATTACGATTAATGTTTTTGTTCAAAATATAAATGTTTGTGAATTCATCATGATTCTAAGATGCAACAAGATTCTCATGAATTCATTACAGTAGTTAATTCATGCATGAAGTAATCTATGAAAAAACATGAAGTCACGTTAGCTCATGATGAGATATAGTCATGCACGAGTAAATCATAAAATCATGTTACCTTATTATAAAGTGTTACCGAACGAAGTCGCAGATTTCGCCATTTCAGGACCATCGACGTCATTGGAAAGTTGGAGCCCACTTCACTCGTTGCAGAGACCGCTCAAAGCCCGGCAGCACTGCTGGTCTCTTCACTACATGGTCGGGTTGAGAGGCAACAGGATAAACGCGGAGGAAATATGCGTAGGATCGTGCTGGTACTCCTGACGTCGTTGAAAATTGAAAGTGCGTCTTCACTGGCGCTGTAGCTTGAGTAGGTGCCGGTACTTGAAGCTTCTGTAAATGGGAGTAATAGTTTGGCCAATAAGGAACTAGTTTTTTATTGCCCCTTAGAGACAGCTGTGGCGGGTGTGTTTGAGGGACTTTTTGAGATTGCATTTGGGTGTTTGTGGGGACCCACCGCCACTTCTGCCGCTTGTACACAGTTGGCCGCACCGATCTTGCTGTTGTCCTGGCTGGATGGTAGGCTTGAGAAGGCAGTGGTTGTGGTAGTTTGGGGTAATCTTTGCGGTAGGGCGCTTTGTATGGAGGGGAGGAAGGGCGTTGGAAATCAAGGTAGCTTGGTAGCCAGTAAAAAGGTTTGGCTTGCGTCGGGAAGGGCATATGAAGTCGCGTCTGGAGGGGCACATAGGGCGGCGTCGGGAAGGGCATATCAAGTCGCGTCTGGAGGGGCACATAGGGCGGCGTCGGGAAGGGCATATCAAGTCGCGTCTGGAGGGGCACATAGGGCGGCGTCGGGAAGGGCATATCAAGTCGCGTCTGGAGGGGCACATAGGGCGGCGTCGGGAAGGGCATATCAAGTCGCGTCTGGAGGGCACATAGGGCGGCGTCGGGAAGGGCATATCAAGTTTCGTCTGGAGGGGCACATAGGGCGGCGTCGGGAAGGGCATATCAAGTTTCGTCTGGAGGGGCACATAGGGCGGCGTCGGGAAGGGCATATCAAGTTTCGTCTGGAGGGGCACATAGGGCGGCGTCGGGTTTGGCGGTTTCTGAGGCATCAAAGGGGCAAAGACAAATTTACTTTAGAAATTTAACAGTAAATTACCAAAAGCTAGTTTAGTAGAGCTAAAAGATCAGAAAAGTGACAGACATGATAGTAAATATTAAGTCATGATGAAACCAGGGGTTCCCAAAATGGGCTGAGGGCCATGAGGCACAGAGCCAGGGGTTCAAGGAGATGTTCAGTGTCAAATTAACAATTTGTGACATTGGATTTCTGTTTTTAGTTTAAAAAATAAAAAACGGCATATAACTAAAATAACTTGCATACTACACTAAATGTTTTGCAGCTTGAAATTGTTACACAGCACATGGCAACTCCTTTAGGATGTTGAATTACACAAAGCTACTTGAATTAGTTTGAACGAAGCAGATCTCTCATAATTTGGTGTTTGCTACTTGCCTGGTGCCAAGAAAAGCGTCCCCACACGCTGGGAGCATTAGGCCTACGAAATGCTGAAGGAACATTAGGCATACGAAATGCTGAAAAAGAGAATTGTCATGATAAAGCGTTCAACAATTTAGTCAGTACGTCATTAACTTTTCTAGACTTACCATTTGCCCAGTGTACTGCTACTGTAATCCAACACAACAACCACCTGGACAAAATACATCAGCACAAAACATGAAAAAACTTCCCAGGAACTATATGGAAATATACACTAAGACTTTTGTATTTGTTGAACAAAAAAAAGTCACTGTATACAAGATACCTTTATTTACTATTTAACTGATTGCACATTTCCTGTCTTTTTTGCACACCCCGAGTGTTTCTTGAGAGCTGATTTAACAAGTGAATTTCTCCATTGTGGGATCAATAAAGGATTATCTTATCAGTAACCAATTTGACCTCACCTCATGAAAAGCACCATTGCGTATTTTCTCAGCAGAAAGCAAGGCCACTCTTGCCAAAGAACATGAAAACATGCAGCTGAATCGGAGCGGATCCCAAAACCTTCAAAAGCAATCTGCAATACCAGGTGTGCAGCGCTGGACAGCTGACTCTGATTAGACATGCAGCCTATTTATGGAGAAAGTTTTTTGTTTTTTTTACTTTGGTTGTTTCTTTTGTCCTGAAAAGTTACAAACTGTTATTCAGGCCAGCTTGTTTGTTTCTGTCAAGCCCTAAATATTACGGTATTATTTATTTTATTTTATTGTTGCATGAGGAAAACCATAAGCGTTTAGTGGGCGTGGCCTCTCTTCCGGGAACGCGGCGCAGACAGTTCCGTTCCGTGGCTGCTGCACCTGACGAGCACGGGACAGGTTCCAGAGTCCAAAATACGTCTAAATGCGAGTGATTTGGAGCGGACTCCTCAGAGGACTGGAAGGACGTGATGGCTATGAGCTGGTCCAGAAGGGCTCATGGCTTTCAATGAACTCATAAGTTTCTTACAGGCGACACAACAAAGAAAACGCAACTGGTCCAAAGGCTTCGCTGAGACCTTAGATCTACGTGTCCATCAGTCTTTACGCATTTTAAGGGTATAAATTAGAGCTCTTGCGTTTGTTATGAACATGGAACCCAGCGGTACTACTACGGGTGAGTCCATTATAGCAGCATACAGTCTTTGGGTGAGACACGGCCTGCTGCTTAGTTTGCAGACTGTCTTTTACTCTGGGTTTGATACATGTCACGGGAAAGTACGAACCAGGTAATAACTTTTTTTCTTATAAGAGTAGACAGAATATGACCTCGACACGATCTGACATAGGATCTGAATATTACGCGTCAGGCCGGTTAGCTCAGTTGGTTAGAGCGTGGTGCTAATAACGCCAAGGTCGCGGGTTCGATCCCCGTACGGGCCATTAGAGTTTTGCAAAGCAGGCACGAATTAACATCCGTACAGTGAGATGGACGTCAGTCACTAATTAAATGAAAGCCTATAACGTAAAATAATCAGATGTTGCTGAGTTTGTGTTTTTCACTGAATTAGTTTGAGCTTGTTCAGTTCTCATGTTCAGGGCCGTTTCAAGATATTTTTGGGGGCCCTAGGCAAAACAGCGAAGTGAGGCCCCAAGTCCTACCTCGGGAAATTGTTTTAAATTCAGATTGGATTCCTTGTATTCTGGTGCATTTTTAGAGTCATGAATGACTCTGTAGTACGCTACACAAAGTGGCCACTACAGTGTAGTAAATGACACAGTGTCTTCAATGAGGCATCATTATTTTGTCAACAAGGTAAAAAAGTATAATTATTCATATTATCATTCTTAAGAACTGTCTTCTCTTCTATGCAGAGTATTGTTTTTTTCTTTTCAATGTTGAATTAAAAGAAAGGTATTAAATGGTGTACAACACAAACTATTTTAAGAACATTGTACAACAAGGATTTTTTGTTGTCAAGGATTAACCATCCAAAATTAAGATGTTTAGCAACGCTTGCGGACTTTAGCTCGCACAAAAGCAGTGACCAAATCTTCCATGTTCTTTAACCTCCTAATGTTGTGATATAAGTGCCAGTCCTGTCAGTCTTTCTTGGCTCTTGGATGGTCTGAGGTAAGATTTGATCAGTTTCAAAGCTGAAAAGCTTCTCTCTGCAGAAGCTACAGTGACAGGAAGTGTCAGAAGGAAAGAACTTCACGTCCCATAATGCCACAGACATCGGCATTATGGGATCGGCAGCTGCCTACCTTGCCTACATTGCGACGGCTCTGCTCATGTTAGATGCACTTTCTTCTCAGGCCGGTTAGCTCAGTTGGTTAGAGCGTGGTGCTAATAACGCCAAGGTCGCGGGTTCGATCCCCGTACGGGCCAATCATTAATTTTACGCAAGCTGCACACAGAATAGACGTAATTTGTACAATTTGCATGAAGTCGATGGGTATCTCTTCTCTTCAACGTCACATGCTAATGCAGGGGTTCCCAAATGACCCCGAAAATCACTCAACAAACAACTCGGGACCCTCTTCTGTAAAAACATATGAGCATTGACAATCATTTAAGGTGCAAAACATTTAAATCTGGTTTAATGATGTTAGTTTGGATACTGTAAAATGCTGTTTTCAATCAAAAATACATGAAATTCTGGTGACCCCCACTTCAGTGTCCCGACCCCCGCTTTGAGAACTATTGTGCTAATGTTCTCAAAAACCCAGCTATCCAACTTAATTTGTTAACTCATTGTCACGCGCCAATGTAACTTTGGTTCGAAATAGCACTTTTAAGAGCAGTAAAATAACTAGATGCAATAATTGTGAAAACCAACCTCAATTGATTCTCTGCTTTTGGGCAGCTGGGACAGGAGGTCAGCGTCCACGGGACAGTGGCAGTGTGAGGCGCTCGCCCCTGGATCTCATAATAAACCAGATCCGGAGGAAGCGCTCAGACCGCAGACCCCTGGGGAGGCTCCTGTCCTGGGCATCCGACCGAACTGCGATACGAGAGAGCGCAGAGACCGAGGAGAGGATACAGAGCCCAGGTTAGGCTACTTTACGTCTTATTCACTGTACTTTTATGTAGCAAGTTACAGACTGCAGAGGCATCTCCTATAATCATTTTCTCGGTTGTTGCAGAGGTCGGTGATGGGGAGCATGACATCGGATGGGGTCGAATTCGTGCTTTTCTTCATAAACTGGGCAAAGACACCGAAAAAGGGAAGATCAATCTGTCCCACTGTGACCTGACTGCCACTGACCTACTCGAACTGGGTAAAAAACAATATCCCCTTTCCTTTCAGTATTTACTCCATACACTATAAACCTGTTAACATTAATTAAAGAAGTGCAACCACAAGGCCACTTAAAAACACTTAATTTTCTTATCTGGATACAAATACTTGTACTTATACTTATAATTGTACCCTAAGACTAGCCTGGCTAACGCCAGACTAAAATCACAAGTGATATTTAGTCTGGGGACCACCAATTCATTTTCTCGTAGGAGAGGTGTGGTTTACGATTGTCCATAGCCGTTTATTGGGCGCTACGAATGTCTCTCATGCGTCTGCACGTAGCCATAGCCAATCGTATCATGGGTATCAGATGACGTGTGACGTACCTGCTGTAAACTTTTGAGCTAAACTATTTAGAACACGGTCTAAAGCTTGATCGAAAGATGGCATCGCGTCTGCTGCTGTCATGTTGGATCCGTAAATATTTTTTTATTTTTTTTATTCCTAAACAAACTACAAGCTTTATGTCAAATAGCGCGTCATCGTCTTACCGTCCCTCCTCGTTCTGTGATTGGTGCCCAAATCCATGGAAAAATGTCGGCCATGGTCCCCAGGCTGTTGTGAAGTTCGAAAAGATTCGAGCGCACACAGCAGTCTGGCGTTAGCCAGGCTAGCCTAAGACCGAACTCTAGCCTAAATTATAGCTAAATGAAAGTAGGTCTCAAGTAGGACCCAAAGTAACCTACCTGACTCTTTCCACTCAGGCACACTGCTGCCCTATGTCCCACAGTTGGAGCAGCTGGATTTGTCCTGGAATGAACTGATTGGTGGAAGTCTCCGCGCCCTGACCTCTCATTTAAACCATATGAACTGGATCTCGGCTCTGAAGCTCAATGGCTGCAGACTTGATCACCAAGACATCGCTGCTTTGGGTAAGGCCTGGACATTTCAAGTGAACTCTTACTCGTTCAAGAAGTTCAGCTGTTTGTGACTCCTGTCGGCTCAATTTTTAGATATTCAATATTCTATTAAATCGATTTCATTGTCATTTCACCACATGTGACACAGAGAATCAAAATGTTGTTGTTGCAAAATGACAATAACTAACATGGCAATATAATAATGACATACACAATTGTGCTTTTCAAGCCTGTGTTACCAAGTTTACACTGCAAGGCTGCCGATCTGCGCCTCCGACCCCGACCACTCACTCACTCACTCACTCACACAGGCAAAGACACTCCAATCATACAAACATGTACATATATGAACATGTTTTTAGTGGTAGATATTGTGTACTGTACACATATCAAATACATGTACACAATAGGGGGCCAGGAGAGGGAGGGAAGTGGAGAGTTCAGCTGCCATTTAGTCAGTAGGATTTGTCACTGTATTATTATGTAAAAGATATATTTTAAAATCCAATATAATAAGCTACATTTTATATAAATTATGTGGAATTAGTGAACATAGCTATTAGGTTTCTAATAATAGGGTATATTGTTTCAGTTCTCTTTTCTGTAAGTTACAAAGCTCCATAAAACCTAAAAATGGGCATTTGTTGATCTTCGCACTGCCTATAATTGAAGGTGCGATGAGCCCTTAGTATTTGTAACATCTTGGATTTTTGTTAGTTTTGGAATTCTATATTTGTTTAACTTTCAGTGATTGGTTGTGTTTTGTAGGAGAAGCTCTGAGCTGCTTGCCTTCAGTCGAAGTCCTGGATTTATCCTGGAACGGGGCTCTTGGTGGCGGTGCGCTTCAAGGCCTTGTGGGTAAACTACAGCCTTCTCTGACGGAGCTCCACCTTGTGGCCTGTGAGCTCACTGCAGCTGATGGCACTTTGCTCGGTACGGCTTCACCCCCTCCACTGAAAGTGACGAAACAAACCAAGGAATGAACTTTAAAAGTGTCCACGTTTATTGTGATCTTTCAGGAGGGATTCTGTCGCCCCTGTCCCGCCTGTGTGTGCTGGACGTCTCCTGTAATCCTCACTTCACTGATGGAGTTAAAGAACTGTCCTCCGCTCTGTCCAAAGCTGCTTCTCTCAAAACCTTAAGGCTTCAGAGAGTCGGTCTGTCCCCTCACAGCCTGCAAGCTCTTGGTAGGACTTGAGAAGCTTATGAAAATAAAAAGGTGTGAGTTTGGTGCTGGGCCATTGTCAGATAAGGTTAGGGCTTAATCAAAAAAAAGACAACAATAACTGCAAATGTAGAAAAATGTAGAACCGGGGCTGAAAAGAGTCTTAAACATATTAGAACATATTATTACAGACCTCCTCCCTCATTATGTTCCTGTTGTTGCTCGTTTTTAGGTGACTCTCTCCAGTCCGTGCCTTCTCTGCGTCACTTGGACCTCTCCTGTAACAGAGGCCTGTCCGGTCACCTGCCACTCCTCACCCCACACCTGACTCACCTCTCGCTGCTGGAGACACTGGACCTCAGTCTGAGCGAACTAACGCGCTCCGACATACAAGCCCTGGGTTAGAAATCTTATAATTCAAGTTTTATTTTTATTTTTTTATGGCATTTGTTAAAGGGATATTTCAGGATTTTTGACATAGGGCCTCATTTCCTAGTTATCCAGAGTGTTGTTGATGTCTGGAGATATTTTTTTCTTAAATTCATGCAGTTCTTATATTTGAAGAGTCTAGTGGCGCTAGGCTAGGGCAAGGCTAAAGCATTTCTATGGTATCAGTTAGCCTGCATTAAAAACAGTCTGACCCACTCCACAGTGCACCTGAGGTAAATCACTTATAATTCCAGACTAACCATATAAATGTCTGTGTTAATAGGATGATATCGATATTTTAGATATATCGAAATATTTTTAAATGAGATATGGAATTAGACCATATCGTGTATATCGGGATATTTCAAATTCAGATATTAAGTTAACAAAAAGAAACAGGTAATCTAAAGCTGATTAAAAAAGAAAAAAGTGTATCTTAAACTGAGCACTTTATTTTGTTATCTCTTTATATATAAACGCTGCCCTCAGAAAAAAATTTACCTATTTTATTTTATAGGCTATTTTTATTTAAGATTTTATTTTATTTTTTTAAATGTGCACCTTACAGAGCTTTGTTATGTTTATGTTTACATTTTATAGTGAGTTTTCAATAAAACTACTTGTATTTGGCTTTGACTTTGACTTAACAATTCATTTCACAGCTCTCACTTTGCGGAAAACATATCGGGATATATATCGTATATTGATATTCAACCTAAATATATCGGGATATGACTTTTGGTCCATATCGCCCAGCCCTAATTCATTCCTGTTTATAATGTTCACAGCTGTATTCCTCAGAGATTATTGTTGATTTGAACATTGAAAATGGCTCACTTTTGGGTCCTGTTTTGAATCCTCAACTGGACTGAGTTGATGATACTTCGCTTTAGCTTCTTCTCCGGTATTGTGCTCAGAAAGTAAGGCCAAGCTAGAAACCTCATGCGACAATTTAAAAGCTTCATACAAGGAATACTTCCTGTATGACTGAACGCCTTCCCAAACGCCTCAGTTTTATGACACTTTTAATTTAAAATCCCATGTTTATTCTATTTCATCTATTTAAACAGACTGAGAACATGTGTGGGTTGTGGTCCTACAGAGTTCGAGATGTTGCTAGAATTGTATCCAAGTTAGAACTAACTCGTGTCTCGTTTCTTGTCTCCAGCCCAGGTTCTGCCTTCCCTGATCTCTTTGACAGAGCTGAATGTGTCGTCCAATCCGGGGGCAGAAGACACTGTGCAGGCTTTAGTATCAGCTCTGCCACTAACCCACATGAAGTGCCTCCCCTGAACAACTGCAGCCTCAGCCACGAATCCTACACCACATTCGGTATTGAATCTCACTAGACTGTTGAAAGACGTGACAAATGAAGAGACTATGGAGAATATAGAGCGGCTTTCTGGCGTATTTCCATTACATGTTTATCAATGTGAAGTGTTTATTATGTACTTTTCAGTCCTAGCAGTGCCGTACCTGCGCTGTGTGGACCTCTCTTGGTGTAAAGTGGTCGGGGCACGATTGTCGCTGCTTCTCGATGCTCTTCAACCGTCAGTGCTTCAGGAGTTGAGACTGAGCAGCTGTGAGCTCACGACAGACGACGTCCAGCATCTGGGTAACAGATTAGAAAAACTGTTGTTATCGCTAACTAAACTAAACTTATAACACTTTCACACCACTTACTAGACTTAAGAAAATACTGAGCTTTCTGAGGCGTAGATACAAACGTGCTAAATTGTCTCGTCTAAATATATTTGCAAGACTACTCTTCCACTAAAAGTCGCACTAAAAATGATCATCTGTCAAATCATCAGGCGAAACCACCAGACTCTCCTCCCTTTGAAAAGAAAGCAGGAGAGGCTTCCTGGCCGGGCTACCTTCAAACTACTTTATAGTACGATCTCTGTGCAGCACATGATTGAAAGGGGAGGGCGGGGAAAAAAGTTGTGGTAGATATAAGGTAAAGAAAGACACTGAATTATTTTCAAGCAGATAAAACTAAATATATTGTATTTGGAAACAAGGAAGTAAACAAATCATGTCGAATTAAAATTGGGGAGGTAGAAATTGAAAGGGTGTATGTAACAAAGCTTTTGGGAATCAATATTGATGATGAGTTACATTGGAAAGTGCACATAAATACACTAAAAACTAAAATCACTAAAACCTCTGTGAATCAAAATGCTTTATATATATTGTACAATTCCCTCATCCTTCCATACCTTAGCTATTGTGTGGAAATATGGGGGAACACCTATAAAACTAATATACAACCCATCTTCTTATTACAAAAGAAGCAATTAGAGTGATCAGCCATGCAGAATACCTTGCTCCAACAAATCCACTTTTTATAAGACTGAATATCTTAAAATTGCATGATCTTGTTGATGTTTACACAGCAGTTGTGATGTACAAGGCTCACAATCTCAAGCTTCCTCACTGTTTACAAGAGATGTTTCAAACTAGAGAATCTAGATACAACCTCAGAGGAACTGATCTGCTACAAAAACCCATAGCGATGAGTAATACTAAGAGGAGGTGTTTATCAGTCAAAGGAGTTGATCTATGGAACGGTTTACCTATTCAACTTAAGGGCTCCAAAACTTAAAGCATGTAAGAAAATGTATAAGTTAAACATTATGGAGAAGTATAGAACATTTGAATGAAGAGCATTAGAAAAGAAGTTGATCGAGGATGCATAACATAATTTTGATTGTTGAAGTGTAAGTTTTGTGCTTACATGTTACCATCGTTGGTATAAGAGAAACTGTATAATGTGTCATCTTGGGATATAGTGTCTCAGTTGTAAAAGGGGTTAAGCAGAATAAGTCTTGACTTCAGCCTAAACCCCTTTCGGTCAGGCATCATCTAGCACTTAAATTCTGAATGTAATCATTTTTTCTTGTTGTATAATGTATAAGATCTTTGAAAATCATGTGACCTAAGATCTAAATGTTCATAATGACCGAAGAAAAGTAAACTACTACTACTAGATATGGTTGGTATTATAGCTAGGGCGCTAGGGTTTATTTTATTTCATTTATTTAGTGTCTGATTTTCTCGAACAAAAGAATGTAAAACAAAATCCGTATTGAGGAATATGAAGGGAAAATAGGAGATGGGAGAGGGAGAAAGGGGAAAATGATCATTGGTTGACCCTGTTTGTTTTGGTCTTATTATGTAATGTGTGGGTGTTACCTTTTCTTTTGGTAATGGTAATATGTGGTTACCTTTCTTTATGTATTTTTTTTTACCTTTCTTTCTGGTTTGTATACTGTATTTCCATTTCTAACTGCTTCTTATGTTTTTTGCCCTTCCAGCCTCAGCGTGTCATGGCGGCTTCCTCTCCTCCCTGCGCATTTTAGATCTGTCCTACAACAGTCCAGTGGGCGCTAATGGCTGGTCCGGTTTGCTCACCTCTGGGAGCCAGGGAGGACTGGGATCCCTGGAGGAACTGGACCTCAGCCTGCGGCCCGTCGCCTCCGCCCCCTGCTCCGAATGGCTGCCCGCACTGTTCCGCGCTCTTCCTCGACTGACGGCCCTGAAAAGACTGGGACTACAAAGGTGGACGATCGAGGCTAAAGAAAAACTACAGCTGGATCACTGTTTGAAAAAGAGAAATGTCCTTTTAGAGATGGACGCCGAGGAGAGGAAGGAGTCGGTCAATGAGGACAAAACGATGCCACCTGAGGAATAAAAAATAGGGAAAACACTTTGAGCAATGGTATACGAATAAGAGTATTACTTGTCATGACTTAATAAGGTGGTGCAATGCTGTTGTACTACTAAATGCACTGAATGAATAAGAATGTATGCACTATGAAGAAAAACAAGTACAAGCATTGATTACACATTACTGTAAAACTGAGAAAGTATTTTTGTCTTCATATATTTCAATAAAAACCCACTGTTGGAAAAACAAAGTGTGAATCACTGTGTGAAACTACAGTACGGGTTGTTACCACTAGATGTTGCTAAAGTACAACAATATAATGTAATATAAATATTCACAGTAAATGTTTAGATGCTGAAGTCTTTATTTGTTTTCATCCTCCCCCATTTCACACATAGAACCTCATTCCCACTGGAGAGGCTCCGCTTGAGGATATTTCATGGCTGGAGTTGTTTTCGGGTTCGTAAAATGTTTTTCTCAAATTGTGACAAACGCAAGCGAGAAACACGTGAGCGTTGACTTCATACGCTCTGACATCTGTGTGGTCCGGGTGGAGACGACCGCTCTGTATCAGGTCTCTGAAAGCCTGGAAAGACAAAAGAGCAATGTGTCAAAGTTTGTTAGGTCAACTTTTTACTGTCATTACAGATACAGTAGATAATCCACAGCAACCAAAACATAAATAAATAGACTGCAATGTTAAGCAATCTCACCACACAGACAGGCCCGTCAAAGTGGTTTCCCCAGATATACATGTGAGTCATTTCGGAGTTCACAGACAGAGCTTCGGCCAAAGCGAGTAAACCTTCAGAGTGGATGTTGTTACCGCAGAGAGACAGCCTGAAACAGATCCGAAGCGGCAGTGATAGACACGCAATCAACTTTTCCAACCAAGACACAGCAAATACTTGGCTCTCAAAAGAATCAGTGGAATTCAATTAAATGTACTTTGGAATGATGAATAAATAAGGTTTAATGAATACTATTTGAATATCAGTGTTTTGAGTTAATCTCAAGGCTAGAAGGTAAGAATATTTTGAGGATTTTGAACATAAAATAATATTAGAATAGGCGGGAATAACTGTTCCAAAAGGTTTAGCTGCTGCCTATTTTATTTCTCGGGGTTACATGCTGTAGGACACAAAGCTCGGAATAAAAGATTGGGAACCACAAACTAAAGCAGAATGTAAGGATTGTAACGAAATTTGAACAACCTTGTGACTTATGCTTTGCTTACACGCTACAGAACAAGAAGACCAAGTCAGTGAGTCAACACCATAATCATTCTGAACATAACGTGAAGTACAGATAAAGTACAAACACAGACATAAATAACTGATTCACTGGTAGGCAGTCACCCTCTCTGCGTAGAGAAGTGCAAGACTAGGATAAAAGGAAACTGTCAACAGAGGTCTGGACTTCACTTCTCTTTCTCTGAAGTCACCAGTTGGTTATACTGCTTTGTAACTAGGAACAACGGCAATAAAAGCCTTTTCTTTGAGACAGCTTCTATCTCCAGTGTATGCTTTGGCTATATCCAAATAACTGTTCTCGTGTGATACAAAAGAGCCAGGTCCTAACAAGAACAACAGAAATACCTTTTAAAGAGCTGCAGAGCTATATATCTCCTGTGAAGCACCAGCAGTACATGTACCAGCGTTTTAGAACCATTTTCATACTCACTCTTTGAGGGAACAGTTCGGTGATGCTAGGGCTTCACTCAGTAACACAGCGCCCTCATCTCTGAGCTGATTGAACGAGAGGTCCAGCACCTCCAGAGAGGAGCTCTCCTTCACCAGCACATCGACCAATGGCTGCACGTCGTCTCTCATCACACGATTACTAAAACAGCACAGACAGAAAGGGACAATGAAATTTAGTACCAACAAAAATTCACATTGCTTTAGCTCTCTACTGTTTATCTGACATCTTAGCATGTATTGGGTCAATTAGAGAGCTTACAACTCATCCATATGAATTGATTGTTTTGGTTAGAGTTGTTTGGTGTATGTTGAATGTTATAAATGTGATGTTGAAGCTCTTGTGAAATGTTTTTGTGACGTCTTAATGTTATCAAGTAGAATTAGGTTATCGGAGGGATTTCTGACCAGCGCAAATCGAGGTATGTTAGGCTGTGGTTGAAAAGCAGCCCTTTGCTCAGCCTCTCCATCCCAGTCGACATTATTTCCTTGAGCCCTAAATGCAACTCCTGAAGGCTTTTGTTCAGAGCCAACATGTGACTGAAGTGCACAGCCCACTCCTCCTGGAGAGTTATTCAGAAATAAAAACAGTTAAAGCTTATTAAAAATCTTTAGGACATTGTCTTAACTTTCCACCTGTTGCTGAGACATCACTGATCGACTGATATCAAGGCAGCGTAGCGTCTGGTTGGTTTTCAAAGCAATGGCAAAAGCAATGACACTCTGAGCGTCCTGTGAAAGAGAAAAACGTACTTATTAGTTTATCCCACTGCATTGTCACTCTTGTTGCGATCGTATCTTAATTTGTTACCAAGGAAGAGAGTGGACGAAAACAGTAATAGTTATAATTACCAGGTCACACCTGGCCAGATATAGGGCTTGCAGAGTGTTGTTGAACTGTAGCAGATTGGCCAAACTCATGCCTCCCAGTCTCCCCACTTTGTTCCCTGAAAGAGTGAGGGACAACAGCGTGGAATTACCCTGAAATGTACAAACATGTTAAAACAATGTGAGTCTTTGCTTTTATAGATGTCTTTAGGGGAAGAAAGACAGACCTGGAGGCTCTGCGAGAGGAGTTCTGCCCCATCAGCTCCAATGTTATTAAAGGTGAGATCCAGAGAACGCAACGTGCCCCCTTTTGTGTGGCAAAAGAACCAAAACCAATATACCCTTCATTTAAAAATGTACAATAAATGTTATTCATTAATACTGAACCTAGGTCAACTTACCTGAATGAGGCTGATCAATGATATTACTCCTTCATCTGTAATATTGTTGTAACTCAGATCTAGAGCTGTTGAAGCCGTGTAGATTGTGATGTATTTATCGTTTATACAGTTGTCAAAACTTATGATGAATTACCACCTACCTGTCAACCCCTGACAGAGAAGCAGACATTCTGAAAGAGCAAAAGCATCTTTATCTACAAGTCTTTGAACAGGCTTGAGTCGGTTGTTTCCTGCAAGCTTTAAAACATAATTCCTGTAAAGACATACACCGACTGAATTGAGAAGTTCATTATAAAGTCATTGCATTTTCCGAGAACAGCATCCTGGTAAAACACACGTTAGTTTGCTAGCTTCTTTATCTGAGACATTGACTTACTCTGTGTTTGGTATTTTACCCAAAACATCTGTAATGTGCGGATTGGTTTCAATTTGATGTGTCGCGCAGCAGGTGAGATAAGTTTTAGTTGGCGTTGTCATTTTGCGTACGGAAACTACGGAAACAGCTGCAAAGTCGCCTCGCCTGGAAGCTAGGAGAAAGTTTGGGTTGCCATGGGGACACGTCGTGCGAGAACATTTTTGCGTTATTTTTCTTCTTCTTTTTTATACATAATTATATTTTCCTATTGCCATCATCTGTTTCTTTTCCATATTATTGCGACAATTGAAATATTTTTGATAATAATTAAGTGGTCTACAGTTGGAGTTGCTATGGCGACGGTGTTGCGACAGCAGTGTAGTACGTACGAGCAAGCCGTGGCGGGAAATTTGCAGTACAAAATTAGCGTTACTCGATAAATCATTTGGCTAATTTACTCTTGACTTGAATTAAGATGTCATTGGCAAAAAAGCAAATGAAGAAAATGAAACCCGCTGACAAACAAGAGAAGAACAGAGACCCCAGAGGTTCACAAGACAGAGAAAGTAAGGATATAATGCATTTTAGATGGGAATCCTTGGAAGGTTGTGCCAGGCCAGCTCAAATAAAACAGTGATTAATACATTTCGCCTAACGTAAAAGTATGAGATATTATATGGTTATATAGAGAATTGTATTAATTATGTACATTCTATTTTGTTTTGTCAATGTTGTGTGTAGACTGACTGTGTGAACCCCAAATTGAACGCCACTCTGGGAGTCTGGGAGGTGTTACAGGGTTTTTGCGGGACAAAATTAAGGTCCCAAATATTATGTCTATGCCCAAATCTCATAAAAAAAAAAAAAAGCATTTGATGTTATTCAAATCTCATAAAAATAAAAAATAAAGCATTAGATTTGATTCAGGCATTAACTCTAAAGTTACAGGTTGTCAAAAAGTTAACAGTATGGTCCAAAATGCATATAATTACAACAAGTATTACTTGAAATGTTATGTACATTTCTTTCCCTTTACAAAAGATTATTTTTCTCAAGGTGCTCATTGTAACTACCACTTATTCACTAATTTAATAATAAACTGTGTTGGGGGTAACGTATTACAAAAGTAACAAGTTACAAAAATATATAACTTTTTTCAGTAACTGAAAGGAATATAACATATTACACAAAGTACAGAATATATTAGTCATTGCAATTTAAGTAACTCAAGTTACAAATGCAATTAAATGGTTTGTATCTTTGACTGCACTTATGTTCTGTTAGCCTGGCTAACGCCAGACTAAAATCACAAGTGATATTTAGTCTGGGGACCACCAATTCATTTTCTCGTAGGAGAGGTGTGGTTTACGATTGTTCACAGCCGTTTATTGGGCGCTACGAATGTCTCTCATGCGTCTGCACGTAGCCATAGCCAATCGTATCATGGTATCAGATGACGTACCTGCTGTAAACTTTTGAGCTAAACTATTTAGAACACGTTCTAAAGCTTGATCGAAAGATGGCATCGCGTCTGCTGCTGTCATGTTGGATCCGTAAATATGTTTTTATTTTTTTTATCCCTAAACAAACTACAAGCTTTATGTCAAATAGCGCGTCATCGTCTTACCGTCCCTCGTTCTGTGATTGGTGCCCAAATCCATGGAAAAATGTCGGCCATGGTCCCCAGGCTGTTGTGAAGTTCGAAAAGATTCGAGCACACACAGCAGTCTGGCGTTAGCCAGGCTAATGTTCTGTGGCATTATTACCATTTTCCGTTTATATTTTGCCAAAAGTAACTCAGAAGTAACTCAAAGTAGTATAACTCAGCTACATTTTTAGTAACAGTAACACAAACATATTACATTTTTAAAGTTATAACTACAAATATAGAATATATTACCTTTTTAAGGTAACTTGCCCAACACTGATAATAAAAATAAACCTTCCATAAACTTTGTGTTTTACTTGTAATCAGATCAGTGAATACCCCATTTGACGTTACTTTTTTCTAGATGTACTTATGGAGAAGCCATCGAAGAAGCGTCCCTCCACTGACTTTGACGATGAAGACACCGAGGTGGCCGATTTACCTGTGGGCACCGGTTTCCAGTCCATGTTGGAGCAGTTTGGGACGGACATCAGCAAAGCCATGCAGACCAAGAAGAAACGCCTGGAAACTCTGACCAAAAACTACATGAAGGGCAGCCAGCACAAACTGGAGCAGCTGTGGAGCACCCACCAAACCCAGCGGCAGCGCGTGACCGAGCAGTACTCCCAGCAGGTGACCGCGGCCCTCCAGCAGTGGGAGGCAGAGGCGCAGCGCGGCGAGGAGCATGAGGAGAAGATGGGCAACCTGTTCAAGCAGCAACTCAAGGTGCTGCAGCAAGCCAGAGCCGCTCAGGGCCAGAAACTGAAGGCGGTTCGTGAGCTTTACGACATGTTTGCGAAGATCACGGAGGAGATGCAGAAAAGCCACGAAGCCTTCCTGCAAGGGGCCACGCTGGAGCTCAAGAAGGAGATGAACACGCTGCAGAAGAAGATACTTATGGAGACTGTAAGCCCAAGGCACAAAGTTGGAGTGATACAGAGTTTTAACAGTATTCAAGAAAGTCGATTTTTCTCTTCTTTGGTCTTCAGCATCCTTCTATATTCCCTTTACCTCCTCTGCGCCTCTAATGTTCTTCTTTTTTTTCAGCAACAGCAAGAAATGGCCAACGTCCGCAAGTCACTTTCGTCGATGCTCTTCTAACCTGCTCGCAAGTTCATTTTTAACCTCGCTGATCACACATGGATTTAAAATGAATTAATTTTTTTCAATTTAAGATTGTATTATATGGTTTGTTTGGTTCTTGTTCTTCTTCATTTGTGCTTGTGTGTTTTTTTTTCTCAATTGGTAAATACAAATAAAGCTTTCCCAAAAGTCCCATCTCTTTCTTGTTAACCTCTTAACCCACCACATGAACTGAGCACCTTTTCTCCAGTTTGGCATTACCCAAATCTAAAAGCAAAAGAGCAACAATGATGTGCCGGAAAAGCAACAATCACACGTTAAAAAAGCGACAAAAATACACGACTTAAGATTGATGAAAAAACAATAATAAAGTGACGAAGACACAACATAAAAGCAATGAAAAACAAAAGCAACAAAAAAGCGATTAAAAAGATGAGAACACAACAAAAACGTCCAAAATGTGACAAAAACGTGCTGCAAAAGCAACAATAACAAAAAATGTGACAAAAACACGACTAAAGAGTGATGAGAAAACAAAAGATCAACAAGAAAGCCACTTAAATGCAACAAAAAAGCAGTGACAACTAGGAGTGTGACAATATATCGATTTCCCGATATATCGTGGGTATTTTGCGGGACGATTCGATACCGAGACTTTTTATTCCGATATCGATACTTTTGATGACATCATGCATATTAATGAGGCAGCAGTGCTCCACTGTTTTCTCAGTCAATAGAGGCCAACAATGATCGAGAATTCAGTCAGACCAGCAGGGGGCAGCACTACAGTTTTAAGCGATTGGACCAAACACTGTCACACAAATAAATTACTTTTAATGATATAAAGATTAATTTGGGATTGATTTATTACTTTTTAAATAGGGCAGTGGTTTCTTGTTTATTTAAATGTAAATGAAGTCACTGACAGATCTATAGACCCATTTTCAGTCAGTAAGTCAGGGATCATTTATAAAAGTGTTACAAAGCAAATGTAAATGATTAATATATGTAGTATGTTAAAATAAAGGTTAAAAGTTGCATGTTTTTTTTTATCGTGATGTATCATAGGCTATTTTTGTGCAATATATCGATTATCGCAGTATCGGTGTATCGTGAATCGTGAGATAATCGTTATCATGAGCAATGTATCGCATATCGAATCGTGAGGTACCCAGAGGTTCCCACCCCTAGCGACAACGCAACAAAAAGAAAATGCGTTAAAGAGACAAACAGACAGGTTTCTTTTTCGTTTTATTTTCACACGGGTTTTGTAGTAGTTACAAGTCATTCACATCTCACATGTTATTCCAACACCTAATTAAAAACTTAACCTAAAACAAAAGCTGATTGAAAGTGGAAAAAATACACAAAAAGCACAATGAGAAAACAACAGCTTTTGGCCTTAACACTCGAGATTATTTTACATAGCGTTTCTTATAGTGTCAAATCTACAGGGTTTGATCAAATGGAAAAACAACAAAGCACTATACGAAGCATTTTTTTAAGCCAAATTAAAGAAATATGATCAATTAGCCCACAACTGTTTTTCTCCCAATAATAATAACAATGTTAGGACTAAATGCTGACATGAGTGACCACTAAAATTAAAAAAAAAAGCAGAGTAAATGTATAAATACAACTTACATAATGCATAAAGTCAAAAAATGAAACAAAAACTATAAAGCATTTTAACTGGAACTCTTCATTACAAATTGAACAAAGAACAATGACCGATTACAGACACGTTCACACAAATACGGGTGTTTTATGAAACATTTCACGAGGAAAAGAAAGAGGTTATAGTAAAGTTCTGCTCTCTGGTCTAGTGCCATGGCAGAAAGAGAAAAGTTATTCCAAAGTAAAAAGATGTGAAGAGCCGCCTCGTTTCCCTCGAAGTGAAATGTTTGATAACTAGTAATCTATATAATACTTCTGCCTATAAAATCTTATCACTACACTGTACAGAGCTCAACAAGCAACAGTAGGCACACAACAGTTTTGAAATATTGACTTAAATCTGTCAAATTAAGAGTGTTCGCTTTATGGTAAGTTATTGCAATATTGTATGGCTAGGCTTGAGTATCGTGGAAATGATTCTTGTAAAAGCGCCTTTGCTAAAATTTGTCTTTTGAAATATGATAAAGAGGTTTATGGCATAGAAATAAGTTTGCAAGTCGGCTAGTCCAGGAAACGTTTCAGTTCTATTAGCATATAGCCGTTAGCATTGGCTATCAAACAGCGCAAATTATGAGCGACCCAGATGTTTTCTGCTAAAGTCAACCCATCAACCACATAAAGGTGAAGCCAAAGCCTAGTTAGGAATAATTAGTGAATGTAAAGATCCTTTGAGATTTTACTTTAGAGAAGAATTAGCGTATAAAAAGCAAGTCTGCTAGGCCAGGAAACTTTCTAGTTCTATTAGCATATAGCCGTTAGCATTAGCTATCAAACAATGCAAATTATGAGCGACCAAGATGTTTTCTGCTAAAGTCAACCCATCAACCACATAAAGGTGAAGTCAAAGCCTAGTTAGGAATAATTAGTGAATGTAAAGATCCTTTGAGATTTTACTTTAGAGAAGAATTAGCGTATAAAAGCAAGTCTGCTAGTCCAGGAACCGTTTCAGTTCTATTAGCATATAGCCGTTAGCATTAGCTATCAAACAACGCAAATTATGAGCGACCCAGATGTTTTCTGCTAAAGTCAACCCATCAACTATATAAAGGTGAAGTCAAAGCCTAGTTAGGAATAATTAGTGAATGTAAAGATCTTTTGAGATTTTACTTTAGCGAAGAATTAGCGCATAAAAGTGGCCTCTGAGCTAAATGCTAAATCAGAATCAGTTACAGGGTTTATACCAGCAGAAACAAGCTAAATGTAATGCTTTTAAATGCCTGTATAATAAATTTTTTGGGTCACACACACACAGAAAATCATGGCATATTTAATTTCTTAAGATTTGCAAACATTTGGTCAAATAGAGGAACGAGAATTGTACAAAATGGGCAACTTTCGAGCAACAAAATATAATTGACCAATTTCAGCAAGAACTGCACCAGATTATCTTTTAGACCACCATTTTGGTATTTTTGATGAACTTGTACAGTCAAAATTGTTCAACATTTTCCAATACATTTTGTTTTAATGCCAGTTTGATTACAATTTAATTAAGAGTTAAATTTCAGCTTTTTGTGGGGTCAGATACACATTGATTAGTCGCTAAACATCATCTTATATGTTAATGATAGACACCATAAAAATTGTATAAATTCCACGCCATACTTTGATATAGAGACCGGGAACATTCATTTTTATGGGAATAGAACACGCAATTCAAACAGTCCGGAGAGTCGTTGGCTGAACGCATTTGAAGGAACAGGCTAACGGCGTTTCTGTGATTTCTATGGTTTATGACCGTCGTTTCATGGTCTATGTAGTCTCCAGCTTTTAACATGCTTCAGCAACAAAACAACACATTTTAAACACGAGTTCAGCATAGTATTGTTAATACACAAGTCCATGATAACATTGCTTCGTGATATTCCCATACTGTTACACACACACACACGTCCACAACAGGTTTTCAGGAACAATGTTTACGTGTTTGTTGGCGCCTGTTCCTGCTCTGTGCTGTCCACCGTTTGGATAATGACGATTTGCTCGAGGTTCGAGGCGGGGGAGCTGGGTCGCAGCTGCTCCACCAGAGCGTGGAGCGTATCCGACGTGATGGTCTGCTCCGGTCCCGGTTCGAAGCTCACCTGCTCCCCTCCGCGCTGATGGGGGCGTGGGACGGCTCCGCCTTGAAGTTCTGCAGGAGGGCTTCGGCCGTGCCCGAATCCATGGTGACTGTGGCGGTGCCCGCGTCCATGTCGATGCCGGTGTTGCCGTCCGTGACCATGGTGAGGGTGGTGTCTGTGTCCATGGCCATGTCTGATTTGGGGAGGGGCGTGCCGGGTTCTGGGTTGGACGGCTCGGAGAAGACCAGACTCTTTTGGTCCTGGGACAGTTTACTCTGGACGAAGGCGACGGGGTGACTGGACGCCAAGAGGACCACTGAAAATAAAGATGCAATGTTAATATTTGAACTGGATATATTGTATTAAAGCGACTTTTAAACCTGCTTGAGGTTTCACGTTTTACTATTTAAATGAATGTGTGCATATAGAAAAGGCACTTGAGCATCTCATGTGTTGGTTGGAGCGCCCTCCATTGGCAGAAGAGTTCATCATAATAAACAAAAACCTACATTTTAACCATTTTTATCAATGTCTTAAAGTGGTGTCATGCATATGGAGCTTAAAATAGACTTAGAAACATTATTTTGGTGCCTCTGAGATTTGATATTCATGTTTTATCATTTGTAAATATGTCTGTAAGAATTAAATGACAACAACAAAATGTAGGCGAAAGAGCTGGTGAAAATCTTGCCTGGGGCTCCTCCTGCTGGCAGCTGTAGGAATAATTTTCTTAAAAAATAACTTCCAGGTTGGATACGGCGTGTGAGCAGCTCCAGCATTGCGTGATAAACACACTTAGGCACAGAACGGCTCAAAATCGATAATGTTTGATTTTGGGCTTTAAAAATGTGAACAATGAAGCAATTGTAATCAGGAAGTACAGAACGACAGTAGAAGAAGAAACAGCTCAATTTAGCAGCTTTGTCCGAGGATTAGTCAAAACTGCACAAATGTTGTGAAATACTATTCCAGGTCAGTCTTCGACGAAGGAACGATTTCTGACATTGGGCCTCATTTCCTAGTTATCCAGAGTGTTGTTGATGTCAGGAGATATTTTTTTCTTAAATTCATGCAGTTCTTATATTTGAAGAGTCTAGTGGCGCTAGGCTAGGGCAAGGCTAAAGCATTTCTATGGTATCAGTTAGCCTGCATTAAAAACAGTCTGACCCACTCCACAGTGCACCTGAGGTAAATCACTTATAACACCAGACTAACCATATAAATGTCTGTGTCGATAGAATCATTTTAACCATTTTGCATTTAAAATAACTTATATTTGAGCAGCATCAGCTTCTGCGAGAAAATAGTCCCTCAAAATGCGGTAATTCATGTGATTCAAGGTCAATTATATTTCAAAAAATATTCTATTAACACAGACATTTCTGATACCATAGAAATGCTTTAGCCTTGCCCTAGCCTAGCGCCACTAGACTCTTCAAATATAAGAACTGCATGAATTTAAGAAAAAAATATCTCAGACATCAACAACACTGTGGATAACTAGGAAATGAGGCCCAATGTCAAAAATCCTGAAATATCCCTTTAAAACGGGGATTAAACCTCAAGAAAGTCAATTTTACATGGTATGTCCACTTTAAAACGGGTCTGATAATGTTTACGAGCTTTGAAAATGCAGAGGGCACTTTTGGAATCCATCTATTGCATTATGCAACAACATTCAGGAAATAAACATCGAAGCGCTTTCTTAAGAAGAAGAAGGACGAAAGGAAACGAGAATACCTGAAAATGCATGAATGAAGCAAAATACTGTATAAATGCAAATAGATTCTTAACGATATCCATCCCTTCATAAAAACCCTCCGTATATTTTTGATGGAGGAACATAAAACCATGGATACATTGTGTACAAGCTACTGAAATACTTTACCTGCTCTGGCTCTCTCTTTGTGCTGCCTCACTTCGTCGGCGTGGGCCTTCTCCTGATGTTTGATCATGTTTTTGACGCTGGCAAACCGGTTTCCACACAACAGACACTGCACGCCATTGTTCCCCTCTGCAACAAGGTCAGTCCACAAAAATATTCTCCATGAAATCCACCCCTTTTGCAGCTGAAGTGTTCGTACAGAATCAGGATAAACGTGGATTTGTTATGAGGGCACCGACCTGGATGAAGTCGCCGCATGTGCTTCTTCAGCTCCGACGACGTGACAAACTTTGACTCGCACTTCGGCTGGGAGCATTTGTACGGAGTCTCCCCTGAAAAGAAAGTTCAAGTTTAGACAATAACATCTTGATCTTCGCTCTTAGCTTTTGGCAGGTGACGCCATTTAGAGTCAAGGGTTTTCAGTCTGTAGCTCAGGAGTTTGAATGATGTTTTCTGCCTTTACCCGTGTGCTTCCGCGCGTGGGCGATGAGCGAGGACGACACCGAGAAGTTCATGCCGCAGAGGTCGCACTGATACGGCTTCTCTCCCGTGTGTCTGCGCTTGTGGTACGTCAGAGTGCTGCTCTGAGCGAATGCCTGGCCACAGATGTCACACACGTACGGCTTCTCCCCCGTGTGCAGCCTGCAACACACGAGATTATGCTCACATTAATACACGTAAGGTACAACAAAGACTCTTTTTTTTTTTAATGATTTTAAAGGGGGGTATTATGTAAAATCGACTTTTTCAAGCTTTATATCATGTTATTATGTCATTCCCTCATTAAACACATGCCTGGAGTGTTGCCTTGGCTCATTCACATATTTTTGAGTAATCAGTAAAAACTTAGACGGCAGCCATTTTAGGTGTAGCTATGCCTCAGTCCTCCTAGGAACGCCCCCACCTCCTGGAGACGCCTCTGGACCTTTCGTCACCAGCCAAGCCACCAACCACTGCTCCTCAGCTCAGCAGAGCCCCCTCCCCGCACAGTAGTGTTGTTTAGATGCCACAGCAGTGTGCTGAAGGGGGCGTGTCGGAAAGCTTCTTAAAGAGACAGAGGCCTATTTCAAGACGTTCAGTACAGCCATTTTGAGAGAGCAATTTTATTCAAGGCAGTTATTTTAATTTACTGCATACACAGACCAACAGAAGGTTACGTCATCATTGTAGTATGCTATAGACTGGTGCTATGTGATTGAAAAAAGCATAATACCCCCTCTTTAAGATCTTTGGTTTAACTGTCATTTCTGATGCTTATGTTAAATGATGAGTGGGGCTGCACAGTTTATCACAATCAATATGAAGTTGCATTTTGACAAAGAGCAAAGACGGCAGCCTCTGTAGACAACAACAGAACATCCTGCCTCCTTGGGTTTTTTTATAGTGCAAGAAAACTGCTAACTCTGTAGTTTAGAAAAGTTCATAATTTGAAGCTTTTATCTCATATCAATGTTCCAGGGCGTGTTTAAAGAGTGCAATGCAAACTAAATCTTGTTTTCACACATTGTAATGATCACAACTGCATTACTTTGCCAGAAAATTTATACGTTTCTAAAATCGTGGGAGCCACAAGCAAGTGTGGCATGGCGCCTGTTGCATCTCCTCCTGCCAGCTGGTGGCGGCGCGGGTATATATTCTCTGACATCACTCACTCACTTCCTGGTCCAGCCGGTGTGTCAGTGCGTTCCTCGCTCCTCCGAAGGACAGGTAGTGTTTGCTCTAGATTTTGTTGCCTTTGATGTAACTATTTACTGGCCCTAACGGCGGTTTTGTAATTTAGCTCTGTGTTGTGGTAACGGTTCCACGATGTAGCCCCAGATGCTCCATGTGCAGGGATGGTGTGCGTCTCGCTGTCATGGCCCCACACCCGTGTGTTGTGCCCTGCGTTCGATGGTACGTTTGGGGCAGAGCTTCAGTTTATATCCCAACAGTAAGGCTAAGTGTTAACAGTTTTCATTATTTACAGGTGATCTGGCCAGCGCTGATGCGATGACGGCGCTGTCCTAAATGTTGTTGCCTTGTCTTTTAACCTTTTCTTTGGTTCACTCACGGACTCACCTTTTTAGTTGTAATGACTCAGCTGGAACTGATATTGTGAACTAAATGTTGGCTGTGAAAATGATGAATTGTGAACTAATTGAACCCCTTTTTTATTAACGAAAGAGAAACAGAAAATACTTTATTTAAACGAAATGTATACCATGGTCTGGGTGAATACTCGATTCTGATTGGCTGGAAGGTGTCCATTAAAAAGTGTTATACCATGGTCAGGGTGAATACTCGATTCTGATTGGCTGGAAGATGTCCATTAAAAAGTGATAATGTACACCAGTTAAAAAAAACAGTTAAATCACATTCTATATCACTCCACTGCAGCTGTTTCCATAGTAACGGTAAACAATTGAGATGGAACTAGTTTCAGGTAAAACTGATTAAAAAAGGGAAATAACTCCTGCCCAGGACTTAAAAAAATAAGTAAACAGGTCCCAATGAACAGTTTTGTCGTGCATTATCCCTTACATATAGTATATAAAACGTATATTTTTGCTAAGTATGGACTCTGCCTGTGTCAATCATAAACGAACCTGCGTGCCTTAAGGCCTGGAGCCTTCTCTCCAGTGGCATTGTCAATGTGTATGTTATTATTTTTGGCTGTAATATTTTTCCAATGGCTAAACCGCTCGTCTTGCTACACAAGATTGTGCCTTATACCAACAAACTCGCCCTTTTCCACTGAAATCCTGTAGGGAGTGGCCACTGTTTGCCCACAACAGCACAGGCAGGCGAGCGAAGTGCCTGGCTACATCTGTGTGACAATTACCTGATGTGTATTTTGTAGTTGGAGGAGGTGGCGAACTTGAATCCGCAGCGCTCACAGGTGTAGGGCTTCTCTTCTCCGTGATGCATCCGACGGTGAGCCACGAGCTGACACTTCTGAGCAAAACACTTGTCGCAGCTTGTGCAGGCAAACGGCTTCTCACCTGGACGCACAAAACACACAAACACCGGGTTTAGCGCCGGCTCAGAGCATTTGATTTGCTTCCATCCTTTCATACCCGTGTGAATCCTGAGATGCGTCTTGAGCTGCGTGGCCTGTCTGAACGTCTTGGAGCAGAAGATGCAGGCGAACGGCTTCAGCCCTTTGTGGATCTTCTCGTGGCGCCTCAAGCTGCTCTGGTCTTTAAACACTTTGTTACACTCGGTGCACGACAGCGACATCTCGTTCACCTCCGACGGATCCTGCTCGCCGTACTCCTTCCCGTCCTCTCCCAGCTCCCCTCCCTCCTCGCCGTCCTCGTCCAGCAAGACGTCGGACCTCCTCGCGCTCCTCCCTTTTCCTCTCCCTCTGCCGCGCCCTCTCCTGCCCCTGCCGCGCCCCCTCCTCCCGCCGTGTTTGGCTCTTTTGGGCTGGGGTTCGTCGTCGTCCTCCTGCGACGGGCTCCAATCGGCCGAATCATCCCATAGGTCTTGGATTTCTTTATCCAAATATTCTTCGATTTCTTTATCCGGCTCTTCCACAGGCGTCTTATCCTGATCTTCTTCTTCAGACGCCTTATCTGGATCTTTTTCTTCAGGCGCCTTATCTGGATCTTCTTCAGACTTCTTTTCTGGATCTTCTGCAGATGCATTTTCAGTTTTAACAAGGCGAGGTCTGCCACGCCCTCGACCACGCCCTCTACCCCGGCCCCGCCCCGCAGCAGGAGTCTCCTTCACCGCATCGCCGGCCTCAGCATCCTCACATCCGAAAAACGTCTTAGGTTTCCTCGGCCTCTTTTTGCCGGGAGTATACTCAACATCGTCGTCATCCATGAGCGCCACCGCGGTTTCGTCTTCCTCCTCGGGTTCGGCTTCGTCTTGCTCCATCGTCCCGTCAGCACCGGTCACGGCGGAGATGCAAAGGGGAAGCGGGGAGTTGGGCTCGCCGTCTGATTGGTGCCCGGGGCTCGTCGGGGAAGCGGCGCCCATTTCTTTGTCGGCATCGGATTCAGCGGGTTCGGACGACTGCGGGAAGTTTTTAACGGCGTCGGGCATTCCCAAAATAATGCAGCGCGGCGGACAGCGCTGTGACGTGTGCTGGAAGACAGATGTTAACATTAGATAGAGTTAGTCTTATTTCCCGACAAGTACCGTATACAACGCTGGCTAAAAGACTTGCCACTATACTGTTACTTTTTTCATATTATCCCTTAGTTTTTGCTAATAGTGGAACGAAATTTGTTTTGTCCAACTTTAGTACATTGTAAAAGGACTATGGATCTAATTATAAAGCATTTGCATCAATTCTATGAACTTGCAGGCTAGCATTCAAGCATTTCAGTGTGAAAGTTGAGAAACATGCCGATAAACTAACATTTTTAAGATAAGAAAAGATTTTATTGATCAAACAATGGAGTAATAGACCCTTTAATTGTTTGTAAACATTCCGGGCTTAGCTGGAGGCAGGAAGCTCGATTCCTATCCATTTCCATTGTAGCTGTTGTCATAGTAACGATAAACAAATGTCTAACTGTTTTTGGAAATATCAGATAAACCTTATTTTATCGTCTCAAATGTCATTCCTCTTGTTCTTGCACCTTAAGCCACAACAGAACTGATGATGTCAGCAGTTAACTGCTGACATCATCAGTGACATCATCAGTGACATCAGCTGGAGGCAGGAAGTGATCAAGAGAAATAAGATTAAACTAAAACTAGCGATTTTAAGTGTAAAACTACAACTGAAAATGTGGTCCTGTTGTGGCTTAAGGTGCAAGAACAAGAGGAATGACATTTGAGACGATAAAATAAGGTTTATCTGATATTTCCAAAAACAGTTAGACATTTGTTTATCGTTACTATGACAACAGCTACAATGGAAATAGATAGGAATTGAGCTTCCTGCCTCCAGCTAAGCCCAGAATGTTTACAAACAATTAAAGGGTCTATCTATTTCCATTGTAGCTGTTGTCATAGTAACGGTAAACAAATGTCTAACTGTTTTTGGAAATATCAGATAAATCTTATTTTATCGTCTCAAATGTCATTCCTCTTGTTCTTGCACTTTAAGCCACAACAGGACCACATTCTTCAGTTGTAGTTTTACACTTAAAATCGCTAGTTTTAGTTTAATCTTATTTCTCTTGATCACTTCCTGCCTCCAGCTGATGTCACTGATGATGTCACCAGTTAAAGGGTCTATTCACTTTCATTTACTGGCTCCCTCTTTTGTTTGTGATCAAAAATCAGGTATAGGCCTTTAAATAATCTTAATAATAATACTAATACATGAGTCTTATATAGCGCTTTTCAAAGAACACATAGACACTTTACAAATGAGACAAACAAACAAAGATGAGGGTGCTATTGTAGGTTGTAGTCGAGCTGAAACAAGTGGGTTTTTAGCAGATTTTTGTAGGTGGTCAGCGAGTCTGAGTTTCTGATGTGGCTGGGGAGTGAGTTCCAGAGGGTGGGGGCGGCGATGGCGAAGGCTCGGTGCGTTGATTTGGTGATGGGTTTGAGAAGGTTTAAGTCGGCAGAGCGGAGGCGACGGGAGGGGCGGTGGCTTTGTAGGAGGTCAGAGAGGTACAGTATGAAGGGGCCAGGTTGTTGAGGGCTTTGTAGGCTTCTGGACAATTAACAAATTATACTTGAAGTAGGGCTGCAAAATGAATGGCAGTTGAAAATTCAAGGGCACAACATTCCCGACAGATACTGCCTTTGCTCTGCCTGATCCCGTCAGATCTCAGGAGCTAAGCAGGAAGGGCCTGGTACTTGGACCGTTTGGGACCAGGACGTCTGGGTGAATGTGAGTGGTTGATGATGGTCAGAGGGGCCGATGGCACAGATTGGCACCATGGCTTCCATCAATCTACATATGTACCTTACCATGAATGAATAATGCACGACATTGTAAAGCGAGTTTGAGTGGCTGGAAAAGCGCTATAAAAGACTAATGCATTATTAAGAAGCTTTCTACCAACATGTCTCTAATGCAGCCATTACCCCATTGCTTTGAGTTAGACAAACATTCCTACACGAAAGCACTTACTATTTCACAGCAGCCCAATAATAAACTTATAACAATCTCACAAACCAAGTAAAGTAGTAAACCTTTACCTGCTGAGGTTCATCTGCCCGGTGTAGACAAACTCCAGCAGCTTCTCCAAGGCGTAGCGGCTGACCTTCTCTGGGTCGAGGGTGGCCGTGGCATTCCCTTTGATGGCTAAAGAGGAGAAGTATTTACTGAAACAGGCGAGAATGTTCCGATGGGCCCTGAACTCGGCGTCTTTGACTTTGATGGTGATGTCACACAGAAGGTCCATCTCTCGCTGCTGGTGCAAACGCTGGAGGAGCAGCTTCCCGTGGGCCGCCACCTGAGCCATGGCTGCTGTACAACAAAAACATGCAAAATGATGGCGATGTCCATATACAATAAAGTATTTTTAAGCTAAATAGCTAGAGTGCCTCTGATCCGTGTGTATGCAAAGTTATATTGAAGACATTTCCAATAAGTTAAAGGGGACCATTTGTCACCATTTTTCTCTAATAAATAGTCTTGGAGTCAAGGACACAAATGGGATCCAAATGTTTGGGGGGCATCTTGCTGGCCCACGATTTTTATACACAAAATATACCCGGAGATGTTGTTACTAAAAATATAAATGTTATTTAAAACTGAGCAAGTACTATGTCTTAACATGTCAGAATAAGGAATGGAGAAAATATCATGAAAAATAAAACAAAAGAAACGAACTGCTATTTTATTTTTACTTTCAGGTTTTATTTTAATGTTGAAAAGTATAAATAAATCAAGAGAGCGGAAACCGTTCAAACCATATGTTTTTACAAGTACAACAAATCACGACTTACTCAAAATGACGTTGTTCCGATTTAGATGGATTTAGGCTGTGGCCGTTCCGTCTGTAAAACAAGAATAAAAAACAATATGAATTATTAGACTAAATAATTTGATGTTATAATAAAGATATGGTATTAATTTGAAAGTGCATTCTGCATTTGGAGCCTGACAGGTGAGATGAACACAGTTTTGAAAATAAAAGCTCGCTGTGGCTTCCTGACTAGGCCTTGCACAGATGCTAATGCTAGCAACATAGGCTTAGCGCATATAAACACGCATTTAAAGGCGGAGTTTGAGCAAATGTATCATTTCTCATTGATTATACCCCTACTTGTTTGTCCAACAATCCATTTATTTGGTGCATTTTTGTAGGAAACTGTGATATTTGTCAGATTGGCGCTAGCTGTTGTCGTAATGGTAAAAAGCGCGGAAAACGGTGAGCTCTTATTTCGAAAGTTTGATGTTTTGCACCGGCACTCGAGTGTAAATAACTAAGATTTCTCGGTAAGGATTAGTCACATTCCACTCACACAAATATGTCGTTAATTACAGGAAAAACGCGCTTTTAATTGGTCTATTTTGACTGAAAGACAAAGTAAATAAAAGCACAAAAGTACCTTCTAATATCCGAGATCTCCAGCCATTACTCCGAGACTTCCTTAGTTCTCGCGATCATTCGTTGTTCATCAAAGAGCTGCTGTTGGGCAAGATTAGTAAGTGTGTCACGGGCGACGGGCAGGAAAAAGGTGATTCTCACTCCTTTTATTAAAAAAGCCATTTTCAAAACATTTATTGGTTGTTTTAAATTCCAAAGTAATACAACTATTTGCTAATCCTTTTTTTAAATGTACTTTTTGTTTTGTTTTAAGTAATCCAAGAAGACGCCAGACCAGATGTTGTTTGCCAAACTTCTCCAAAAGCAAAACGAAAGAAAACCCGCGGTTCTCAGATTTTACGGCCTCGTTGTAAACAATAGCATGAATTTCCTTCGACACTTTGTTGAACAGGTCAAATATTTCTACAGATGTCAGGATAAGATTAAAATGTACAGCAAAATTACAATAATTTTCCGGCAGGTGGCACCAAACGACTAGTTTTCACAGGGGTGCACTAAGGCAAGGGAAAGGTGCAGGTATTTCAGACTTGTTTATTTGTTAGATCAAAGAAATATACATGTCTGAAACAAGACTTTTTTAATTCAACAGAAAAGTTTGGAAATAAATAATGGCACAGATATCAAACAGTGTAGTGTCCAAATGAGCAGTCTGTCCCTTGTTTTTAACCCCCTTCCCGGCAATTAATTCACAAATGACATTTAGGCAAGGCAAGTTTATTTGTAGAGCACAATTCGTACACAAGGCAATTCAAAGTGCTTCACAGTTGCATAAAATTACAAGAAAACAGATAAAAATCTATCAATAAAACATCAACATAAAATTAATCAATTACAGTAAAAGGCAAGAGTGCAGATAAAATACTTTCAGTTTTCACATGCACGGGTAAAAAGAGCTGTTTTCAGCCTGGATTTGAACATTGTCAGAGTTGAGGCCTGTCTCACATCCTCATGAAGACTGTTCCAGATTTTAGCTGCATGAAACTGAAACGCAGCCTCACCGTGTTTATTATTGACTCTGGGAACCACCAGGAGACCCCTCCCTGAAGTTCTCAGGGCCCGAGATGGTTCATACGGCTCTAACATGTCAGAGATGTACTTTGGTGCTAAACCATGAAAAGACTTGTACACAAGCAGAGCTGTTTTAAATTCTATTCTCTGAGTGACAGGAAGCCAGTGCAGAGACCGGAGCACTGGACTAATGTGGTCGTATTTCCTGGTTCTTGTCAGGACTCGAGCAGCAGCGTTCTGGATGTACTGCAGCTCTAACAGCTCGTTTAGAAAGGCCAGTGAGCAGGCCGTTACAGTAGTCTAACCTGCTGGAGACAAATGCATGGATGAGTCTCTCTAACCTCATAAAATAACTAAGTCAATCCTTTAAATCTGTGTTTTTCAACCTTTTTTGAGCCAAGGCACATTTTTTTCATTGAAAAAATCATGAGGCACACCAACAGCAGTAAATGTTTCTTGAATAGGAACACCATGTAGTCTCGCTAGCCACAATGCCACTGTAACCGCCACCTGTTGCATTCATGCATCACTAATTCTCTTGTCTCAAAGAAATGAGCTACCTGCGGCCTCTTACTGATATGGAAGAGAATTACATGGTGACTCTGTCGATCACTAGACAGCACAGACACTCGAAAATGGCACATTATTTGCGGATAATAATTAATTTGTTTTCAAAAAATATTTTTTTCAGACCCACTAGGTGAAACTGGATAATTTCCACACCAGACAATAGCTCACAGCACACTAGTGTGCCACGGCACAGTGGTTGAAAAACACTGCTTTAAATAGTTGACCAATAGGCCATGTGCTGTGATTCTTACAGTAGTCACTCTGGGAAGTCCAGGGAAAGTCCTTGAGTCATAATCTGGTGACTTTACAGTTGTGCATCACTTATTGTCTTGGGATATGCCACATTTCTCCAGGTCTGTCCACTATGAAGTCATCCATATAATGACTATTTTGGCCAGTGTAGCTGATGATAATCATTGAGTTCAGTAAAGTCTTTATATCGACTTCATGGAATATTTTTAGTTAGGTCTATCTATTGAATGTATCTTCTGTCTCTTACGTGATCTTTTAATATTAACCTCTTAATCCCCACCTGAACTGACCACATTTTCTCCAGTTCAGCTTTACCCAAATCTAAACGCTCCTTGAGCTTCTAAACAGCGACAAAAACAAGATGAAAAACGGACAAAAAAGTGATGGAAAAAGTGACAAACGCAACAGACAGAGACAGAAGAGTGCTGATGAAAAAAGTCAAAACAAAGTGAGAGCAACAATGCGAGGAAAAAGATCCATTAGCTTTCAAATGAGGCATGACACTGGCCTTTAGGCTGTAAACTTCAGTCAAGGTTTTAGATTTGGGTAAAGTCAAACTGGAGAAAATGCGCTCTGTGGAGGTTAAACACCAAATGAGATTTTTTTGTCTATATATTTCAACAAGATGCCCTCCCTGATGCAACCCTCTCTATTTCACCAGAGTGGCAGTTCCCACAAAGAGTACTTCCACTTCAGTGTTCTACGAAGTAAAGTATCAGTCAGCACAAAAACGTTTCCACTTTATTCTTCCAAAATCCAAGCCCGTTGCTGTTACTGCCACTTTGAGCTTATACCACCTAAACTATACTGAGCTTTCCTGCCGTGGGTGTGTCGGGATCTTGAAACTCTTTAATAATATGCATTTCATCCATGTTATCTGAAGGTGAAACAGGCGCACTTAGAGCAGGTTACGCAGGCTGTTCAAGTCCTCTTTGTAGGAATGTAGGAACAATTAAGTCTCAACGACACAGAGAGGGAGAGTATGATTCACTTTGTAGGTCAAAAGACACAGCACAGAGAGGTCCAAAACTGTACAACTGTGGATGAGAGCAATGGAATAAGTCTGCTGCTATTGTCATTGGGTCTGAATACTTATGTTGCTATGAAATTGGAGTTGTTTTTATTATGTTCTTTCTTTCTTTTATTTATTTAACCTCTTAACCCCCGCCTTAAAGGGATATTTCAGGATTTTTGACATAGGGTCTCATTTCCTCGTTATCCAGAGTTAGTTATATATTCAATATGGGGTTTAAATGTTAGTTCTTGGTCAACCCACAGTCTTAAAGGGGGGTATTATGTAGAATCGACTTTTTCAAGCTTTATATCATGTTATTATGTCATTCCCTCATTAAACACATGCCTGGAGTGTTGCCTTGGCTCATTCACATATTTTTGAGTAATCAGTAAAAACTTAGACGGCAGCCATTTTAGGTGTAGCTATGCCTCAGTCCTCCTAGGAACGCCCCCACCTCCTGGAGACGCCTCTGGACCTTTCGTCACCAGCCAAGCCACCAACCACTGCTCCTCAGCTCAGCAGAGCCCCCTCCCCGCACAGTAGTGTTGTTTAGATGCCACAGCAGTGTGCTGAAGGGGGCGTGTCGGAAAGCTTCTTAAAGAGACAGAGGCCTATTTCAAGACGTTCAGTACAGCCATTTTGAGAGAGCAATTTTATTCAAGGCAGTTATTTTAATTTACTGCATATACAGACCAACAGAAGGTTACGTCATCATTGTAGTATGCTATAGACTGGTGCTATGTGATTGAAAAAAGCATAACACCCCCTCTTTAAATACTTAAATGTATCAGCGTTTTCAACCAGTCTTCCATTGGAATAATATAAATTAAGGCTCTGCAGAGGCGTGAGACGATTCTTAAAAAGCATACTGTAGGACTTCTTGTTGTTCAGTATCGAATTATGTTGAAAAAGCCAAGATTGAATATTGTTAAAATCATACTGAAGTGATTCTTCAATGTAACATTTATTTAGATGCGAACTATAAATTATTGTGTCATCAGCGTACAGGTGAATTTTTGACTTTTTAACAACTTTAGATAAATCATTAATATATATTGAAAATAATAATGGGCCCAGCGATTTTAGAATTGACAATAAAGCTCACTGCACTGAAAAGAGTCTGAACTTGTGTGTTGAAGGGAGATTAAATACAGTAAATCAAATATCAAAGTGTTCGGGAAGTTGTTGTAAAGTACAGTATTTGTGAAAGACGAGAAAACCCGAGGCACTCTCCCCGCATTAAAGTGATGTTCATTTTCTAAAGATTTATTTGAAAGGGCGGCCAACAGAACAGACCCGTCTTCGTTTTTCTTCCTTTCATAAACAAATCACTATTTTACGCTGGCTTTGTTTGTGTGTAAAACGCAGGAAGCAGCTGGTCAGCTTCCATTGTGCTCTGTATCTGTCCAATTACAAACTACAAACACAAAAGAGATAAGAGCAGAGTTTGCTTTGTCAAGTCTCTCAAATCAATAAAAAGAAAAAATCAATCCCCATCATGGAGGCTGATGTGATCTGCTGTTACGGCGCTAGAAAAGACAAAGGAACAAATGGAAGCTGTCGATTAATCGCTCTTTGAATGGCCGCTGTTTACAAATCTGAAAAGCTGCACTTATTGACTTAGAACAGTGAAACGTCCATATGTCGAGGGGGATCTGCACGGCCTGACCGAATAAACGTCACCACAGCTCGCATTTGTACTGATGATGGGAGAGTGTGACCACAGCGCAAAGCCTTCTCCAGCACATGCCATAGATTCTCATTGGAGAACATGCCAGTGCCCGGGAACATCAGACTGACCCCTGAATGAATGGAGTGATGCACATTTATATTTAAGGTGAGACATTGCAGATGAATAGGGAAACCTTTTAAATTTGAAACGTTTGCTGTAGATTACTGGTATATGAGAATTTATGTAAAAACAAGGCCTTTTATGCCTTAGAATGCCCAAAATGTCCTATATTTTTAACGACGAAATCTGAATAATGGATCGAGCCAGGTTTAAATGTATGGTTTTATTTCATTTATATGTTAGTTACGAAGACTTTTCCAGAAAAAAAATCGTATTCATTTTGTTTGTTTACATTAAAAACTCAATACAGGTTTGGGATTAAATAAAAAATCCCTCTGAAAAATCTGAAAAATAAGTCCAAGACTGGGAAGTTTGGAGTCTGTAGGTGATACTGATGTGGATGTATTGTCGCACCAATGTGAGAAAAATGCATTTTGAGAAAATGGCTCTAATTAGATCAGATTAAACGTTATTGTCCCTTGCAGGAAATTTGTCTTGGGCTCACAGCTGCTTGCTGAATTAGACAACATAGTTACATACAATACAACATTGAAACATACAGTACTACAGCACAGACAGTATGCATCTAACAGACCTCAAAGTGGTGTGGCTGCATTACACTGAAGTACAGCCAAAAACACAACACTCATGTAGAGACAGTTTAAAAACAACTTAGACTTAGAATTATGTTTTCCCAAATAAATCTATAGAGAAAGATTGAATCAGTGAAACAATTAAATATGTTATTGTGAAGATTAGGATATTTGTTTTTATAGGTGAAAGTTTATAAGAGACTTAAGGCCTGTTCATACTCCACAAGATGCAAGAACTTTTTTCTCGCACCCAGAGCTCCGAGAACAAAATGACGTCATTATGTTCTCGGAGCTCCTGTTCAGCAATTCTTTCCCGTTGTTCTTGACACCTGAGCTGAGCAGAACTTTGTTCTGCAGGGCTGCGAGAACTCTTGCTGTGATTGGCTGGATGTTTAGTGGGCGGGGTTATTTCTGTAATTCCTTGATTATTTTGGCTGCCGAAAAAGAGGGCGTGGCAGTTCAAGAACAAGAACAAAGTTCTTGCATCTTGTGGAGTATGAACAGGCCTTAATTTAGCTCAAAACCTGAAAATTGAAAAAAATATGTATATAGCTTTGTCTATACATATGTTTCCAATGACATCACGCATAGTTCCGGCGGCCATTTTGAACACCGAAGTACAGTACAGTCATGCAGTACTACAACAGGTAACAATATCTCTACTCCGGATATAAATGAAAGACAACTGATTGACAGTAGTATTTTTATGTCCTCGTAATCATTGCTCATGAAGATAACAGTTAAAACACGGCCCCAGAGACGCACGTTTATGTGATATAAGCAGCTAATGTGGCTCAGACGTAGCAGCGCTGTCTGTCGAGCTACAGCAGGATTTACTAAAGACCATTGGGCGGCACAGTAGTACAATGGTTAGTGCTCGTGCTTCACAGCTAGAAGGTCCCGGATTGTTTAAGCTGCTCAAGACGTTAGCATGCTACCGGTTAGCAACTGTCAACAAACTGTCAATGGCTTCAACACAATAAACACATGTGTGTCTCACATCTATGAACACTGAGGAAATACTACAGTAACAGCTCAGCTCTGACCTCTGTCACATGTTGTATTCAAGGCTAGATGTTTGGACTGTGGTTCAGGGCTTTCCCTTGTGGAGGTCAGAGCTGAGCTGTTGAAGTTGTAGCATGCTAACATCTTGAGCAGCTTAAACACTGACTTACTGGTTTCTTCACATAAACGTGCATCTCTGGGGCCGTGTTTTAACTGTTATCTTCTTGAGCAATGATCACGAGGACATAAAAATGCCTCTGTCAGTCAGTTGTCTTTCATTTATATCCTGAGAAGAGATATTGTTACATGTTGTAGTACAGCATAATTCTACTTCGGTATTCAACATGGCCATCGCCAACAAAAGTCACATGACTGAAAGGCATGTATAGTGTCTCCCCTTAAAGATGGGGTACCTAAGTTATTTTCTTTAATTAAAAAAAAAAAAAAAAGGCATCATACAGTATATCATAATAGTAATCATTTCTGAAAAAAATCGTACGTCTGCGTGCTGTCTCTGCCTTTTAATTAAGTATTTTAGTCGATAAAACCCCGGAAGACAAAATCATTTTAATTCCTGGCGGGCATCCCCCTCCAGCTCCAACCACAGGATTTAGAGAAAGGAGGGTGAGCAGAGCCCACAAAGGAGCCTCCTCATTGGCTGACGCGATATATAGTGAAGCGCGTGCACGGTGCGAACTTGTTAGTAAAGCATCATGGCTGCCGAACACCCTGGAAAGATCGCTATACCTGCGCTCGCTGTTACTGCATATACTGCTAAAAAAACGAAAAAGAGGAAATCAGAAGAAGAAAAGAAAGACGCTGTACGTCTAAAAAACCAAAGGAGAGCCAAAACTCGAGTAAATATTGGTCCAGCGTATTCAAGATGGAGGGCATTGCGGGCCAGTCTTGGACTAACTTTGGACGCGCAAGTGGCTGTTTTCCTTCTAGACAGGTAATCTAATGTTCAATTTTCCTATATTTTTTGTGTGTGCTTTTGCGTGGTGACGTGTGTTACCGATAGTCACGATTGCTGTTCCGTGTGTTGTGAGCAGAGACATAGTGTGTGGTGTAGGACGAAAAGGCCTATTCACGCTACAACAGTGTGTGTCCGTAATGTCACCCAATACACATAAACTGCACACAACTCGTATACTATACTATGTTTATGTGATGTAAAAGTGTAATGAAATACCAAATAGTGCATGTGCTAGCCGCTAGCGTAACTGTGTTTACAAGCTTTGTTCGTAGCTATGAGAAGCTAGGTGAAGTATGTCCCTGAGTCAGTTTTCACCTCTACGTTTGCAGCGTTATTTATTCTGAGTTTTTGACTGAGGTCGGGTGTGTTATGAATTATAAAGATTTTAAAATTGAATGTTATGTTTGGATTAGTAGGTATTACTAGGTGACTAGCTAGGAAGCTAGCTAGTTACCGTCTAAGACCTTCGCCATTATATGCTGAACAGGGGTTCATGTCCAAGGATTAAAACCTCTTACCCCCCACTTGAACCGTGCGCATATTTGAAGCGTTTTTGTCGTGTTATCGTTTGTGTTTTCGTCTTGTTTTTGTTGCTCTTGTCTCTCGTTTCTCACTTTTTTGTAGTGTTATTGTTGCATTTCGGGCACGCATTTGTCAGTCTTTTGTTCCTTCTTTAGTGCTCATTCTGTCCCTTTTTATGGCTTTTTCGGCATTTCTTTTCATTGCTCTTATGTCGTGTTTTCGCTTTGAGATTTGCGTTATGCAAAACTGGAGAAAATGTTCTCGGTTCAGGTGGGGGTTAAGATGTTAAAGCGCAACTCAGATGTGCTGTGAACGTGGGAAGCCTTTACGTAAGAGTATGTGGTTTTGTATGTGCCTAGCCCCTTCCAAAATGTTGCATTATAGACCAATCTCATGTGTTTTACTTTAGCAAGAATTCACAAACATCACATAAGTATATCTAAGCAGCATTGTTTTTTGTTGCAGCTATGAGAATATGAAAATGACATCCACACCTATGAAGCATGGCATGACTGCTGATTTGCCACTTCCATCAGCATCAAGTATTTCATCTGGATCACATTCAGAACAGTGAGTCAAATAGGGCACATCTTCCACAATATTTGTTATTCTGTGTTTTTAAAGCATGTATATTTTTTCAGTGCGGATGACTTTGCTATGGCTGGTATTGGAGACCTTGAAAGGGGTCCAATTGACGAAGCATCCATACAGCAGCTGGATGCAAGGTATAAGGCTTTTTACTCTTGTTGAACACATGTTATGTCTGTTATCACTGGCACATGTCTGACACTCTTTGTATGTAGTATGACATCGCTGGACTTGAATGCTAGTGCAATTGATTATGAGGCGTTTAATGACATCCGGAACGCAACGTAAGTATTTTGAAGAAAACTAAATACAATTTGGTCATTAGTTTATTCATTTCAATTTTGTATTCCTTTATTTTAGCATTGACTGGTTAGATGAGCCCATGCCCTTTGAGGCTCAAGAGACTGATGGCGATAGTGACAGTGATGGTGACTATGTGCCACCAATTTGTGTGCGGTATGTAAGCAGTTCTTACTAAATATGAATCAAAACATTGCAATATTTTTTTTTTCTTATTATTCATTCTCACAGAAGTGGCGGTGCCTTGGCCAACAAAATTGACTTGAGGCAATATGAAGAAATTGCCATGGAAGACACTGTACATGACGTATCGGGGATCGATCTCGAGGAGGAGGAGGAGGAGGAGGAGGAGGAGGAAGAGGGATCAGCAAAGCTTCCAGATCAACGTGGACTTGAGTTCATAGGAGAACCGGCTTCCATTGCATACCATCATTGTCTGAAAGAGTTGGCCGAAAGCCTGATTCTGCCTATCTCAAAGTGCAAGACTAGGGATAAATACAGCTCTGTTGAGTGCCAGTCACCTGGACCCTTTCGGGTGACTGTAAAATCCAGAGCCACTGCTGCAATTATTGAGTGGGTGAGTACATTATAATATTGACAATGCATATACATTATAGAATGTCTGTTATGGAAAAAAATGCTCCTTTTTATGGACACCACTGAGGGGTGAAACAAAGACAAAGTTTTAGTCCTTGCAAGCATTTAAAAGGTCCGGCAGAGTGCCCCCATGCACTTCAACAGACAGAATCACACAAAATCCCAGTTTAAATCTCATTCATTTTGTTTTGGTCATTTACAAATCATTCAAAGATATCCAACACATTTTACATGGTGTGGAATCTACATGGGAAAGGTGTGTGTGGTTTTATTCTGGAGAACAAAGGCTTCTGCCAGCCACTCAGGTGCTAATTAACATTTGTCTGGCAGCTTTTCACACATTCCAATGGCTCAGCATGTGATGACCTTGATCAATGCAGGGCTATTACAATTACATAGGATGTGGGAGACAGAGACATTACATTTACATCTGTTGGAGACACCGTCAGGATGTCAGGAAGACCCTTTTAACACTACTAAGGGTTTTTACATGAAGGTGCATCTGTGTTGCTTTCGGAGACTGATTTACAAGAAGACGGTCTTTGGGAAATGCAACAATAATGTTTATCATAATGAAAATTATACACATATGAAACACAACTTTCAGACATCAAAATATTTTCCATTACAGGTCTCATTTGGAATAAAGTTAAAATGATTTTCAAAGTTTAGACTGTGATGTACTGTTATAAATTTAACATTTTCAATACTTTTTTTGTTTTACAGATTTGTCCCTTTGGCCATGTTGTTTGGCGCTGGCGCTCTCAGCCTACTTTAAAGTATGGCTTGCAAATTGGCGATTTTATGTTGGCCACAAACATACTTTTATCTGGGAATAACTATGGGAAGGTGGCTTTGTTGTTCAAGTTTATGAACATTGGCATGGTGGGGAAGAACACATTCTTCAAAATCCAAGACACATACTGCGTGGACACCATAGAAGACTTCTGGGAGGAGAAGCGGAAGGTTATTATATCCCGCCTACAAAACAAACCAGATTTAGTTGTGCTTGGTAAGTTTCACTTCTGGTTTAAATTTATTTTTCATTTAAAATAATACAGTAAAACTGGCTACATTTCAACTTTGTCTTTGTGTTTCTAAAAGGAGATGGACGGATGGATAGCCCTGGCTTTTCTGCTGCATACTGCACATACACGGTCATGGAGAATGACAGCAAAGAAATAATCTACATGCACACAGAGGAGAAAAGAAAGAGGGGACGCAACAGTGTAATAATGGAGAAAGAAGCCTTCATTATCTCACTTGATTCCCTGCTCAATGATTTAAAGAATCTAAAAGAAGTGTGCACTGATGCACATCCACAGATTTCAGTACTATTTAGTAAGTATACATTATTGTGAAAATCTTTTGGTATATTCCACTTTAGGGGCATAACTCATGCTCTGTAATTATTTGTCCAATCTTTTCAGTCAGTGTATACAGTAATTTATTTTATTTTTTTTGTACAGAAAAAGGAAAATACAAAGACTCTGGAGTTCGTCATACACTAGACATGTGGCATGGATCGAAAAACTTGGGAAAGAAGATCCACCAGGTAATAAAGATTACACTGCTACTGTATTTTTAGAAGTGAAAAGTTAGTCATTGCAAATGGTCCATAATTTCTATTTTGTTTGCTTAGGCAGCGCAAAGAAGAGGCTGTGCAATTCTTTTTGCATGGTCGAAGGACATATGTAACCACTTCTGGTTTTGCGCGAAGTCTGCTGCAACATATGATGAGTTCTTTGTAAGTCTGCTGTTCTATTATTATTATTATTGCAAATTTGTACTGACTGCTATGTTGCATTACTTGGACTGTATTACATGGTTCTGTTTCTGTAGGAAATGTGGACAGGGGTTCTTCACCATGTCACTGGAGAACATGAATGGGTTCTCGGCGCATGTCATCATGGTCCGTTGTTAGAAGACAGAGACAAAGCTTGGATTACCAAAGGATCAGTGGCACATGAAGCACTGATTGCCATCGTTCTGAATGTGAGGTGGCTAAAAGAGGTTGAGAAGTTTCTCTGTTTTAGGTATGTGTATCCATGTAAATGTATCGTGTTGTTGTGCTCTATTCTCCATCACAAATAATAATAAAATGTGTGTATATGTGTGTGTGTGTATATATGTGTATATATGTATATGTATGTATATATATATATATATATATATATATATATATATATATATATATATATATATATATATATATATATATATATATATATATATATACATACATACATACATACATACATACATACATACATACATACATACATACATACATACATACATACATACATACATACATACATACATACATACATACATACATACATACATACATACATACATACATACATACATACATACATACATACATACATACATACATACATACATACATACATACATACATACATACATACATACATACATACATACTGCAGACACAGATCAAGTGTGAACATAAAAATAATGCTGTGTTTTTGTTTCAAGATCCACTGCTGAGCTGGAATCTTTTCACAATCACATTCTTATGTATGCTGGAAAAAGATTCTACTTTGTTTGGCCAGTCTACAGAGCACGGACGCACCTGGCTGGTTTGGATTACAATCACCATGTTCACAGACCACTCAAAAGAAATGCTGACGGCTCATTGGAGTAAGTTTAACATTACTTTGTTTACTTTAAAATGTGTATCGATACAGCATCACAAATAAAGTTGTATATAACTTTGTTATCAAAATAGGTACAAGTTTCTTTTTAATAAGAAGTCACGCCGGTGGAGTATGTACCCTGTGAAAGAGGAAAAGGATTATGGGTACATTCCAGATCTCCAGAGAGCCATCCTCTTGTGCCGGGTTTCTTCAGGGAAAGGCATGCCAGCGAAGAGGAGACTGAGACCAGATGACCCACGGCGGTTAGGACTTCTCCCTGGAGTTCCACGTCCAACCAACGAGGAGTTGTTACAAACTCAACTCAGCCGCGGCCTTGGTATGCATATGTTTTAATGAGGATATATTAGAAATAACCCGAGTGAGGTTGCTCTCAGGTCTTCATTTGGAAAAAATTTAAGGTTTCATAAAGATAACTAGCAATCAAAACACATGGTCGAAATGTTCTGTCCTGTTGCCATTTGGAGTAAATTAAATAAGTCAGTTGGAGTAGCGTGTTGTCTGAAGTTGTAGTAAATGCTGATGTAGTGTGTACAGTACCCCACACATTTACTGAAGAGTAACGTTCAAAATACATTAGTGAATACAACTTTAAAATGTAATGCGTTTGTATTACATGTTACTGTTTCAAAAGTGTAGCGGCGTTGCACTACTTTGTTCGCAAAATATAAACTGAAAATTGTAGTAATGCCACCGAGCAAAAGTGCAGTTAGAGATTTCCTCCAGTCTCTCGTGTTTTGTTTTGAGAACATAAACTACAAACTGCTGATCTTATACACCAGCCTCCAACTTGATTTGGTGCTGCATTTTAGTTACTGAAAAAAGTAATATTTTTGTAACTCCCCAACATACTGCACAAGTGAAAATGTACTGTCATAAAATTACTCCCAAAAGTACAGGCACTTCAAAATGCTGGTCCAGATCTAGAGTAAATGTAACAGTAATGAATTGTTTACTTCAGCTGGTTTGCTAATACTTTTTCTTTTCTCTTTAGGGCAAGCAATGCAAAAGTGAAGTGGTGTGTTGGTCAAGAAAAGGATCTGTGTTTATAATATATGCTTATTTTAACTATAATAAAGAACTGTAAACATTTTTGATGTTTATTATTTATTAAAATGTTGGACAATATTTCCTAGAGCTAAAAAATCAAATTAGAAACTATGGCAAAAGTGAAGCAAGACATTTTAAATGAATCACAGTCTACGTGGAATGAAACCCACATACTGATGGTGTGGGTCAGGAAATTTATCTCTAATGCGCCACACAACACAGCTGGGTATAACCCGTCGGTTCAATTGCCCAAGTGCTCCATATTGCCAAGCACAATACTGTCTATAGGCTGCAAATCTGTACTGTTTGTTATCCTCTCCTGGATCGGGAGGGTCTTCACGTGCTCTGATGTCATTCCAAAGCCTCCGGGCTAACCGAAGGCCGCCTTCTTCAATGATGTAGGCTTCCATGTGAGGTAACTGTGAGATGCAATGCTGGGGCTCTTGTCTGCAGCACTTATTTTCAATGTCTGTTGGCATCTCCCTGCATCTTCCACAGACACACCAATGAGGCAGATGAGGTGCCCGGGGAACATCTGCTTGATTCTCTTCAGCCAGAATGTCAAACAGGAATCCAGGCTCTCTCTGCAGACACCTCATGAGAAGATCCTGACATTGCTCCAAATTGAGGGATTGAATTCTGGCCTGCAAACATAATAATTTGTTTAAATCTACATAAAACCAGGATGTAAAATGTTAAAATATATTTACAATCATAGGTGGATAGTACTACGTTACATTTGCAGAAATACATGTGATGAGTAACAGGAGTAACTTCTTGCAATAACTACATCTTTAAAGTTAACAAAAAGAGGAAAAAGAGACATTTGTGGGGCATGTCCCACTAATGAAAGACTTGGAAGACTTTTTGTGATTTCACATTTTCTTGATCGTGAATCAGATCAACAGAATCTGAATCACCTTTATCTTTTTTCTACCCACTGAAGCGATCACTTTGTTCCTCTTTAAATTACATCTTAGAGTTGCTTGATTACAGTATTTTATACTATTTTATAAGCTTTGTTTGGCATAGAAAATGTAAAAGTTTAAACTTTACATTTCATTTTCTATCAAACATTTTTCTCTGACTTGGTATTCATTGTAAACATAACGACTATTGCACTACTTGTTTTATGTTGGCCAGATTACAGTAGTAAAAAAATACTGTACATTAGACTTTTTATTTACAAATACACGCGGTCTAAAATTGATGCATTATATGTTGCTCAACTATTTTCTCTGATTATGCTGTAATAGTAATTGGGTCATTACTTATTTCTATTTTACACGTAATATTACTCTTACATGACCAATTCTGATGAAAATGTTGACGCTACCTCTTCAACTTCTCTCCGCCGGTTCTGTAATTGCACAACTCGCTGCATGTCAGCGTCTCCCAGTTCATCTTCCTCTCCATCCTCTCGCCCACGATCTGCTCCGCGTCCCTGGCCTCGCCCTCGGCCTGCACCTGTGGCTGCTCCCTGGCCTCTAGCCCCTCGGCCAGCCTCTCGACCTGCACCTCGGCCAGCCCCACGTCCTGCGCCTCGGCCAGCTCGTCCTCCACCTCGGCCAGCCCCTCGTCTACGGCCACCTCTGCCCTGACCTCTACTTGTAGAGGGTTGATCAATAAAAAACTCGTCATCCTATTCATAACAGACAAACGACAATCGTTTTAAAAACTCCACAATTCTCGTATTGTTACAGACTAGATAGCTTATACATGAAGTTAGAAAAATATTAGCTTAGCGGAGTTAGCACACATCAGTTTTCACATGCGATCTTGTCTGTTTTATTGTTTTTGCATTTAGATTGCTAAATCTTTGTATAATATACGACGATATTATTACAGCTTAGCAACATAAATAAGTATTTCATAATTAGAGTAAATAAAACACGTACCTGTGACGACGACATTTATTTTCGGCAACAAAATATAAACTAGGGGATCCTTGGATGCAACTTCAGACTGTCAACAACGTATGCGTGTGCACGTACAGCTCTCGTGCGCGATTTCGTGCACTTCCAGAGAGGTGGAGACTGGGAGGGACTAATCAGCGAGGTGCGCAGCTGCGCAGAGTGGGGGGCGGGATTTACAATTTGAATTCTGCCTAGTGACACAAGATTCAAGTACCCCAGCTTTAATAAATTGTAAATGTGATTTTACGATGAGGGTCTCAGGAAGACAGGAACACTACCCATTGACAAGGCACTGGTTAATGCAGATCCTAATAAATAAAGTAGATATTTCTAGCATGCCAAAATGTTGGGATATTCTTTCCATAATCCCATCTGTAATGGCATTTGGGAGTAGATTTAGGCTCTTATATTGGCTATGGAGTAACAGCACTAAAATGCCCTAATTCAGATGACCACGCTGAGCTTGACTTGCCATCTCAAAACTACTGGCCCGTACGGGGATCGAACCCGCGACCTTGGCGTTATTAGCACCACGCTCTAACCAACTGAGCTAACCGGCCATGTCTGTCACGTTACACGCACTTATTTTTCACATAACGTTGCAATATCAGAGGTGGGTGACATGACAGTCTCTTCGTGAACGTGGGGTCACCAGGGGGATTTCACCAAACACACGGACGCCAAGCTTCAGTTTCCAAGGCAGTGTTTACCCGGCTGTGTGCGCAGCATCTCTCCTGACTTTCCCCGCATTCCTCCTGTAACTCAATTGAACACGAACTGCAGAAACAGTGCAGTCACGTATTTCCCTGCAGCTGCCCTCGTGACACGCTGATAACCCCGCTCCTGCTCATGATGATGATGGCTCTTTGCATGTCCCATTGTTCCCAGTGAAATGAGTCTGACAGTAATGATACGTCTCTGCATGGGCCCGTTCAGAGCGCGCGCGTGTGTGTGTATCTGTTTGTGTGTCTGTGTGTGTTGCTGCTGAAATGTATGTTGCATAATTGTCGCAGGTTGCCGTCTTAAGGGGGCGGGGTTGAGAAGCGCTGTGGTCAGGAGCCCATCTGTCAAAGCGCAGAGAATGAAGGGTGACAGCAGGAAGTCACGCTTTTCAAAGTAAAACAAAACAAAGTAAACTCAACGCCTTTACCACGCAGAGTCAGGTCAATAGAGTAAATTCCGATTGTGTTTTTTAAGCCCATCACAATCAGAATAGGTCTTATTGTCAGGTTCACAAACTCATTCTCTGTGGTGCAAACGTACAACATGAAACATAAACATGTGGTAGAGATAACAACTAAAGCCTACAGACTTTAAAACTATAAAACTAAGGGCATGCATTAACATAGATTAAGATGACAATATGATTAAATAACAATTTAACACAGAACAATATTGCAGATTTACATGTTAAAGGAGCTATACCTGATTTTCTTTTTCTTTTTTTTTCTAGTTATGGAAGGAAATTTGTTTTGTAAACTCAAACATTTTTGGGAAAACACTGTAGATCTAATTAGAAAGCATTTGTATCAATTACATGAACTTGGTGGCTAGTGTTTTAGTATGTTTGTGTGAAAAGCAGTGTTAATTTTGACCACATAGTTTAATTTAGTTTTAGTCTTAGTCTTTTGACGAGAATTAATTCAATATTACTAGAGATTTAGTCCAAAAAAAATCTTCAATTTTCTGTCTAGTTTTAGTCAACTAAAATTGCAAGTAAATTTAGTCGATTTAAGACAAATTTGCATTTATAATATTCATTATAATCATATTTAATCGCGGTCCTCTGCTTCATGGAGCTGCTCCCACATGAACAAAGCTCAGAGCTGCTGAATTTACACGATATGAGGCTCTTTCAGACGGTCAATAGAAGTTTGGATGATTTTAGTCTCTCCTTTTCATTTTTATTTAGTCATATTTTAGTCGAATAAAATATCTGGACATTTTAGTTTTAGTTTAGTCTCATGAAAAACTTTTAATTTAGTTTAGTCCAATTTTAGTCAGAAAAAATATCACTTTGACTAAAATTAAGACTAAATATTTTAGTCGACGAAATTAACACTGGTGAAAAGTGACCCTGCAAATTGTGAAATGTGCGTATAAACACATCCCTGTGAAGAACATTTTAAGTAGCAGCAGATATGAGTGTGGACATACCACATATTGGACTTATTGAACTGTCTAATCGTCTTGAACATTTTGTGACACTAAACCGGGGCCCAAAGCAGGGCCTGGGGCCAAATGCGGAGTTCAGGCCAATTTGTGTTGGCCCTCAGGCTTCTTATTGATTTGGCACACATCACTGGAGATGGTACTTTTTTACTGCAAGTTTAATAGTTCCAGACATCGAAAATATAGACAAAAACAAATGAAAATGTGACAAAAACGTAACAAAAAAAGCAACAAAAGAGTAACAAGAAAGTGACACAGGCTGAAAAAATGTCCAAAAAAAGTGACGACAACACAGCAACAACACAAGGAAACAGATCAGTTTAGATCAGTTTTGAAGGCCTTAGCTTTCAAATGAGGCGCTACACTGGCCTATAGGCTGTAAACTCCAGTTGAGAAGGTCTGTATTTGGGTAAAGCCGAACTGAAGAAAAGGTGGTGGGTTAAAATGGGGGTTAAGAGGTTCCAAGCCAATAAAGGTGGAGAACGGTGAGGCCCACACTGTACATGTGGCCCCTGATGAAAACTGGACACATCAGCATCATACACTTAATGACTGCGATTTCTTAGTCAAAGGATCAATTATATTATCACCCTAACGTTTTATTTGAGAAGATGAGTGGCCGGAAGTGGTGATGTCGCGCGTGACATAAGCTTGACCGCTCGAGCTGCTGGCTGCTGCGCGTGTCCCTGCTCCTCCAACAGCTGTCCTCGCTTCTTTCATCTGGAGGTAAGTGCCTGCGTCTCTCTGCTCCATCACGCGCGCCCCCCTCCAGGGCGTGTGCATGAGCCTTTTTTTTACCCCGTTCCTAAACTTTGTGCGTGTGTCATGGACGCGCGCCAACACGAGCGCATCTAAAAGAGGTTCGTGTGTTGATGCAGCGTGTCCCAGGGGCGCTTTTTTGACATGCCAAGACATCCGTCCACTGCGGCGTGTGGCGTGGGGACTGCAGGGATCACACACGTGCGCATACCCACGCAGGGTCACGTCTCCAGCGACCCCCGAAATGCGCGCAGCGAGTGTGACTTGTCGCTCTTCTGCTTCTGTCCCCATCACAAACCACTTCCTCTCAGTCCCTGCCTTCAGCAAACTATGCCGAGGCACGACCCCTTGAGCTTTGTCCCGCCGCTGTTGATGCTGTGCACTTAATAACAAACGCTCGTGAGTTTACTCTGGTTTTAGATCGGCTATTTACCGCCTCCAACAACTTACTAGGTTTCATAACAGCAGTAAGAGTAGGTTAATGTTGTCCCTCACGCGCATTCTGCTCTTACTTCATGCACGTTGCCTTCTCTGTCTGTGGCTCTTGTCTCTTGTGGCTGAGGCTGTCACATTTCCCCTTTGTGACAACCTAAAATGACCCTGTAGGCTAGTGGTTCTCAACCTTTTTTGTCTCACGTACCCCTTGAGTCGTTAATTTATACTCTGAGTACCCCTACCTTGAGGATCTTGCCAATATTATTACAAAGTGACCAACTAAACTAAGATTATACAGCGTTTAACAGGGATTTGCATTACAAATGAAGCTAAAATACTCTCAAAATCAAACCTTGTACTGAAAAACATAATTAAAACTAACTTTCATTTGAAATTCATATTGAAATTCTACACAGTTTCACCTTCTTTTTTCATCTTAAATAATTCCAAGTACCCCCTGCTAAGTGCTCAAGTACCCCCAGGGATCCCCGTACCCCTGGTTAACAACATTGTAAACAGTCTATTATTTAACATGAGGTTGGTGCAGCTCTGTGGAAACTATGGCAACCGTCAAAATGCTGAATTGTCGACTTGGTTTATCTCTGTCATGGCTCGACCTATCCATCACATAAATTAAATGGTCGTCTTTCTACCTGCTTTAGGCACTCAAAGCGCTTCACGTCAAGGAACCACTCACCCATTCACTCTCTCATGCATACACCAGTGTACACAGACACCTATGTAATTCGAACTGTCAACCCTCTGGTCACAAGACGGCCCGCTCTACTCTCTGCGCCACTGTTGCACCTAAACAAAAACGGTTGCAAACTCCAGCGTCTCTCTGCACGCACATATAAACTAAGATCAATTTACTGTCTCATAAAGGTGCCCAGAAGTTGTCAGTATTTTAAAATGATGTGCTTGATGCTGGGCCGACGAAAGGACTCTCGGCCATTAGACACTTGTACACTTATGGCACGAGAATGTGAACCTATTCATTTGCTCGCTTGTCACTCTATCTGTAGTGGTTTGCTACAGGAAGCATGTGGTGAACCATAGTTTAGTGTGCTCATGTATGTGTTCTCTCCTGTTGTGTTTGCTCTGTCCTCTCCCGCCTAAGTCAGACATCCACAGGTCCTGACACTTTGCATTAATGTTTCATTATATCTGCAAAGTGTTGTCTTATTGGCATGTGCTCACCATTAAAGGGATATATCAGGATTTTTGACATTGGGCCTCATTTCCTAGTTATCCAGAGTGTTGTTGATGTCTGGAGATATTTTTTTCTTAAATTCATGCAGTTCTTATATTTGAAGAGTCTAGTGGCGCTAGGCTAGGGCAAGGCTAAAGCATTTCTATGGTATCAGTTAGCCTGCATTAAAAACAGTCTGACCCACTCCACAGTGCACCTGAGGTAAATCACTTATAACACCAGACTAACCATATAAATGTCTGTGTTAATAGAATAATTTTTTAGATATAACTGACCTTGTATCACATGAATTACCGCATTTTGAGGGACTATTTTCTCGCAGATCACTCCGCCGCTGCGTTAGCTTACAGCCACGAAGCTGATGCTGCTCAAATATAAGTTATTTTAAATGCAAAATGGTCAAAATTATTCTATCGACACAGACATTTATATGGTTAGTCTGGTGTTATAAGTGATTTACCCGTTTTTTAATGCAGGCTAGACTTTACCATAGAAATGCTTTAGCCTTGCCCTAGCCTAGCGCCACTAGACTCTTCAAATATAAGAACTGCATGAATTTAAGAAAAAAATATCTCCAGACATCAACAACACTCTGGATAACTAGGAAATGAGGCCCAATGTCAAAAATCCTGAAATATCCCTTTAACAGTGAGGCAAATGCGTTCTGCTCTGACTCAAGACAAATGCTATGTCTCGGGCTGGACATATCACAAGTTTAGGGCTGGGTGTTACAGCTAATTCAACCTGGATAGACTCAAACAGAGATGAGAGTAGCGATTTGAAAGATTCATTGACATACCGGTATATATTTTGGCGATCAGACCCCGGCAGTAGACATTGATATATGAATTATAGTTAGCATGGATGGGTAAGTTAGCATTAGGGATGACTACCCCCGGAGCCTGGACACTGCATGGGAGACCGGTAAAGGATGTAGCATTGGGATAGAAGAGGCGGTGAAGGGGAGGAGGTGGATCGCAGCACAGCCGGTAGCGAACGAGCCATTGACGCTGGAGGCTTATACGCAGAACCGAGGGCGCTGATTGGCTGCGACGAAGGTGTGGCTCTGCGCTGATAGGCTGAGGTGGAGATGTGACCCTCGCAGTGGAGGCAGAAGACGCTGAAATTAGTCTTCCAGGTTGAATTTACACCTAGGCTTCATTTTATACTGGCACTTTAAAGATACCGATACCTGAATAATACAATTTCAATACCTATTCTGTACTAAAATATTTGTCACCTAGAACCAGAAAACAGAACAGTAGTGTTAATTTATTCCTAGTTAGGGATGGAAAGGGTAAATTCAGGACATTGTTACTGTGAAAGACTGAACCGTGCTGCCCTCGAGTCACCACTGTCATTCTCTTCGTAAGTGATAGCCTCTTTCTCCCTTTCGCATCACACTCACAGCGACAGGGAGCTGACTAATTCCCTGTAAAACAACATTACAGCAGTCGATCTGTGGAAACAAAGAGGCTTATCTTTCCGCATCGCGCTTTACCAAGAATCATAATGGTGCTCTTGAGGGCACCTTTTGACTCTGCAGCAAATCCAAGTGCTGTTGTTCAGAAGAATAATGTAATTATTGAGCTCCAAGGGGAAGGATTTTTCAGACAAAAGCTCGACCGAGAAGATGGATTTTGTGAATGAAAACAGTAGATATCTTTGCAACTCAAATGTGTATAGTTAAGCGGGGTCGGCCCGTCATTCCGACACCCCTCTATTGCGACACAACGCCAATCCTACACTTTGTGACACCGCTATTCTGACAATAGGTCCTTAAGGTTATGGCTAAGGTAAGGTTAGGGTTAGTCTGTAAACTCCACTATCCTTAATTTTTATTTATTTATTTATTTATTTATTTAAACAGGGACAATGCACATTAATTAACATCACTGTAAATGTGCCAGTTTTAGCTCCAAAGCTAATGCTTAATGTTAGGGCTAAGGTAAGGTTAGGTTGTTTTAAACTCCACTATCCTTAAGGTTAGGGCTAAGGTAAGGTTAGGGTTAGCTTGTAAACTCCACTATCCTTAATGTTAGGGCTAAGGTAAGGTTAGGGTTAGTTTGTAAACTCCACTATCCTTAAGGTTAGGGCTAAGGTAAGGTTAGGGTTAGCTTGTAAACTCCACTATCCTTAAGGTTAGGGCTAAGGTAAGGTTAGGGTTAGCTTGTAAACTCCACTATCCTTAATGTTAGGGCTAAGGTAAGGTTAGGGTTCGTAAACTAACGAACTAACGTGTGTCGGAATGGCAGGACGTTGCACAAAAGATGAAAGTGTCACCACTCCGACAAAGGGGGGGGGAAAAATGTCGGAGTTGAGGGGTGTCAGAATGGCAGGGTGTAACCTAGTTAAACAAAAATATCTATCTGTTGAGTGTTTTTCTACATTTAAATAAATATATTATATAAATAATAAAACACTGTGATTATAACAATTATTTGAGAGATTGTTGTGTGACGTCTGTCCTGTCACGGAAGCCCTACTGCTTTCTGAAGGACAAAGTAGAGCTGAGGCGGTTTTTCCGTGCAGACCAAAGTGCCTTTTATTCACAAAAGAGTTTAAAACCATGTCCAAGTGAGTGGGCTGCTTTTATAGCAGGTGGTAATAATTGGAACATACCATTAACAAAGTACAAGTATCCATTACAGACGTTCCAATTATCTCGATAAAACAGTGAAAATTAATACAACAATATAATCTTTATTAACTCAGCAGTGAATTCCTAATTTAAAAATATACTCAGTTTAATAAAGCTGTGGATGAACCCGGAACCTTCCCTAGGTGCTCCGGCTCTCTGGGGACTCTTTTGGCCGGAACACCTACAGAGGGAAGAACAAAGCAAAAAGTTACAATTAAACACTCTAAAATATGTGCATGTCTTTGCACCACAAACCCTTTTACCCATGTAATGGACCCCACTCCATGACATGTTGTTATGGGACGTGGTGTAGAATGGACACTGTTGTAAAAAAAAAAAGTACACTATTTAGTTGAGTAAAGTACAAATACTACAGGTCAAATATTACTACTATTACTACTAATTAAAGTCTGAAGTGGGTAGAATAGCCAAAATATTTACCCAAGTAAGAATAATGTTACTTTAAAATGTATTTTGTACTCAAGTAGAAGTAAAAAAGTAGAGGCCCAAAAATTGCTCAAGTAAGAGGGACAAAAAGTACTGTTTGAGCGTAAAAGCAAATACCATAAAAATATAAAAAGAACTTATTATGTAAGTACACAAAACACAAAATGCAGAGACTAGATGCAAGTTGGTCTCTCTATATTAAGCTCGTGCAATCCGGCAATTCGACCCGACTCAACAACTTTTTGAGTGACAGTGCAGGATTTTAGAGGCAGTTGTGGTGAACAGGTCTGGGCTCGTTCTACACATTAGGACATGGCTGGAATGTGTAGGGGGATGAAAATACTTCGTTTTAACAATTTTAAACTTTGTATAGTCCCTTTTAAAGATTTACTGGCATGAGTTACTACTTTTTTTTTTTTTTACTAAGAAACAGATACTTCACTTTAATATTATTCCTGTAGAAGTAAAAAAATACTGCATGAATAAAATACTTGCAAATGTACAGTTACTTCAAAAAGTTACTTAAGTGCATTTACTTCAGTAAATGTAACTGAGTACTACCCGCCTCTGGTAAAAGGTGCTCTGTCAAGTGAAAGTATTTGCTGAAAGAGCAAATCAGTTTAGTGTTAGGAAAATGTTCCCTGAATTAGACACCGGTACGGCAACACGACGGGGACAAGCCTTCTTCTTTGCTGTGAGTCAGTGGCGTTTAACCGTACATCTGTGCAGCGCCACCTACTGTTCTGGAGTGTGTGAAATATTAGTCTTTTAAATGAATAAAACATGTGCACAAATTGACTTTTTACTTTGGAGCCTTGAGAGAAAGTGTTATTTGTCTTTCAAATGTAGTGGAGTAAAAGTCATACATTCTCAAAAAGTCTACTTAAGGTTTTTTGTGCTATTTTTCTTTGGATAATTGAGTCCTTTGTGATCAGTGATTATTAAAAACACCACCACAACAGCTCTGTGTGTTTGTAATTTAAATGTAGCCACAGAAATATACTCCTCAGAAGCAGCTTTGAGTCACTGCAGCCCGTTTTTAAAGCGCAGTCCAAAGTGGGCGTCTCCCTTTCTGACAGTCAGAGGAACAGGCTTATGATAAACGCCTCTGACTCGGAGCAGCGTGTTTGGAAATACAGACCGACTGCTGCTTCACTGTCAAGTCCTCTGCTGCGAAGTAATCTGCACCAAAGTTGGGCCAGAGGAAGGATTTCATATACAGGAAATAACACAGAGCCATTTGAGACGAAAGAGGAACAGTTTTCTAATAAAAAGGTTCGTAAAGCTTTCTCCAATGACTGTGGCTTTGTCTAGTGCTGTCAGTTGTTCACATTTAGTCAATATGTTAAGTGCTGGACTTTGGGGAAGACCTAGATTTGAGAAAGAGTAATTCTGGCTTGGAGCTGGTTCATTGATTTAGTCTTGATTGGGGTTTTGTTAAGTCTCGCGTTCCATCTTCTCGCTTTAATTCTTGCTTTTAGTCTTGGTGTCATGAAAAGCATTCATTTTGATTATAACAGGCAATTTAATCCACATTCCCATTAGAAAGAGTGACGTTGCTCGCCTTTTTATTGCACCAGAAGTTTATCAAGGCCCAAAACTCATTCATTTGGCCAACAATTTTACAAAAACATTCTGCTCAAAAGTTTCCTGTTGTGTTCAGTTTGCTTTGTAACTCACCATTCCTCTGTTTTCTGGTATTGATACATATGTTTAGAAATAAATAACCTTTAGATTTTTTGTGTTTGCAGCATTAAATCATTAAATATGACGGTAAATACAACTTGACTAACAGTATAACCTTGCCTGGTGCCGGTTACGTCCTGGTTAGTTGTTTAATTCATCAAACTAGCTCATCCTGGTGTTGGCTTAGCCTGAGTCAACTCATTTAATCTTTAGTCCTGGTCATGAGTTGGTTCAGGATCCTGTTGTGTATTTTGTCTATTCCTTGTCATTGTTTCATCCTGGTTTAGCCCTGAATGGTTTCCACGGGGCATTCATGACTTTTTAACGTGATTTGTGCAAAATTGAAGGTCTAAAATGTCTTTCAACAGCATTAACTTGGACTACAACTGGCATCGAATCATGAATATTGAGATTTCCCCTCGTTCCTCCGTTGATGTGATGTTTCCAAATCTTAACAAATGGAATATGCGCAGGTTGTGTCATAAAAAAAAAAAAAAACTTGAGCATTTGGGCTTTGAAATGTAATTTAAAAAGGATTGAATTGAACTTGCTGCTACCTGTGTATTTAACCCTGACAGAATAACAGTCGCTGGCGTGTTGTGGGTCGACCGGCTTTTCCACTGCGTTTCTTCATGAGCTGGATCGACCGAGGCGGGGCTGGGCTGAGCTCCTAATCATCTCTATTACATTAGTGTTTATTCAGCGCAATGTTTGAGGACGGTGCAGGATATTGGTTCAGGCTTGGTTATCTGTATCAAGTTATGTTGTTTAATTAAGTTTGTGTCGCCTTCATTTTGCTACATGAGTTAAATCCGCGTTTGTGTTGAGTTTGACATGATTGCCCATAATACTGTATTTGCTTGTATATATTTGGAGTATACTTTGTTCTACACAGTTTTACATGTGTTTAATCTGTGGATGAGTATTGGGATTGCAAAGTTGTTTAAAAAAAAGTGTGGTATTTCGACATAGCTATAGTATTGGTAATAACAGTCTTGGAGGAAATTCTTAAGGGGGGGGTATTATGTAAAATAGACTTTTTCAAGCTTTATATCATGTTATTATGTCATTCCCTCATTAAACACATGCCTGGAGTGTTGCCTTGGCTCATTCACATATTTTTGAGTAATCAGTAAAACTTAGACGGCAGCCATTTTAGGTGTAGCTATGCCTCAGTCCTCCTAGGAACGCCCCCACCTCCTGGAGACGCCTCTGGACCTTTCGTCACCAGCCAAGCCACCAACCACTGCTCCTCAGCTCAGCAGAGCCCCCTCCCCGCACAGTAGTGTTGTTTAGATGCCACAGCAGTGTGCTGAAGGGGGCGTGTCGGAAAGCTTCTTAAAGAGACAGAGGCCTATTTCAAGACGTTCAGTACAGCCATTTTGAGAGAGCAATTTTATTCAAGGCAGTTATTTTAATTTACTGCATATACAGACCAACAGAAGGTTACGTCATCATTGTAGTATGCTATAGACTGGTGCTATGTGATTGAAAAAAGCATAATACCCCCTTTAAGAAATTCTTAGTAAAGAGCATCAAAGTTGAGGTTAACACTGTAATTAGATCATCATGAGTGAGTGTGTTTTAAAATGTAAGTCATATTTTAAGAAGTTTGGTAAATATTTGTGATTCTTTAGCAGCTGTACACGTCCAGAATTAAGCTAATTTCATCTGGTGACTTTTAACATAACTTTTTAAAACCCTTTCTGCCTATGGTACATTTTGGCAGCCAATCAGGTGCCCCTAAAGATTGGGCCTTTACACACACACAAAATTCTAATAAAAATGGGAAAGCCATTCATTTTTAGTTTTTTTTTAAATTGGAACTTGTGCAATCATGAAAGCTGCACATTTAAAGAGGGAGGCACCACTCCAGATGTAAATGTACAATTTTCCATCGCAAAGTTACACAGTTCCCTGAAGGCATAGGAGAATCAGGGGAGGCTCATTTGAAAGCTTGAAATCTTTAGTTTCCACCACAAAAGACCGCAAGTCTTTGTCACTGTCCGTTCCAAAGTTATGTCCAAAAGCCAGCGATGTTATAGATGGCAGGAGCATGGACCTCATAAGGTTATAAAAAATAATAATTTAAACGCAATTCAGCGGCTGCCAAGGTCACCTATGGCCTCCATTTTGTCTCAAATACAGTAATGTAAGATGTGCAGAATCTTCTTTGATCAACTGCAGAAAATAATGAATCTTTTATCCATTTGCGCCAATTGGGACTGAGCTTCGAGGCTGTAAAATCAATCGCAGCAAATTGTTCACACGTTACCATAGCGATATCCCACCGCTTTGGCTGAGGAAATAATTTCACCGTTTCCATTATGTATTGAGTTTATTTCAGCAGACTCTGCACTGCCTAAAGGAGGTGATTTCTCATGTTTATGGGCTTAAAATTGTCCTTTGCCTAAAAATCAATTAGTCCATGACTTTAAAATTGTTAACAGTGAGTATTACAAAGATCACAATGCTTCCATTAGCTGAAGTGTAGATCTATATATAGTTTTGTGGTCAGGTGAAGCTGTCGAGTGGTTTGGTCTACATTGTGCAAAGGCGCGTGTCCCTCTGATTTACAAACATCTTGAAGCTTGTGTTTGTACAGATAACTAATAAGATATAAGGATATAACTTGTTGCTTTTTGCAATGTTCGAAGTTAACCCAACCCTCTTGAATGAATATGTCGTAGGGCTGTGCAATCTGAAATGACTGTTGCACCCAACGATTACGGGGGAATTACCCGCTCTGGAGCTGAAACTTTGTTCTGCTGTTAAATCACTAGTTTTGCAAGTACAGCAGGGTTTTCTCTTGGTTATGCACTCACATGGGTGAAAAAGCTTCTTGCGGGTCAGAGCTTTGTTTGTAGAATGACATCACCTTATTGTGCTATCGCTACAAGTGAGAGGTGAAGAGGTCTGCGCTTGTAATTTCATCTGCATTCACATTAACGGTAGAACAGCTGGTCCGCTGCAGTCTGAGGGGGGTTTGTGGTTTTGTGGAAGCTGCGGCTGATTGAAACATTGATTGAACGTCCCGTTTGTCACATTGTCTTCAAACCTATTGTGACAGTGACTCCGGGCTGCTGCATTACAAAGGTCACACTCGATTTGATATTTGACTTAGTAATCAGGAATAGCATTATGACTGCCTGACTAATACCCAGGCCAGGGCGGAGCAATCAATTTAAATCTAATTGTGTTTGAACATGGTCAATCTCGGTTATTTAATAATTGTTAGAGAAAAAACAATGGTGTCCGAGAGGAAAGATGAAAAATAAGCTGTATGTTTTATGCAGGACATGTTTATGTGCCATCAACGCGGGACCAGGAGACGTGAACTCGAGACATTGCGCTAGCTGGACCTTTCAAGCCTGGCTATACTTTCACATGAAGAGGCATAAATAACCCTCTGTAGTGCGTCATACTGATATGCAAGCCAAAAATGGTTAAACAACGGAGATGGTGGGACCCAAAATGATAAATTCCGATCTAAATTTATTCTATAACAGTAATAATAACCAGTCCAGTTTTGCAGCCGTGTAAAAGGGTGCATTGCATTGCATTTTAAAATGCCTGCACCCTCATTAGTTCCATTACAAGTTTATATTTTAATGGCGGGATTCTCTAATTGCTTTCTCTTAAAACCCTGATGCTTCCTCAGTCAGTTTGTCCTGGAGCCAACGGCGATGACGGCTCATATTTTACAGTGGGAAATGGAAACTGTATTGTGTAGGGCTGGGTGCCGTTAAACAAAAAAGTTGAGTACTACTGTGACTACTGGTATCGAAAAATAAAAGTATCCAAAGCAGTAATGGGAAAAAAAGATATCTTTAGAGACCAAGTTTTGATGCCTGTTGGGTCCAGGTACAGCATTAAAGGAAGTGACTTGGTTGTTACACCTCAAATAAACGATACAACTTGAAAATAAATAGTCGTATATGGAATACATTGACATTATTGTTCTGTTTCATGGTTCGAGACGACAAATATTTTAGTACAAGTATTGAAAAAGAATTATCGGTATTTAAAATCAAGCGTCGTTAAAGGTGCATAATGCAACTTTTTATATGAAAGAAAAAGTTGATGTTTGTGCGTATTTGACCTTGTAGTGAGTACGTACTAATAACTTTTTTTTTTTCCTCATAAAAAGTTGCATAATGCACCTTTACAGCAGCACTAAGTAACTTGTTTACCTTAATAAATCCTTTCCGTAGTCCCTCTGGGGGTAATACAAGTGTTAATGGGATTATTGGGGGGTCTTTCATCTCCCCCTGGTGTCTCTGGCCAGAAAACCACAATTGCAACTTTCCTGCCTACGGGTCAGAGGCGCAATACACACTAATAGAATCGTGAAGAAGAAGCTAACAGGCTAACGGGCAAAGCTAACTGCGGGCTAGCGCCACTTTAAACAGTATTTACAGCCAAGTTTGAGTGAAAAAAATATTTCCATTGTGTAATTGGATGTACAATATCCCTCTCTCTCCCTTTGTCTTTTCTGTCAGCGTAGTATTTACTCTCACGGACAATTAATGAGTAAAAAAACGCAACATGCTACGACACCTGCAGTGGCGCTTATGGCCTCTCAGGTGCACGAGTTACTTAGTACTGGTTTAAAATACCGGTATCGAAAAAAATGTAATGGTAGATTTGTGCAAGTCAGTCTTCTAACATTAAAACAAAACAGCCAGACTTACTTTTAAACAAGAACCCGAATATTGGGTTAACCGCCTGGATGACTTTACTTGTTACTTTACTTTGTGTTAAATGGTTCTGGAGTGGAAAGCAAAAAAAAAAGGATTAGATTTTTGATACCTTAAAAGTAAAATTGATTTTAAACTTAAGATAATCAATATAAGTTACAAAAAAGAATGTTTGTTTTATGCCGCTTCACCCTACACAGTTATCGCTTTTATAACATAAAACATATAGGTCCCGTAAGACTTGTGTAAGTTATGTGAACGCTTTTGCAAATCGACTGTTCAAACGAGGCTAAATACACCAGAAGATGGAGGCAATTTGAGCGCTGGAAATGTGGGATGAATGAGAAGCACGTCCTGAAAGAGGGAAATGAACTGAATGCACAGCAGTTCCCACCAAACAAACCCTCACAGCCACAAAAACACTGTTATTGGCAAACGGTAGGAGGATGCTTGAACGCTATGCAGCTGCGGGCTATGGATACATTTCTGATGGATTAAGTTGGAGATGCGTGGAGGAAGTGTCGAATTATGTAATTACTTCTGGAGAAAGAGATATAGAGTGCGTGAAACCTGCCCGGGCACAGCAGGGCGAAGGTGTCCGTGTCTCCCATAAAGAACATATTGATTTTATTCTTCCCGAGGCCTCACCTTTTATAAATAGAGCTTATCAATGTTGTGCAAAGGGCTGCGACGAATAATCACTAACGCAAGAAACCAGATTAATGTAAAACAAAAGTTAGACTCTGAACCAATTAAGAAGTGTTATTATAACCAAAGTGTATTTTTCATAAAACTCATAAAGTAGTGGATTGTGTACAGATATTTGAAGGGCTGATTCTGTGATAAAACCCGGGAATACCATCTGTTTAGTGTCATTTTTAATTCAGACATAGCCAAATGTTGTCGCAATGTCCAGAACTTTCCAGCAGGGAGCAGCACTTCACTACGTCCCCTGAGAATCCCATTGATTTTTGAGGAAATGGTATTGACAATTTTAAGAGTTTGTCAAAAACAATTGACTCAAACTTTTGCCTTTTAACTGTGCAGAAAATAGCATCTTGTGTCACAAAAGGACATCAGGACAAAAGAAACAAACCCCATAGTCTTCCCTCTATCTCTCGTATTAGAATTTTTTTAAAGGTTTTTCACTAGAAGGCAAATTAGCTCATCAATATTTCAATGTTAGGGTCTCTGTCTTCGGTGACTTGTTGAACTGAGTTTGCGGCCCACGTGTTTCCCACAAACTCTAAACTATTTCTCGTGGAGCCGAGAGGCGCTTTCTCTGACACGGCAGATTCTTCAGTCTCTCCTCAGTCCAGCGTTTCAGCCCGAGTTTTGTTTCTGGTTTAGTCCCAGCAGTAAAAGTGTCTTGAGTTGAAGGATAGAAATGTGCGCACATACTAGAGGAATACAATAGTTCTTTCAAAACTACCATGGTGCTTTAAATACAGGGTCTGTATTTAAAGCCACACTACTGACCTAGAAATGTTACTGTTAAGTGTAAATTACCTCAATTGGTAAAACACAATAAAAATAATTTGATTTCTACCTAAGTGCTGCATTAGATTGTTAGCAATATTTATGAATGGAAAACGAGCTGAATATTAAAGGGGGGTATTATGTAAAATCGACTTTTTCAAGCTTTATATCATGTTATTATGTCATTCCCTCATTAAACACATGCCTGGAGTGTTGCCTTGGCTCATTCACATATTTTTGAGTAATCAGTAAAAACTTAGACGGCAGCCATTTTAGGTGTAGCTATGCCTCAGTCCTCCTAGGAACGCCCCCACCTCCTGGAGACGCCTCTGGACCTTTCGTCACCAGCCAAGCCACCAACCACTGCTCCTCAGCTCAGCAGCGCCCCTCCCCGCACAGTAGTGTTGTTTAGATGCCACAGCAGTGTGCTGAAGGGGGCGTGTCGGAAAGCTTCTTAAAGAGACAGAGGCCTATTTCAAGACGTTCAGTACAGCCATTTTGAGAGAGCAATTTTATTCAAGGCAGTTATTTTAATTTACTGCATATACAGACCAACAGAAGGTTACGTCATCATTGTAGTATGCTAGAGACTGGTGCTATGTGATTGAAAAAAGCATAATACCCCTCTTTAAGTTGGTTTTCTGTTCCGTTTTAAGTTGGACTAAAGGAGCTAATTGGATTAAATCAAATGTATTATTCATACTTCAAAATATCGATCTGTGCAACATTAACCTCTTACCTCCGCCTTAACCAAGTGTGTTTTCTCCAGTTCAGCTTTACCCAAATCTACAAAACTCATCTAAACGGATAATTTTCCTCGCGTTGTCGTCATTTTTTAAACTTTTGTTTTTTCATTGCTTTTTTTTAATGCGTTTGTCATCACATTTTTAAAAACTTTTTCATTACTTTTTTTGGTTGCATTTTCGTCACATTTTCGTCACAGTTTTGTTGCATTTTTATTCTCGTTTTTGTTGTTCTTTAAGAGCTTTAAGATTTGGGTAAAGCTGAACTGGAGAAAAAATGTGCTCAGTTCAGGTGGGGGTTAAGAGGTTAATAGATAAGTTGAATATACTTAATTTACTGTAATTGTGTGTTACCAATTGAAGTATTTTTTTTATTTTTTTTATAAATAGGTTCACCCAAAAACTTTTTTCAGTGTAACTTACATTTTTTACCAACAGCCTATTTTAGTGAAATTACGCCAAATATCAACATACAGTATCCAAACCATCATCAGTTGTTGGTGATTTTTGTGGGCCTGAAAAGCTTAGGAGCCCCTGATCAAGAACCATAAAATATAAACATAACGTCCATTTATTCTGTAATACTATTATTTATTTTCATTTTTTTTGGCTTTTATTTTAGCTGGAATCCTCCATAAAGCATCAAAACTTGCGATCTAATGAAAAATATTATGTTCTGTAGAAGTTTACAATATCAATTATTTTTCAATACCCTAGTCACGAGAAACACAACAATATTAAAACTGTCATAAAAAATCAATACATAAACACACATGCTCCTAATGATCACTTAGGCGCTGACAATGTTATTTATAGGTTATCAAAATAAACTAGTCGCACAAGTAAAGAAAGTACCTAATGTATTTTTAACCTCGTGTTAACTGTCGTCAAAGCAAAGCAGAATCATCTCCATTAGTAGTTTTACATGTCTCAGATCAAGTCCTTGTTAGTGCTCGTGCTGGCCTCTGTTAAAGGTTCTGAGCTTTTGAAATGAGGACTTGTATATCATGTCTAAACCTTTCCTCATTCGTAGCTTCAGATGACACATGTTGAGTTGTGAGAAGCTCAGAGCGCGTGCTAAACCTCCTCCTACAGTAACAGAGTGCTTTTACTGTCGTTCCGCTGTTGCCTAATAAATTGCACTTAAAGTCTGTGTGTCTTCGGGACTTGGCTGATCGATGCTGAATGCCTGAGCGGCTCCATTATTCTAAAGGAATGTGCTCAGAAATGTGCCCTTAATAAAATGAGCGGCAGGTCGGTCTTGTTTCTGACTCAGCCTCAGGTGTGTCTGTGACGAGAGGCTGCAAGGTTGCTTGTATAAACAGCAACTACTGGGCATTGTCTTAGTAACAAATGGCATATCCGTTTTTGAAACAAATTAAAAGATGTATTTGATGTGGCTGGATTGGTTCTGCTTTATTCTGGAATAGATCATTTTCTCAGGAATATCCATGATAATTAGCTTGAATAGGCAAACATGATCTAGGCTACTAAGTGTAAGTATACCGGTATGTTCTGGTTCAAATTCAGCACTCACAAGAAATGTATAATAAAGCCACACTGCGGATCACTCCAGATTTTATGTAGATATGTCATTTTACATTGTTAAAGGAATAGGCCACCATTATGTTTCACCTAACTGTATTTAAATAGGGAAAACGTGGAACAGCTTGGTACTGTAGCTTCTAACTTCAACGCAGTTTGCAGCTATACCTTTGCTGGGAGCGGCTAAATGCTAACTGAGCGCACGCACAAAGACCAGACAGGTGCACATCAACTCGTCTAAGTTAAGGTAAGAACAAATCTCAGAATGGAAAAACGGTGGCCTGTTCCTTTTAATGTTGTGAATGCCTATTCTAGCTGGAAACGGGTGATTTTTAATGGGATACCTACATACAGGTGTGCAGAGGAACCAGCAACCATCGCTCCAGTGGCTAATGGTACATTGTGTTAGCTAATCGTGTTAAAGGGTAATTGATGATTAGAAAACCCTCGTGCAATTATGCTAGCACTGCTGAAAACTGTTGTGCTGATTAGAGACGCTATAGAACGGGCCTGGGTGACCCCAAACCTTTGACCAGTAGTGTATATTAACAAACATGGTGGAGATACCAAGCAAAGCAGCAAAATCTCCATAGAGACGAGTTGGTGACCTCCCGCTAACAACAAATTTACCAGTCACATAAAGACATGTGTTGTTTTCCACCATTGAAAAATGCTTGTACTTTAATATTGGCTTTATGACGTTCTTGGAGGTCGAAATACTAGCAAGCGCCATGGTAACGCTAGCTCAGCTAGAGGGTTGACCCGTCATTCCGACACCCCTCCATTGCGACATCCCGCTATTCCGACAAGTTTTGAACGTAGCCTGTTCAGTTGGTGAACTCCACTATCCATAAGGTTAGGGCTGAGGTAAGGTTAGGGTTAGTTCTAGTCGGCCCACGTATTTTTAATAATTTTGTGTCTGAGTGCTGGGACGTTTGATAAAAAATAGAAACATCCCCACTCCGACAATTAGACCTCACTGTCGGGGTGGGGGGGGGGTCAGAATGGTGGGATGTAACCCTTGTAACGCCCAGAGTTCTGTCTGACCAACCAGTGTGATGTGGACAAAAATGCAGGACCAAGTTCTGGTTTTAAAAGATTACATTTTATTACAAAGGTCTTTAAAAATATTAAAAGGAAATTAAAATGGGGGATTTGTCCAAAAGTGCAGGTGTGCTGTCAGTAGGGATGGCCGTCTTGAACCCCGGGATTCGACACTGTGTCGAAGTCTCATGGCGCATGCGTGTCGAAACACTGCTTCAAAACAAGGTTCAAACCGCGCATGTCACATGACTGGATCTGAGAAACGTTTCATGAAACGCCGCTGTTTGGCAAGTGTTTCACTAGGGGGCACCCGTGCCGAACACACAGGAGTTTCAATGAACCACAGAACAGCGCACCTGTCTCAACCTATCTCCCATAAAGTTTAAAAGACGTCAGCACATCTGTCCCTTGTGGGTTTTGTGAGAGACGAGAGAGATGCCCACATTTGTTCATTCTCTCAAAAAATACTTGTGTATGCCAGCGACAAGTGTACCTTGTGTGAGAGTGTTTTCTAAAGCAGAAGTTATTAGTAAGAAAAGAAATAGACTAAGTCCTTCCACAGCATAGAACATTATATTTCTGAAAAAAAAATATCTTGAAAGCGGCCCATGTAAAAAGAGCGTTAAAAAAAGCGTTAGAAAAATGACAAAGTCATACTCGAACCGGGAACCTCGTGCACCAGAGACTAGCGCTTTATCACTGAGCTACAAACCCACAGAAAACCCACTGGCCGACCATGCTCGCATGTGAGAAGAGAATCAAAGGACACTCGTGATTTACGGGTTATATCTATTGAATCATATTGTTGACATGGTAACTTCTCCCAAAGACGTGGGTGTCTTTTTATTTTTATTTTTTTTTTAATGTTTGTTTACGTTGATTTAAAGCTTACACTGAATGAAGAATAACTGAAACAGCCAAAGATGCGGGTGTATGCTTGAACCCCGTAGCACCCACTGGTGTAGTGTTTCATCTCTCAGCTGAACCATTGTGAATCTTGTAGTACTGAAACATTGCCACTTGATGTCACTGTGGAGTCGGTTTCGAACTGCGTTTCGAAGCTTCGGCACAATCGCTTCAAATGCTTTGGTGTTTCATGAAGCTTCATGTTGCCCATCCCTAGCTGTCAGGCAAGGGGGGAAATCAGTGGAGGAGTTCGGGTCAATTCCTCAGCTCGATACTGGCAAGACCGTGCAGCGCTGGCACAATGCAGAGCTCGGGCTGCGGTTCTTTATCCGACTTGGAATTTGGCTGAGACCCGCACAATTTCTCCTCCCAGGGCCACGCCCGTAGATTCCCCTTCCAGCACACCTGAACCAGAAAGACCAGAGACACAGAGAGTTGTGAAATGCAAAACACATTTGTTTTACAACAAGTATGGTCAGTGGTTAAAGTGTATGTAGTTTTGTGAAAGTAGGCTATGCGTTACCTGAACCGGAAAGACCAGAGACAGAGTGGTGTGAGTCTGCTGCTTAAATGGAGTGTGTTTCCTAGAGCTGATTACCTGCACCTGTGTCACCACACCCACAAGACACGCCCACAGCACACACACACAAAGAGGTGGAGGATACAGCTCTACCAGGTTACACCGCCAGGTGATTCTCAAAGACGGCGTGTACGTCACAGTCACGTGATTACCATGACAACGGACAGCGGCATTTTAGCGTGGAGTCTCAGTCAGTATGTCAGTCTCAGACATATCCGTGGCTCAATCATGAAAAACCCTACATCTGGCAAGGAAAGCGGTGCCAATTTTTGCTACTAGGCGAAGCAAAGCTATAACTAACTAAACTTAGGCACAGCCGCGGTCTGCGGCAGGTCTGAGGACTAAACCGGCACATAGACTACACCAGTTACAAATCAGGACTGAACCATGACTGAATAAGAAACTAGAGCTTTTAGACCAAGAGAAAAGCACAACACAGCAGTGAGAACAAGAAAGACATCGGCTATTTACCTTTAGCGACAGACCCAGAGCCTGAGCTCACGTACTGTTGTTATAAAGTTTACTCCAGCTGCACTGGAGGAGGAAATCAAACGTTTGTGGAAGAGTGAGTGCTCACTCTGTATTAGACATTTTTGGTAACGTTTTGGTAAATTATTTGTGACATAGTGAGTGCTCGCGCTGTGTAAAGATCTTTGACATGTGAAGTGCTTTTGCTTTGTCAGAGCTCAGTGTGTTTAGAAAAGTTTAGCTTGTGGCTGAAGGAAAACGGTGTCATGATGTTTATCTGATCTGTCCCTGCCGCTCAGGAGGTAATACTGTCATTTCTCTCGTTTTTAATCACTGCTTAAATGGAAATTCCTCTCAAAACATGAAGTTACATGTGACGCTGCTGCGGCCTGTTGCTTTCTGTTGTGCTTAACTGGTTGCAACGTGTTGCTATGTCTGACTGAACAATGTCATACCTGATTTCGGCCATTTGTCATGTTGTTTTCCATCCCAAATGTAGGGTAATTCTTGATTTATCCATTGCTATGTCAGGCAACGGGACACCACGCTAAAATGGCGCTGTCCGTTGTCATAGTAATCAGTGACTGTGACGTACACGCCGTCTTCGAGACTGTCAATGAAAACGATCTATACTGTTAACCTGTCTGCCCATGTTATGTTATGTAACCTACTGTATTCCCCACCCAGCAATTGGCTTATAAAATGACAAAATAAAATGTAGCATCTCAAAGCATGCCAGCAAACCGGTGCCTCAGTGCTAACCCCGCCTGTCCTGCTCTGCGATTGGTCATATTTAATGTATCCCCACCTCCTCCTCTTCTGTCTCTGCTCTGTCTGCGCTCGGGCTTCACTTTACTCAGAGCCCTGTCCCAGCAGCAGCAGCAGCAGCAGCAGCAGCAGCAGCAGCAGGGGCACGTGAATGACACAAGTGAGGGACAACCTGACAGGATTTCTGCTGGACATTTTAAAGACCTGTTGAAGATGGATGTGTTCGTGCGTCTGTGGGCTCAGGTCGGTGCTCGGCTTTTGTCTGAAATAGTAACTGTGTGGGAGTGTGTTTGGACAAGTGCGGTTTCTGCGGAGGAGTTGAATACAGTGGGCACAATGCAATTCAGACTGCAGAGGTTTTTTTTTTACAAAGTATAGGCAAGAAAAGTCCATGTGTTGAGCACGATTCATAGTCCTTTACAAAGCATGTAAAGGGACACTTAAAAAGGCAGATATAACCAGTAAAACATGAATAATATTCAATCAAAAGCAAAGCCTACAGATAACGTATGTGTAAATGTCACATTCAAAGCTAAGCAGGACTGTTTGGACCCCGGAAATAAAGTCAGAAAATTTGGTCATATGCAAAATAAGGAAACTTACCCAATACAAGGAAATTAGTTATTTTCTTTGTGAATTGTAAAGACCTTTGGCAATGTTTTATGCAACACAAGTATTGTATTTTTATCTGTACAGCAGAATAATGTTTAAAGTTGGCTATGGGTTCCTTGTCTGAACAAATGCAGACTTCTGCTTCTGACTTACACAACAGTGGGAATTGTTGGACATCTGAAACATCTTACCCCCCTCTAGCCCCCAGTGCACAACAGAGACGATCAATATGCTCATTTGCTTTATGGCATTACTATTTGTACAAAAAGGTGCTGGAGTTCGGGTCACGATGGGGATAATCCACCTTCCATTGGCCCTCATCCAAGCATCCAACTTGTTCAACAGAATTTTACACGCGTTAGTGCTTAAAATGTGTGAACTCAATATTGCAACCTTCAGGGAGCTGGCTTTCAAAGTTGATCTGCATTCCTATTTGCTACTTGAATCGATGAAACCTCTGTTCTGTGCCGATGTCACCATGAGGAGTTGGTCGTTGGACGTAAATGGCCTCTACTGGATATAATGTACGCAGAGGATACCACCTGTTCTCTGTATTACCATTACAATTATTGTGAGTGCTTTTTGAATGCACAGTCTAAGAAGCTCAGTGTACTGAATGAAACAAATGGAGAGGAGTCAAGTTATGGCCTGGATTTTGGCTTTTGGAATAGGCAAGTGACATCATTCTGAATATCTGTAATTACTGGGTTTATCTGTTTTCACTATATATGATTAAAAGAGGTGAGATTATCATTGTCACTTTAAAGCAGTACTAAGTAACGTGTTTACCTTAATAAATCCTTTCCGTAGTCCCTGTGGGGGTAATACAAGTGTTAATGTGATGATTGGAGGGTCTTTCATCTCCCCCTGGTGTGTCTGGCCAGAAAACCATGCTTGCAACTTGACTGCCACCGGGGCGGAGCAGCAATACACACTAATAGAATCACGAAAAAGAAGCTAACAGGCTAACGGGCAAAGCTAACTGCGGGCTAGTGCTACTTTAAACAGAATTTACAGCCACGTTTGAGTGAAAAAAAATATTCCCATTGTATAATATGATACAACACAACTCTCTCCCTTCACCTTTTCTGTCAGCGTAGTATTTACTCTCCAAGACATTTAATAAGTTAAAAAATCGTAACTTGCTAAGACACCTGCAGTTGCGCTTATGGCCTGTGGGGGCAAGAGTTACATAGTACTGCTTTAAAGGAATTGATGCAAAAGAACAAACTGTCATATTAAATAAATTCAATAAATGGTTTGCACTCTTGTCCGGGGTTCGATCACTGCATTGATTCACAACCTTTTTTTCTTGAAGCGTGTGTTATCTGAAAGCTCCAGTTTCCCCCATCAGCTAAAAGCATGTGCAGCACCATGGTTCCCAATCTTTCTGCTTGAATCCCCCCCCCCATTCGGCAATAATGTTGGCAACAAAAATAAAACGGGCACTTATTTGCAGAATGGACGAATGCAAAGATTAAACTCAACCATTTGTAGGTTCTCTGTTTAGTTATTTCTTCCTGTATGTGCAGAAGACGTGCTGCAGAATGGATGTTGAAAGAAACCGGTTATTTTCTTGTTTACATTCTTGTGTATAAAACGTGCACACGCGCAAGAGCCTGGCAGAGAAAGTGTTTGTTGTTATTCTAGGAACAAAATGTGAAGCTGTAAAAGTAGTCAAGCGTTGGGAAAGGTTCAGTTTCTCCTAATGTTTACCGCCATCATTACTGGTAAAGGTGTTTTTTTTTTTTTGTCTAATTTGATCAGATTGCTAATTAAGTTTGACATTGCGATAATATGATCTACAATTTTGAGTCCGTGTTTTGAACTTGACCGATTGTTTATTGCAGTGTGAAGCCAAAAAATGTATGTACAGATTTTTCATATCCAAGTTAAATCACCCACAAATCCTGGCTACATTTGCTTTGAAGAAACACTCATGGTATGTCCATTTTATGATTTCTTTCAAGTTTGGGTCAAAGCCTAGACAGGATATTGTACACTGTGAGATACATTGCACCTGGATTTAACTAAGCAGAGACGGTTTGCTCTGGAAGGGTAAGGTAAGGTTTAGAAATCTCTTGATGCCAACTTTTCACGGCTAAACGGTGTCTCTTATTGAATTTACGCAAGTCATCTTTCTAAATGATGATAAATGCTGCACAGGCACCAATGATGTATTATTTAGGTTGGCACATCTTAAACCAAGCATCACTGAACTGCACCCAGCCCTATGAAAGCTTCTTAGGACCAAGGGCAAGAAATGTACCCATGCGCCTCCCGTTGAATAATCACTGTCTGTTTAGCAAAGTTATCCGCACAAATAATAAGATCAGCTGACTACCTACACTCCAGTGTTTTTTTCCCTGATGTCACGGACAATACCAGGATTCATCAGGCTCAAATTGGTATGACAGCTAGTGTAAGTGCAACCAAAGACGCTCGACTTTCTGAGTGAAATATTACCCAGGAAGATGAGCAGCGGTCTGTCTACTACATAAACCCTCCAGCAGTGAACCACTCAACTCTCCCTGTCCTTATAAGTGTACAGGCTTTTAGCAAATATTGAGCTACTTTGAAAGGAAAATGCCTTGTCTCACACTAACCAGCTTCATCACCTCTTTACTCAGCATTTTGTTTATTTGAGCAGCAAACCCTCTGCTCAAAAGGAGTGGGCCGAAGCAAGAGCTTATAAGCCCCACCCCCAAAATCAATACAATTAAAATCATCATTTCACAAGAACATAGTGGAACAACAAAGGAACAAAACAGCAACAAGGAAACAACAGCGAAACAAAATAGACCCTACACACCCGCAGCATCCGACCATACCCCAAAACAGAGCAATACTGATTACGTAACAACTAATTACGAATTATGATAATGCCACATACTTACAAACTATTTACAAAGAACTATAACTTACAAAACACTGTATGAAGTGTTCGTACATCAACAGAAAAGAAGCACAATTACAACAACGGTCTAGTTTCAAGTATGAAGTCTAGTACAAAGCAAGTAACAAAAGGAGATCATTACATTTTGTTCAGATGGTTACCATGGTAACATTGTTAGCATTACCGAAAGTCACTAGTTTTATGTTAAAAAACAGATTAATATACATAATATACTCCATGAATATTATTATGTACATTTATTATGTAAGCCCTACACAGTGTAGTGCGTTAAAAAGCCAGGTAGAGCGGGCCAGTTGTAGAGGGCAGTAGCTCCTCATCAACAAACCCCTACGCAGCTGCCTGCCCTAACTAGCTGATTTTGTAGATAATGTAGCATTCTTCTAGCCTAATTCCACTGCCAGGTAACACAACCGCCTGTACTGGTAACGCCACAACTGCTGCCAAAAGAAACATCTCAGGAGTAAAGTAAATTCCAAAACCCAGCATCTTGTCCCAGACAGATTTATTCTGATTCTTGGGTTGAAAATTCGTCAATATGCTTTAGAAAGATGTGTTGTTTGAAATAACATATGAAAACAATTCAAACAACAAAAACTTCTCCCAGACATTTGCTCTTATAGCCTAATTCTTTGTCTTTAAGATTTCTATAACATTTCGGCAAATCTGGCTTTTTAAGAGTCACTCCCTGAAGAAGGCGTGGGATAAATTTACACCCAGCTCCCAGTGCTGCACCCCAGGCTTCTTGGAAAAGATAAATGGTGAAGGAAGAAGTGTGTTTTAATTTCCTTCATTTGGTTTCCCTGAGACAACAAAGAGCACCTTCACCACAGAACAATTGTAGAGCCGCATTATGTAATAACATTTTCACTTCTTTGTGTAAAAGAGCTAGCCTGGCTAACGCCAGACTAAAATCACAAGTGATATTTAGTCTGGGGACCACCAATTCATTTTCTCGTAGGAGAGGTGTGGTTTACGATTGTCCATAGCCGTTTATTGGGCGCTACGAATGTCTCTCATGCGTCTGCACGTAGCCATAGCCAATCGTATCATGGTATCAGATGACGTATGACGTGCCTGCTGTAAACTTTTGAGCTAAACTATTTAGAACACGTTCTAAAGCTTGATCGAAAGATGGCATCGCGTCTGCTGCTGTCATGTTCGATCCGTAAATATGTTTTTATTTTTTTTATCCCTAAACAAACTACAAGCTTCCGTATATCAAATAGCACGTCATCGTCTTACCGTCCCTCCTCGTTCTGTGATTGGTGCCCAAATCCATGGAAAAATGTCGGCCATGGTCCCCAGGCTGTTGTGAAGTTCGAAAAGATTCGAGCGCACACAGCAGTCTGGCGTTGGCCAGGCTATAAAAGAGCTGCATTTTTATTACAATGCATTTAAAAAAAAGTTACAAATTGTGGCAAAATGGCCTTTTATTACACAATGAAGTTAAATTTGTATTATATTTTGAACTGGTATTACATAATGTGTTATTTCTTTGTTTTAGGCTGTTAGTACTGAAGTTGGAAATCCACTTTGATGCAGATATAGGGGTCAGCAGTTCACCAAAAAACACTATTTTTCTTAGAACCTTGATTTTGGTTTGATCAGGATTCATGCCATTATGTTTACGCCTTTTAATAGGTCAGTAAGACTATTTGCTTCTTATGAGAGTTCACACTTGACTAACGAGTATTAAACAGCGACCCACTGTATCCTGATATGGCAATCTCTCTAAATTGGATACTATAGTAACTGATGAATAAATAAATGACTAATTCAAGAATAAAAAAAATGTCTCGCTCTCCACGTGTGCTGAGAAGTGCGTCTGTGGCTTCTTGGTACGTGTTTGGCGCGTTAGCTCGGCGCTCATTAAGTCGAAGGTGTGCTGTGAATGTGACGTCCTCGTGTTTGAAGTGTGTAAAAGTTCACGTGTCGGCGCCGCGTTTCACCGGTTTCTCCAGAGTCTGTGGTTAAACATCCACAGGCACGCCTCTGTCACTCAAACTCTACAGCGCCTCAGGGTCACAACAATCCCTTATGCTGTTTTGTGTCCGCAATGTACAGTACAGGATTTATTAATGGACTTTATTCCTTGTCCTGTTTGCATCTGTTTTGATTGAATTTGAATGTTACTGTCTCTACAGCCTATGGTCGTGGTTCAGTTGTTGCTGTTTTGCGGCCTGCCATTGGTCAGTTGTGGTTTTGAGGAAAGAGGAAGCGAAAGGAGACCGACCTGGAACTTTCTATGAATAGTTTAGAATGTGTAAAAGACGGTAGCGAAACCTTTAACACGACGCAAGACCGGGGCAGATAATCACTACAGGGCAAAACATGTCTCATTGCATGTTTTTCTGACAAGTACAGTGATAGATTTACTCTCAAGATCTGGAGACCACGTTTGCCCACAGCTCCTGACGTGTTACCTTAAAGGGATACTTCGGGATTTTTGACATAGGGCCTCATTTCCTAGTTATCCAGAGTGTTGTTGATGTCTGGAGATATTTTTTTCTTAAATTCATGCAGTTCTTATATTTGAAGAGTCTAGTTGCGCTAGGCTAGGGCAAGGCTAAAGCATTTCTATGGTAAAGTCTAGCCTGCATTAAAAACAGTCTGACCCACTCCACAGTGCACCTGAGGTAAATCACTTATAACGCCAGACTAACCATATAAATGTCTGTGTTAATAGAGTAAATTTTGAAATATAACTGACCTTGTATCACATGAATTACCGCATTTTGAGGGACTATTTTCTCGCAGATCACTCCGCCGCTGCGTTAGCTTACACGAAGCTGATGCTGCTCAAATATAAGTTATTTTAAATGCAAAATGGTTAAAAATATTCTATTAACACAGACATTTATATGGTTAGTCTGGCGTTATAAGTGATTTACCTCAGGTGCACTGTGGAGTGGGTCAGACTGTTTTTAATGCAGGCTAACTGATGCCATAGAAATGCTTTAGCCTAGCATTAGCCTAGCACCACTAGACTCTTCAAATATAAGAACTGCATGAATTTAAGAAAAATCTCTTATCTCCAGACATCAACAACACTCTGGATAACTAGGAAATGAGGCCCTATGTCAAAAATCCCGAAGTATCCCTTTAAGGCACTGGTGGAAGTGTGGGTCAAATATGGACACAATCAAGTCGACAAAATGGAGAAAAAGAAGGATATATCCGCATTAGAGGTGGGCAATAAACAGGGGGAGGAAAATGTATGTGAACCCATTGGAATTTCTCACATTTCTGCCTAAATTGGTCACAAAATGTGGTCTGATTTTTATTAAAATCATAAGAATGAGTGAACACTGTCTGCTTAAACTAATACCACCCAAACAATTACATTTTATCATATGTTTATTGGCCATAGCTTGTAAACATTCACAGGACAGCGAATAATAAGTGAGTACACCCCTGGTTTCAATAGCTGGTTGACCCTCTTTTAGAAGCAATAACTTCATCCAGACGTTTCCTGTAGTTGCAGATTAGACGTGCACAACGATCAGGATGAATCTTGGACTATTCCTCTTTACAAAACGGCTGCAGTTCAGCGAGATTCCTGGGATGTCTGGTGTGAATGGCTTTCTTGAGGTCATGCCACAGCATCTCAATGGGGTTTAGGTCAGGACTTTGACCGGGCCAGTCCAGAATGTGGGTGATCGTCTTGTTGCAGCTCCCATCCTCTTCTGAGTTTCAACAGTTCGACAGATGCACTGTAAAATGTAAAATTTGTTTCAACTCAAAAAACTAATTCCAAGGGCTGCCAAGAAATTTTATGTGTAACCAATAACCATTTTACAATCTAGTCGATTTGAAATTTGAGATTCACCTCTTTCGTTCAATAGGTAGCGTTCACGTGACATCACAACATTCTAAAGAGCCCATAGTTTAAAATTGAGGTGGAGGGCAACTGAAAATTCTATGGCCGTAACCATAGTAATGCTCAAAATGCAGATTTATAGTCTTAAATCATTGCTAATTTCTCTGTAATTCCAGGGCCAATTCACATGAAACAAAAGCTGTCACAAAGTTCAAAGTCATATCTTCCAGCTCATATGAACATATGTCTAATTATTACCTCACAAAGGCGTCCAAAAGTGGAGACAATATTCAAAAACATGTGCTTGATGTTGGCCAGTAGAAAGGACTTTCAGCCATAAAATTCACATGTCAGGTTTGTGAATCCAATCACTGTCACATGATGATCAAAGAAAACATTTGGACATTTTCTTTTTGGAAATTTCTTTCAAAAACTGTTTCTCTCACATAGAGTTGTATTGACACCTGCCCTCCAACTGAAATAGAATTCTAAATCGTGAACGCAACCTATTGTATTCTTAGGTTGACATAACTGTTTCCAGTTGTCTGAAGTGAAAAACTTAGGTTGACACAACTGATTTAATTTGTAACTGACGTTTTTCACTTCAGACAACTGGAAACAGTTATGTCAACCTAAGAATACAATTGAACGAAAGCGGTGAATTTCAAATCGACTAGATTGCAAAATGGTTATTGGTTACACATAAAATTTCTTGGCAGCCCTTGGAATTAGTTTTTTGAGTTGAAACTAATTTTACATTTTACAGTGTGGTCTCAGGTTTTTCTGCAGAATATCTTGATAAACTTGTGAATTCATTTTCCCATTGGTGATTGCAAGTTAACCAGGCTCTAAGGCATGATGCTCCCTTCACCATACTTCAGTGGGATAAGGCTTTGGTGTCTGTCCATTTTTGGGGGGGGTGGGAATAGGAAAACCAGAGTTAGAAATTGGGGGGGAAATTGGGGGGGATGATGATTTACCTTTTCTACAATGAAATGAGAGCCTTCACCAACATCAGGAAAATATGTGGAAAATGGGTTTTGTCTGCCCTTTGGTCGTCTGTTCGGGACAATTATCTTTTTAGTGACAAAGCACAGTTGTTTTGCAGAAATATGGCTTCATCATTGTTATCGATCGTCGTAGCTGCATTAACACAGCGCTGCAGTGCCATTTCTTTCCCTTCACATCATGTTATGCAACTTCCTGCCTCTTCCGTCTCTTTCTCCCGCGCGTCTCGTCTGTGTTTTTATCACTTCTGCGTTTGTGGGTCAAAATGATTATGTAAAAGTCAATCCCCGCCGTCGTACGAACACATGTGACCCGCTTCTGTTTTGGCGGAAACCTCTGCTGGCCGGTTCACTTAATCCCACACACCGACGGAGAGCGGTGATTTGAGATGTGTTTTTATTAAAGGGGCAGGTGAAAAGATGGGCCTGTAAGGACTTGGTTCTTTTGTATCACGCGAGAACAGTTGTTTGGATATGGCCAAAGCAAACACTGGAGATGGAAGTCGTCTCAAAGAAAAGGCTTTTATTGCCGTTGTTCCTAGTTACAAAGCAGTAAAACCAGCTGGTGACTTCAGAGAAAGAGAAGAAGTGAAGTTCAGACCCCCGTCGACAGTTGTCTTTTATCCTAGTCTTGCACTCCTCTACACAGAGAGGGTGACTGCCTATCAGTGAGTCAGTTGTTTGTGTCTATGTGTTTGTACTTTATCTGTACTTCCCGTTATGTTCAGAATGATTATGGTGTCGACCGTTGTCTATCAGCTAATCTCACTGACATGGTCGTCTTGTTCTGTAGCGTGTGAGCAAAGCGTGATTCAGGAGCTTGTTCAGATTTGCTACAACCCTTACAGGCCTTAATCTGTCCATGGTTTTAAATGGTTTGTCAATCACAATAAGGTTTGGAAGCTATCGTTTGATTTTTTTTGGATGTTTTATTATTTAATACACAAAAAAAGACGAAAGAAAACAAACAAAAAACAAAACTGATCACAATAGAAAAAGTAACACGAAGCAGTTTTACAATACTTACAGGCATCTACAAAACAACTGAAGACATTTATCAAAAGGCATTGCTAAATTGATGTAGATCTCCAAGAATACAGGTTTATGGCGTTATTGGGATATCAATATTTATAGCAAAGAAAGACTCCCGGGAGGCGACAGGTGTAAGAGTTTGTCTCGTGCCCAAATTGGGACAAGATATCTCGTCTCTGCGTAACAACATTACTGTAATGTAGCCGGAATGTAAATTAATTTTGAATATGGGGTAGGCACTTATAAGCTTTCTTGCTTCGGCCTAATCCTTTTGAGTTTTTGTTCATTTATTTATTTTCTACTCTGCAACTATGTTAATGTAAATAATCACAATGTAAATAATGTAAATAATCACTCAAATAAATCCAATCAATCAAAGTACCTGACAGAAGGGGATGTCCTCAAGCCTAACGGAGTTCAATTTGACCGAAATGTTGCAGCTATAAATGTCTTAAAGCAGAACTAAGTTTATTGTTTATTGGTTTATTTGGTAGGGACAGTGCAAGTTAATGAACAAGCCACACCGGATTGTAGCCTTGGGCTAATTTCCATCCGTCGTCCCCCATGCGCACTCTCAAACACACTCTCATTCATCCTGGCCTATTGTACATGTTTTTAGTGGTAGGGGAAACCGGAGTACCCGGAGGAAACCTACGCAGACACGGGGAGAACATGCAAACTCCACACAGAAAGGCCCCGGCCTTGGTGGGAATCGAACCCAGGACCTTCTAGCTGTGAAGCACGAGCGCTAACCACTGTACTACCGTGCCGCCACGTAACGTGTTTACCTTAATAAATCCTTTCCCTAGTCCCTGTGGGGGTAACACAAGTGTTAATGGGATGATTGGAGGGTCTTTCATCTCCCCCTGGTGTCTCTGGCCAGAAAACCATGCTTGCAACTTTCCCTGCACCGGGTCGGAGGCGTAACACACACTAATAGCATCACGAAGAAGAAGCTAACGGGCAAAGCTAACTGCGGGCTAGCGCCACTTAAACAGTATTTACAGCCAAATTTGAGTGAAAAAATGATCTCCATTGTGTGGATGTACAATATCCCTCTCTCCCTTTGTATTTTCTGTCAGTGTAGTATTTACTCTCACAGACAATTAATAAGTAAATAAAAACGCAACATGCTACGACACCTGCAGTGGTGCTTATGGCCTCTAGGGGCATGAGTTACTTAGTTCTGAGAGTGAGACATTTTGGATATCAATATTTAGAAAGGAGATGGCTTAGTTTATTGTTTTAGACCGCAACTCTTTATTCTTTCACATTAACACGATAGATGAACAAGGGTTCCCTCCGTTGCCATATAAGTATTTAAACAGTTAATAAGATGTATAATAAAAATGATCTCTTTTCCATGAGACTCCTGGCCTGGAGATCATCCTAATGTACATGTTTTTAGTGGTGGAAACCGGATGCACCTGGAGGAAACACAGGGGAGAATATGGAGATACTCGGAAAAGCCCAAACCGGCCCAAGATGGAACACCAGATCGGCGAATGTTAACAAATATGTCGAGCTTATTTGGCTCATGATTTCTCTTGGTGGAGTCTGTTCCCTTCTGTAGTGGGGCTCAACTCTTGTAGCATCATGGTCTACTCGCTTGGCAAGGCTTTTGTAGACAATGACTTTCCCCAAAATGCAAAATTCTCGTTCTTGTTTACCAAGCTCATACAGCCCTCTCTCTCTCTAATGCCATAAGGCCTATTTGAACTTCACGTGACCCATTCAAAGGCTTGTGGGCCGCTATAGTCAAAGTGTTGGGATCATTTGGAAGCTAAATATGGCGAATGACTCTGAGTGTGGGGAAAATAATGTCTGTCTGCTTTTGCCTTAGGCCCGTAACTTCTGGGACTTTAATCCAATCTGAGCGTTGGCAGAGTTTGTTGACTGTGAATAATGCTGTGGGAACTCCGTTACCGGCTTTGGAGAAGTGATTGAGTTAATCGCGACACATCGGCCGTCTGTCACAAGAAATGTCCATCTGTCTTGGTTTATCGGGCTTTGCTTATTCATCTTCTTGGATGTGTGCGAGTTAATCAATCAGAGGACTAAGTGGAAGAAAGGAACGTGCTAAAATCTACCACAACTAAAAGCTTGAAATGGAGGAAACAACTAGCTGCCCACTTTTTCCACAAGTGGATCCCTATAGTTTTGCAATCTACAATAACATGTCACATGGCTTGTCTTACAAAGGTTCTGTCTATTCGCCTATTTAACCCACACTGTACAGGGATGGAGTGTCTTTTAACCCACATTCAGACTCCCTCAGTGCGACACACTAACCTGATTACAGAACGCATCCCACTGACCGCCTTTTATCATGTTCCGTGCTTTACACAACAAAACATTTATATATCAAAGAATACTGTATTCCCAAGTCAGGATGTTCATGATAAGGCCATTTATCTTTGACTTAATTAATCAAAAGGTATGTTCACAATTAATGTATGTGAGGGGAAGTTTACAAACCTATTTTTGTATTTTGGTTAAGATTAAGGAATTCGACTTTTTAAAGATTTTTTATGATCATTAAGAAGATGAAGAACTGTATTTGTATAGCGCCTTTCACAGACATCACAAAGCGCTTTACATGATACAGAATTAATGGGGGGTAAAATCATGTTTACAATATTGGAGCCGCCGTCTTACCGATCCTAGGTGACGGGTCAGACAAAGAGTGGTTCAGAAGCCCCTTATGAGAGACCAACAGGCCCGGTTAGAGGTTTGGAGGAGGAGCCAGGGGCTGGGGCAATGTGATTTGGGCAACTCCAACAGCCCCACGACCCGACAACGGACAAGTGGAAGAAAATGGATGAATGGATAAAAACAGGTGAAACTCGGAAAATTAGAATGGCGTTCAAAAGTACATTTATTTCTGTAATTCAACTTAAAATGTGAAACTAATATGATATAGACTCAATACATGCAAAGTCAATGTCAAGCCTTTATTTGTTAAATAATCTTGATTATGGCTCACAGTCCATTTTCAAAATATTCTAATATTATGATAATTTGGGGGTTTACAAGCTGAGCCACAATAATCAAAATTATGACAAAGACTAAAGTATCTCATGCATGTAATGAGTCTTTATTAGTTGAAAAATAGAAATGAATGCACTTTTTAATGATGTTCTAATTTCCTAGTTTCACCTGTATTGCTGACACTAAGCCAGTGGTTAACAGTTAATCGTTTGATAACGTTACAAACGTCACTAATCAATCAGTTAACCTGTTACTTGCCGTCCCCCTGATCAGGGAGTTGGGGTTAGCTTGAGGGTCAGGGTGATGTAATGTAAGTTGTGTTTCACTCACACAGATCTTAAGCACATTTTTAGAAACTAGAAGGTCTTGGCTTTCAAATGAGGTGTCACACTGGCATATAGGCTGTAACTTCTCCAGTCTATTCACTTTGACGTTTGGATGTAAGTAAATGTTAACTCTAACCGGTTAATGAAATTGAGCATAATGTGCATCCCGATTCCAACGCTAAGTTTTGTAGGTTGCAGACCATAGACTGTACAAATAATAGACAACTCCTCCTCACTCCTCCCCGTTTACCACAATGACCACGTTCGAGGGGAAATCATGGCGGATTTACAGACTCCTCCTCCCCCAGCTCTGACGAAGCATGTTCCTAATAAGGGCATAAGGGCGGGATTTCACTGTAGACTCCGCCCTTGCGTGACGTGTAGCTCGTGCAGCTCCAATGCTAACAGTCAGACCCTCATTAAGTAGGAGATTTCTAAAATTTATCCTACGATAACCAGCCCGGTGCCTCTGATTGTGTCTAACCCAGCGTAATCACAGGAGGAATATCTAGCTGTAGACAGTTCCAAAAAATTAGGCACCGGGCATTAAAGTTGTTTTTAACATGTCTAAAGTGCAATGGATTCCAATGGGAGACTAGTGGCTATATGGTGATACTACAGCAACGGCGGCCTCCAGTGTCGTCGTCGCAAAGCAGACCAGCCAGCGGCCATTGTTGCAGACAGATACATCAGTTACAGTATTTTGCTAAATATTTGTAGACATTATTGTCCAGCTTGTGAAATCTGGTGCAGTGCCCTGGATCACCTTGATCTTGAGCCAGGATGATGAGCCTATTGTACATGTTATGGATTTATAGGGAGAAGCGGAGCAGCTGGAGGATGCTTACCTATAGAGAGAACATTCAAACCCAACATGTTTCAGAATCTTCTTGCCTCTTCACCATGTTCCCCATAAGACTGAGTTATTATTACTTAGTGCTTCCCTTGATGAGAACAATGCAGTTGCTCCACGGTTTGCTTCATTAGTAACTCCCTCCTCTTCTGTTGTTTCAGGTGAGCCCAGTGGGGGCACGAGCTGCAGCCATGTTGCGTCCGAGTGAGCCCGGGACGTCCAGCACTCTGGAGCTGGTGGCCAATGACATGACGGACATCATGGAGCGGCTGGACACTCGCGACCTGGACATGGGGGATGGAGATTTTGACGCCATGGACTCAAGTGAGTAAAATAAAAGCAGAGATGCAGCGATGTTCACTCTTAAACTGGTCTATCACAAGTTTATCACAAATGTCTGCATTGGATTGTCCGAGATTAGGACATTCAAACTGCACAATGACGTGAACTAATGTAAGAAGTACTGATTTATGTGTTTATGTTTGTTTGCAGCTGAGCAAATGCCGTTCAGCGCCGTGTACGGCACCGTGGGGTTCAAGGAGCCCGAGGCCAAAGTGTTCCTGACTGGTCCCATCACGGCCAAGATCCTGGACGTGGAGCGCTTCACCTCCAACCAGGACCGCTTCCACGCGACCACACAGAGGAGCGTCAACAAGGTACGGCTCGAAGCTCCTCCCACCAAGGGCTTGTTAGGCATATGCAAGCTGGAGTACTGCAGAAGTCGCCAGCTCCTACAGCCGGGGCCAGTCTGTCACCATCCACAGAACTCATGTAGGAAGTGTTAAAGAGCGGGTGTTACTCTTTTTGTTGGAATTTGGTAAGAATGTAACGCACATCTTTATCGTTATCTTACACTTTGTTGGTGAGAAAATGCAAAATAGCTCAAAAACAGCTGAAACTAAATATCCTTTACTTTCACTTCCTGGCGAAAAATGTGCATCAGCAAGAGATCTAGAGGTGAGGATTTCCTGGAAACATAGGACCTTAGGAGGAGCTTATTGGGATCTGTCGCCGCCGGGATATGAACAGCCTCTGGGGAAGGTTCAAAGATTACTCAAAGATACGCGAGTGGGTCGAAACAGTAACATTTTTGCTGCAGAGAGTCCATAATGATCCTGAAGAAAGCAGCTTTTTGAAAGTAAACAAACAGCTAGCTTATGAGCTAAAGACATGTGAGCCCCTCTACACCTGCAGCACAGTAGAGGCGTCACAAGAGAAGCAACAGGAAACAAAAGGGACAAACGAGGAGGTATCCGAGCAAGCCTCACAGCCACACATGCCGAGTGTTCTGGGTGATGGACGTACACTGGAGAATAAAACAGATTAACTCCTGAGCTCTTCCCAGAAGATGCTGAAAGACTGTTGTGGAGCGGAGGAAGCTGTGCAGTAGGAAGAGGAAGGAACTGACCAGTGCAGGACACCATGCTCTGAAACAGAGACAAACCCAGCGAGTGGTGCACCGTTTCAGAGGATTAGACTGAAGGCCAGCCAGGTTTCTTCTGGGTGCTACAGTTTTCCCGACCTCCAAAAACATGCTGGTCAGGTTGGCCCCACGGCTTAGGACTAACACCTGAACACAATGTTGTACAATGACGAATAAAGCACTTACTTTATCTTGTCTATGTTCATAAACTGCATTAGTAAAAGCTACATTTGTTTGTTTACATGCTATTTTAGCCATTCCAAAGTAAAGTATAGGCATTTATATGATATATTGTACCTCTATCACTGGAGCACTAATTTTTGTGATAAATATAAGTATTTTCTGGAGGTATTTTTCCAAACCGGAAGACAAAACGCTTGGATTCAGTTAACTCCGCCCCCTCTCTCCGCTCATACAACTTTAACAGTAGTAGAAATAAAAATATCACAGCAAAAAGTGAAGTTACTTCACGATGCAGTTATAAGGAGTTGACATGTGCAACACAGCTTCATAAATGGCTAACACACGTTTTGAATGATTCACTACTGATGTTTCCATTGTGGGACTCGCGTTGGTTATAAAAGTTAATCCACTTTGGTTCAGGCCAAAGTTCACCAAGCATCAGTGACGGTCACAGACAAACACAATTTTGGCTGATAGTCGCTGAATCCCGGAGAGAAATTCCAACTTCTGGCGAGTGGCCTCTTCTTTAGGAAGGTTGAATAAAGTCCTGTCCTCGCAGCCAAACACGCTTTTCTCCGTGACATTATCGTGTCACGTGAGGTAAGAAAAAAGAACAGGTGTACAGAGTAGGTTAGAAAGAGCTCTTTCTTCACAACTTTTGGTGCAAACACGACATCTGTTCAGACGCTCAGGGGTGCGTTGGTTTTCTCTGCAGGGCAGCGCGGACGCGTCAGGCACTTCCGACAGAAATGATGAAAAAGCTGTTTTATAAATTAAAATCAGGCCGTAAGGCATTACATTACAGATGTAGAGCACTTTCGTTCCGCTCTGACGACACAACAGAACAACTCAGTCGTTTTCCAGGAGAGGGTGGAGCAGCTGCTCAGAGAGCAGGATTCAGGAGGATTACTTAGAACTGCGTGACTGAAGCCAAAAAACACTCTGGGGGTGTTTTTAATAAGGAAATAGCATAACAACATGGTTAAAAGCTCCAAAAAGTCAATTTTGCATGATATAGGACCTTTTTAATAGAAAAAAAAAATCAAAAATCTAGATCAATACAGGGAAAATATAATCATGATTTATTTAGTTATTTTTTTGCCATATCCCCAGCTCAAGTATCAAATACTCTCTCATTTAACCTTGTACCCGCTGTCTGTGTGTGACCAGTCGATGCCGGCGTTGTATAAGATCGAGCTGAAACACGGGGAGTTCACGTGGAACATCAAGAAGAAAGAAGCACTTCATGGACCTGCACAGAGAGCTGCGGACCTACAAGACCTTCATGAGGATCCCGCTGCCTACACGGAGGTAACCGCTTCAATGTGGATCTAGATTCTGTGTCTTGGTGGGGCTTTCTTGGTTAGGTCTAAATTGACAATGTTTTTTTTTCTTTCTTGCTTTCCTCAGTCACACAGTGAGGAACCCGGCCACACGGAGCGAGGTGCGGCGAATGCCTGAGCTGCCGCGAGGAGACGAGACCCTGGAGAGGGAGGGCCAGGTCTCCAGCCGACGGGTTCGTTTTAGGCAACTATTTATGCTTAGAGTTGTAAAAATGTGTAATAGTGACAAAGTCGTTGAATGTAGGATTAGCCTCACAACCACAACTCGCTAAAACTAATGAAAAGTCCTATTTGCATACAGTTTAGTGCTAATTCTTTCCTTTGTTACATGAATTTAAGTGTATAGGCCTTTGACTATGGCGACTGGGATGAATTACTTGATTGGTTACTCTCTTCCGCAGAGACAACTGGAGGATTACTTGAACAACCTGCTGAAGATGCCCATGTACAGAAACTACCACGCCACAGTGAGAACCACTTACAGACCAGTTTATATTGAGTTTTTGTTTTATTTCTAACCACTTTTTCAAACAGACAGAGTTCATTGAAGTCAGTCAGCTCTCGTTCATCCACGACCTGGGACCCAAAGGCCTGTAAGTCTCTTGAATGAAACTTTGGCTTCATTGCATGATTACTGTCGCTTTAATAGAAATTATTTAGATGAAAATATAACTGATGTTTTCATATTCAGTGAAGGGATGGTGCAGAAGAGATCGGAGGGCATCGGATCCCAGGACTGAACTGCTGTGGACGCAGTCAGGTGTGCTACCGCTGGTCCAAACGGTGAGTCTCCTCTGACGGTTATTCGGTGCCAGTTATGGAGGTGTACGCGTTGTTCCTTATTTTAAAGCTTTACACTTGTATAGCGCGTTTAAAGATGGAAATGTACCTGTCCAGCGTTGTTAAAAATATGATACTCTTCTCAGCGTTGTCACGGTTGTCAATAAACTGTATTTTTTAGAAACAATACAAGTCTTTAGAGCCAGGCTTTTAAGTTGATTTTGAGATGTGTTATGTGCCCATTGGTTCCCATGTATTATTGAATCTTCAGGAGTCTCCTTTAGCCACCAGGGGGCAATATCAGCTCCCTGCCATTGGCCATTGATCCTCACGTTATATTTGCACGTGAGGACTACTCAAAGATGACCAGTTTTAGCCGAGGGGACAAAGTTTTTGCTGAAGCGTGTCCGCCTCCACCAGAGTCCTGTACCTACTGCTGATGGCAAAACACGCAAAGCCCTTTAAGTTGCTTTATCATTCACTGCCCTTCACATTTACAGTGAGCTACGGGCTGCTCCTCGTCTGCTCTGAAACCCGACCCCACAGGAGGCAGGCGCTGGGGTGTCAGACTGTAACGCTACAATGGACTGAACACAGGGAGAATACAATATACTGTACAATACTGTAAGGCGTTCAAAAACTCAAGTTAAGATCATTATTCTAACTGCTCCCATCGGCATCGAAGGATGGGTCAAATGCAGAGGACAAATTTCCCTACGGCGACAGTAAACCTTAACCTTAACATTCATGACAGAAACTTGTCCATCTCTAACCATCTGCATTCACTTCCACATTCACATGGTGAGCACCAACTGTAGCAGGACTGTCACACAATCTATGAAAATGAATAGATAAACATGCTGTAAGTAAGGCTGGTTAATGTTTAACAATACCAGTGTAGTATCAAGAAAGGGGGAAGTTTAGGTACTATTGGTATTGTATGTTTCTTCTTCCTGTTGGTTCCAATGATTGCACTAAAGAAAGTTACTGCTATTGTTTCAGCTCAAATAATTGATACAGATTTAAAAGGAATAGCCTTTTATGGCAATAATTAACATTATTCTTCTGTTATATGGGTCTATATGACAAATATTGTAATATAGGTATCAAAAAAGTTTAGGGATCGGTATTATAATACGGGCGGCACGGTAGCGCAGAGGTTAGTGCCCTCGCTTCACAGCTAGAAGGTCCTGGGTTCGATTCCCACCAGGGACAGGGCCTTTCTGTGTGGAGTTTGCATGTTCTCCCCGTGTCTGTGTAGGTTTCCTCTGGGTACTCCGGTTTCCCCTACCACTAAGAACATGTACAATAGGCCAGGATGAATGTTGTGTGTGAATGTATGGAGGTGGTCAGAGGGACCGTTGGCGCAGATGTGTGCAGTTGCGACAGCGCTTCTGTCAGTCTCCCCCAGGGGAAACTGAAGCTACAAGCGTAGCTTACCACCACCGAGTATGGAGTGAATGTAAAATGCTCTCATGTAAAGCGCTTTGTGACCATGTATGTGAAAGGCGCTATATAAATAAAGATCATCTTCTTCTTATAATTGACACTGGCAGAGGCTGTACTCCACATCGATTCCTCCTCTTTGTTCTTTAGATCTATCTATTATATTGAGGATGGTAATGACAACTGTGTAGTAGCAAGATCTCGGAGTATAATATTTATTAATGTACCTTTATAACATAAAAGTAACTCTCGGTAATGCTTGACAAGGGTAACAATCTGAAAGATATTTATTAATGATCGCATTTTTTTACTTGCTTTGTACTAGACATTGTACATGAAACAAGATCGTTGCTGTAGTTGTGCTTCGTTTCAATTAATTATATAATCAGTTCAAATATTGTTTTGTAAGTTGTTCTGTGCTAATGTAGCTGCATGAAATGTATCAGATTCTCTTTGGCTGATGTCTTGTTGATGTTTTGTTCTTTCTGTACCCTTGTGTGAAATGTACTTTATTGCACTGAATTTGGAGGTAGGCGCTCATAAGCCTCTTGCTTCAGCCCACTCCTTTTGAGCAGAATGTATACTGCTCAAATAAACAAAACTAAACTAAGATTCCTCTGTTAACTCTGAGTCTGCTTGTGTCAGGTGGCTGGTGGTGAAGGACTCGTTCCTGCTCTACATGAAGCCAGACTCTGGGGCGATCTCGTTCGTGATGCTCGTCGACAAAGAGTTCAAAATCAAAATGGAGTCCAAAGACACGGAGACGAAGTACGGCCTCCGCATCGACAGCCTCTCCAGGTCTGAGCTGCAGCTATGGGCCTCGGGCGGGGGTCAACAGCTCGTGTTTTTACTCATTGCTGTGTCCGTGACAGGAGCCTGGTGCTGAAGTGCAACAGTTACCGTCACGCGCGCTGGTGGGGTCAGGCCATCGAGAACTTCGTCAAAAAACACGGATCGGCTTTTCTCACCGATCACAGATTTGGCTCTTTCGCTCGAGAAGAGGTGAACATCCCTGCAAAATGGTAAGATCTAAACGCTTAGTTATGCACCCACTTTTCCTTTATGGTTATGTCTAAAGTCACTACAAAATGACCGTGTTTCCCAGACGAATCCATTCACAAAAACTGACATATATGATATCCATGTGACGCTCAGAATCCCCCCGACAAGACTCTGCAATACAGATATGGTCATTTGCCAAGCCTGGTTTAATTAGTTAAACTGAAAAACAAAACTAGGCACTATCCACTTATAACTAGTTTATTTAAAAAAACTAAAGACCTTGTTGTAGCTAATATATCAGCTAAATTAATTTGAACTTAATTAAACTTAAATTAAACCTTGCTCTTTCCATTATTATTATTATTATTAAATCGTTGAAAATATTGACAATTTTTCAGCGGTAGTTTTTTTTCATACAGTACTTTTTACTTATTGAGTAATAATAAAAGGAAGTATCTGTACTTTTACTTTAAAGGGACTATACGGAGTTTAAAAATGTTACAATTATGTGTTTTCCTCGCCCTACATGTTCCAGCCATGTCGTAATGTGCAGAATGAGCCCAGACCTGTTCACCACAACTGCCTCTGAAATCCTGCACTGTCACTCAAACAGGTGTTAATTCAGGTCGAAGTGCCGTCATGCACGAGCTTAAAGGGGCTCTGTGGTGTTTAGCTGTTTTGTGCTCGCGATCACCCCCTCAGGCCAAATGCGTAACTGCAGCCTCCATGATAAGCTCGTGCATGAGGCGCTCAGGCTTTACGAGCACCAGAAATAACAGTCCCGTCCTGGTCAATTTACAGATTTGCAGGCATGACTTAAACTGAGGTAAGAAACGTTACTGTTTTGTAAGATATTTAGACCAAATCCGTTTGAGTGAATATTTTCCAAGATGCGATACTTGAGCAAATGTAGCAAAGTGAATCGAGGGAAGAAGCCAAATAATACAGATAAACGAATAATTGACGTTTGAAGGAGAAAAAAAATACTCATACACTTTGTAGCATAAACGCAGGCCTAATTGAAATAATAAAATAATTCTACTGGTAGAAATGCTACTAGGAAAAGCCAAAATCGTCTCTTCAGTTTCCTGGCCCAAAGTTAGCGTAGCTAACTCGTAAACTATATTGTAAACGGCACATGTCCACCTTTTGTAGTCGTTTCACTGCTTATAAATCCGTGAACAGTCATGCTTATTTTGCGGCCAAGAAAAGCATTAGCAGCATTATTTTTGCCATTGTAAATACAGCATCATTACCACTGTTACTACTCTAACTAAATGTTTTGTAGGTACAGCACAATTACTGTTATTACTGACACTACTAGTCTGCTACTAATACTACACAACTTCTCTGTAGGTATAAAACTATTAGATCAACTATTTTGGTAACTTCCAAATATGATTATTTTATGGCTTGTTTCAGTGAAGTTTGTACAACATGCACGGACAGTCGGACACTGTTGTTTTGAAGCATCAACAACACTTTTCCTCCACGTATTTAGTTATAATTTCTTACCTTTCAAGCAAAAATAAGCTGCGGGTCTTTTGAGAGATTCTCTCAACATTTTGCGATGTTTACTCTGGTTCTTTGCCTACGCCGATCAGACTCGACTTTTGCCCTTTTTGTCACACTCGAATACACTCTTCGTTTCTTTTCGTTATTTGGGTCTGGGCTGGAGTTTCGATGGTGCTTGAAGCCGGTCTCCTCTTATTCTCAGCTAAATCCATCCTTCTGAAGTTACCACTCGCGCTGCAGCGTCAGTATAGAGGAGATACAGCTAACGCTACAGCTAACGCTAACGCTACAGCTGAGCGTGAACGCGCATTACGCTGTGTGCTTGTTCGACCCGAGCATAAACTATTTAAGTGACTTTACAGGCATATAGAGGCAATTGCGGTGAAAAGGCCAGGGCTCATTCTACTCACCAGGGCATTGCTGGAGCATGTATGAGGAAGACATTTTAAATTTGTATACATTTATTTGTGGTAAAACTTATGTATAGTCCCTTCAATATAGAAGCTGCAGTTGCGTGTAAGACCTGAGGTGGCAGTAGTGAGTATAAAAATGACCAACTTGCATCAAGTCCCTTTAACTCGTGCAACTGTGAGTAAATCTTTAAGTGACAAATCTTTATTTTGACACATAAAATAGATGTATTTTGTGTTTGTTTACTCAATTTTTCTGAATGATTCTTATGGTTTTATGGTGTTATCTACGAACATTCCACAATTTTTCACATTATTTCATGTTTTATTGCTCAAACAGTTACTCAAGTAAAATTTTCTCAAAGTACTTTGTTAATCTTGAGTAAATATTTAGGTTACTTTACCCACCTTTGATTTTTATTCATAAAACACCATATTTTTTTTATGGAAAATAAAATTGAAGGAAACTTGATTCAGATTTATGTCAGTGGTAGAAGTTTCAAATCGATATCTTTATCTCTTCACCTGCAGTGTGTCGCCCTAAACCTAAATTTAAACCAAATCTTAGCCGTAAGACTCGTCAGAATATAACCGCGCTGCCTTAGATCTTGGCTCAGGCTCTGACAACCCTCAGAAACCGCTGCGGCGTCTTCCCCCAGTGATCGGCCTGCAGTCGTGTCTTTGTCCGTCTTCTCGCTGGAGTAACCGGAGTCAAAGCCGAGTGAAAGTGAAACCGGGCCGCTCCGAAACCCGACCCTACGCCAGACCGGCGCCGGGGGTGTCCGACTGTGAACGCTACAATGGACTGGACACAGGGAGAATACAATATACTGTACAAAAACTCAAGGTCATTTACAGTGAGAGGTTAGCGCTTAACACAAAGAAGTTAACAGAAGGTTTGTGATGATTGACTTGGATGCGTCACATGGGGTGAGCTTGTAGTATTTTATGAGGGGTATAAAGAGGGTGATGAGTGATGTGTTTTAGCCTCTGTAATGTTTTGTATGTGATGGAATCTGATGAATGTGTGTGAGGAAGCGTTTACCTCCTGATGAATGAAGAGCACATCAGTGTTGCTCGTCGTAATGAGCCTTGTGTTTCCTTTTTGGATTGTTCAGCCCCTCCGAGAATCCTGCAACTGTAGCACAACTGTTCCAATAAGCTACAATTTCCTTGCAACGACTGCATAACTCTGCAACTTCTCCGCAGCCAATATGACCGTTTCTGATCAATTAAATCCTTTGGTATATTTGCGCATTCGAGCGGTGTCAAACGCCGAGGGCTGCTGCCTTTCTTTCGCCGGGCGCCTCACGCTCATCTCGGATCTGACTTTGCAGCTGAGCGGAGGGACACTTTTATTTCTTTCAGCTTTATTAAACATTGTGCGCCGCATCGCGTAGGTAATGAAGCTTTTGCGGGACAAACTACAAACAAACATTTCCAAAGTCCCACCACTATTGGAATTGAAAGGGAAAGCGGATGATTTTCATTGAATATGGGCACTTTGAAGGGTGCAAGCAGGCGTCTGTGAATGGGATTGAGTGAATGGCCTGCCCCCCTTCCTTTTTTATTTTTTATTTTATTTATCTTTTTTTTTTTTGATTATTTTTGTTTATTATTATTACTGTTTGTTTGTTATGTTACAAAAAAGTTCAAAATCTTTAATAAAATAAATAATAAATAAAAAGTCCCACCACTAGATATTACTTACAGTAAGTGAAATTGCAGATCAAGGCGGTCACACGTAATCTTAGAATAAACATTTAAACGTACAGACTATCACTTTAATGTACTGTCACTACCAAATAAACAATTGAAGAAACACGAACAAAAACAAAGAAAATGCGTCTAAATGTGACTCATCAACTCTTTGTTGAAAGTAGAAACTACTACTTGGAAAGGGCTGAATGCAACTGGGAGCTTCTGAAGATCCCTGCTCTACGGGATCAATAAAGTAAATAAAATAGATATAGTTTAAAGCAGTACTAAGTAACTTGTTTACCTTAATAAATCCTTTCCGTAGTCCCTCTGGGGTAATACAAGTGTTAATGGGATGATTGGGGGTCTTTCATCTCCCCCTGGGAGTCACAAAGAAGAAGCTAACAGGCTAACTGGCAAAGCTAACTGTGGGCTAGCGCCACTTAAACAGTATTCACAGCCGAGTTTGAGTGAAAAAATTATTTCCATTGTGTAATTGGATGAACAATATCCCTCTCCCTTTGTCTTTTCTGTCAGTGTAATATTTACTCTCACGGACAATTAATGAGTAAAAAAACGCAACATGCTACGACACCTGCAGTGGCGCTTATGGCCTCTAGGGGCATGATTTACTTAGTACTGCTTTAAGCACTGCTGATGATGATCGCTTACACATATTCAACACAACTTTATTACTTGTTTGAAAAGTAAAAATCATACGCTTCCCTTTGCCTCCACAGGTACGTGAACGGTAAATCCTACATGGAGGACGTCGCCGACGCCATGGAGGAGGCCAAAGAGGAGATCTTTATCACAGACTGGTGGTGAGTGAGCGAGTGCAGGCTGCGGTCAGCTCAAGGGGAGTTTTCTGGTCGAACGGATCAGTTTCAGAATCGGGATCGAGCTACGGTTATATAAGACCAGAGACGGCTCAGCAGCACCACGTCGGGCCCAGTGTCTGTCAGCGCCAAACCGCGGAGTAAAGACGCAATTAGATTCCCTGATAAGACGAGCACGAGTTAATGGGTTTATAGGCGTAACGTGGCACGAGTGTGTGTCAAATTAAAACGGCAAAAGGAAAAATAGGACGATGTTGCAAGTGTTAAGACAAACATGTGAAGCTGAGAATGACAAGCCTGTTCTTATAATGACTTAAAGGCCCTGTACCTGATTTTCCTTTTTTTTATTTATTATTAAATTACAAACAATGAAAGAGGAAGCAACTAAATCTGAGTTTACAACATACAACTAAAAGAGAACAAAACAAATTTAGTTCCATCACTAATAAATCGGGCATAGTGCCTTTTTAAAGGAGGCAAAAAGGTTTTAATGGAAAGTCCATTACAGCACGGAACTTCCGCTTCCTATGAGGTTTCAGCAGCTAATAGCGATGATGCCTCCATGTTTTTCACATTTTATTGTAACCACCAGACACAAAAGTCTTATCTTATTGCACAGATTTGAAAGAGGAACATTTAGAAAAGGAGTGAATTGTTTTTTTCCGCGATGTTTGCTCACTGTCGCCCTCCAACTCCAAGTTTATTACAGACACGAGGTCCAATTTAAAAAACAAACACACAGATAAAGGTTTAGAGCAGACGACTGTACCAGTTCAGACAGGGAGCACGTGGCACTGAATTTGATGTTGGTCTTGTGGAAATATTTCTATACATGTTTTTATCATAGTAGGCTTTAATGATTATATATAAAACTGTGTTGATGTAATCTGTGCTTTAAGGTTCATTCGAATTGGGCGGACATTTTATTACTACATTGTTATTGTCTTTACTGTTGGAGCCACTGGGGGGCAGTGTGTTAGAAGGAGGAGTCAGATTGCGCGGAGGAAGTGCCGACAAGAACATTCCAAGAGCGCTGATTGGTTGGACAAGGACACGCCTACTTCATTATGTACTTTTGTGTTGCTCGGGGGGAGGGTCTCTCTCTCTCTCGCCCTTCCTCGCTGGTCGTCCAACATGTGTTCTAGGGACAGCCCACATAACTTTTGTTTTAGTTTGTAATTCAGGGAATAAAACAATGATTTTGATTTTGATAGAACGAGCCTCCGTCTTCTGTCCATATAAAGAATACGCCAACAGTCTCAAAGCTCAAAATAATCATATTCTCACAGCTGTTGAGCCGACAAATAAACCTATACATTAGGTTTCTCAAAATTGCATGAAATGTTTGGTGACACTTTATAATAACTGCACCTTATTTAGCCTGAATTAATTATGTTAACACTTTTTTTCATAGTTGAGTGTGACTAACACTTAATAACTACTTAACAATAAATAAGTGAAGTATGTGAAGAACTATTCATTAAGAGTTAGGCATTAACTCTAGTAGTTATTAAGTGTTAGTCACACTTGCTCATGATTAATTCAGTGTTAATTCATCATTTATTAAGGCTAAATAAGGTGCAGTTATTATGAAGTGTTACCCATGTTCTGATCTCAGCAGAAATAAATAAATGGCACTCTCCCCTTGAGGTCATTTCAACAGACTTCTTAGACAGTAATTGTATGCCACATTGAGTTTCCGTATGCTCAAAAGTTTGTCGTTACACTTCTTCATCATCTGACAGAACATAAGTTAGAAAATGTCCCAAATATTTATATTTATTGCACAAGGTCAGATTATTCCCACACAATTGAAATTGGGGAAAATTCAAATCTTCTCTTGTCCTGCAAATGACACTCTTGCTATCATTATATTTGATGGCTTGGTGGTGCTTGGAAGGCCACATATTGTATGAGGTCTTATTTGTGGTTATCCGTAGTTGCACATTTATGGTCCTACAAAAGCACGTTTCACTTTCTGCTTTGTTTCATTCCTGCAAACCCTTATTGTAACATAAAATAAAGGATAAAAATATGAAGTTGTGTCCACTTTGGCACAGGTTGAGTCCAGAGATTTTCCTGAAGAGGCCCGTCGTCGAGGGCAACCGCTGGCGTCTGGACTGTATCCTCAAACGGAAAGCTGTGAGTTTCAAAGTTTTGTCTTGAATTCAGCTATTTAGTTAAGAATAAGTTAAGAAACAAACTCCTCTTGTCTGTTCTGTAGCAACAAGGCGTGAAGATCTTCGTGATGTTGTACAAAGAGGTGGAGCTGGCTCTGGGCATTAACTCTGAGTACAGTAAGAGGACTCTGGCCAGAATGCATCCAAACATCAAGGTGAGACTGTGTTAAGTTGAACCGCTTCAAACCAGCTCGATATTGGACAGTTTCATAAGAATACATTGTAATCTTTGACTTGCTAAAACCCCCCTGTGTCTGTGTGCTTCTTGCTCTCAGGTGATCCGGCACCCGGACCACGTCTCCTCCACCGTTTACCTCTGGGCTCATCACGAGAAGATCATCATCATCGACCAGTCCGTGGCGTTCGTGGGCGGGATCGATTTGGCCTACGGTCGCTGGGACGATACCGAACACAGACTCACAGACGTGGGCAGCGTCGCCCTCTCTCACATTGACCAGGTCAGACTTTACTGTGTTTTTACATCATTTCCGCTACATGGATAGTTTAAAACGGAAGACGGAATTAAAGGTGCATTATTAATTATTAATAATAATAAAAACATTGTAATTAACCTGTATGTGACCCAGTGGCTGTATGAGTGGTCAGAATGGCCTTTGCTTTCGATCGCAGTGGCCTCTAAAACACTCCAGGATCAACTGTTTTGTAGGTTTTCTGGTGAGAGGGTCCCGTCAGCAGTGAAAACCTTCCCAACAATTGATCCTGGAGACCACTGATGGTAAGGCACCGCTGGGTCACTACAAGGTCAAATACGCACCTTTAAAGGAATAGGCCACCGTTTTTACATACTGAGATATGTTCTTACCTTAGCTTAGACGAGTTGATGCATACCTGTCTGGTCTTCACGTGTGCGCTCAGTCACGCAAATGTTGTTAGCGTTTAGCCTCTCCCAGCAAAGGTATATCTCCAAACTGGGGTGAAGTTAGAAGCTACCAAGCTGTTCCACGTTTTCCCTGTTTAAATACAGTTACGTGAAAAGTTACACGATCCAAGTCTAGTTACACAAAATTAAACTATAATAACACCTGGATTACTTAAAGGGGGGGTATTATGCTTTTTTCAATCACATAGCACCAGTCTATAGCATACTACAATGATGACGTGACCTTCTGTTGGTCTGTATATGCAGTAAATTAAAATAACTGCCTTGAATAAAATTGCTCTCTCAAAATGGCTGTACTGAACGTCTTGAAATAGGCCTCTGTCTCTTTAAGAAGCTTTCCGACACGCCCCCTTCAGCCAGAGCCGGTGCTGGCCCTTCTGGGGCCCTAAGCAAAACTCCACCCGGGGGCCCTACAGTACCTACTGTACTGTAGGTACCATGGCTATTCGGCGAAGAGTGAACCCATTTACGGTCAAAAACAGTTCCACTGTGCAGCAGGGCAAAAGTGGAACATAATGACCTCAATTCAGGCCCTGCCCCTCTGTGTGAGAACCACTAAGCCACTGTCAGACTAGGATTCAGGTCTACCACTTTTTTAAATGGTAAATGGCAAATGGTCATATTCTCTCACCTCTGGTTTCTGACCCACAGTTTGGGAACCGCTGATTTAAAACTAACTGAAACCTGCACCTGACGGTTATTTCTGTCTTACCACCAGAATTAGCCTGTGAGTAGCCCAATTAGTTTTAGACTGTGCACATTCAGGGAACGAGAGTTACTTTAAGTAATTGTGCTCATGAGAACCGTGTGGATTCAACTCCTCTTTGAGACAAAAAGGCCACGTGTACGGCTTTACTCTCGTCTATTCGCCAAACTACTGTCCTGATACTCCGCTAGAGACAATAGAAGAGAGTTTAAATGAGAGTGTGGCCGATGCAGCCCCGAGTCCGCGCAGAGAAAACATGAGAGCAGCGCCCGGGACACAAGGAGGCGAAGCGTGCACCGGGAGACAGACAGCCGAGCGGGGACGCGAAGGGGAGAAGCACTCGCGCCTTGGAAGTGACGGGAGAAGGCGGTAGGTCTCTCCTGCTCATCCACTTCAACAGACTGCTGCGTTTTAGTGTTATATGTGACAAAGCAGGCGGAGAGTGAGTGAGCGCTGTCAGAGAGCCTGTCACCGTAACAACGCGTTGATTAATCAGTGAAACAACACCGTAGTTTGACAGAGATGCGGGGCCCTCGCGGGTGCGGGGGCCCTACGCACCTTGCGTAGTTTGCGTATAGGAAAAACCGGCTCTGCCTTCAGCACACTGCTGTGGCATCTAAACAACACTACTGTGCGGGGAGGGGGCTGTGCTGAGCTGAGGAGCAGTGGTTGGTGGCTTGGCTGGTGACGAAAGGTCCAGAGGCGTCTCCAGGAGGTGGGGGCGTTCCTAGGAGGACTGAGGCATAGCTACACCTAAAATGGCTGCCGTCTAAGTTTTTACTGATTACTCAAAAATATGTGAATGAGCCAAGGCAACACTCCAGGCATGTGTTTAATGAGGGAATGACATAATAACATGATATAAAGCTTGAAAAAGTCGATTTTACATAATACCCCCTCCACTTAGTAAATCGACATGTTTAATTTTGTGTAACTAGACTTGGATCGTGTAACTTTTTTTGCGTGACTGAGCGCACGCACAAAAAACAGACAGGTACGCATCAGCTCGTCTAAGCTCAGGTAAGAACATATCTCTGTATGGAAAAACGGTGGCCTGTTCCTTTAAATGTTCTGTCCCTTATGTGTCAGTTTTTAGAAATCTTAGTTTGACCATTTTTAAAGATCTCTGCAATTATGTGACCTAGTGACATCTTGGACAAACTCCCACAAAGTTCAAATTCAACTCCCTTCCTCTGTTGTAGAGAATGTAGAAAATGGGAACAGAGCCACAAAGCACATGATCAGCTTTAGCTTTAGACATTTTGTGTTTTTTTTTATACCTCTGGCCTCCATCCCAAAATGCAGTAGCGAAAGGAAGCCGTTCACTGTAGACTCCGAACATGAGATTTGCTCATTTCGTCACACAAGCAGAAAGAGTCACTTACTTTCCCGTGCGACCTCCAGGCTGCGGTGGCGAGCGCGCTCTCCTCGGACGTCCCCGACCGCGCTGCTGCTCAGAACGGCGGCAAAAGCATCTCCACCGTGGACTCCGTGGACCAGCCCAAACTGAAAGGCCAGGGCCGACCGAGGAGGACCAGGTTCAGCATCAAGAGACAGCTCCAGAAACACGGCTTCACACACAAGAACAGCGACGACAGCGACTCCGACATCGAGCCAGAACGTGAGTGACGAGATACTGAAGGAAATCTATTATCTGTTTAATCTAAGACGGGGCAACATCATAGTGATATAGTATTGAAATGAGTATCAGGCGTGAGGTCATAATGTTTTGGCTGATTATGCTATTTTGTAGCTTGTTGTACAGGGTCATTAAATCAGTTGTGCCAAAACTAAGGCCTACATTGATTTGGATTAAAACTGGCATTCAATCTAAAATTCTTAGAAAATACTAACATTGCCCAACAATTTTGACTGCATAAGTTCATCTAAGAAGAAAAAATGATTTATTTATTTATTTATTGGTTTATTTGGTCGGGACAGTGCATGTTAATGAACATACATGGGTCTCATGCATGTAAACAAGCCACACCGGATTGTAGCCTTGGGCTAATTTGCATCCGTCGTCCCCCATGCGCACTCTCAAACACACTCTGATTCATCCTGGCCTATTGTACATGTTTTTAGTGGTAGGGGAAACCGGAGTACCCGGAGGAAACCTACGCAGACACGGGGAGAACATGCAAACTCCACACAGAAAGGCCCCGTCCAGGTGGGAATCGAACCAGGGACCTTCTAGCTGTGAAGCACAAGCGCTAACCGCTGTGCCACCGTGTAAATGATGGTTTACAGTGGACTTTCTTGAGGTTTCAACCATGTTTTAACATTGTTCCCTCATCAAAGACAGACCTGGAGTAGTATTTCACGACATCCATGCAGTTTTGAGTAATCCTCGGACAAAGCTGTTAAATTTAGCTGTTTCTTCTTCTACGGTGTCGGCGCCTCGTTCTGTACTTCCTGATTATAGTCACTGTTCAAACAGAAAAAACTGTCCTCCACATTTTTAAAGCCCATAATCCAACATTGTTGATTTTGAGCCGTTCTGTGCTCAAAGTGTGTTTATCCACGCCGTAGCCAACCTGGAAGTTATTGTTTTAAGAATATTATCCCTATAGCTGCCAGCAGGAGGAGCCCCAGTCACCAGCTTTCGCCTGCATTTCATTGTTACCATTTAATTCTTATAGAGACATATTTTCAAATTATAAAATATCAAAGCTGAGGCACCAAAATAAGGTTTTTAAGTCTATTTTTAAGCTTGTCCACTTTAAAACACATTCAACTGCAATTTTGGCTGTCATTGTACACTTTTTTTTTGGGGCTCAAAAGTCACCGATTGTGTCCCAGTTGCTTTTGAATATTGGAATATCCACTCATTTCTCTGTTTTGAGCGGCTCACCTCTCTCAAGACCTAAATTTACTGGGAGGGGGGACGTCTCAAGCTCGTCTCCATGGAGATGCCGACCAAAGGTGGCAAAATATTAGATTTAAAGTGCATGTGACAGGTTTTAATGCTTTTGCTGATGTGTCTTATTTTGAAGGATAACATCAGTTGCATAATCATCATTTTATTTCAGTGAAGCAGCAATTTTAATGAAGAAATGTTGGGCAGAAAAGTTATATTTATTAGATTTTTTTTTTTTTTTAACTACTGACAGGAAGTGATATAGATAAAGGTTTGAGCCGTTTGACTCATTTCCCGTTGACTTAACACGTTTCGCACGGCAACAGTGTCCAATAAGGAAGTGAAACTATAAACATCACAAAAATCTTATATATAATTGTGTTAACTATGTCTGTAAATATGTAAAATTGTGTCTAATGTGTCATATGCACTTTAAGTAGGTTAGGTCCTCATCGAATTCCACTCTTTGATTACCCCCTGCAAAAACAGCATTTTCTGTATCTGACTGGTCTTTCGGACGATTTTGTAATGCTGACAACAGTTTTAAAGTAAATGTTACGCAGTGTGCCTTTTAAGTAACGAAACATTCTCTGATTTTTGCATTTGTGGCATTAAAGATATAGTATTTGGGCCTTACAATGACACGAAAAAGCATAAAATTAGACTTGCTGCTACCTGTATAAACCCTGGTTGTGATGATATATACATTTGTTTGTTTGTGTAAGTTATTGCAGGAAATGCCTCAACTTGCAATCTTAAAACCGGCGTCGGGGAGCTGTTTGGAAACACGAGATTTTGGCACGGAAAGGACTACTGCAACTTCGTGCACAAGGACTGGATACAGCTGGACAAGCCCTTCGATGGTAACGCCACTCTTTTACATTATGGACTGTCACCATATAACGCATACAACTAGGAATAGTGGCAATATCAATTTCACACGTATTCATAATGAGATGTCACTATATCCTCAAGCATTTTAGAAGCATAATCATAAGTGTAGTGGCAAATCCAATCCAGTTTCTTTTCTGTTTACCGTTTCTGCCAGACTTCATCGACAGACACACGACTCCCCGAATGCCCTGGCACGACATCTCGTCTGTGGTCCACGGGAAAGCGGCGCGAGACGTGGCCCGGCACTTCATCCAACGCTGGAACTTCACTAAGGTCTGCCCCCTCGAAGACCGCAAAGCCTCTTACTCCACGTTTGCTCTAGGCTGCATCATACGAGTTGTTCTCACTGCTGTCTTTTCTTAAAGGGGGGGTATTATGTAAAATCGACTTTTTCAAGCTTTATATCATGTTATTATGTCATTCCCCCATTAAACACATGCCTGGAGTGTTGCCTTGGCTCATTCACATATTTTTGAGTAATCAGTAAAAACTTAGACGGCAGCCATTTTAGGTGTAGCTATGCCTCAGTCCTCCTAGGAACGCCCCCACCTCCTGGAGACGCCTCTGGACCTTTCGTCACCAGCCAAGCCACCAACCACTGCTCCTCAGCTCAGCAGAGCCCCCTCCCCGCACAGTAGTGTTGTTTAGATGCCACAGCAGTGTGCTGAAGGGGGCGTGTCGGAAAGCTTCTTAAAGAGACAGAGGCCTATTTCAAGACGTTCAGTACAGCCATTTTGAGAGAGCAATTTTATTCAAGGCAGTTATTTTAATTTACTGCATATACAGACCAACAGAAGGTTACGTCATCATTGTAGTATGCTATAGACTGGTGCTATGTGATTGAAAAAAGCATAATACCCCCCTTTAAATGTTCATTATTACTCATTGTGTTTGTTTCTCATGCAGATGGTGAAGCCCAAGTACAGCTCGTATCCAAGCCTTCTCCCGAAGTCCCACAGGACGGCGGGAGAGCAGCGCTACCAGGTGCCCAACTGTGTCAATGCAAAAGTGCAGGTGGGTTTATGAGATTTTAAATTTTGTAGTATTGCAGAATACAAGTTTCACACTTTTTTTTCTTTTTCCTTCTTAAGCATGTGTGTTGCATGTCAATGTCTCCAGATAAATCACTGTCACTGTAAACATGATGTAAATGTTAGTTGCATTTCTATTTTTTGCTTTTTATTCTCAAACTAATAATTATTTCAGAGAGTAAAATGAGCCCCATGCTTTGGGTTGCCACATCCAATGGCTAAAACCAGTGTGCAGTTAACTAAAAGGAATCACAGCAAGCAAGTCGATAAAGGCCTCTTAGATGGAGTTGTAATTGTAGTGACCTTTTCAAACCAGCAAAAGTGCTTGCTCACTCTTTAACCCTGCTCCTGGCTGCCCCATCAGAGTTTTGTTTTATTAAAGTATCCATCATTTTATGTTCTTCTCTCAGATCCTGCGGTCGGCGACAGACTGGTCGGCTGGGATCAAACACCACGAGGAGTCCATCCATAACGCTTATGTCCACGCCATCAAGAACAGCCAGCACTTCGTCTACATCGAGGTACGAATGGTTTTACACTATATTAAATGGTCACACTTGCAATTCACAAGCTCAGTTTCAACAGATCCCAAATGTTTATTTTACCATATCATCCTTAAAGCCACACTTTGGAGCTTTCTAGGTTACAGTGGGGCAAAAAAGTATTTGGCCGAAATCCAATAGAAAGTCTATGGGGAACTAAAAGTAAAAAAAAATGTTTTGCCCCACTGTATATGCTAGAGCAACTATGACACCAAGCCTGTGCCTCATTATCAGCTGGACACAGACAAGGCTATTTTGTTGTGAGTTATCAAAAGAAAAAAGGTTTAAGAAGAAAAGCAAATGTGTTTAAACCTTAAAGCCACACCGTGTAGAATTGTACTCAATAAATACATATTGAAATAGAAGCATTTATTTTATGACAAACATGTGCTTTTGTTGTGAGCGACTCACCTCTCGTAAGACATGAGTGTAACTTGACCAGGAGTTGGGACGTCTCCAGCTCGTCTCCATGGAGATGTGGACTAAAGTCATCAGTATTTGAGATTTACACAGGTTAGGTTCTCATCCAAATCCAGTATTTGATAACTCACTGCAGAAATAGCATATTCTGTGTCGAGCTGGTCATCAGGAGCATGTTTTGTTCTGATGGCAACAGTATAGTCCAAAATGTTACGTAGTGTGCCTTTAAGTTTGGCTTCCTGTAGTCCAGGGGTCTCCAAGAGGCGGCCCGCGGGCCTGAATTATTCAATCCAGACCACAAGGTTCTGAGTATGTCATAAAAAGTAAGTCTCTAGCCCGTTCCTGTGCGGAGTTATGAATTAAAGAAATAACCAGAATGCTCACTCCAGCCACTAGGGGGCAGCTTAAAGAAAGAAAGGAAAGAATTACATGTGTGTCCAGCAGAGGGCAAAAAAATAATAAAACAATATGGTACAAACAACACATTAGAGCCACGTGGTAAATGGACAGTCTCCCCTAGGGCGGCAGTGGCTACAATAGTAGCTTACCACCTACGAGTGTGGAGTGAATGAATAATGACTACAGTGAAGCAGAAACTTGTGACACAGGCTTGCAAAGTGCAATACAAGTGGAAGCCGTTTTTATGAGGCTACAGTCCTGTCAGGCTCATTATTATTCATTTATTGAAAAAACGTTTCCTCAATAGTATTTCCCCAATTAAACCATATTTTACTGGAGCTTTTGTTTATGGACCCCGGCAATACAACCCCGATATATTTTGACCCCCAGGGAAATTCACTCGGAGACCCCTGCTGTAGTCTATAAGCTGTAGTCAATAAGCTGTTGAGGTCCTGTTCCCCCAGCAAATTTACAGAGTTATTTTCACCAACAAAAACAGCCAAAATGAATTGCTTTTGTGGAATTTTTTTGTAAACTTTGGCACAGCTCTTTCACCGTTGACCCAATGCTTGCTTGTCGTCTCGCCTCTAGAACCAGTTTTTCATCAGCTGCGCAGACAACAGATGCGTGTTCAACAAAATCGGAGACGCCATCGCCGAGCGCATCATCAGAGCGTACAGGTAACGGCGACACATGGGCCTGTGAAGTACTGCTCATTTACACTTATTATGTACAAGAAATATTGCAATAAAACGTGTCGATGGCAGCATATGCCGACAATTTACCGACGGATGATTATTAATGCATAAGAGCTAATGTCAGGCTCTTCTTACAAACATACTCACTCAGACAATTTCCTTTAAGGGTCAATAAAGTGAACCTCTTGACTGTTGCTGCATCTGAAACCCTTAAATGATAGCCTCTAAGTACTAACACTAGCAACTAATCCTTAACCTTTCATGGGGTCAACTGTTAGATCTCTATGCAGTTAGTGAACTAGAGCTTCAGCAGCATTTGCCCAATTCGACCGTCCTTACCCAGGGGAAGGGGAAGTGACATCACCAACAGCTGTGTTTCTTCTTCTTTAAAGTTCAGTGCAGGCCAAACAAAAGTGCATACCGCCTACTGTATATTGTCCAACAACAACATAGTGTCCAAATAAAGACATTTAAGGCGGGAAAAAAATGAAACATCCAAATGATCCTTCACATTTCCCTTTATTTTATCTCAACAGCAGTTTCATAAAGCTACAGTCTGCAAATTAGCCATGTGGCTTAAGTTTCTACTAAATGAAAACAAAAGCACAAACTGCTTCATTTAAGCCAGCCATTCCCAAAGTCCGGAACATCGCGGCCCCCCTTGTTGATCCGAAATTCTCTCGGGGCCCCCCAATAGAAAATAATTTATAATATTCATTGGAATTTTCTTATTGTTTTACAGCTAAAATTACATAAAAGCAACATCTAGCAATGAGTGAAGTTTAAAACTGGTTTCAAGTAATACATTATAGCGAATAGATGTATTTTTCCTTTTAAAATATATATTTTATCAGTGTACTTGTTTTCTAGACAAGCTTTTTGGGGCCCCCCTATAGTGTCTCCAAGGCCCCCCAGGGGGCCCCGGACCCCACTTTGGGAACCACTGATTTAAGCGATTCACTGAGGAGGCTCTTTAAAACCATGTGATTGTGCTTTGGGAACGACAACATGTATTTTGTCACTTTTATAAAGTTTGGCTTGTGCAGAATCTTTTTTTTTTTAATTATTTTTATTATTAAATGTGCACCTGTCAATCAACAGTGGTTGCGCATGAATCACTCGAGGGTGGGGGCGAGGGGGGTGGGGAGATTGGCGCAGTGGCTTATGGGATGGCACATAGCTCCTAATCGCCAGTGAGTTAGCATCAGAGGTCCCTATGCTAAAGTGGCTATGATAGTTAGCATCAGAGGTCCCTATGCTAAAGTGGCTATGATAGTTAGCATCAGAGGTCCCTATGCTAAAGTGGCTATGATAGTTAGCATCAGAGGTCCCTATGCTAAAGTGGCTATGATAGTTAGCATACAGGCCACTTTCCCTAACTCCTTCCTAATCAACAACCCAATTCGGACGCTTCTTATCATGGCGGACGCTGACGCACATCCGGTTTGGCGTAAGACCTCTTACCAATTTACTGGTTTCGGATGGAGCATGTGTGTCCTGCTTGTGTGCTCTAATGATTAGCTTTAGGTAAACACATACTAATAATATGTATATTACATATAAAAAAAAAAGTTGTTTAAGAGGTTTTGCATTTTTTAGTATAGTAACAGTAAAATTTCCATGTATAATTGGGATGCTATTTTTATTATTAGGTTTATTTGGGCTTTAAAAGTCACACATAGATTAGTTGAATTGGTAACAGTATTCCCAAAGAGAGTAGGCAGAAGATCAATGTGTTATATTGTACAGATACAGAATGAGTTTGATCACAACTAATTCAATTAATTAAACTTTAGACGCTCCCTTCATTGTTTGGAAGAAGAAAAAGCCCATAAAGCAGATGTCAGGCATATAAAGAATTGTAGTTCGCAGATGTTAATATGAATATGCGTGTTTGTTTATTCCAGGGAAAAGACGAAGTACCGCGTTTACGTTGTGACTCCGCTACTTCCTGGATTCGAGGGCGACATCAGCACCGGAGGAGGAAGTGCCATCCAGGCCATCATGCACTTCAACTACAGGTCAGTGCGGGAATTAGAATTTAGAACGGAACATGTTTCAGCTAAATTACAAAACATGTCCAGTTCAAGTACAGTCGTGGTGGTTTCATGATGTGAGTAAAAATACACTGATATATTACTGGTGAAACATTACTCCGATAAAAGTAAATTACGACAGGGATTAACCTTGTTGTGAGGCAGTTTTACTGTACACTCGCACAGCGCCACCTACAGTTCATGCAAAACATGGCCAAATTTACTTTTTACTTTGGAGCCTTTTTAGAAACGTAGTGGAGTCGAAAGTATCATATAATTTATCTTTCAAAAGTAGTTGAGTAAAAGTCATACATTTTTAACACAAATACAACTCTGGAAAAGTACTTACATTTATTTTCACAGCACAGTAATAACATATGATGAAAATGCATTTTTCAGCTCTGTTTTCATATTATTACCAAGGCAATACTAACTGTCTGTACTGGGTTAGGTTTATGATTTATCATATTACCATGAACTAATATAGACTGACTTGTTTCCAAAACTACTACACTTTTGGTGCCAGGCATTTTCCATCATTGTTTAAATCCACAGTTTGTCACTGTATTTGCCATTTTATTTTATTGTGTTTCTTATAGGGATTAAACAGATGCTATGTATACTGTCACAAAGAATTCTACATCATATGTGATCACACAGTATATTTTGCTATGTGAACTCGAGGCCCATACAATACACAGACTGTGACTTACATTTCTTGTACACTATATTTCAGTTTTATACGGCCCTTCACAATGCAAGTAGAACGCTCCATTGACTTGAAAGTGATTTTCCAACGTTCTACCGGTCATTATTTTCTGATAGAGGACCTCTGAAAAAAATAATGACCGCTGCCAATGGCAACGGAGTTCATGCTTGTCAGGTCTTTCATATCACTCCGTAAGTAGTAGTAGCATCACTATCTCTGTCCCCGTCCCTGCGAGAGAAGTTGGGGGAATCGCTCGTGAAGTTAACGGGAGTCCGACTTTCAACTTACCCAGAGATTCACCCAGGGGCGGAGCTAGACACTCCAATCATCAGGGGCTTAGCCCATAAAGCATTTTGGGTCGTGGGCTGAAATTTACCTGCGATGGCAGGTCTTGCAGTGCATATGTATTTTGTAAACAGGAAAATACTATAAAATGAATAATAATAATGAGCACTTTTATAATAAGTCCTAAAGGTCTGTAGCCTCATAAATAATAATATGGACTAATAATTGTATTTCTTTTTAAAAGTCTAAGCAAGCAGGGCCGCAGCCAGGGGTTTAGAAGTAATAAGGTGAAATTATGTTTATGTGGGGGGGGGTCTGGGGGTCCTCCCCAGGAAATTTTGAATTTCACAGATGTAATTTAGTGCAATCTGGTGTATTTTAGATGAGCATATTCAATTTTAATCTCCTATTATACAATGATGACAATTAGAACATAGGTTACATTATTACTTTACTCTTAAAATACACCATTTTAAAACACTCCCAATTTTAAGCTGGTAATACTTTTACTAATTTATTATATTTCTTTATCTATTGCTTTATTTACTGTAAATCTAAAGTCTTAAGTCTAAAGGAAAAATAACAGAAATTCATTACAATGATTTTTTTTTTTCAACCAGGACTCACTCAGGACAGTATTAGCTCAAGCCAATTATTAACCAGGGCTAAACCAGGACTCACTCAGGACTAAACCAGGACTCACTCAGGACTAAACCAGGACTCACTCAGGACAGTATTAGCTCAAGCCAATTATTAACCAGGACTCACTCAGGACAGTATTAGCTCAAGCCAATTATTAACCAGGGCTACACCAGGACTTACTCAAGACTAAACCAGGACTTACTCAGGACAGTATTAGCTCAAGCCAATTATTAACCAGGGCTACACCAGGACTTACTCAGGACTAAACCAGGACTTACTCAGGACAGTATTAGCTCAAGCCAATTATTAACCAGGGCTAAACCAGGACTCACTCAGGACTAAACCAGGACTCACTCAGGACAGTATTAGCTCAAGCCAATTATTAACCAGGGCTAAACCAGGACTCACTCAGGACTAAACCAGGACTTACTCAGGACAGTATTAGCTCAAGCCAATTATTAACCAGGGCTAAATCAGGACTCACTCAGGACAGTATTAGATCAAGCCAGTTATTAACCAGGGCTAAACCAGGACTTACTCAGGACTAAACCAGGACTCACTCAGGACAGTATTAGATCAAGCCAGTTATTAACCAGGGCTAAACCAGGACTTACTCAGGACTAAACCAGGACTCACTCAGGACTAAACCAGGACTCACTCAGGACAGTATTAGATCAAGCCAGTTATAAATCAAGACTAAACCAGGATTAATTCAGAATAGAATCAGAACCATCAATAAAAAAGCAAATGGCAGGACAAATGGCTCATATGAACATGGACTAAGCTAAAGTTGCACATATTTACTCCAAAACTAAGACAGACTGTACAAAATAAAGTCTAAAACCAACCAAGACTACACCAATCAAGTCTAGTCTTGCACCAGATACTTTTACTTCCAATTTATAGACACTTTCCCTTTTCACAATTGAACCCACTTTTTGCACTGTTACTGAACAAACTGCAGAGCTATTGAAGTTGCCGGCACTTTTTGCAGTGTACTGTATCATGTTAGCAATCCAAACTAAACACAAACACTGAACAGGCAGGTCGTGTCTGAATATTTCTTACCTGTTTCTTGCTCCATTTCTATACTGTCCTCATTCTGGCCTCTGTCCCTCTGTGTCATCTCTCCCTCTTTGTGCTAATGAGCAAACATCATTCAGAATCACATACATATTGTAAAATATTATGTTTCAGTTAAAAAAAGTTCTTGCAGTTATATTATATACAGTATATTGTTATCCTTGTTTAAAAAAATGCCTAATTTCTTCAATAATGCATACGGTAATATTATTATCAGTATCATTCTCAACCATTTTCTTACCTTACCTGAGGACAATTGCTCCATGTCAGTGCTGTCCCTCTCCCTGCCATCTCTCCCTCTCTGTGCTATAAATCCACCAGATCAATTATTAAAAACCCAAAGTTATGACATATACTGTAGTATTATAAATATGTGAAACTGTACTTTGTTGTTCTCTCACCTGGGTTGCCTTCCTGTCATTTTTTGAAAAAGCGCCTGATGTCCATGGTGGCAAGTCACTAAAAATATGCATTATGTTATAAAATTAAGCAAGATTGTAATTAATTACAATAGATAAATGAAGCCCCATACGTTTCCACATATTGTCCATAAAACAAGGCTAATTACTTTTCTCAAGAACGAAACACAAGTAGTGGCACCTTATGATCGCAGCATCAGGATACTAATGCTAATGCTAGTGAATGTAAACACTAGTCACGAGGGGAAAGTTTGCCATCGTAGCTTTCGGGGCACGCAGTTATCGTTCGTGACAGGTTTATGATTGATTACACACAAATGACGCGTGGCCACCACTACCTACGATTTCAGAATCTGATGAGATCATGAGCATGTGCAGACCTCCTCTCCTCCGTCTCTCCTCTGCTCTCTGAGCCGCTGCGTCTGCGAGGCGAGCCCTGCTACGCTCCGGACAGGGCGCGCGCGGCTGGGATCAACAAACAAACACACACACGCGTGCGCGCGCGGCTAAGGTCCGACTGACAGACAAACAGGAGAAGTTCAGGGAAGGGTAATAATTACGGCGTTACGTTGCCGCTTTCGCTTCGTTGTTCTCATATTGAATGGATATGAATGCTTTTACAGCGTGAAAAAAAAAAAAAAACCTGTCCAAAAAAGATCCGGGGCTTTTGAAAAAACATTCGAGGCTTAAGCCCCTAAAGCCACCCCCTAGCTCCGCCACTGGATTCACCACCATTCCTCCTCTCGAACTGCACCTTAAACTAAGTAGCTAGGCTAGCAATAAGTAGCTAGCCGTGCTGCTACTAGCCTCGCCACACTGCCTGGAATCACAACAAACATTGCCAAGCAACGCACAAACTTTTGGGAACTATTTGCCGCGGAAATCATTAAATAAACCTTTCTGCCTTCATAAAAGTGTATGAAGTTTATTTGTGTGTACAGTTGGCAAATAGCCGTATAATAAACGGGATAATGTAGGGAACGCCGGTCATTATCGGGAAAATAAGTACCGACAGGGCGAACTAAGACCGGTGTTCTCTACATTATCCCTTACCTATATATAATGAACTATACCGCAGTTTACCATTATACAATAAACAATATAGTTCACCATAGTTATATTAAAACTTCTACAGTTTATAGAAGTTTTAACTATAGTTCGTTTTTGATTTTCTTCGTCTAATCTATTTCATTGTCTTTGTGAGTATTTACATGCTGCTTACATCTGTATAATTTCCCGCAGGTATACTCCACTTAGGGTTGCCACCTATGTCTGACAGAAAACCTGGACATTTCGGCAACCCAATCAACCATTTTGCTTACAAGCAGTGGCGCCCTTCACACCTAACCCAAGACAAAAATGACCCTTCTAAAGCGAAATTGGACATAACCTTGTGATGGAGCTATATTGGTTTTGCTTTAAGTATTTACTTTGTGGTTAATGTCCAGTGGTGGAAAGAGGACAGAAAATTTGTACTTACGTAAAAGTACAATTACATGGCTGACATTTTACTCAATTACAAGTACAAGAGTGAAGTATTAGAAACTTCACTCTTCATTCAACTGCTCTAAATTGTTTATCTCTAACAAGAATATCATTGCACAGATTAATTCAAAACTACATACTGTAGAATGAGGTGAAAATGCGTTGTTATATTGAGATGCTAATGTTACTCACGTGGGGAGAGCTAGCTCCTGTAAACTCCTCCATATATGTTCTGTGCCTGATTACTGACGCATATGTGTCCTAGTGTTTGTAAGACCGTCTCCTCGCGTTTTCGATAGTACAGTCTCTCTTTCCCCGCGGTAAAAACAAACAGAGCCACGCTGAGTCATAGAAGCGGACGCACGTGCGCACGGCCAAAGAGCGAGGGGAGGAGGCGGGGACGTGCGCCAGAACAGCCAATGTCAGCCTCGCTCTCTTTGAGCTCTGGCCAATCAGAGCAGGGAGCTGCTCTGTGTGGGGCGATCAGCGGAGAAGAGAGAGAGACGGTGGAGGACTGCGCTGTAGTAGTGTCCCGGGAGAATATTTTATTTCCCCGGGACAGACCATTAAAAAGAAGGACAATCAGGTAAAACCGGGACAGGTGGCAACACTAACTCCACTGTAAGAAAAAAAAGCAACAAAAAAAGCTGTTTGGTCTCAAGCCAAAGCCAACATCTTCACTTTGGGTGTGCAGTATAATAAAATTAGAACACACATACAACATAAATAGCTTCCAACCTAACCTCATAAAATGGCTGCAACGCTATTACCCTGTAAACGATTAACTTGGCTGTCACCATCTTTAGAGCGTAAAATCAATAGCTCATTCTTATGGCGAACACATGGCTCCACGTTGAGTTTATCTAAGTTCGGAGTGGCATGCTCTGAATGCCACTCCTCTCCGTCTTCTGTTCCCTTTGTAAACACTGCCCAACCTTCAGCAAACACACCACACACGGAGACATGCACAGTGTGACATAAGGCGAATTCATTCTAATCTTTTGTACATTTTCTTTCCTTTAGGACGATGAACCGCGGAGACCAATCGATCATCTCACAGCTGAGGAAGGAGAGTGAGTAACAAACAGGAAACCATAGATTTAAAGCTTGTCCTTAACTCAAATATCCTTCTTTATCGTCTTTCATCGCTTCATATAATAGGACAAGGTGGAGTGTATCAACAAACATACTTAAACTTATTCAAAACATACACATTTAGTCGTAAAAACCTTTTATCTGAGGAACCTTACATTAAAGGCTTGACATGTACCACTAGCTTTGCTCCAGATGTGCTCCAGCTGCTCTGGTTTGAGGGTTTCGATAAATTTGGGCAAAAACTTGTTTTTATTGGCCACGTTTCTCTTTGAGTTTTAAAAATAGACCTGTGGTTTTCCCAATTTTACAGGATAGAAGGATAGATATGGACAAAATGACCAGGTTTGAGCTTGTTAGTCATTTGATAGTTCATTGCAAGTTTGTCTGTGGTTTCAAACGGACTGCAGACGGTTGGAAAACATTTAGATAGATTATGCTCAATAAAAATATATACATTTGCATGAATGTCTGGAGTGTCTGTTTTTAACTTTTACACTTTGTCGCTGGATCATTTCTCTATTAACACTGCAGACACCTGGAAACAAATACATTGCCTAATCTTCACAATAAGGGGTTTAATCATTGCACTGATTCAAGGTTTCTCCATAGAACTATGTCAGATTCAGGGGTTATTTTCTCACCACATTTTCACTTTAGCAGCACCTGCAGACACAGCATTTTCCAATCTCGTACTTAATATCTTGAGGATTTGGTTTGAAGGATTTCTCAAGATCTTATTCCTCCCGGATTTATTGAGCTTTAAACCACAAAAAACAAGGTGAAATCTGAAAGTTCACAGATTTTTTTTTGTCACTAATAACTAAACTAACGTCAGTAACTAAACAGGATAAATTCCCACAGAGCAAATCTCTGGGTATCGCTTTAGATTAAGGTGTGTTTATTTAGTATTAATAAGCATTAGTAATCATTTTAGAATTAGGGTAAGGGTTTAGGTTAGGGTTAGGTTTAGGGTTGGCTATGAATAAGCGTATTGTTAATGGCCTTTTAGTAAGTTAATACTTAACCAGCACACCTTAATATAAAGTGTTACCAATCTTTGTAAGTAAATTCAAACTTGACTTTGTCCATTATTAATCTAAAAATATGAAATGACGGAAAACTTTCAACATTTTTTTTATCTTAAATATGTCAGTAATCTACAGGCAGAGGTGGGTAGTTACATTTACTCAAGTACATGTACTTGTGTAACTTTTTTGAAGTAATAGTACTTTTGCAAGTACTCTTTCACACAGTACTTTTTACTTTCACTTGAGTAATATTAAAATTAAGTTTTAATTTGAGTAAAATATAGTAACTCGTGCCACTGTGAGCACATCATTAACCTCTTAACCCCCGCCTTAACTTCGCGCATTTTCTCCAGTTCAGCTTTACCCAAATCTAAAAGCTTCTCGACTGGAGCTACAGCCTTTGGGCCAGCGTAACGCCTCATTTGAAAGCTAAGACCCACACAAGTGTTTGTAACTTTTTTGTTGAGTTGTCGCCACATTTTTGTTACATTTGTGAAGCGTTCTTGCCATGTTTTCGTGTTGTTGTTTTTTATGTTGGGTTTGTGTCTTTTTTTTTTTTTTTTGCTTTCTTCCTCGCCTTTTTCCCCCTTGCTTTTTGATGCTTTTTGTCGCTCTTTTGCTGTATGTTCATTCTCGTTTTCGTTGCTATTGTAACACTTTTTTCAAGTAGCTTTTAGATTTGGGTAAAGCCAAACTGGAGAAAATGTGGGGGTAAAGAGATTAAGTGACAAATCTTAATATTGATGCATAAAATAGATTGTGTTACTTAATTCTTCATAATGATTTACTCTTAAGTAATTATTTGGGCCACTACTTTTTACTTCTACTTGAGTATATAATGAGTAATTATTTTAAAGTAACGTTACTCTTACGTGAGTAAATATTTTAGCTACTCTACCCTCCTTTGTCTACAGCAAAAGGTTTAAGTATATCTCTAAATGATTATATTTTCCTATCCACCTGCAGTGTCTTAAATCTATTGTTGTTTTTGTGTGTGTTTGCAGTGGGAGACCAGTGGATGAACTACATCTCGATCGCGGGGCTGAGGACTCACGCCGACCTCGAGGGGAAACTGGTCACGGAGCTCATCTACGTCCACAGCAAGATGCTCATCGCCGACGACAACACCGTCATCATCGGTCAGAGACGAAACCACGAGTTTATACGACTTCATTTCATTCCCGTTTATGGCTGAATCTTTCACTGTGAATCCTAGTCAAACAAGTGCACAGTAATAGGCTTTCATCAAGGAGTCCAGTAATATGCAGCGTGTGTTCTTCATGGTCTTCAAGTGTATCGATGTTTAACCACAAAAACATCTGAGGCACTCTAGCTCTACTCCATGGGCAAGACACTTCACTCGCCTTGCCTCTATAGTATCTGACTGGAATAAGAATAAGAGTGCATTTGTGAGACAGCGGATTTAAATTAGTCACTGGCTACAATCCAGCCTTGCACTTTTACTTCAATATTAATAAACTGTTGTTCAGGATGATCTAAATTGATGTTACAGTGCCCCCTACTGGTCCTCTTCCTATAGACCCTTTAACTGCTGACATCATCAGTGATGTTTTACACAGATTTACTACAACTGAATAATGTGGTCCTGTTGTAGCTTAAGGTGCCAGAACAAGAGGAATGACATTTGAGACGATAAAATAAGATTTATCTGATATTTCCAAAAACAGTTAGACATTTGTTTATTGTTACTATGACAACAGCTACAATGGAAATAGATAGGAATGTAGCTTCCCGCCTCCAGCTAAGCCCGGAATGTTTACAAACAATTAAAGGGTCTATATGTCTCATTAAATATTCCTTGAACGCCGGAACAGGAATATTCATCGTTCTTCTTCTTCTTCTTCTCCTGCTGTTGTTCAGGCTCTGCGAACATCAACGACAGGAGCATGCTGGGTAAACGGGACAGCGAGGTGGCGGTGATCGTGGAGGACTCGGAGACGACGGACTCTGTGATGGACGGGCAGCCGTATCAGGCCGGGAAATACGGCCTGGCCATCAGACTGGAGTGCTTCAGGTGCGGCGGGAAATCTGTTTTTTTTTAATGATTTATTTTGTAGCCTTTGGGATTTACTTGGAAAAGTACAGCAGGAAATGATGTAAAGAGTGAAAAATTTACAGTATCTTGTCTCTGTGGGGAATTTTTATGTTTAAGATGTGTTATATGTTTGCTAAACTTGACAATGTAAGTCAGATTTGCAAGTCTTTAAAAAGATGGAGATGCAATTCAAATTCATAATGTTTGGCATATTTACGATCGTTGCACGTTTTTCTTCTCTTCAGGATGATCCTCGGGGCGAACGCTGACCCGTCCATCGACGTCTCGGACCCGATCAGCGATACGTTTTATAAAGAAGTCTGGATGGCCACCTGCGCTCGCAACGCCACCATCTACCAGAGGGTACGGCTGCAACTTACGTTTGTCTCTGCTTTGTGGTGAAGGCTATTTGAGAGTTGAAATGATCAAGGGAATGTGTGGATATACTTTAAAGAAGGATTTAATGTGATTAAATGCTCCTAAAGGCACTTGAAAAATGATATGGGCATTTTAGAGCAACAGTATGTTTTGTAAGATACAAGAATAATTCAAATCACAATTCATCCTGGGTCACCTTTACCGCAAACAGCGAGGAAACTTCGTTCTGCGGAAGGAGGCGCAGCACCCTCCACCACACGCCTCACCTCCACCTGCCCCTCACCATGTAAACACCAATGGCCGCGGGCTGCTCTGCTTTGCGACGACGACACTGGAGGCCGCCATTGCTGTAGTACCGCCATATAGCCGCTAGTCCCCCATTGGAATCCATTGCACTTTAGACACATTAAAAACAACTTTAATGCCCGGGGCCTAATTTTTTGGAACTGTCTACAGCTAGATATTCCTCCTGTGATTACGCTGGGTTAGACACAATCAGAGGCACCGGGCTGGTTATGGTAGGATAAGTTTTAGAAATCTCGTACTTAATGAGGGTCGGACTGTTGGCATTGGAGCTGCGCGAGCTACACGTCACACAAGGGCCGAGTCTACAGTGAAGATCCCGCCCTTATGCCCTTATTAGGAACATGCTTCGTCAGAGCTGGGGAGGAGGAGTCTGTAAATCCTCAAACGTGGTCATTATGGTAAACGGGGAGGAGTGAGGAGGAGTTGTATATTATTTGTACACTCTATGGTAAACACTAACACGTGCAGAGGTCGCAAATGTTTGAAGCAGCAGACCCAGCAACAGTTAGCGGCTAACAGTTTAGCATTATCATAGAAGTTTAGAAAAAGATCATGAAATGAGAAACATCTGACAGACCTGCTCTGATGCAGCTGAAATCCTCATGAAATGTCGGTGTGTTTAATAATCCAATATCTACAGGAGCTGTCAGGTCTTTTTTTTCCTTATGATTAAAAAGCAAATCAGGCACGGGAGGCTGAGGCGTTCAGAGACTTTCATGAAAGTTGCATTTCAGCAAATAAATAAATGTCTCAAAATGTTAACTTTGCTACAAATCTTATTTATGCTGATAAATGTGTGTTTCACACAAGAATGAGAGTTACGTATCTCATTGAATGCAATCAGAGCAGCGTGTGGTCTATGGTAAAGGGGAGGAGGGGGCAGAGCAGGCTTCACTACTGACACAAAAATTCTAAAAGACATCGCTTAGTGCAGCTTTAAGAAAGAAAAATGAATTTAGACATTTAATATACAACTGAGAGTAGGTTTGTTTTGGGCTTGGATAAAATAAAACGTCTTATCGCGACTAGAACAAGCACATTGTTTCTTAATTCAGATCATTCCAAGTGAAAAATAATATCTTTCAAATGTAAAAGTCGGCTGTTTTATCGGCTTTAGTATTTTCACCTCAACTTAGATTAGTTCAAACCTACTCAAATTCAATGAAAAGTCCTTTAATTCAAGCGATTTTAGGCATTTTACCTCTTTTAAGATGGTCATTTTCCCAGTGCACTTGAGGATCATTGCCTTTCTTCCTTACTTTTTTGTTCTCTGGCCATTAATAATGAACATACAGATTGTTTTTCTTCAAACATGATCAACTTTTAGCTCACGTACATTTCATGAATCAATATTACACTCACATTCAGCCGTAGCTACTTGTATTTACTCGTATCCTAGAATCCTATTGAATGTTATTTTCCGTTGCAGGTTTTCCGCTGCCTCCCGTCCAGTGATGTGCGGAACATCACGCAGCTGGAGGGATTCCTGTCCAAGCATGGTCTCGACAAGGAGGACCCGGCCCGAGCCAGAGAGGAGCTGAAGAAGATCCGAGGGTTTGCGGTGCAATTCCCCCTGCAGTTTCTGGCCGAACAAAACCTCCTGCCCCCCATGGGCTCCAAGGAGGCCATGGTGCCGATGGAGGTCTGGACTTGAGCTGCAAAACAAACAAACAAAAAAAACGAGAAGAGGGTCAGACAATATGGCGCCATCTGGAGGTTGGAAGTGTCCAAAAATCACATATCAATTAGCAGTTTCCGATTACATGACAATATGTATGGGAATTGTTCTGTAATGGCATATTTTGCACCAAGCGAGGCGGTATCTGTGACTCCCCTAGCCCCTGTTTTGGTTCAAAAAGCTCCCACTTCCTCTCTGTTGCTTCCCCCCTTTCTTTATCTCACTTACCGCTGCGGGCACAGGCACCAGAGAACACTACATGACACTAGTGTTTTGTCAGGACATCTGAACTTAGGTTTGCATCAAATTTACTACGTCTGTATGAAAGTGCCGTGCGTGAAGTCTCTGTGTGCGCTGTATCATCAGTCGCATAAGTACACATGATAAAAATCACAAATACAACGCCATCACGCTCTAACGGAAGTGTCAATACAATGGAAGTGCCGATCCGTGGCAAAAAGAGGCAAAAGTGGGCGGAACAAGGTGAATAGGAAGCCCCCCCCCGCTCCACACAACGCAAGTGATGAAGAGTGAGTGTAACTTTAAAATCAGCGACTGTCTTGTGGGGTAGAAATCAATATACAAAGGAAATTGCCAAATCCAGTGCCTTTTCATTTCTAGCAGGAGCTGAAATGGGCCCCTCGTCTTTTATACGTTCCTGTCCGAAAGCCTTGTACTGAAACCAGGTCAAAATGTGCCACTGGTGCAGTATTACGCGGGATTTTCTAAGCCTATAATGATATACAAGTCAAGCAAAGCTACTGAAATTGAATCCACGTGACATTTTATTACAGCAACATGAGCCAGTGATTCCCAAGACTTGACATATGCACCGTTAGGCCTCTCACAATAACAAAATCTGCAGTTTGATGTATATCGGCAGGGAAATATCGCGATAAATGATAATATTGAAGACCTTTTTATGCCTCAGAAACGAAAAATGACAGAAAAAGCTTAGTTTGAACAGTACTTTCTCTTAAAATATCCTGCAATAAACATGAAATACACAGACTTCGGGTAAAAAATGAAGTACTACATTAGAAAAATGGGGGGGAAATGCTAATAAATGTACTGACGATAAATATTGTCATTTATCGTGACAACCCTATTCACCATGAAATACAATTTTTTTTCCAATTCACACTTCTTATGAGAAACCTCCAAGATGGCGTCACATCCGACTCCCCAAAGCCAATGAACAGAGAAGAACTCGAAGGGAAATAAAGTTAAATCCATCTGTGGAGCCTGATGGATTGTCATTAAGAAGAAACCATGAAGGAAACACTATGCAACAGCGGGGGCAGTGAACGCAGCTCTAACGACAGACACTAAAAAAGTGTGTGTTTGAAGCCTTTTTTGTTTTATCTTTTTGTTTCGACAAAGTGCCAAAGACATTGCTCTCCTTCGTCTCACTGTGGATTTAAGCCTGAAGTGACCTGCTTTAAAAAGTCTAACTCCAAACCAGTTTCTGTTTACACTGCGCTGCATTCCAGGGACGGACCAAACATGGGAAATTTAAGCTATTGTTCATCCTACACCTTAATTTAAATGTTGTTGTTTATTTTCTGTGGTATGTTTCTGCAAATCACTGATAGGGTGTATAGATACAGACGGCATCTTTGGAATTTCTCTCATACTATGGTCATGTTCGAGGCAGTTAGAGAGGAAAGAAACCGAACTTTCTCCTATTTCTCTACCATTACGTCAGCAAACGCTCAATTATGAATATATTTTCAACTAAACAAAGATACTGAGACATAGGAAAAAGGAGCAAAGTGGTTCAACAGCCCATAAATACGTTTTAAAAAATGGCAATGCTAACCAGGAAGCTAATGTTAGCTTCACGCCACTTGCTAACATTTGCGACAAGTGCCGTTTTTTTTAGCTTCTACTGAACAATTTGCAGTGAAAAAACATCCATATGGACCCGATTATGGCTTGGTTTTATTGGTGTTTGATAAATATGTTTATAGTCAGCCAGAAAGCTGATAAAAAAAAAAAAGAGTGAAAAATTGACGGTGGTTGTCACTGTAACCAAAATTGCACTCAAGTAACCAACGTTCATGGTTATAAATAGCACTGCATCTAAACTGTAGTTGCCTTAAGCTGCACATGAGGGCACCGGCACTAGTGATTTGAAAGCTAAGAACCTCCAGAATTCAAGCCATAACCACGGGAGGCTTCACGAGCGCTAATTACGGCATGATTGGGGACACACGCTGCGATTGTGGAAGTAGGTTTCAGCCAAAGGATCTGGCAACGCTAAATCAAGGGGCTCATTCTGCTTTCCGATTTGAATAAGGGTCTCGAGAACCAAATTATGAATATATTTTCTACTAAACAAAGATACTGAGACATAGGAAAAAGGAGCAAAGTGGTTCAACAGCCCATAAATACTTTTTAAAAAACGGCAATGCTAACCAGGAAGCTAACGTTAGCTTCACGCCAGTTGCTAACATTTGCGACAAGTGCCGTTTTTTTTTTAGCTTCTACTGAACAATTTGCAGTGAAAAAACATCCATATGGACCCGATTATGGCTTGGTTTTATTGGTGTTTGATAAATATGTTTATAGTCAGCCAGAAAGCTGATAAAAAAGGGTAAAAAATTGACGGTGGTTGTCATAGTAACCAAAATTGCACAGTAACCAACGTTCGTGGTTATAAATAGCACTGCATCTAAACTGTAGTTGCCTTAAGCTGCACATGAGGGCACCGGCGCTAGTGATTTGAAAGCTAAGAACCTCCAGAATTCAAGCCATAACCACGGGAGGCTTCACGAACGCTAATTACGACGTGATTTGGGAACACACGCTGCAATTGTGGAAGTAGGTTTCAGCCAAAGGATCTGGCAACGCTAAATCAAGGGGCTCATTCTGCTTTCCGATTTGAATAAGGGTCTCGAGAACCAAAACACACGATGTCAACACGAACAAAATTAGCGTCATGTATGAGGAAATTACAATTGTCCAAATGTATTTGATTTGGACATGTTTACCTGCATATCTTGGGACACAGATGGTCGTGTTCATGAAATATTTCCCCAAAAAATGTTACATAGCGCCCCTTTAAAGCAGCATTGACATTAACCATACAAGAGAGTGACTGAATCCTAAGAAGTGGGAAGTCTCAATGAACAGGACTTATGATCACTCACACTTTGAAAACTATCATTCCGTATCTATTGATTTGCAGAAACATTACTTGCATCTCTGTCGGGGGGTTGTGTATTTAAAATCTGTAAAATCAGATTGTCCTTAAATGCATCATTATTTATGCTTACTACTGTTTACATTGCTTCACATGTTTCACGAGCTGCATTATGTTTCCCGTCTAAGATAATGTTATTATAATGAGAAGAGACCTTTATTTTGAAATCGTCGTTTACATGGAATGATCTGTTGTCATTAAATCTTGGGTAATTTTTTTTTTCTACCTTGTGTCTGAATTTTGCATTGTATTTTTTTCCCACACATCATTGCATGTTTTAATTATACGAAAAGTCACTATTAGCTTTTTTTCATCTCATAGAACCATTTTGTTTAATCACTTTGCCACTTAATGCAGTCTCTGTCCTGGTTTTGTTCCGCTGTAATCCTGATCTGGGCCTCTTTCAATTCCCCTTTCAAAGAATCTTAAAATATAAGCCTGGTTATTCAAATAATTTCAGATTTAAAGGGGAGCTCTATGAACTTACATGGCCTAATAAAGGAATTATTAAGTGTAGAAATCATGAAGTCTAAAACTGTAAAACTTAAAGCAACACCGTGTAACTTTAAATAGAATAAAATACAAGCATTTATTTGATTACACATATTTTATTGTTAGAAAATATATAAAAATGACCAAACAAACCTCTCCTAACATTTGACTCTAACTTTACTGGGAGCGTCTCCAGCTCGTCTCCATGGAGATGTTGACTAAAGGCAGCCAAATACGAGATTTAAAAAGGTCAGGTCCTCATCCGAATCCATTCTTTGATTACCCACTGAAAAAAATAGCATTTCCTGTGTTGAGGTGGTTATTAGGAGCATGTTTTGGATTGTGCCTTTAAGTTCTACCACGCTAACCTAGTGCAGAAAACGCTAACTAAGCCTAAACGTGGCTAAAATAACTCAAAACCAACCACATTGAGTCTATAGGGCTCTACGGTGTTACGTCACAAATGAAGCGGGGGTGAACACAGCGCTCTCGCTTCATCGAAAACAATGGGAGACGCTGATATTTGGTGGCTGTTTGAGAGGATTTATTAAGGTGAATAATTGTCGGATTGTGATGAAATGTGATTATGATAACCTGACTATTGAGGCAAAAGAAATTGGACTTAATTGGTCTCGATGAATGTTTGTACAAACAGAGGAGTCTAGTACGCGTCGCTAATCCATCGTAACTTTGTGTTGAATTTCACGCATTTATGTTTCGCCTTTCGGGAAATAATCATGATTTAAATTAAACGTGATGCTGACGAGAAAATCTTTTAGAAGCTTTTAGGCGACGTTCTGTCTAGTTTATTCAGCTTTAGATTTAGCTAAAGCATGACTTACTGTAGCTAACACATGTCATGTCATTAAACATTTGATTAACAGTTTATTTTATGTTTAAAGCAAAGTAAATGGTAGAATTTAGAGCCTGATGTGTCCGGCACAGTTACGTTAAACTTTAAAACATAATCCACACATTTAGATCTGCAGACGTCGATTCTAATCATAAAACTTACTCAGTTTACAAGATTGAAGCTGTAGTTCCGACAAAATGGAACATCCGACCACACAACAGCTTTTAGGCAGGATTTACTGAGAAAAACTAAATTTATCGAACACAATCTGTCACTCACTCAGAGGCAAAAACGCTGTTTAATACCGCCATTGTTTTCACCTCCACATGTGCGGCGCTCTGAAACTACCCGAATTGTTTCTCATTCTGATATTTAAACTTAGAAGACCGCAAACTCTATAAATATACTTCACTGTCGAGGGCGAAATTATCCAAAAAAGCAAAACTGAGCACTAACATGTACAATCGTTCAGCATATTGTGACTGTCTATTCCCTGCATGACTTTGTGCTACTTTTGGGACATTTTAAATGCATGACTCCGCCCACTGCTCTCAAAGCATGAGCCTGATTGGTCACGTCCTGTTACTGTTCACTTTGAGTGTTTGATGGCTGTTTGTCTACCTCTGTGTCTTTGAGCTTTTCACTCAGAGTATCTTTATTTGATTACGGATGCGCCATAAAAACAAGCGACTCTGACTCCAGCGTTTCCAAAGTTGCATATGAGCAGTTTAATCATCCAAACAGATACCAATGTGGTGTGTTGACTAAGGGATTATGCAAAAATGTGAAATATTTTAACTTGTTGTCTTATTATTTCACACATAGTTAAGTAATTTGTTATTTGTTGTGATCTACGGCTGGTTTAATCTACGCAGCATGGATAGTTTTGCAAATCTGTGGCGCCTATAACAAAAAGGTATTGGATTCTTGTACCACTAGGACAGTGTCAAAGTAAATGTGTCATTAATATGAGTAACAAGTTTCAAGAAATCTGTCCATGAGCCTTTTTATGCGGGAAAAAAACCTTGATATTTGTGCGTTATTTACCTTTTTGTGACCCAGTCGCTACAGTAGGGGAGAGTGGGGTAAGATGAGCCACTTTTTGCTTTGGTGGTTGTTGTAAAAACAGTAAACAGTTGATGCTAAATTGTACTATTTATACACATTTTGGGATGTTTTCTATTCTTTTGCATCTTCAAAAATCATCTGAAGGATATGGTTTTTAAGATTTTGGTCTTCAAAAAAACATTATATTTATATTACATCTTATTTTACCCCCAGAGTGGGGGAAGTTGAACCGGATCTTTGGGTAAATTGAATCACCAGATTTAAAGGTGAAATTAATACTAAACATCATGAAGGCTCATTTTTTACGATTCACGATGTCAGCAGTTTAGTTTAGTTTAGTTTATTTATTTGTTTGAGCAGTTAACCTGCTCAAAGGGAGTGGGCTGAAGCCAAAGGCTTATAAGCGCCCACCCCAAAATAAAAATAATAACATTACATTTAATATTTACAGGTAGCAAATCATAAACAAAGGAACATAGGGCAAAGTAACAATAAATGAAGAATAAAACAAAAACAACAGCAAAATAAAGAACAAAAGAATGTGCTACTTTTATGTTATAAAGGTTCATTAATACATATTATACTCTGAGATCTTGCCACTTCCCAGTTGTCATTACCATTCTTAATATAATTTAATTAGGGTTTAATTATCATTATTATTATATTTGTTTAATTGAGTTATATGTGAAGTATGATGTAAGACCTGCATAATGAGGTGCATTAAAAAGCCAGGGTGTAGAGCCAGTTGAAGAGGGCAGTAACTCCCCCTCAACAAACCCCCACCCAGCTGCCCTAACAGCTGATTTGTAGATGATGTTCCTATGCTGAGTGGTGCATTAAAAGACAAGGTTTTGAGCCCGTTGGGAGGGTCCCTCTCAACAGATTCATAACTTGCTTACCCTAATTCTCAATTTGTAAATTTGAGCAATAGAATGACAACGGTTCCAAGCAGCAACACTCTTCCTTGATTATAGAGGAAACACACATAATTGATCCTACTGCGCCTCCTAGTGGCAACACATTTCTTGTTCTCTGTATGTTTCAAAAGTCTTTTGTTTGTATTTATATTTGAACAGGTTGATGTTTGAACATCGTTTCAACTCCATTTCCAGTTTATTCCACAATTGTACACCATTAACTGTTGGGCTAAAACTTTTCAAAGTTGAGCTATGTTTCTGAGTCCTAAAGTTTAATTCGTCACGTAATTCATAACAACCAGTACGTTCTTGGAACCTTCTTTGTATTTGGCCCGGTAACAGTTTGTATCTTGCTTTGTATAACATCTGTACAGTTTGGAACTCAACAATGTCACAAAACTTCATGATCTTTGATTTTAAAAATAATGAGTTTGTGTGGTCCAAAAACCCAACTTTATGAATTACTCGGATAGCTCTTTTTTGCAACAATACTATTGGTTTTAATGTGTTTTTATAAGTAGTACCCCAAACTACAGTACAATAATATAAATATGGCAAAATCAGAGAACAGTATAAGATATGTAGAGCTTTGATGTTTAAAATGTGCTTTGCTTTTGCTATTACTGAAATGCTTCTAGAAATTTTCGTAGATATATATTTAATATGAGCTTTCCAAGTAATTCTGTCATCTATAATAACACCAAGGAATTTGATTTCATGCACTCGCTCTATGACAACACCCTCTATCTGAATTGCTTCCTGAGCATTGGAATTACAGTTGCCAAATATCATCATTTTGCTTTTACTCAGATTTAGAGATAGTTTATTTTGTTTGAACCACTTATTGACACTTTTGAGTTCCAAGTTAACAATCCGACACAGTTGCTGTAAGTCGTCACCTGATGCAAAAATATTTGTATCGTCAGCAAACAAGATAAATTTAAGTACTTGAGACGTTTTACAAATGTCGTTAATGTACATGTTAAACAATTTTGGGCCCAGAATGGAACCTTGAGGTAAACCACACACAATTTGTCGACAACTCGACTGATAATCACCTATTTTCACACATTGTTTTCTATTTTTTAAATAACTGGTAACCCACTGTAGAGCTACCCCCCTAATCCCATAATGTTCTAGTTTATTAATTAGTATATCATAGTTTATTGTATCAAACGCTTTACTCAGGTCAATAAATAACCCTATTGCATATTTCTTGTTATCTACAGCATTAGTTATTTCTTCAATTATATCAAAGAGCGCGTGTGAGGATGAGTGATTATTCCTAAAACCAAACTGATTGTCCGAGAGTAAATTACACCTTTCAATAAAGCTGTCAAGTCTAGAGTTATAAACCTTCTCTAAGATTTTTGAGAATTGCGGTAAAAGGGAAACAGGCCTGTAGTTTGTGAAGAGATGTTTATCTCCTGCCTTGAACAGAGGAATCACTTTTGCTACTTTCATACTTTCAGGAAATTGTCCAGTTTGCAGAGACAGGTTACAGATGTATGTTAACGGCTTAGAGATACTTTCAATAACACTTTTTAAAGTTTTCATATCCATGTCATAATAATCTGTCGAGGTTTTATTTTTACACCCTTTAACAATGTCCAGTATTTCCTTTTCCTCCACAGGTTTGAGGAACATGGACAGAGGATTTGTGTCTATCAGTTCACAATTATAGTTCTCAACATTTGTAATTTTTGCAGCAAGATTCGGTCCAACATCTACAAAGAATTTATTAAATGTATCGACTACTTCATTCATATTATTTAAAGTGTTATCCTCATCTTTGAAATATTTTGGATAATTAATTGTTCTCGGTTTATTTCTAATTATACTATTTAAGATATTCCATAAACCTTTAATATTATTCTTATTGCTATCTAACAACTTATTATAATAATCCTGTTTACATTTTCTAATGATACCTGTCAGTTTATTTTTATATTTCTTATATTTATCCTCAGCTTCTTTTGTTCTATCATTTATAAATTTTTTGTAGAGTGAATTTTTTTTCTTGCATGCATTTAGTAATCCCTTAGACATCCATGGGGTTTCTTTACCCTTTCTGTTTTTACAATATTTTTTCATTGGGCAATTTTTGTCATATACTTTATGAAATATTCGCGTAAACTCATCATATGCCTTATTAGTATCATTCTCTCTGTATACAATACTCCAGTCTTGAGCTAATAGTTCCTTTTTAAATACCTCAATAGTTTTTTCTGTTTTTACCCTTCTAAACCAATAAATGTTTTCATCATTAATATTTAAATATCCATTTTTGTACAATACAAAAACTGGCAGGTGATCACTAATATCATTTATCATTAAACCACTGACTGTATCACTATCTATTTCATTTGAGAAAATGTTATCAATCAAAGTCGCACTGTGGGTTGTGATTCTACTCGGTTTGGTTATTAGAGGAAACAGACCTATACTAAATAAAGTATTTATAAATTCATCCGTCTTTTTATGTTTATATGGATTTAACAGATCGATGTTAAGGTCTCCCCCCACAAACATGACTTTATGATTTAAACCTGAAAAGTGCTCCTCCATCCAATTAGAAAAAACCTCTATAGACCCTTTAACTGCCTACATCATCAGTGACATCAGCTGGAGGCAGGAAGTGATCAAGAGAAATAAGATTAAACTAAAACTAGCGATTTTAAGTGTAAAACTACAACTGAAAAATGTGGTCCTGTTGTGGCTTAAGGTGCAAGAACATGAGGAATGACATTTGAGACGATAAAATAAAGTTTATCTGATATTTCCAAAAACAGTTAGACATTTGTTTACCGTTACTATGACAACAGCTACAATGGAAATAGATAGGAATCGAGCTTCCCGCCTCCAGCTAAGCCCGGAATGTTTACAAACAATTAAAGGGTCTATAGGACTGTACATTAAAAGTTTCTGTAATTTGTCATTCATTGTTTCTTATGGAGCAGAGGCTCAATTTACCCCATTATCTCTTCTTTGAGAACACCAAGAGAGTTGTGTTTATTTAAGAAGAAATCTGCCTAAATTATTAATCTGCTTTTATACCTAACTTAATGACCAACCAGCATCAGGAAAAAAAATTACTCTGAACAGCCAGTTTTGTGTCTGTCAAGTTCAAATCATGTAAAGATTAAATCTATAATCTCACATTTCAAGAAAAATGTTTTATTTTACAAAATGTAAGGGTGGCTCATATTACCCCACTCTCCCCCAGATTAGCACGGTGCCATTACTTCCGATTACGAAGGAAACGTACATTTTAAAAAAAGTTCCACAACGCACCTTTAACCGTAAAAAGATTTTATCTGCGAACAGATTTCTTGAACTCTAGGTTACTTTTTGCAGTATACAGTTATTTGAACACACGTGTTACATACTATTACATCATCTCAAATCCTTTCTGAATCCAAATTCCGCAATACCCACAAAAATCAAGCAAAGAGGTAAAAAAACAAACAAAATCAAATTAAGCAGCGGGATCTTCCTGTGTGGAGTTTGTTTGTTCTCCCTTTATCTGCCTGGACTCCCCTGGAAAGGAGATTCTGAAGCTCATTAACACAATCTGTGACGCCAAACAGGGGCGGACTGGCCATATGTCCATTCTGGAAGAGCAGGGCCACTAGCTCTACCGCCAACCGAGCTTTACCCAAATCTAAAAGCAACAAAACCGCAATAAAAATGTGCTGAAAACATGATGAAAACACAAAGCAACGAAAAAAGCCATAAAAAAAGCAATGAAAAACGTCACTTTTGTAGGTCTCAGCTTTCAAATGAGGCATTACACTGTTGCTCTCCAGTCCAGCTTTTAGATTTGGGAAAATGCACTTGGTTAAGGCGGGTGGTAACAGGTGACCATTATATCTTTGTGGAAGTGTCGCATTTACACTCATTTGGGCCAGGCCGGTCAGAGTCCAGGGCCATTTTCCAGTCCCGGTCCGTCCCTGACGCCAAATAAATGAATGCATAGGTGGGCTGACTGATTCTCTTTATCAGGGGTTTCCAAACTCTCCAGGCCACCTCCTCAAAATCACCAGACCAACAACTCTGGTACCCCTACTGAACATTTGGAGAACTATGACTTAATTTCCCCCACTTTGAGAACCCCTGCTCTATTCAACGCCTAATTTTGCCAAAGAACTATATTTGCAATTTCAAACACACAAGGTTTATTTGGATTTTTGGTGGGAAAACTTACTGATACCAAGGACTTAAAGCAGTACTAAGTAACTCTTGCCCCTAGAGGCCGTAAGCGCAACTGCAGGTGTCTTAGCAAGTTACGATTTTTTAACTTATTAAATGTCTTGGACAGTAAATACTACGCTGACAGAAAAGGTGAAGGGTGAGAGGGGTGTTGTACATCCAGTTATACAATGGAAATATTTTTTTTCACTCAAACTTGGCTGTAAATACTGTTTAAGTGGCGCTAGCCCGCAGTTAGCTTTGCCCGTTAGCCTGTTAGCTTCTTCTCCGTGATTCTATTAGTGTGTATTGGTGGCTCCGCTCCGGTGGCAGTCAAGTTGCAATAGGTTGCGTTCACGTTATAGAATTCTATTTCAGTTGGAGGGCAGGTGCCAATACAACTCTATGGGAGAGAAACCGTTTTTGAAAGAAATTTCCAAAAAGAAAATGTCCAAATGTTTTCTCTGATCATCATGTGACAGTGATTGGATTCACAAACCTGACATGTGAATTTTATGGCTGAAAGTCCTTTCTACTGGCCAACATCAAGCACATGTTTTTGAATATTGTCTCCACTTTTGGACGCCTTTGTGAGGAAATAATTAGACATATGTTCATATGTGCTGGAAGATATGACTTTGAACTTTGTGACAGCTTTTGTTTCATGTGAATTGGCCCAGTAATTACAGAGAAATTAGCAATGATTTAAGACTATAAATCTGCATTTTGAGCATTACTATGGTTACGGCCATGGAATTTTCAGTTGCCCTCCACCTTAATTTTAAACTATGGGCTCTTTAGAATGTTGTGATGTCACGTGAACGCAACCTATTGTGGTTTTCTGGCCAGAGACACCAGGGGAAGATGAAAGACCCCCCAATCATCCCATTAACACTTGTATTACCCCCAGAGGGACTACGGAAAGGATTTATTTAGGTAAACACGTTACTTAGTACTGCTTTAAACTATACCTATGACGCCATTATGAAACAAGAGTGTAATCAAATATGATGATCGCGAGCCTGAACGTTAGATCTGTATCTGAATCATTGCTAAACGTTGTTAAATGTGAAGCATGGGATGTAGTGGATCTTATGGCTGTACTGTTCTCTCTTGTGTCTTTGTCAAATGCACTATTTTGCACTGTTGGCGAAACCTTGGCACTTGCTGTCATGCGTTGCTTCTTGTAAATCAAATTAATAAAGCGAGTTTTAATACGACATTAATGAATCCACGTCCTCCTCATATAATGATGCAACCTCAACCTGATACATTCAAGTTTGGAGCCGGTGTTGGTTGATGGGCCTAAATGAATGATCAAACGCCCGCGCTCATACTAATAAATCGCTTTGCAAGAATTGATAAATGATGAAGTCGGAGAAATAATATTACCCGTTTTTTAATCTTTCATAATCTCCCAGTATAATTTCCTTCCATTTTCTTATCACAGAGGCTGTAATGAGGAGCTGCCACTCACTGGAGGCTCATCTGTGCCGCAGCGCCCGCCTCGGCCACTGGAGGGCGCAACAGGCGTAGATATCGAAATGGGTGTCGGCCCGGACAGAAGCGCCAAAAAAAAACAAAAAAAAGTGTCTCAATGCCCATAATTGGTACTCAGGCTAATTTTGTTGGTCTGAAGTTCTTACAGAGTTGAGTGAGAGGTGGTACGTTACACTGCTACGCAAGGCAAGGCAAGCTTAAGTAAATTAATCATTGTAAAAAGCAAGAGTGCAGATAAAATACTTTCAGTTGTCATATTATTAAACTTATTCATAAATGGGAAGAATATTTACTCAAGTACAAGTAAAAATGAATATGTGAATGAATACTTAAGTAAAAGCAACAACAACAAAAGTACTTGGGGAAAATGTTTTATTTATTTATTTATTTATTTATTTATTTATTTATGTGTTTTTTCAACATGTAAATGTGCCAGAGTCTCATCCGTAGTCCCATGGCAGGTTGATGTCAAGACAGATAGAATAGGACACACAACAGGCACAAACACACAACAAAAACACCATCACAAAGACATAAAAGGACAGTGATCCATCCATCCATTTACTCCCACTTGTCCGTTGCCGGGTCGTGGGGGCAGCTGTTGGAGCTGCACAAATCACATAGCACCAGCCCCTATGGCTCCTCCTGCAGGTGGTGGGTCCACAGGAGGACGGCCTCATGGTTCTAACCGGGCCTGTTGGTCTCTCATAAGGGGCTTCTGAACCGCTCTTTGTCTGACCCGTCACCTAAGACCTGTTTGCCATGGGAGACCCTACCAGGGGCACAAAGCCCCCGACAACAGAGCTCCAGGATCATTCAGGCACTCAAACCCCGGTTCAAGGAGGGACAAAGGACAGTGAATGATGAATAATAACAATATAGTATTATGTCAAAAACCACAATCTTCCACAAAGCAAGACACTCATCAGTGGTTGGTGACTTTAGTCCATGTTGTGTCTGATTGTCTTCACAGAATTACTAAAACTGTGGAATGAGGTTCCTCAGTTCTGTTGGGAGTGTGCTGCGCGTACTGTTACTTGAGTACTGTGAACAACTGTTTCTGAAGTAAAAGGGGCACAAAACACAATCTACACATACTTAAAACTTACTCACAGTGGCACAAGTAACTTTTTTTTTACTCAAATAAGAGTAAAGATACTTCATTGCAATATTGTAGAAGTAAAAAGTACTGAATTATACTGTACATGCAGAGGTGGGTAGAGTAGCCAAAATGTTTATGTAGTAAAAAGTAAAAGTGACCCAAATGAATACTTAAGTAAAAGGGAAATAAAAGTACTTGGAGAAAATGTTACCTGAGCACTGTGAGTAACTGAGCGTAAAAGTCTGATTTATGTTTCTGTTGTGACAAACATTTTGAGAGACAAAACGAATGTAAAAATCCTAATATTCACAAAGAAAATAACATAAAAATGTATTAAGATATATATTTCTGAAGTAAAGGGGACACGAAACACAAACTACATGTTTAACATGTTTAAGGTCGACATGAAGCTTCTATAACTTTAGCACAAGTAACTTTACTTGTTTTTACTCAAGTAACAGTGAAGATACTGAATGATATAAGTACTCTTATACAGTTTCATCAAAAAGTTACTTGCACTGGAAAAATAATTATAATTTTAAGGAAGAAATGACATAAATATATTTGAATTAAGCGATTAAATCTATAGTTTAAGCACATTTGGTCTAGTCTTAAACATCTTATTGCCAAAGGAACGAGCACATTGTTTCCTAATTCAGATTATTTTGTATCAATTCAAGTACAATATATGTATTTGTAAATGTAAAAGTGAATTTGTCTGATTTCAAGAGGGATATTATGCTTGTTCCATTGGCATTAGCGTCATTTTTCTTATCTTAGATTTGTTCAAACTGACTCAAATTCAACATAAAATGCCTCAAGTCGATGATAGTAGCAATAGTCGTATTAGTGCAGTTGCATTAGTAGCCATCGTAAAAGAGACTTGAGGCTTTCGTGCAAAGTTAACCATTTATTTGAGTACCACAGAGAGTGTAGTTTTGGGTGTGTCTGCTGCAGTGACAGGCGCGGCGTGTGAAGCGAAAACCTGCCTGAACAAGTCGCCCTATTCACAAGGCTCGGAGGAGGAGTCAGACGAACAGACGGGAAAAAGCCCCGTCCCAGGTGAGGCCAGGAAACCTACTGTAAATGATTCTTTTACAGGCTGTGTCTTCTGGGCCTATAGTGTTTAATGGATGTCGTTTTACAGGCAATAAAAACGCACACAAAAACATGACGCTTCTGGCAGTTAAAAAATCATTTGGTTTGGAAATGTTCAATTATGAGGAGCTCGGAGTAAAGCCGCTACTCGTTCACGTCAAGCAGAACCGGCAAAGGCGGCTGGGCATCTATTAAAATTGTCGGCGTATTCTTTACTATGGACAGAAGACGGAGGCTCGTTCTATTAAAATCAAAATCATCTTGTTGGTCCAGCGAGGAGAGAGTAATTTATAGAAACAGGAAGTAGGCGTCTCCTTGTCGAACCAAACAGTGCTCTTGGAATGTTCTTGTCGTCACTTCCTCTGCACAATCTGACTCCTCCTTCTAACACACTGCCCCCCAGTGGCTCCAACAGTAAAGACAATAACAATGGCACAGTAAAATATATATATAATCACCAAAGCCTAATATGATAAAAAAATATGTATAGAAATATTTCCACAATATAAAGAACAATCAAAATGCAACCTGAAGTTCCCATACCTTTTAAGTTGTTTTGTAAAGTCCCGATATGGATTCCGTATTACAAAGTTATGTTTGTGAAGGCTCTCTCTTGTCCATGAAGTATTCATCGTGGTGAAGATTAAATCGTCGACTGGACTGGATTAGGTTGAGTTGAGGACGTTCTTCTTAAAGGTGAATTATGCAACTTTGTGTGCAGATAAAAAAGTTGACATTTATGCGCCTTTTACCTTGTAGTGACCCAGCGGCTGTATGAGTGGTCATCATGGCGCCTTTGCTTTCCATCACAGTGGTCTCTACAACGCTCCAGGACCAATTGTTTTGTAGGTTTTCTGATGCGAGGGTCCGTCAGCAGTTAAAGTGCATATGATTCCGGCTCTGGCTTTTGTGCCTGTGTTGTGCAGCTCGAAATAAAAAAATCAATCAATCAATCAATCAATCAATCAATCAATCAATCAATATGACAGATTTTAATGCTCTTGAAAATATGACTTATTTAGATGGATTACATCAGTTGCATAGTTATCATTTTTTTCAGTGAAGCAGCGATTTTAATGAAGACATGTTGGGCAGAAAAGTTATTTTTATTTGAATTTTTAAGCTGCTGACAGGAAGTGACATAAAAGAAGGTAACATTCCATAGCAGTTTGACTCATTCATTTCCCATTGACTTAACATGGTTGCACGGCAACAGTTTAAAATTGTTTACCTTCTTCGATGTCACTTCCTGTCGGTGTCCAATAAGGAAGTGAAAACATAAACATCACAAAAATGCTCAAACTAAAGAAAACTGGGTATAATCTTTAGCAAAATCTTAAATATAATCGTGTTAACTATGTTTTAGCAAAAACTGTGTCTAATGTGTCAGATGCACTTTAAAACCTTCCAAACAATTGAACCTGGAATGTCCTGACTGCTGTGATATAGGAAAGTAAAGGTGCCATGCTGACCACTCATACAACCACTGAGTCAATTCAAGGTCAAGTTTTCGGCATAGAAAGTTGAATAATGCACCTTTAACTCTTGTGGTCAGAAAATGACAATGTATCCAAAATAGAGCGGTTTTATGCAAGACTCGGGCCCAGGAGGAGGGATAACCAAACCTTTTTTATTTTTTATTTTACAGTATCACTCAATTAGCAAGTCTTTGTTATGCTCTTCTCAACCCAAACCAGTCCAGTCGGTTCACAATTATGTCCTGGTGCACCAACATTTAAATTCTTGCCCAAACTTGAGAGACTAACCAAAAACTTGAGTTGAGTGCTCCCTTTCCTGTCATGGGTAAGACTCTCTACCCCCTCCCTGTTCCTGTAACTGTAACCTGTGTGATCTAGCATGAAGCAAACTAATGCGTGGTTATTGCTTATGACAACGTGACCTTTTCCCTGGGAGACCCTGCACCGCGCGCACCTTTCCTGCTGTCATGAGGCGAGGGCGGGCGGGCGGGCGTCTCGTGTCGAGCGCGCAGCCTCGTCACACACGCAGGCCACTCCCAGGCGCACACAGACGCACGGGGGGGAGACGTACAGACGGGAGCTGGTTCTCGCCGAGGAGGAGGAGGACTATGTAGCAGCAGCGGCGGCGGCGGCGGCGGCGGCAGCAGCAGCACTGAACCGCGGAGGAGCGTCATGTAGCGGGACCGGGACTATCTTTACCCTCCCCTTGTGTTTCCCCTTCTTGTGATTTTATATTTTTGGATGCACCTCTCGCTTTTCCCTGGAGGCAGCAGTAGCAGCAGCAGCAGGCAGCAGCGCGCCGGACACACGCGCGCACACACGGGGCCGGCCGGGGGGTGGAGGAGGAGAGGAGGAGAGGAGAGAGGGGGGTGGGGGGGGGGGATCTCTTCTGAACTGACACGGCGGCGGCGAACGGGAGCGGGACAGGAGGAGCCGTGGGTTACGGGGGGATCCTTTTTCGATGGTTTTTCCTGCGCCCGTCTTGAGATCCGCAGAGAGCACGATGGCGAGCGACTCCCCCGCGAGGAGTCTGGACGAAATTGACCTGTCTGCGCTTCGGGTATGCACACCAGTACCAGCACCTATCCATCGTAGCGCACACACTTGCACTTGAGCGCGCGCACACATACACATACACATACACACACACACACACACACACACACACACACACACACACACACACACACATACACATACACATACACACCTAAGCCTTTTACCTCCAAAGCGAAAGCCACCGCCTTCCTCTCTCAGTCCCTTCGTTGCTTCAGACCCCTTGCTTGGCTCTGGCGCGTGCACGGCAGAGGAGAGGGTGTAAAATAAGCGCGCGCGGGCAGACAGTGGGACCATGTCTTCGCCGATGTGCAGCGGTTTCCAAATGAGCCTCAGCCAAAAGAGCATCTCCCATTATCACAGCGCTCCCGATCCGGTCCAAGTTTCAGCCCCACCACAGCCCGGAGTTATTATGGCCCCAGTTCTCTGGTCCAGGATCTGGATTATAGTCCCGGTTTATTCATGTTCCTGGCCCTCGTACAGATTATAGGCTCGTGGAAAACAGCCACGTTTGGGGTTTTAGCTGCGGTTTAGCTGAGAGGGATCGCTGTGCCCCATTTTTCGCACCTGGACCGAGTCCCTGCATAGCTCTGGAGTGTGAGATGCTTCACGGCTTCATGGCTGTCTCTGCTGTAGTTAGGCCTAGTTTACTCTGGTTGTGGATTGGTGGTCCATTTATAGGCCGTGTTTTGGTGAATGGTTTGGCACTTGATTCAGTCCTCGCTGTTAGACATGATGTCATATGTTTTTGAAAAGTGTTAGGTTGCTGTATTGATGTATAAATTGCAGAGTCTATTTGTGGAAGCGGCCTCGGCAGAAGCGGGTCGTAAACGCATTAAAAAGAGCGTCCTTTTATTGAACCGGTGCGTAACGTGCTCTTTGAGGAGATGCATTTATGTACCATCAAGTCTTAGTGGACAAAAGGAGCCACTTAAGCGCCGGAGCAGCATCAGAGCAGCATCAGAGCACAGAGGAGCCTCTGTGATGAAGACGCGTCTCTGTGACCTGTCCGCTCAAGTGCGCGGCGCTAACCCGGACGTGCCGCTGTTTTTGGCGCAACAGAGATTGAAGGAATCAGGGCGAAGCGTCATTGTCGCGGCTTGTTTGTTGTTGCTGCTTTTTCCTCAACAACTGGCGCGTGATGTGACGTGAGCTTCTGCTGCCGTTCAGCGCGTGAAGGCACGTGCGCGTGCGCGCGGCCGGATAATAGGCCGCCGTGTCTGTGAATGTGGGGCAGTTGATAAGCTCGGCTCAGCCGCGGCTTGACACACTCTCCTCACTTTTACTCGCTTTCACACACGTGCACGCGCACCGGTAGACACGCGGAGCACCGGTACACGCGCGCACGCTCCGAGCAGAGCCGCAACAAGAGCGCGTTCCGCCATTTCGTGATGTGATGGTGGCGACAGCAGCATCAGCAGCGAGCAGCAGGACGCGCGCGGATGTGCGCTCGTGGCAGCGTGTCTGTGTGCGCGAGGAGGCAGTGCAGGAATGTGCGCGTGCCACGGTTATAAGGCACAACGCAGGACATCAAGTGCTCTAGACATTAATGGGTTGGAGAGTGCAGCTGAGTTACTTGAAGTGAAAGGGTCAAGTCTCATCTCTGTCTCTGAGGACACATGAGTCAGTGTCCATCTCTGAGGAGCCGGGCTGAGCTCTGAGGGCCAATCATTTAGGATTTAGACCTTTCAGTTCTCTATGAGCAGGTCATAGGCTCATACAGAACCTGATATAGACAAACACAAAGTTTACATTGATGCATTATAATGATTTCAAATTGTCATTAACAGTAAGTAAAACACCTTAAACTATTCAAACTACATGATACAGCACTGAAAACATTTTGAACATTCCCTGCAGCGCCCCATTCAAGTGCCGTTATCCAGACACTTAAGATCGGTTGAAAATTGCCGAGAACTCTGCCGTACTTCAGTTTGACCTTGAGCAGAAAGGTGAACCTGTTTTTAAGAATAATCCCTAAATCTGTGTTTGAATGTCCATGAAACAGGGCTTTTGTTTGTTGACGTAAAACTTTGAGCCACTAATCTCTGGTGCACCTTCAAAGTTATATGGAAATAAAAGGTCCCTCTGAGTTGGTTAACTTTGGTGCAAAACCCCGACAGGATCAGAGATGTATCTGAACCTGGAGGAAGATGGAGAGTGCACTGGTTTACAGTAGCTTTCCTATTATTATATACAGACGTTCCCAAAGTGAACAGAAAATGGAAAATATTGGAGTTTGACGGGAAATTTGTTTGAAATACTTTAGACAAAAAAGGAACCTTAAAGGGCTAATATCAAATACAAATTACACTTGTTTTTCAGCCAGGAACTAATGTTATATCTCCGTGCAGTGGTTTCCAAAGGCACTGCAAAGGGGCCTCCAAAGGTTTTCCACAAATCAATCACATAAATAAAATGAGTTTATAATGAACTTAATGATATAATATGTAGCTATAATGTCTCATGTGTAAATTCATGATAATAACCCTTTATATATTCTCATAAATGGAGTGATTTATTGTTTTAGTGGGATGTGTTTGAATGTAAGGGCCTCAACACTCGTCGTATTGTTTCATTTGCGCATGTTATTTTAGTAATAATGCGTGATCAGCCCTCTTTCGTGCTCAAAATAATCAATGAAGTTTCTCCGAGTTTTAGAGCTGACGTCTATCTTGATTGATCCGTTCTCACAGTTAAGGCTCAGTTTGTGTGAATCAGGTCTTTGTGAAGAAGCTTTATATCATGTTATTATGTCATTCCCTCATTAAACACATGCCTGGAGTGTTGCCTTAGCTCATTCACATATTTTTGAGTAATCAGTAAAAACTTAGACGGCAGCCATTTTAGGTGTAGCTATGCCTCAGTCCTCCTAGGAACGCCCCCACCTCCTGGAGACGCCTCTGGACCTTTCGTCACCAGCCGAGCCACCAACCACTGCTCCTCAGCTCAGCAGAGCCCCTCCCCGCACAGTGTTGTTGTTTAGATGCCACAGCAGTGTGCTGAAGGGGGCGTGTCGGAAAGCTTCTTAAAGAGACAGAGGCCTATTTCAAGACGTTCAGTGCAGCCATTTTGAGAGAGCAATTTTATTCAAGGCAGTTATTTTAATTTACTGCATATACAGACCAACAGAAGGTTACGTCATCATTGTAGTATGCTATAGACTGGTGCTATGTGATTGAAAAAAGCATAATACCCCCTCTTTAAAATGGCAGGTGAAACTCCACAGGTATGTAACCGGAGAGAGAGCACCGGGGTCACATACCGACAAAATACCATCAATCTACTGTCTACAGTTACGCTGTGATTTTAAGGAAGGCGTAGATAGCAATAGAGCTTTGGATTGTAGCGTGAAAACCGCAAAAAGCCGGCTGGATGTCAGGGAATGCAGGAAGTGTTGGAGACTTTCCATCTGAAGCTTTGTTAGGATGAAACCTGCTCTCTTTCATAACATCAAAAATCCTAATAAACCAATGCATCAGGGACCTGAAAAATGACCTGAAAATCTGAACTTAGGACTGACATTTATTCATAGAGTTGTTGTATTAACCTTTCAGTGCTGTTCCAAATCTCGTGCCAAAAAACCCCAGATTATAATCGCGAATGTGCTCGTCGTCAATTACAGATATCGACTTACTTTCTGCCAGTGGTTGAACCCGATCACGCTGGTTTACTTCAATAGCATCACTGTAGGGGATGAATGCCGTAATTTGTGGTGTAGGACAAGACACTTAAAACTTTGAACAAGCTCTCGTTTCATGCCTAGTTTCCGTTGTTATGACAATGAAAATATTGTAGCTAATACATTCATGTTTTATAGACTCATTCTTCTTCACTTCAAGCACTTTGTATGTTTGCACTGGGGAAATGCCATCGTATCTTATAGACTTATCAAGTTAACGCTGATTTTGAGTCGGCTCGGACTGTCCTGAACTGAGATTGCTAATGGGACAAGCATTAGAATAAGATAAATGTTTACTAAATTTGTCCATAAAAATAAAAATTAACAAGGATAACGTTGGGTTGACCAAAAACGTGTGAAATGTGAAACTACTATTCTTGATTACAATTTACCAGATCAACAATGAAAAGAAATACAGTATATGACTACATTTTGACTAAAACTAAATATGTTCATACTAAAGAAATCTAAACTAAACATTAAATTCAACTAAATTTAAACTTGTCAAACCTGTAAAAAAAATGTATCTGATTGAATATGAAAAGACAAATGCATCTGTAGTATCTGTTGTATGTATTGTTTCACACGTCTGTAAATATACTTGTTTGTTCGATCATTTTTTTATTTAATTTTTCAATTGCACAAAAAGCACAAATTGCAAAAAGAAAAAAAAACATTGAAGGCATTAAGAAAGATCCTCCAATAAGAGAGTCCAAACCTACTTAAAATGAGCAAAGATTACAATAAGCACTTTTAAGTCATTATTGTCTGAGATAAGATGTAATTTTTTTCCAGTGCGTCGTCTTGTGTACGAATTGTACCCCACTGAGAATAATCATCTTAAAGGGATATTTCAGGATTTTTGACATAGGGCCTCATTTCCTAGTTATCCAGAGTGTTATTGATGTCTGGAGATATTTTTTTCTTAAATTCATGCAGTTCTTATATTTGAAGAGTCTAGTGGCGCTAGGCTAGGGCAAGGCTAAAGCATTTCTATGGTATCAGTTAGCCTGCATTAAAAACAGTCTGACCCACTCCACAGTGCACCTGAGGTAAATCACTTATAACATCAGACTAACCATATAAATGTCTGTGTTAATAGAATATTTTTTGAAATATAACTGACCTTGTATCACATGAATTACCGCATTTTGAGGGACTATTTTCTCGCAGATCACTCCGCCGCTGCGTTAGCTTACAGCCACGAAGCTGATGCTGCTCAAATATAAGTTATTTTAAATGCAAAATGGTTAAAATTATTCTATCGACACAGACATTTATATGGTTAGTCTGGTGTTATAAGTGATTTACCTCAGGTGCACTGTGGAGTGGGTCAGACTGTTTTTAATGCAGGCTTGCTGTTACCGTAGAAATGTGTTAGCCTAGCATTAGCCTAGCGCCACTAGACTCTTCAAATATAAGAACTGCATGAATTTAAGAAAAAAATATCTCCAGACATCAACAACACTCTGGATAACTAGGAAATGAGGCCCTATGTCAAAAATCCTGAACTATCCCTTTAAGGAAGAAATGAGATATACTTGAATTAAGAGATTAAATCTAAAGTTTGAGTAGATTTGACCTAATCATAGATCAAATAAAACCTCTTATTATCAATGGAACAAGCACATGTTCTTCATTCAGATTATTTAAGTGAAAAATACATATTTTCAATTTGTGGGATTTCTGCTTGTTCCATTGGCCTTAGCCTTTTTATCCGATCTTAGATTAGTTCAAACCGACTTCAATGTCAAGAACCTTTATTCAAGCAATTGTAAGTCATTTCTCTCATTTAAGATGGTCATTTTACCAGTTTGATGAACGAGAAAGACTAGAATTTTGCACATAAACCAGTGGCAGATGTACTCAAATCAAGGTTTCCATTACTTTTGTATATTAACCCGTCAATATTGGCAATTCAGCTTCGAGTGTTCTCACAACGTAAACTATAGCAACACATACTTTTTTAATAATCACTTCTGTCTGAGTGTGAGGCTGATTCCTCCCATTGATTGACGGTTTCGTGTCTCTTGCAGGACCCAGCCGGGATCTTCGAGCTGGTGGAACTGGTCGGCAATGGCACCTATGGACAGGTCTACAAGGTAAGGGCTCTCCTGACAATCCCTGCGCTGTGTCCCGGTGAAGTCCTGGCCTAATGGCTTTTAACCACAGCTTAATCACAGCGTTTGTGGTGCTGGTTTGGGTTGCATCTGTGTAATCATCTGTGGCTTTATCAATGTCTCAAATAACAGAAACGGGTCACAAAATGGATTAAGCAGAGCAATGGAGTACACTGGGAAAGAATGCCATCTTGTCTTGGATGAAAAATGATTTAAAAGTGCGTGAAATATTTGGATTTGTGCTGATTTTGAGCAGATTTCGACTCTTATTGCCAATGGAACAAGTATGTTTTTTCTTAGCTCTGACCTTGATTGATTGATTGAGCTGTTTATTTGAGCTGTTTACATTCATATTTTCACAGTAATTAAACATTTAATCACAGTAAAGCTCAAAAGGAGTAGGCTGAAGCCGAGCTTATGGTGCCTACCCTTCATTCATCATTATTAATCACCCTCGTGCTATACATATTCAGTGGTAACTTTTAGACTTTTTTTTTTTTTACAACAGCAAGACGATTCAGAATTATTTTTGTTTCCATACGCAAGTATACACAGTAACATGCGAGCACTTGCCTATGAATTACATTCAGTTCTTCTTTCAGCAATACAACAGGATCATATTGACAGGCATCATTGACATTTTACCGTACATTGTATAGGACATAAAGGAAAGCATTGTACCGTTCAGGTTATCAGTGTGTATCAATATGGTGCGAGTATCTGTGTGGTATAATACCAATCATTACTGATGAACCATTAGGTCAGTTGATTTAGTTATTATGAAACTTGTTTTTTATTTTTTTATTTCTTTGTTTTTTTTATTCCTTGTTGTTTTCTTGTTGACATTTACCATCTTCATAACTATATTTGGGTAAGCATTATTTCATGGTTGGTGTATGTGCCCTATTCTGTGTAGTGCATTAAAAAGCCAGGGTGTGGACCAGTCGAGGGGGGTGAGCCCCCATCCGACTAGTCCCACCCGGCTAACCTATAAAGTTGTCTGTATGTAGCCCTTTCTGTGTGGGGCATTAAAAGACAGGGGTCAATAGGCCCATTGGGAAGGGGCCCCTCTAACCAACAGATCCATTCACCCCATCGGCCCAAATTCTCTTTGGTTCTTGTGTGTTGCAGTAGTAATGACCATGTCAATGGCAATGACAACCTTTTTGCCTTATTTCAATTCTTGGGGGGTATTTTGTATTATGTTAAGCAAAGTAACGCTTGTTTCATTCCAAACCTACTCAAAATCAGCACAATTGTCCTAATTCAAGCACTTTTTAAGCCGATGAGATGGAGTTCTAGTGTAAGGTTTGGACATTCGACAAACTGGGCATAATATTATTAGTGTAAAATGGACAAAGTAAATACTGAGAAATTAATCAAAACATGCAGTTGGATGTGCTTTCAGTTTTATGTTTGTTTTTCATTGCATATTTGTCACTTTTTTGTCTCTATTTCACTGCGTTTTTGTCTCATTTTCATCTCGGTTTTGTCACTTTTTTGTTGCTGTTTTCTTGCCCTTTTGTTGATTTTTTTTTGTTCCTCTTTAGTGCCCTTGTTTGTCTCGTTTTAAACTAAAAGCCACCGACCTTCCCCAACACGTTCTTGTGACAAAGTTATTGTCTCCTCGCCCCCATTGCGTCATGCGGTACTTTTTCACCGGAGCGGAGAGAGAGCCTTGTTTCGTTTGCCGAGGTGCAGATAAACATAGACACAAAACCAACAGAGGCCGCGGTGTCTGAGCGAGGCCTGGGAGATGATCCTTTTTGTACTTTGCACTCGAGGCGTAAAAACAGTTGAGTTCAGACAAGCCTCGCATTCCTCCGGGCCGCGCAAGTCTTAACACATGCACAACTCCACGCACACACAGCACTGCACGCCGCAAAAGAAACAGAGACTGGGCTCGTAAACCAAACGCTGAAGCTGACAGCAGGCAATGTGTAGAGTTATATTAGCCAAAACAATACTTAAAGGTGCATTATACAACTTTTAATGTGGAAAAATAAGTTGATATCTGTGCATATTTGCCTTTGTAGTGTCCCAGTGTCACTATGGTGCCTTTGCTTTCCATCATAGTGGTTTCTAAGAGATCACCATGATGGAAAGTAAAGGTGCCAAGCCAACTCATACAGCCGCTGGGTCACTACAAGGTAAAACACGCACAAATACAACTTTTTTTTCTCGCATGAAAAGTTGCATTATGCACCTTTTATGCAGACAAAAGCAAGTACAAACAAGTTGTGTAGCTTTTTGCAGACATTGTACTGAAAGTCCGTCACCACGCTGCACTTTTTTCAGAATGTTATTTTGAAGTAGACTTATATATATTTCAGGATTTTTGACATTGGGCCTCATTTCCTAGTTATCCAGAGTGTTGTTGATGTCTGGAGATATTTTTTTCTTAAATTCATGCAGTTCTTATATTTGAAGAGTCTAGTTGCGCTAGGCTAGGGCAAGGCTAAAGCATTTCTATGGTATCAGTTAGCCTGCATTAAAAACAGTCTGACCCACTCTACAGTGCGCCTGAGGTAAATCACTTATAACGCCAGACTAATCATATAAATGTCTGTGTTAATAGAACTACTTATTTCTCAGACTCATTAGCCAAAATGCCGCACCTACTGCTAAAAAAGTAATATTTACTAAAGTCACTACTTCCGGGTTTAGCGTAGCTGCTGCCCCGTTAGCATTTTTCTCCGCTAACCTGGATGTAGCGATTTTGGTAAATATTACTTTTCTAGCAGTAGGTACGGCATTTTTGGCTAATGGGCCTGATAAATAAGTATGTTCAGTAACTCTCTGTTGAAGTTCAGAAATATTGATTGTGGTATTAAAGAGTTTTTTGTAGTTTCTGTGGACCCGGAAGTAGAACTGTGTACGTATTGGAATCTAATTTAATGCTTTTCAATGACTTTAAGGCCCTAATTTTGGCACTATCAACTTAATTTCCCGCAGAACCCTATCTTACTGTACCTTGAGTGAAATTTACAGAAAATGAACGATGAATTGGCAAACAGCATTTTGGATTTATTGTTGAATTATTGCTAAGTCCGGAATCCAGTATTTGGAGCAGAAAGACTTCTACTAACTAATCGCCTTTTTGCAACGATCCTGTCGGGACTCTGGGACCAACAATCGTCGGTCTGTTGTGAGACGCTCGGCCGCATGCCAGCCCAGTGACACGATTTGAAAGTCAAATTTAGAATACAGGTTGGATCAGTGTCGTTCGGAGCAGGTGACAAAATGTGGGCACTGTTTGACAAGATGCGAGTTCATTCACAAAAAGGAGCTAGTTCACACGGTTGCTGTAGAAAAGATGTACATACAAACCATTAAGGAATTGAAGGTATTAGCCTAAAGTAAATACAATGGGACTAGACTAAACACGGACTAAACCCACAAGGAACAAACTAATGCTGCCTTCATGCGCTGTGGGAAAGATGACCCAGTTGTTTATTAGAAGTTAAATTGTGTTTGTGTTCGAAAATGAAACATGCAAACGTGCAGGAAACCCATTAATGTCAGCTCCAACTACGGACTCTTTATGCGTCAAATCAGCCGGACACTTATATTGTAATGTGATGAATAATAAATGGATAAAAACAAAAGAAAATAGACCACAAACCGCTGACCAAGTAACTGTTACCTAATATCTGCTTTGTTCTGTAAAAAACATCACGTTTGGCTCTTTTAAACATGATGCTAAGTGGAAATAGAGAAGATGTTGCTAAATATATCGTGTAGGCTTCATAATCAGCTAAAAAGTCATAATAAGCATAATATTAAGCTCATTATTGCGGCTTTCCTCCATGAAAGATCAAGGAGGCAACTGGTAAATTTCCCATCTAGCATGTTTTGAATGACGTTTGTGGAGAAACGTTAGCATTTTTGCGTCTTTCCACTTTCCAGCCCAGTTACATCATGATCCCGCCCCCCACATTGTTCTAACTCTAAACAAATCCCTTTAACCCTAACCTTAATTCCTAACCTTAAACATTTGGCTTATGGCTTAACTTGGCTGGAAATTGAAATGAGGCTAGCATCTTAGGAAACTGTTGTAGCATTAGCCGTTTTTGTTTACACGAGTTTAAGCAGCTGCACACTCTGAGGTCGTAAGCCGTAATTTTCAAAAATAACAATTATCAGTTGCCTGAAACGCGCCAAAAGAAGGGAAAAACTGAACTTTCTCACATTTCTCCACCATTACTTTAATAATTGCTGAATTATGAATAGATTTTTCTGCTTAACCTCTTAACCCCACCTGAACCGACCACATTTTCTCCAGTTCGGCATTACCCGAATCTAGAAAAAATGTCAAAACAGTGAAGAAAAATTACACATAAACACAACAACAAAAACGATGGAAAATGCGATGAAAGCGCAACAAAAACATGATTAAAAAAATTAAAAAGTGAAGCCAACAATGTGATTAATAATTAGTTTAGTTTAGTTTATTTTGAGCAATTTTACATTCATTTTGTCTTTCAAAATTCTTACAATTGTGGATGCTCAAAATGGAGTAGGCTGAAGCAATAAGCTTATAAGTGCCTACCCCCGTGTTCAACTCAATATACATTTACATAACATAATAAATTGTAAGGTCTAAATTACATCAACTTTAGATACAAACAAGTCCTTCCTGATCCAAACCATCTGTTTAGATCAATTTTGTAGCTTTCAAATGAGGCGTAACGCTGGCCTATTGGCTGTAAGCTTTTAGATTTGGGTAAAGCCCAGGAAAATGCACTTGGCGGGGGGGGGTTAATACAAATGCTGAGACATGGCGAGGAGCATAAAAATATTAAAACTGGCAATGCTAACCAGGAAGCTAGTATTAGCGTCATGCTACATATGCTAACGTTAGCTGTTTAGCCCTGATTTTGGCATGACTTTATTTGTGTGTGATGAATATGTTTATCGACTGCCAGAAAACGGCAAAAAAGAGTGAAAAATTGTGATTTTCTTCCCCCTCGGCTAGACCACGCCCCCCAGGGCTCTAATAGAGCTAAATCAGAATCAGAATCAGAACAGTGTTTATGGCCATTGTTTGAAAACAGGAATTTTTCTCGGTACAATCGTGCAACATAAAACATATAACACAGCATTTAGATACAAATAAGCTGTACCTACTGCTAAAAAAGTAATATTTACTAAAGTCGCTACTTCCGGGGTTAGCGGCGCTGCTGTGCCGTTAGCATTATTCTCCGCTAACCCGGATGTAGCGATTTTCATAAATATTACTTTTTTAGCAGTAGGTACAGCATTTTTGGCTAATGGGCCTGATAAATAAGTATGTTCAGTAACTCTCTGTTGAGTTTCAGAAATATTGATGGTTGTTTTTAAGAGTTTTTTATTTTTATGCGGAAGTCGTGATGTCACACTTAACAAACATAAATCACTCCACTGCAGCTGTTTCCATAGTAACGATAAACAATTGAGCTGGAACTAGCTTCAGGTAAAACAGATTAAAAAGTGAAATAACTCCCGCCCAGGACTTAAAAAATAAGCAAACAGGCCCCGATGAACAGTTTCAGTTCGCGGGACCATGGTACTCCGAGGTGTCCATTATCAGAAATAACTGGACTCCGCGTCATCCTGTTATTTCTGATAATGGACACCTCGTCGTGCATTATCCCTTACATAACCTCTTTGCGAAAACTACGTGCAATAATCTCTGTATCTGCATTACTTTATCTGCGTCACTTTATCAACCACTTGGCACTATGACTGTAAACCTTGCAATGCTGATTTTTTTTGTTTTGTTTATACTTTTCGCCCCCTAAAGTTTTTGTAGTTATTGTATATAAGATACCTCTATTTACTAGACTTTTGTTTTTCAATCCCGTTCCAGCCATTTTGCTCTATTGCACAATGTGGTATGTCCACACTCATTTCTGCTGCTGTCACTTAATACACCTGCACATCTGTGAATACAATACCGCTGTTGTTCTATGTCAAATTGTTGTCCTATCATATTTTACTTTTGATTTTATATTTTATATTTTATTATTTATGTATTTTAATCTTCTTTATGATTGTGGTATTAAAGAGTTTTTTGTAGTTTCTCGCACATCTGCGGACCCGGAAGTAGAGCCGTGACGACACCACTTAACAAACGTATAATGCACGTGTTACTTTACAGTAGTACAGTCTGACTTAGTTAGTTAGTCTCACTTGTTCATTGTTGCTTGGAAATCTGATATGAAAAGTGATATTTGCACAGAGACATGTGTTTTTGAGTGTCAGAATTGCTGGAAATGTCGAGACACAAGGCTTTTCGGCTCAGATATTGAAATTAGATATTATATAGTATTAATTTTGCCCTGTTCCCCTAAGTCTATCTACCTTAGCCATTATATCCTTCACCCTTTTCCCTGTTGTCTCATCTTAAAGACGCCATATTGAGACGGTATTGCGGCTGCAGCGGCTTTGACAGGCCACAGATCTGTCGCAGGAAGAGCGATAAGACGAGGCGTCGCTCCATCTCCACCTCTGTCCTTATCTCGCAGCCTTTATTGGTTTGTCACTGTAGATTCCTCTAAGACTCACGCCGAGGGCACAGGAAGCGGTTGACCCAGAGACGAGCGCACGCCGGACTGGACCGGGGCTTAACTGGGTCAGGGAAAGAAAAGGAAAGACGAAAAATGACTAAACCGGGACTGAAGCCCAGGATTAAACTAGACTCTAGCGTCAAACGGCCATTTGGTTTATGTGACGTGTTTGATATACAGGGTTCATTTCATCGACTAAAATTTGCTGCTGTTTTAGTCAAAAAGGCAGCCAAGTATGAGGTCCTCATCCAAATCCATTCTTTGATTACCTGCTGCAACAATAGACTTTTCTGTGTGGAGCTGGTCATTAGAGCATGTTTGGTATTGATGTCGACTGTGTGCCTTTAATGAGGCTAAAACCATGACAAAAAAGACCTGAGAGATTTTGTCGACTAAGGAAAAACAAATAAAAATGAAAAGAAGGGACTAAAAACATACCGGATTTTCTGGAATTTAAGTCGCACTAGCCAAAAAATGCATAATGAAGAAGAAAAAACATAAGTCGTACCAGCCTTGGCAACTGCCTGGGCACGGAGGCGTAACTGCACCGTTGACAAGCCTCTCCCGGCATCACGTTTTTCAAGCTCTCATTTGTGAACTTGTTCCTCTAGCTGTGGCCATCGAGCTTTTAGCCCACGATTAGCTTTTTTTTCTGTTTTCTTCATTGCAGTAAGAGTAACCTCAGCTTTTCGCCAGTCCCTCACAAGATTCTCACTCCAAACTTTACTGTTTTTAAAATGTTCAGTGGTTCAGTAAGTAAGTAAGTAGGGCTGAACAACGAATCGATTAATCAACGACTAATTGATTATTGAAATAGTCGACAACTATGTTAGTAATCGATTAATCATTTTCTGGTTCGCACAGACTCAAATAGAGCAAAAAATTACATGAAAATGTAGTATTTTACTTTACTTTGTTTTTATAGTTAGGGTCTGTAGTGTTTTGGACATTGAAATTTCTGTCTGTGTCTCATCAAGAGCCTCCTACAAACACTTACTTTAAGTTTATTCCATCAACATGTCCTCAAGCGGCGCCACTTTTGCTTTATGTGATAAAAAAAATGTTTAAATTACATTTTCCTACACCATTTACAGCCAAGCGATTAATCGATTAATCGTAAAAAATTAATCGATTACAAAATAATCGGTAGTTGCAGCCATATAAGTAAGCGCTTTATTGGTCATTGTACAGTACAGTAACAGTACAGGAGTAGCAGATACTGGTACACAAGCCTAGAGCGCCCTCTAGCTGCGGTCAGTGGGAAAATATCAAACGTAAAATTATATTTTGATATATAAGTCGCACCCCCAGCCAAGCTATGAAAAAAGTGCGACTTATACGGTATTTATTTCCAGTGGCATAGTTTGAAAGAGTCATATCATTCAAATTCACTTTGTTCATGAGGGAGACGCTCCATGAGTTAGATCCAGTTCCAGTCAGAAGTGCTTTTTTATCTATTACTTTTTATCTCCAGACTATTTACATCATAGATTCTCGTGTTCATTTATGATCGGACACATATGTAATGCCAGCAGCAGTATCTGTGCGCCTCAGATTTCAATCAGTTATTTTACAGATGGAATTATGTTTTAAACAAAACAAAATGTGAAATAGATTATTTTGTTTTGACTACTGCTTAGCACATTTTCTCATTGAGCTTCATGATGTAGTCGCCAGAAATGGGTTTGACTTCACAAACTGTTACACCATTTCAGAACCTTATGAAACTCACTGAGAGAAGAAAGAATAAAGGAAGGCAATTTGAAGAAGAAGAACGTGAACATGTTGAAAATAAAGAAACGCCGATGTATAAGAAGTGTTTCCAAACTTTGACCGGTATTGTGTGTTTGAAGTCAATATAAATGCAATATTGATAAAATAACTGTTTGACTAAATCTTGACTAAAACCAAATCAAAACATGACATCAACATTTACACTGTTGGTTTAGTCCCAGACCATAAAATATTATTGCCTTAGTCACGGTTCACAAATGGTTTAGTCCTGACTCAGATGTTACTTGAAAAGGAACAGACTGTTATTTCCTGGAGCGTTACTTGGTGCATTAATCACTATCCTGAGTGCATTCTTTAATCACTCTAGATAACATTGTCCTGTAGGTTAACCATTAATCTATTTTTTATGAGACACCAAGGGTTCAAATCCAGTTCACACAGTCACCGAGCCCTTTGGAAAGACACGGCACACGCTTTGCCTTTGAGTGTGATGTGTGAGCAAAGAGGCCGTTGGCGCAGATTGCCAGCCATTTCTGCATCAAGACAGCTGTGGCTTGTTCAGTAGCTTACAGCCAACAAGCGCATTGACTCAGTGTTAACTCAAATATTTCAGCCTCAGTCACACACAGCCCGAAAATGTTACGGGGGTGCAGCCCATTAAATCAATTGTGCCAAAATCTCGGCCTTAAATGTCATTCAAAAGCATTTAATTGGATTCAAACTGGAATTTTATTCAGTAACAATTGTCATCATTTTCCAAGAAATTTAGATTTAATGCCAAACTTATGTTGTGAAACGTATTCAGTGCAGTTTGGGCTGAAACTGGTCTCGTTTTTTTTTCCTCAAAAGTTTCCCATTTTGTCCAGTTTATTCTGTTTGAGGACAAATGTGAGCTGATTTTTCTGCATTAGACCAAGAAGGTCCCGGGTTCGATTCCCACCAGGACCTTTCTGTGAGGAGTTTGCATGTTCTCCCCGTGTCTCCGGTTTCCCCTACCACTAAAAACATGTACAACAGGTGAATCCTCCATCCAGGTGATTCTGACCGTCAGCCTGACTCCACATCTGGGTCAAATGCAGTCAAGTACACCTTAACCATTAACAATGATGTAAAGCATTAAATTTGACTTGCCGGTATAAACCCTGTTCACGCATGGATCGGCTGCCACAGAGTCCAGATCTTGAACATTTTTGGGACGTGCTGGAGAAGGCTTTGCGCAGATGGTCACACTCTCCCATCATCACACGATTAAAGGCGTGGTAGAAGCAGAGAACAAAGAATATCAATGTAAAGCTACTAATTCACTTTCAGATTTAAGACTAAATTTTGTAGACTCACATTAGACAAAACTTGACTAAATCTTGACTAAAACTAAATGACATTTTCGCCAAAAGACTAAACAAAAAATGCTTTAAATGAATCGAATTGAGGAACATATTCAATCGATTCTTCTGTACATTTTATTGTCGACTTAATACAATGTTTAACAAGCTATGAATCCGGTGCTGCATTGGAAATAAAAGAAAAGAAAGAACAAGCAGATTTCACGTCCAGAGGCAACTGTCCGTGCAACCAATGTGCAACAGCGCGTGTTCGCTTTTGCCTGTGAATAACGCGCTCACGTGACGGCGCCGCGACTATAGGGGGACTTTAAAGCCCGTCCCGGAAGCCGATTGGCCGTCGGAGGCAGCCGTACAGAAACAGCAGAGGCCAATTGAGACGGAGATATCGAGGAGGGGAGAGTAAAGGGAGCTGAGCGGTGCGTTCAGGGTCTGATGCAACGCCGTGTAATTCAGACGACTGCGTTTTCTGCGAGGAGCGAGACGGCAGCGGCGAACAAACTGTGAACATTTGACCCTGTACTAATGAGTTTGGATCGGTTTTAATGAGATCCAGGCTTCCTTCCTCTCCTCTGTTTCTACTTTATCTTACTAGAGAGCCGGTAAGATTCTGGTTATTTATCAAGCTTAATCTACGTAAAAGAAAAACAATTATATACCATACACCAGTATATTTTTACATACAGTATAGATACTGTTATGGTTAAAGGCCAAATTGATCTCATATCATATAAACTTTAACCTGGAAACAAAAAAATAACCTAATCCTCACAATAACATGTTTAATTATTGCACTGATTTAAGGTTTTGTGATACATTTGTTGGGGGAAATTGTAATGGCCATTGTCTCAAAATACACTTTTTTTTTTCAGATTTATGTGACAATATCTAAGATAAGTCTTTATTGATCTCTCAATAAAGAAATTCACTTGTTACATTCAGCTCTCAGAAACACAGGATGTGCAGGACAGACAGGAAATGTGCAAACAGATAGATAGCAAATAGAGGTATCCTGATCTACAATGACTATCAAAAACTTCAAGGGGGCAAAAAGTACAAAAAGTATATACAGTAAAATAAATAAAATAAAATAAACATACTACAGTAAAAAAACAAATAAAGTCAGCGTCTCCATCTCAGTAGCATCTACAGACTTCAAATGTTCCAGCCTTGGACTGAACAATACTTTGAAGGTTTTTTCAGAGGGGCTTTTTAATATAGCTACACTATTGCTCAAAAGTGTGAGGTCACTTAAAATGTCCTTTTTTTTTTTTTTTAAAGAAAAGCACTGCTTTTTAAAAGAGGATATCATTGAATCAATCAGAAATACAGTCTATACATTGTTAATGTTGTGAATGCCTATTCTAGCTGGAAATGTGTGTTTTTTAATGGAATACCTACATAGGTGTGCAGAGGTGCATTTGTACATTGTGTTAATAGCTAATTGTATTTGATGGTAATTGAACATATATTATAGAATCAATTTCCTATTACCTATATTATATTATATTATAGAAAACCCTTGTGCATATATTATGCTAGCACTGCTGAAAACTGTTGTGCTGATTAGAGAAACTATAGAACTGGTGACCCTAAACTTTTGAACAGTGGTGTATATCTGATTCCTTGCCTGATTTTAGAATTTCAAGGAACAAGGTGAAATTTCAATTTTTTTCCACTGATAAACAGCTTATTTTTTACGAGATATCCAAAATCCCTTCTAAAAAAGTCTTTGCAACTAATTATGTCAAACAAAATAAAACAATTTAAACCTGCATCCATTACTGAGATTTTGCTGCTGAAAATATGGGAAATGTTTTGGCATTTTTAGCCTTATTTTTACTTGCAATAAAAAAAATTCTCATATTTATGCCAGTAATCTACTGCAAACGTTTCAAATTAGCATCTCAAAATTTAAAAACGTTTCCCTATTCACCTGCAGTGTCTTGCCTTAAAGGTGCATTATCCAAACGAGAGAAAAAAAGTCGATAGTGCGTATTTAACTTTGTAGTATGGGTTGTTAATACGGTGCCTTAACTTTTGCTTTACATCAAGGAATGACTCACCCACACACTAAATCTTGTGGCTTGTCATTCATGTCATTTTTTTCCTATTACATTTTTTATAGATTGTAAATGTCAGTGTGAAGATCAAAATGTTCTTGAGTAACATTTAATCTAAAGCCTGTTGACTATATATTTCTGTAAGTGCCCTTTTCCCTTTAAGTGCCTCCATCTCTGTATCATTCTCTCTTCTTTCTTCATGTTCCTCCGGTCAGCTCACCACAGCCTCCATCTTTAAAACACCTTGTTCATTTCTATTCTGCACTTGTTGGTCCTAAAGAAAACCTCAGTTCACAGAATCATCTGCAAAATGCAACATGGAAAGCCCTAAAGCTCGAATAATATATACAAATATACTGTAGCTAGCGTTAGCATTTTCATTTCCTTCCTCAGCCTGTTGCTAGGATACAGAGCAGGAAGTGTGCGATGGAGGCAGCGCATTGGTTTACACTGTGTTCACTTCAACAGCTGCGAGTCTGGCAGGACTAGACCGGGACTAAACCGGGACTAAACTGGGACTAAACCGGGACTAAACCGGGGCTAAACCGGGACTAAACTGGGACTAAACCGAGACTAAACTGGGGCTAAACCGGGACTAAACTGGGACTAAACCGAGACTAAATTGGGGCTAAACCGGGACTAAACTGGGACTAAACCAGGACTAAACCGGGACTAAACTGGGGCTAAACCGGGACTAGACCGAGACTAAACCGGGACTAAACCAGGACTAAACCGAGACTAAACTGGGGCTAAACCGGGACTAAACTGGGACTAAACCAGGACTAAACCGGGACTAAACTGGGGCTAAACCGGGACTAGACCGAGACTAAACCGGGACTAAACCAGGACTAAACCGAGACTAAACTGGGGCTAAACCGGGACTAAACTGGGACTAAACCAGGACTAAACCGAGACTAAACTGGGGCTAAACCGGGACTAAACTGGGACTAAACCGAGACTAAACTGGGGCTAAACCGGGACTAAATTGGGACTAAACCAGGACTAAACCGGGACTAAACTGGGGCTAAACTGGGACTAAACCAGGACTAAACCGGGACTAAACCAGGACTAAACCGAGACTAAACTGGGGCTAAACTGGGACTAAACTGGGACTAAACCGAGACTAAACTGGGGCTAAACCGGGACTAAACTGGGACTAAACCGAGACTAAATGGGGCTAAACCAGGACTAAACTGGGACTAAACTGGGGCTAAACCAGGACTAAACCGAGACTAAACTGGGGCTAAACTGGGACTAAACCGGGACTAAACCAGGACTAAACTGGGGCTAACTGGGACTAAACCGAGACTAAACTGGGACTAAACTGGGACTAAACCAGGGCTAAACTGGGACTAAACTGGGGCTAAACCGGGACTAAACTGGGACTAAACCAGGACTAAACCGAGACTAAACTGGGCTAAACTGGGACTAAACCGGACTAAACCAGGACTAAACCGGGACTAAACCAGGACTAAACCGAGACTAAACTGGGGCTAAACTGGGACTAAACCGGGACTAGACCGAGACTAAACCGGGACTAAACCAGGACTAAACCGAGACTAAACTGGGGCTAAACTGGGACTAAACCGGGACTAAACCAGGACTAAACTGGGCTAACTGGGACTAAACCGAGACTAAACTGGGACTAAACTGGGACTAAACCAGGGCTAAACTGGGACTAAACTGGGGCTAAACCGGGACTAAACTGGGGCTAAACTGGGACTAAACCGGGACTAAACCAGGACTAAACCGGGACTAAACCAGGACTAAACCGAGACTAAACTGGGACTAAACCAGGATTAAACCGAGACTAAACTGGGACTAAACCAGGACTAAACTGGGACTAATCCGGGACTAAACTGGGACTAAACCAGGACTAAACCGAGACTAAACTGGGACTAAACCGAGACTAAACTGGGACTAAACTGGGACTAAACCGAGACTAAACCGAGACTAAACTGGGACTAAACTGGGACTAAACCGAGACTAAACCGAGACTAAACTGGGACTAAACCGAGACTAAACCGAGACTAAACTGGGACTAAACTGGGCTAAACCGGGACTAAACTGGGACTAAACCAGGACTAAACCGAGACTAAACTGGGGCTAAACTGGGGCTAAACCGGGACTAAACTGGGACTAAACCAGGACTAAACCGAGACTAAACCGGGGCTAAACCGGGACTAAATCGGGACTAAACTGGGACTAAACCGGGACTAAACCAGGACTAGGATCTGGTTGTTTATTGAAGCTGTGCTAATCAAATTATTTTCTTGTAGAGTAAACTTCATTTGGCACCATAGATCCACATTGTGAAAAACAGACCATGTGTGGTTTTGTTTCTACCAGGAAGTCAAGGGTTTAATTCTCACCTGGACGGGACCTTTCTGGGTGCATGTTCTCCCCGTGTCTGTGTAGGTTTCCTCTGGATACTCCGGTTTCCCCTAGCACTAAAACATGTACAATGGGCCAGTACGAATTATGTGTGTGTGTGTGCGTGCGTATGTGTTCTTGTAATTACGACATTGTGAGGACCAGTTTGAGTTTTTAACCAACAGAGTGAGGACATTTTTGGAAAGTGAGGACATTTTGGGTGGTCCTCACTTATTTGAAGGAGTTAGGGTTATAATTGGGTTTAGGTTAGGGTTAGGTTTAGGGTTAGGGTTAGGGTTAGAGGGTTAGAGGGTTAGGGTTCAGGGTTAGGGGCTGGGTAATACATTATATCTATGAGTGTCCTGACTAAGATAGAGTTACAAGGATGCCTGTGTGTGTTTGCATGTGTGTGAATGTATGGGGTTCAGAGGGACCGTTGGTGCAGATGTGTGCACTGCAGTCACAACAGCTCTTCTGTCAGTTCCCCCAGGGCAAACTGAAGTTACATACGTAGTTTACCACCGACAAGAATGGAGTCAAAGTAAAATTGTTTCATGTAAAGCTCTTTGTCTGTGAAAGACCCTACACAAATAAAGTCCTTCCTTCCTTAGCATTAGCGGTCCGCCTTGTTCACGTTTCAACTCTGTCTCGCTATGAACTCCGTGCTTCTATTATCTTAACCTTAACAATATTTGGTCGTATTTTTAAGTATATTTTCATCATGATTTAAACTCTTCATATCTGGATTTTGAATGTTTCAAGTATTTGAACCTGAATTTTACTTCTGGCACCAGGAGGCGGACTGATGAGCTCCACGATCCGCACCGAAACCAAAACTAAACCAGGGCTAAGCAAGAACGTACCTTGAAAACTAAAGAGTGTACACTAAACTAGAAACCAGGCCAGGACTAAAGGACTAAACCATGTGTAATCCAGATCTAGTGCAGGCCTTGTTCAGGATGATTGACTGATCCCGGGTCGTACTATGCATTAAACACTTACAGCTAAGCGCCGTATCGAGCGTATTGATCCTCGCGCTGAACTGTTTCTCTGTCTCACAGGGTCGCCATGTTAAAACGGGACAGCTGGCTGCCATCAAGGTCATGGACGTCACTGGAGTAAGTCGAGATTTATTACTTTTACTGGAGATCGTTTCATGAACTGTGTTTTATTATGATGTGTCGAACTTTATTACACACACATGTGATTAAAATTGGGTTTCCCCAGGGGCTGGTCTTGCATTGAGGACAATACTAGTCTATAACAAACATCCACTATAGTCTATCAATTAATACATTATTAAAAGAATATAAAAGCTTAAGGTTAGATTGCTTTTATTCTAATACTATGTTGCTGAATTGTTCATGCTATCATCTATACTGGCTAGTTTTGAAATGAAAATCCAGAACCGATGGCAAGTCAAGTTTATTTGTAGAGCGTAATTCAAGGTAATTGAAAGTGCTACATAAAGTTACAAAGAGCAGATTAAAACGAAAATGAACGACTTGAAAAGCTTTTTTCTATGGGAAATAGGAGCCTCAACCTTACCTTAACCAAAAGGGCCTAAAACTAGCCTCAGGTGCTGCAAGGTGTGAAGCCACACTACTTTTGACAGTAGAGCGAAATGGCATTTTCTGGGGAAATAGTGAAAATAAAAACGTTTTGGGGCTTTTTTGTTTTGTTTTTACATTCATCAGAGAGAAGATCACCCTTTTGCAGCCTAGTGGTTTGTGGCAGGGGTTCACGGCCACTACAGGAAAAAAGCAACAAATCTTGCTTTGTTTCAGGGGTAGGAAACGTTAGGCCCAGGGGCATAATCTGGTCCTCTAGCTGAGAACCTCTGGCCCCAAGACAATTTTGAGAAATATTATTACACACATCAGTGATTAAATACTAATATAATGAAAGTACTCTAAGGGCCCGATCTTGTGTTTCTAAACGCAGACTATAGTGTAACATTTTGCACTTAGTAGGAGCACATTTTGAGACCTTGCCACTCCAGACTTAGCGCATATACAGTAAGTGGGAAGTACGTGGAGTGGAGAAACACCCATGGCGATGTTACGTAGAACAGCCTTTTTCCTCCAACCAGACTCCGTGCGAGGGGAAAGGGAGAGGGGTTGTGGGGGTGAACATGTGCTTTTGCTTTGGTTGCGTTAATGCAATTACGGCTGAGCGAGTGCCGACCCGCACCACAGCGGGACCGGCTGTAGGCGACATCTCTTTCTCTCGGAACACGAACATTGTTTAGCTCACGATGGCATTGATAAAGTTTTTAGTTTGACCTGTGAGAACCTATAATGCCTAAGGAAGAACACGAGGCAACGCGATATAAACGAGCACCGCTCTCAGTGCTGCTTGTAATAAACCACGCCTCAGTCGACCTCTTCTCTCTAAGCAACGCCCTCACTCAAGTGACACAGGCATATACAGTAGCTCAACAACTGCAACCATGGAAGATAACCATCGCGTTTGGAGCTTGTTCCAGGCATAAGATCTGGCCCCATAGACTGTAGAAAAGTTTAGACAGCTCCTCCTCACTCCTCCCCATTTACGTTAATGACTACGTTCGAGGGAGAAATCATTGCAGATTTACAGACTCCTCCTACCCAGCTCTTATGAAGTAGTCTCGCCCGCGCCGTTAGCTCTAATGCTAACGGCCTGTCAATCAAAGTCCGGCCCTCATTAGAATACGAGATTTCTAAAATGTTCCTTATGAAAATCAGCCTGGTTTCCTTAATTGTAACTAATCCCACGTTTTTGCAATTAGAATATCTAGCTGTAGAAAGTTTAGGAAAATTAGAAACCAGGCTTTACAGTTGTTTTACCGTGTCTAAAGTGCTATGCTTCCTAATCGAAAAACTAGCTTGTTTTGCCGCCCGTATATGGAGGAACTACAGCAATGGAGGGCAATGGCGACACCCAGCATCGTCGTCTGCTACAAGCGGACATTGTCTGGCCCTAAAAGTGATGAAAACACCATCAATTATTTTACCTCATCAGGTTCTTTACACAGAGATTCAGAGGAAGTGCGAGGTTTAGTCCAGGGACTCTTGACAAGAAAGAAAATCGTCCCACTATGAAGCAAACTTGCCCCTGCTTTATGTATATAACCATTTCTGCATAACCCATTAAAACATGTCTATGCAAGGCCTATAACTGTACCTCTACGTTAAATTAGGATATCTTGTCTTGTTCCTGTTACAATTCTGTCTTTTCCAGTGCACTTTATGTTGACATTTACATTCCTTCTTACCCAGGATGAGGAGGAGGAGATTAAAGCCGAGATAAACATGTTAAAGAAGTACAGCCACCACAGAAACATCGCCACTTACTATGGCGCCTTCGTCAAGAAGAACCCTCCAGGAATCGATGACCAGCTCTGGGTACGCACCAAGTTACATCACCGCTTCCTCTTAAAAATCACAGGAAATCTGGTTAAATAACATTTTGGAGAACAATCATTCCTAAAATTACCAAGTGTTACTGACAAGCCAGAAATGTACAAATGAAGTCTGTGTTGGTTTTCACACCACAGATGCAAGTTTAAATTTAAACTTGCTCTTTTCTCTTTTAAAAGTCAAATTGTAGTTAAAATGTTTTACTGCTGGTTTCGGTCTGAGTCTGCAAAAGGCAATGCTGCTGTTAGTGTAGTAGTGGGTTGAAATTGTGTTTAACCAAAACTAATACGTAGTCAAGCAGCAAAGAACCCAATCAGTGTTTGTGAGTGATGAGACAAAGACGCCACCCACCGCCATATTGGATGATGTTTCTAATGCAAATAATGACAAACTAAACCTGAAATGAAATCACAAAGCTACTAACAGCTCATCTATCCTGCCTCAGTTTTTTACTGTCACAGAGCGGCAACAGGAATTACTACAACCTCAGGGCACTGCACAAAATACAGTGACATCTTAAAGCAAGCAAGTGTTTTGCTGAAAATGCTAACAAATGATTTGCTTACAGGCCTCACATAGCCTAATGCAATATAAAAGTCTTCTGGTGAAGATGCTGTGTAAATGTTTGAAACCTTCAGTGTGTATGGAAGTGATGCTGGACAAAAAGGCAGTTTGGTTTAATTATGTCATTTCAAACTTAGAGATAGATATTGTTATCCCCAAAGACAAAATAATTAGAGATAGATGATTACCTATTCAGCCCCATTCATAGTAAAGGTCCCGTGAAGGTCCTGTGAAACTTACATGGCTGCCTAGTCTCCTCCTACTGTAGGCAGCCTGTTCCTTTAAAAGGAAAAAAGGCGGGAAGCCCTGCAATGTCAGCTCCCTGCCATAAGGACCATAGAGAAGCGCGTTCCTCGCCCATTGGTTATCCTCCAGTATGGCACTGACTGTCCTGGGTTACCATAGATATCAGCTGTGATAAGTCAGTTTTAGTAAACTGATAAAGAGAAAAGGATATTTCCCTGGAAATCTTTTAACAAATCAATTCGTCACTGCCTTCATTCTAGCTCAGATGTAGCTTATCACTCATAGTCTATAAATGCACTTTATGGGTTGATTTCAGGTTAGCTTTCTTTGTAGATGAATTAGCTTTAGCAAATTTAGCTGCCAAATGCTACCTAACAAATCCTAATACTTTCTGAGACTAAGTTTTTAGTCTGAAACTTGAAATGAGAAGTGTGTTATAACAACAGTGCACTAAAGCTAACCTTAATGCTAGTTCAGCTAATGGTTTTGCTAACGTGGCTAATGCTAATTGCATGTTTTTAGCTGGTGATGGAGTTCTGTGGAGCCGGCTCGATCACAGACCTGATTAAGAACACCAAAGGGAACTCGCTGAAGGAGGAGTGGATCGCTTACGTCTGCAGAGAGATCCTTCGGGTGAGAACATAACTTAGCTGCTTAATGTGTGATGTCAATTTATACAAAAAAATGCTAAAACACTTTTGCTAGTGCTGTTAACACCTTAGTCTGGCAAACCTGCGTGATATTTTGTCTTAAGGCTCTATACTTGACTTCTTTTCTTGCTGTAAAGTAAAATCCTTTAGCCCTGTAGAATATATTGCAGAAGCAGTGATTTATGGGTTATTATGACAGTCACCTGAAATAAAAGGCTTGATACTACATGTACAGACATTTGTCCATATTTCCCCTTGGTGTCATGTTGCATATATTTTGGATTTGTAGGGTCTGACTCACCTGCACCAGCACAAAGTGATCCACAGAGACATCAAAGGCCAAAACGTGTTATTGACGGAAAACGCAGAGGTTAAACTTGGTGAGACACTTTGTTTATTGACTTTATTAATTTATTCAGGACTAAAACAAGGACTATGACGGGTACAAAACAAAGACCAGGAGGATACGTTAACTAAACCAAGCCAAAATCGGAGCTCAAATCCTCTCTAAGTCTAAACCAGAACCAGGACTGTCTTTAAAAACATCGCTGCCATTGTGGACTTTCTAAGAGTTCTTATGTTTTCTCCTTTGCAGTGGATTTCGGTGTTAGCGCTCAGCTGGACCGCACAGTGGGCCGTAGAAACACGTTCATCGGGACGCCATACTGGATGGCTCCGGAGGTCATCGCCTGTGACGAGAATCCAGACGCCACATACGACTTCAAGGTAAAGCTGGGAATGTTTCTATCATTTTAACTTTATGGTTTCTTTTGGGTGTTTTTGTTGCAGTTTTGAATATGGCACCTGTAACATCCAAAAAAGACATGCATGCATAAATTGGTGACTCTAAAATGTTTAAAAATCCAGAAAGTTGTACACACACAGCCGTGGAGTTAAAGCTACAGCTTGTAAGCGTAGCACTGTGCTGTTCTCGACATTGTGACAGTTTGTTAAATACCTCCTTTTTCATCCCCTTTCACACGTTTGTCCTGTCCGTAAAAGGCCATAGGCCATTAAGAAAGCCAAGTTATGTATTACTCTCAATATTAAAAGTTAAACTGATCACATCAATATTCAGAAATATTTAGAGCAGTACTAAGTAACTTGTTTACCTTTAATAAATCCTTTCCGTAGTCCCTCCGGGGGTAATACAAGTGTTAATGGGCTGATTGGGGAGTCTTTCATCTCCCCCTGGTGTCTCTGGCCAGAAAAAACACAATTGCAACTTTGCCTGCAGCGGGTCAGAGCAGCAATACAAACTAATGGAATCACGAAGAAGAAGCTAACAGGCTAACGGGCAAAGCTAACTGCGGGCTAGCGCCACTTAAACAGTATTTACAGCCACGTTTAAGTGAAAAAATTATTTCCATTGGATGTACAATATCCCTCTCTCCCTTTGTCTTTTCTGTCAGCGCAGTATTTACTCTCGTGGACTATTAATGAGTAAAGAACCACAACATGCTACGACACCTGCAGTGGCGCTTATGGCCTCCAGGTGCATGAGTTACTTAGTACCGCTTTAAAAGAGAAATCTGTGTATGTAGAGTAGTGTTGCTCCGATACCTTTTTACATAGGACTGGGCGATTACCGTAAATTTCGGCCAATTAAGCGCACCGTACTAAAAGCCGCGCCAGCTAAATTTGCGGCCTTGTACACATACACTTGAATACAAGCTGCTGGTTTTCATAGTGCCGTGCATCCGCTCAGAGCGGCCCATGGCGCAGATGAGGAGGAAGAGACACCTCATCTCAGAGAAAGGTGCAGTTGCGGGCAGAGGGAGGGTGGCAGGGACGGCAGTAATAAACGCGTAAAAAATTCACGCAGAAATGGCCAGTGTAGCCGACCTCAATGTGGAAGTGCAGAGGCCAAGCACACCAGAACGCAGCGCGCCGCGTCACGGCACTTCAGAGGCTTTTCTCAAACCGTGCGGGGCTTTACACACGTGATTTATACATTTATCATAAATAAAAGAAGTCACGTATGTCCGTGTTGTAAGAGAGAGAGAGCAAACCTGGCTCTGTTTAGTAGGTTAATAGCGGGTTGGCGACAGAGTTTAACATGCTTCCCCTGATGCATGAGCCCTGACGATGGTTTCTCTGTCTCCGTGGCTTCTCTTGTCCCTCCAAACAAAGTTCACGGCGCCCCCTGTCTGTCATGGCCAGACTCGCCTCTGTGTCTCAGCAGGAGGTTAAAGCCTGTGTTTTCCACCGCGGCGCTGCGTCTGGATTCAGCAGAACTGAACCGTGGTGCAGGGTCCAGCGTCGCCGCCACTGCGACCTCGGTGTGTGTTCTCTCATAGAAAATAAAGGCACGTCCAGGCACGTCCAGGCACGTCCAGGCACGTCCAGGCGTTTCGGTGCGTTGGGGCGAGCAAAGCCCTTCCACATTTAGGCCAAAGTGAGCCTTCATCAATTTAAAAGTTACTCATCCTCAGCCAAGAGCAGATTAGTCCTGTCTCACTTTTGCGTTTACTGCTAGAGACGCCTCTAGTGCCTGTAGGTGGCTCTATATTGGCCGCACCGTCATATCGGCCGCAGGGTTCAAAGCGTGGGAAAACGTAGCGGCGTATACTTTCACAATCCCTACTTCAGTCAATCCCAATAATCGTCGTGGGACTTTAGAATCGTCAGGTTTACAGCCATTTCTTTGGCAGAAACAGCATCTAGCTTTGGAGTTTTGATGAGCCAATGGAAGACGTGTGTTAAAGGAAACTTAAAAATGAAAAGTTTCTACTCTGTGAAATATGCTGCTCAATTCTGCCAGTCCTCATCTGTAAGAGGATGTGAGCATTTGCCATGGCACAATATGCTGCTGCGGCTTGAATCTGTGCTGGGTCATTCTCACAAAAACAAAATATGGTCTGGTTAGGCTTTGATTCAGACTCGCTGATACAAATACCTGAATGTGCCCTCAGCATGAAATCCGATACCAGTATTAGTATCGGAACAATCCTAACTTAGTGTCCAGGCGGCAGAAAGTTCACAAGTCTTACGCAAGGCACTGTTGTTGGGAATCAGATTGCTCACTCGAGTCCTGTCATAATGTGGCTGGTTGAAACGGGAAGTCCATTTGTTGCAAAATTCTGCCAAATGACCATGTAACTTGTCCTCTGTGGCAGATGATAGAGATGTATTGCTGCTTCAAAATCAAAATGTTACACGGTTTGGTTTAAAAATTATGTCCATTCAATTTCTCTAAAACGTACCCACAGTTCCTGCTCGAGCTGCTGACCTTTGTGATGCCAACGTCTCAACGATTTTCCCTCTTTGCACTTGCTTCGCTAAGACATGAATCGCTTCTTTTTTCCCCCGCTCGATCGCACAAACCATTTGCCCCAGCAGAGCATCCCGGAGGTTGCAAAATATCACTGATTTTGCTGCGTCTTCTCGACTTGGATTTTGTTTTGTTTTTTTCCTGCAAAGAGGGAGAAGGGAGCAGAAAGGAGCGGTAATGGGGACGGTTCCCTGTGTGTTCGGAACTCCATTAAACGCAAGTCTCTGGAGCTCGGCGTGTCGGGAAAGCTTCACATTATGAGATTAAGCGCTTTAAATAGGCGAGGACCCGCCGCAGCGCTCGGAGTGGAGTTCGAATGGTTGCACTGTGGGTTGGAAATGTTCGGGGTATTTTTAGGAGCTAGAAATGTCATTCGCGCTGTGGGAGAAATAGCAGCATTTTCGCCCTAAATGACAAATAGCTTTTAGCAGGTGCCGTCAAGTCAAGGAGGGGGTTTGAATGCTAATAGTCGACCAAGAGCTGAATTTAAACTTGATCTGTTCTTAAAAGATTGAAGCTGTTTTGACCCTAGTTTAAACTCTTGCTCTTGTTTTAACCTCTTAACCCCCACCTGAACCAAGCGCGTTTTTCTTCATTTTGGCTTTACCCAAATGTAAAAGCCTCTTGAAAAAAAAGTGTCAAAATAGCGACGAAAAAGAGGATGAAAATACAACAAAAGAGCGACAAAAACGTGCCGAAAATTAGACAAAAACATGACAAAAAAGTGACACAAAATGGGCCATAAAAACAACAGAAAACAAAAAGGTCTTAGCTTTACACTGACCTACAGGCTGAAAGCTCCAGTCGAAAAGCTTTTAGATGCGCTTGGTTAAAGGGATATTTCAGGATTTTTGACATAGGGCCTCATTTCCTAGTTATCCAGAGTGTTGTTGATGTCTGGAGATATTTTTTTCTTAAATTCATGCAGTTCTTATATTTGAAGAGCTTAGTGGCGCTAGGCTAATGCTAGGCTAACACATTTCTATGGTATCAGTTAGCCTGCATTAAAAACAGTCTGACCCACTCCACAGTGCACCTGAGGTAAATCACTTATAACACCAGACTAACCATATAAATGTCTGTGTTAATAGAATAATTTTTGAAATATAACTGACCTTGTATCACATGAATTACCGCATTTTGAGGGACTATTTTCTCGCAGATCACTCCGCCGCTGCGTTAGCTTACAGCCACGAAGCTGATGCTGCTCAAATATAAGTTATTTTAAATGCAAAATGGTTAAAATTATTCTATTAACACAGACATTTATATGGTTAGTCTGGCGTTATAAGTGATTTACCTCAGGTGCACTGTGGAGTGGGTCAGACTGTTTTTAATGCAGGCTAACTGATACCATAGAAATGCTTTAGCCTCGCATTAGCCTAGCGCCACTAGACTCTTCAAATATAAGAACTGCATGAATTTAAGAAAAAAAATATCTCCAGACATCAACAACACTCTGGATAACTAGGAAATGAGGCCCAATGTCAAAAATCCTGAAATATCCTTTTAAGGTAAGAAGTTAATATCATAAATCTTGCATAAATCTCAACCGTTTCAATTTAGAGTCCACTGATGGAGCTCTGTGAGAAGTCCACTGATGGAGCACTGAACGGTGAATTATCTCTCGCTCCCGTTACCTATTCAAACCCATGTTACTGAACAGAAGATGCGAGCTGCGTGCCTGTCCGCGGCGTTAGCAGTACAGATGGGTGTTGGGGAGTATTTTCGTCAGCTCGCAGGAACAGTGACCGGTGGACCCCGCTGCAGAGAGGTGTGAAGCTTCAGACGATGTGACACCGAAATCTCTGAGCGCTTGTGTTTTTCCCTTTTGCTTTCAGAGCGATCTGTGGTCCCTCGGCATCACGGCGATCGAGATGGCAGAGGGGGCGCCGCGTAAGTCACATAATACTACACCGCTTCCATACGCAGGCTACAAAATCACACATTTTAATACATACACTGGGACACACACACACCGGCGAGTTAGTGCTTTGTTCCAAGTCCGTACAAATGGAGAGGACATGGTATTTATTGATAGAAAGTAGTTTAAGTGAGTCACAGGGCAACAGCTGGTATTTTACTCCGCCGAGGGAACAGAGTTTACAGCCCAATGTAAAATGCAAAAAATGCTAAATTATACAACGTCATCTGCTGAGAGAAGTGTGACTAATGCTAAGTCTGATAAATCAGCTTGTTCTGCCTCAGATTATGCTTATCCGAGTAGTAACAGTTTGTTCTTCGTGATTATTTTATCATTAAAGTGCATATGACACATTAGGCACAATTTCTGCTCAAACAGAGTTAGAACAATATGTACAAGATTTTGATTTAAAAAAATAGTTTGACCATTTTTGTAATGTTTATAGTTTCACTTCCTTAGTGGACACTGACAGGAAGTGACATAGATAGGGGCAAACAATTTTAAACTGTTGCCGTGCCAACCGTGTTATGTCAGTATGTTTGTTAAGTGATGATCCGGGTCCAACAGAACTGGGATTTTGCTGATTTTAACTGTAGAGTCGGCTACAAGGCAAAGAAATATCACGTTTACTCTTGATTTTATGACATAAATGATCAAAAATTGTTTCCATACACAATGAAGGCTTATAGAAAGTATTCATTTTGCCTGGTGAAATGGTGAGATATGTTATTCTAATTAGGTGCAAAACAGTTTTTGGCCTTGTATCTGTTGTTATTTCAGCAGAAGAATCAGATAAAGTTGCGTTTTTTGCTGTTTATTTATGGAACTGTCAACAGTTTGGACCCGGAAGTAGCTTATTATTGTGTGTGATGTCGCACTTAACAAGCGTATGAGTCAAACTGCTATGGAACTTTACCTCCATCTATGTCACTTCCTGTCAGCAGTGTTAATTTCGTCGACTAAAATATTTAGTCTTAATTTTAGTCAAAGTGATATTTTTTCTGACTAAAATTGGACTAAAACTAAATTAAAAGTTTTTCATGAGACTAAAACTATGACTATAATGTCCAGATATTTTAGTCGACTAAAATAAGACTAAATAAAAATGAAAAGGAGAGACTAAAATCATCCAAACTTCTATTGACCGTCTGAAAGAGCCTCAGATCATGTAAATTCTCTGCCAAAGGAACAGCTCTGAGCTTTGTTCATGTGGGAGCAGCTCCATGAAGCAGAGGACCTGATTAAATATGATTATAATGAATATTATAAATGCAAAGTCGACTAAATTTGTTTTAAATTCAGTCGACTAAATTTACTTGCAATTTTAGTCGACTAAAACGAGACTAAAATTGAATTACATTTTCATCAAAAGACTAAAACTAAAACTAAATTAAAATGTGTTGTCAAAATTAACACTAATAAAAATTACTTTTCTGCCCAACATTTCTTCATTATTCTGCTGCTTCAGCTCCATCTAAATAACTCCGGCATATTTACATGTGGACCTTGAGGACTCATGTTAATTAATATGCACTGTCCCATCTTAAATAAATAAATAATAAGTCAAAAGCATTAAAACTTGTCATATGCACTACTAAAATTTCTCATCAAAACTGGGGGACAGAACTGATGAAGCAGCAGCCGACTGTGCTCACCCTCCTGGACCATCTGCAGCCATTATCTTTTCAAACCCGCGTTTCATTATCCTCACTACCCATTCATGTTTCCCACTATTTTGGACGAGTTCTTAAACCTCTCTCCTGTCGCCTTCAGCTCTGTGTGACATGCATCCAATGAGAGCGCTGTTCCTCATCCCCAGAAACCCCGCGCCCCGACTCAAGTCAAAGAAATGGTACGTGACGTTTTTTTTCTTCTTTTCTGGGACTCTAGTCTGTAATGTTATCTGGTCTATACGCAATCTCTGACGCTGGTTCTATCACAAAGATGGGACTACATGTTGGTTTTTGATTCTATTCTCTATCAATTCTCCATCATTTTGAATATTGTTTCCCTTCATTTGATAAAAAGAGTTTCGGAGTCCAATAAATCAAAACTAACTGTACTTCTTAGAGTAGTTTTATTATACTTACTTTTAGCGTCTGTAGGGCCTACTCTTACTTGAGTAAAAAAGTAGTTTCTCGTTTCTCTGTGAGTAAATCTTTATGTCTTTAAAGGGGGGTATTATGTAAAATCGACTTTTTCAAGCTTTATATCATGTTATTATGTCATTCCCTCATTAAACACATGCCTGGAGTGTTGCCTTGGCTCATTCACATATTTTTGAGTCATCAGTAAAAACTTAGACGGCAGCCATTTTAGGTGTAGCTATGCCTCAGTCCTCCTAGGAACGCCCCCACCTCCTGGAGACGCCTCTGGACCTTTCGTCGCCAGCCAAGCCACCAACCACTGCTCCTCAGCTCAGCAGAGCCCCCTCCCCGCACAGTAGTGTCGTTTAGATGCCACAGCAGTGTGCTGAAGGGGGCGTGTCGGAAAGCTTCTTAAAGAGACAGAGGCCTATTTCAAGACGTTCAGTACAGCCATTTTGAGAGAGCAATTTTATTCAAGGCAGTTATTTTAATTTACTGCATATACAGACCAACAGAAGGTTACGTCATCATTGTAGTATGCTATAGACTGGTGCTATGTGATTGAAAAAAGCATAATACCCCCTCTTTAAAAGCTTCATGTGTATGTAGTTTATGTTTTGTATACTTTATTCCATACCACCTTTGCTATGCCCACTCCCGTCAGACCTTGGAAGCTAAGCAGGGAAGGGCCTGGTCGGTACTTGGATGGGAGACCTGTGGTTACAATAGTAGTTTACCTCCACCGAGTATGGAGTGAATGAATAATGTAATGTATAGCGTCTTTGATTGTCCAGAGAAGCACTATAGAAAACCAATGCATTATTATTATTATTCAAAAAATAGTGTATTTTTATATATTTCTACGGCATTTTACTTCATTTCATGTTTTGTTTGTCACAATTTATGTCACTATTAAAACATAAAACAGACTTTATGGTTAAACTGTTACTTACAGGTGTTTTTTTCTCCAAGTACTTTTTCACTCTTACTTAAGTGATTAATTGGGTCACTACTTTTCACTTCTACTTGAGTAAAGTTATTGTAAAGTGACTCTTACTTGAGTACTGCTCCACCCACCTCTGTAGACCTTTTGAGAATAACCAAATCTCTTCTCCAAGGCCCAAAGTTGGTGAATAGATTCCAACTGGATGGAATGAGACATAACAGTGCACAGGTGTAAAAGATTGCCCCCCAGTCTGCAGGCAAACACGGCAAATTCTAGTTCAATCACTAAACCTGCTCAGACATCCAGTATTTAATATGTTTAGCACTCCGAGTCGAGCTCTACACATGATTCAACTCACCGCTCTTCATATTTGTAATTTATCGTGTGACATTAGGTCTAAGAAGTTCCAGTCGTTCATCGATAGCTGCCTGATGAAGAGCCACAGTCAGAGGCCGAGCACAGAGCAGCTCCTCAAGCACCCGTTCATCAGAGACCTGCCCAACGAGCGGCAGGTCCGCATCCAGCTGAAGGACCACATCGACCGCACTAAGAAGAGGCGGGGCGAGAGAGGTGAGCCGGCACTAAAACACCGGAATAAATGGTGGTTTCAGCGAGGAGATTGACCTATGTGCGCTTTGTTTAGACGAGACAGAGTATGAATACAGCGGCAGTGAAGAGGAGGATGAGGAGAGAGACGTCGGAGAGCCCAGGTGAGATCTAATACTTTTACCAAATATCTACAGACAAATGATGCAGATGTTTGTCATTCTTGGTCATCTGTCAACATTAGGGCTAGTGCCAAATGTTTAGGGATAATAAGTGGCCGTTCAACACAAAAACAATGACTGACTGAAACAAAAGCTAGAGCTAGAACGTCTCAAGGCTGTTCCTTTATTCTTTACTAACTTAACTATTGTTTGTCCTCAGCTCCATCATCAACATCCCCGGGGAGTCGACCCTGAGGCGGGACTTCCTGCGCCTGCAGTTGGCCAATAAGGAGCGGTCGGAGCTGATCCGGCGACAGCAGCTGGAGCAGCAGCAGAACGAGGAGCACAAGAGGCAGCTGCTGGCCGAGCGGCAGAAACGCATCGAGGAGCAGAAAGAGCAGAGACGGCGGCTGGAGGAGGTCAGCACAGAGAACTAGAAATACTAAACTACTGTCCATGCATTACAGAAACTGTAAAAGGGCAAAAAGTGTCAGACTGGTCACTTCAAATGCTTATTCCAGTATCAACAATATATTAATCATAAGAGCCCCTTCGCCGGCCCTGATGGCACTCGGGCCTAATGAAACTATTGACAGTAATGTCTACGACAATTCCTTGATATTATGAGTATAATGTTTTAAATTATAACCCATGAATAACTCTCCCTGTGGCCATACATCCTCCACAACAATGAACAATAATGGATACAGCAATGGATATGAGGAAAATACGTTTGAAGATGTTCAATAGCAAGACTTAAAGATGAGAAATATATATATATGTAAAAAAAAAATTAAACCGAGGTGTGAATCAACATTAAGTTTTATTAATTCTTTGCACTTTGAACCACCCACAAGACTCAAGTTACTAATTAATTCACTGTTTAACAGTCTATGGTCGGGATTTTCTGTGGTATTTAAAAATCAAGGCCTTCAATTGTATTCATTGTTTTCTTTTAGTTCCAAAATATTCACACGTACAAAACATCAGCCTTCAACCAGAAAGCACTTTGCCAAATCGTGCATCGTGTCACAATATCAGCAGCAATTTTTGATATATAAGAAAGAACAAATCATTGAAGATTATGGTTTGGGAAAAGGTTACATTCATTCTAAAATACTGTTAAAAGGGTTTATATTTGAAGTCTGTAAGGTTAAAGCCAGTGGTGGTCAAAGTTCTGGATTTCATTACTTGAGTGAAAGTGGTATATAAGATACTGGTTGTGTGTTACTCACATAAAAGTAAAAGTTACTCAGCCAGATTTTGACTTAGGTGAAAGCACTGAAGTATTTGCTTTAGAAAATACTTAAGTATTCCAAGTACAAGTCAGTTTCAATGTGTTGTGAAAAATCACTGCGTTAAATAACACAATAATCAAGGGTGAATTCCCCACCTGCAACCGGCAACACAATGGACACAAAACTTCTTCCTTGTGGTGAGTCTGTGGAATTGACAGAACGTCACAGTGCAGCGCCATCTATTGTTCTGGAGTGAACATATTACGCTTATTAAATTAACAAAACACATGGCCAAGTGGAGTTGAAAATATTATATTTATCTTTCAAATGTTGTGGAGTAAGAGCATTAAGTTCTCAACCAAAACACTACTCAAGTAAAATACAAAGAGTCTGGTTAAAGCAATATAAAGTACATCAAACTGAAATAAGACGCAGTCACCTGTTATAACACTGCAGTGGTTCCCTTGTTACATTTTCCAAAGGGACAACAATATTCCTGACAAACACAATGGGTGGCCTGCAGCTCTTGTGAAATTACATAAAATGAATATTGTGTGTTTGCAAGCAATATTTCTGTAACGAAAGACGACAATAGCGACTGCCTGTGTCTCAGAGCCAGTCATTCGAGGTAACATTACATAAGCCCTGCTGTTTCCTCTCAATACAAACACCTTGATTGAAAATAGCCTCGGAATGATTCAAGCCGCGTCGCACCTGCTTCTCACCTGCAGCGTGCGGAGGCCAAACGCCGAGACGAGTGTGAATGAGTTTCCTGTTTGTTCACAGCAACAGCGTCGGGAGAGAGAGATGAGGAAGCAACAGGAGCGAGAGCAGAGGAGGAGGTACGATGAGCTGGAGCAGATCCGCAGGGACGAGGAGCGGAGGCACGCCGAGAGGGAACAGGTACACACAAAACAACAACCCTGTCCCACTGTTCAACCCCGCCTAAGGCCCGTAGTCGGCACCAGTCATCAGTTTATCAAATGCTGAAATTGCTGAAACATTTAGAATTGCATCAACAGTTTAAATTCCATTGTTAAACTGGTTAAATCACTGAAACCTCACTCTATCTGAAGTCCTAATGCAATGAATGGGCAGAAATCCCAATCCCGTAAAAAAAAATGGGGAAAACTACAGAAGGCGGGATTTTCCTGAATAAGGACAAGTTGCGGATGCTGATCAAACACAAATGGCAGAAATTGCAGAAAATGTGCAATTTGCTGAAAACCATGAATTTCTGGAAGCCCCATTAAAAATCAATGGGGAAAAATGGCGGGAAATCCATAAATCACAGAATTCCCAAAAGTAGCATCATTGTCCCAAACGTGGGAAACGTGTTGAGGTGAATCTCGCCGAAAACAAGGAAAAATACTATAATAAGAAGAAATATAAAGAACACTAAAACCAACCAATCCAATCAACAAGCAAAACTATACAAAATATACACAAGCATCTGTTTAGATCAGGGCTTTTTTCACTTAAATATTTGACCTTCCAAGTACAACCACGGACGATCAGGATGAGATTAAGAATAAACGAGGTCTAAAAAGGATTTGAACTAGACTTTATTAGACCAGAGAGATCATATCTAAACAGAGAAGGTCAAGGTCAAATTTATTTATAAAGCACATTTACAAACAGCAGACACTGCCCCAAAGTGCTGTACAGGTTCATAAAAATAAAAACAATCAACATTTAATACAAAATAGAAGAGTAAAATAAGCATAAGAAAAGTATTCAGCTCAGCTTGTGCCGAAGGCCAGCGCAAAAAGTGAGTCTTCAGGGAGCACTTAAAACTCTCCAAAGATGTGGTAGTTCTAATTTCCAAGGGGAGAGAATTCCACAACTTAGGGCCAGCTACAGCGAAGGCTCTGTCCCCTCTGCTCTTACGCTTAGACCTGGGAATGTCTAAAAGACATTGTTCAGCAGACCTCAGAGCTCTGACAGGACTGTGCAGGGATATCAAATCTGTTGAGAAATAAGTTGAATGCACACATTAAATTAAAAAGAATAATGGCAAAAATTGCACATGAGCTTGAGTACCACCAGAGAGACATGTGCCACAGTTTGAGAACCACTGGTTTAGGTGCCATCATGGATGTTTTATAAATGACAAAGTATTCACCAATGCTTAAAGAGGGGGTATTATGCTTTTTTCAATCACATAGCACCAGTCTATAGCATACTACAATGATGACGTAACCTTCTGTTGGTCTGTATATGCAGTAAATTAAAATAACTGCCTTGAATAAAATTGCTCTCTCAAAATGGCTGTACTGAACGTCTTGAAATAGGCCTCTGTCTCTTTAAGAAGCTTTCCGACACGCCCCCTTCAGCACACTGCTGTGGCATCTAAACAACACTACTGTGCGGGGAGGGGGCTCTGCTGAGCTGAGGAGCAGTGGTTGGTGACGAAAGGTCCAGAGGCGTCTCCAGGAGGTGGGGGCGTTCCTAGGAGGACTGAGGCATAGCTACACCTAAAATGGCTGCCGTCTAAGTTTTTACTGATTACTCAAAATATGTGAATGAGCCAAGGCAACACTCCAGGCATGTGTTTAATGAGGGAATGACATAATAACATGATATAAAGCTTGAAAAAGTCTATTTTACATAATACCCCCCCTTTAAAGAAATTGAAAAATCGCATTACACAAACTACAGCATGATGACCATTACGTCATTTTAGAATAAACAACCTTTTAACTCAGGGACCATCTGAGCAGCATGTGATCACGAGGTGCTTTGAACAAACATACGACAGACTCTTAGCTTTCATGGTGCTACAGTTACTCTACTAGCTGTAGCCTGGGGGGGCGAACGCTTGGATCCTGGATGACAACTCACTGAACAAACAATCCTCAGCTTCATATACTTCTTCTTAATGAGCCCAGACTTGACGCAACACTTCCTTTCTTTGGATGCATGCTAGTTTCTTTTCAAGTCAAGTTCCTGCCACATTGATTACACCATAATCAATGAATGAGGCTGAATGGGGTGCTCATTTATAAAAGCTTCCGGGTTTACCTTTTATTCTGCTTCTTTTCTCGTGATTTTGCTCAAAACTGAAATCCTTTCGGTGGATTTCATATCAGTATGTAACTCATCATGACTCTTTGTTACATCTTCACATCTTTTCAATAATAATCTCTCTGTCCCCCTCGTCTCTCCCTCTCCCTCTCTCTATCCCCTTTTTCGGTGTCTTCTGCCTGTTTTCTTCCTGCTGCGGTGATGTCACTGGTTGCCTGGGCTCTCATTGGTGTCGCTCTGCCCTGTCCGCTTTGTGGTTGGCTGCGTCCGGGCCGTGCGGCGTGCTGATCGGTTAGGAGTACATCCGTAGGCAGCTGGAGGAGGAGCAGAGGCAGCTCGAAATCCTTCAACAGCAGCTTTTACAGGAGCAGGCTTTACTCCTGGTAACGCCACACAACACACAAGCAAACTCATGCAGTCAAAATGACACCATCATCACCGTGACACTTGGTCTCTACGTAGTCTGTTAGCTAGAATATCAGCATCTTCAACTTTTGTTTTCAGAGCCACATGCGACTTTTTAGTGGTCTTATGGTTATTTCGAGCTGGTGGGTGGGGGCTCAAAAGTGGGACTGTTTCTGAGTAATTTGGATCATGATTTCAGCTTTATATCTTGTTTAATGCATATTTAACCATAGATTGTGGAAAATCCTATTATATGATATTGTATTGCAAATTAAATGATTATTTAGGTTGTGACTCGTCTTCCTATATGTTAAAGGGATATTTCAGGATTTTTGACATTGGGCCTCATTTCCTAGTTATCCAGAGTGTTGTTGACGTCTGGAGATATTTTTTTCTTAAATTCATGCAGTTCTTATATTTGAAGAGTCTAGTGGCGCTAGGCTAGTGCTAGGCTAAAGCATTTCTATGGTATCAGTTAGCCTGCATTAAAAACAGTCTGACCCACTCCACAGTGCACCTGAGGTAAATCACTTATAACACCAGACTAACCATATAAATGTCTGTGTCGAATAATCTTAACCATTTTGCATTTAAAATAACTTATATTTGAGCAGCATCAGCTTCGTGGCTGTAAGCTAACACAGCGGCGGAGTGATCTGCGAGAAAATAGTCCCTCAAAATGCGGTAATTCATGTGATACAAGGTCAGTTATATTTCAAAAATTATTCATAATTTTATACATTTATATGGTTAGTCTGGTGTTATAAGTGATTTACCTCAGGTGCACTGTGGAGTGGGTCAGACTGTTTTTAATGCAGGCTAACTGATACCATAGAAATGCTTTAGCCTTGCCCTAGCCTAGCACCACTAGACTCTTCAAATATAAGAACTGCATGAATTTAAGAAAAAAATATCTCCAGAAATCAACAACACTCTGGATAACTAGGAAATGAGGCCCTATGTCAAAAATCCTGAAATATCCCTTTAATGGTGGTCCCAATGCCATACATGTTAAGAACCACTTCTTTAAAGATTCTATTGAGGTCAGGGGTGCCTAAAGAGCGGCCCGCGGGCCAAATGCGTCCCTTCAAGGTGTTCGATTTGGCCCATGAAATGTAGTTTAAATTTGTATGGCTTTATTTGTGCCCTGAATAAACTCTGGATTGTTTCTCGGGCAAATAGCAAAACTACCAAAGAGATTTTTAATCATAGATCTATTAGCATTTGATTTTCTACATGCAAAACATTACTGAATTTGGCCCTTCGCCTGCTAATCCGTTTTCATTTGAGCCTCTTATAAAGCTTGGGCACCGATGGTTTAGGAGGTTTGCTGAAGTTCTGGATTAGCCCTGGTTCATATTAATTCTATCAGTCCTCATTTAGATGTAATTTAATGCTGGTGAAAATTCATTTGAAACACACTAAACCAAGTTCAGGCCAGGACAAAAACAGATTTGGATTATTGGTAAGAATTGGCTCTTTGGATCCAAAAGGCTGCAGATCCCTGAGCGAGACTCTTTTTCTTGACACATTCTGCTTCATTTTCTCATGCTCCTCTCACAAATGTAACCTCTGACATCAGGCCCCCGACACGACGCTGTTAAAAATGTGTTTGGACGTGGACTCTGTCAAAAAAGTCACTCCAGGAGTTGGACTACACTTCCATAATAAAATATTAATATAGGCCTCAATCTTTTTGTTTCGGCAATCATAAAAAAGCAGGAGTCTCAACCAGTAGCTCGGGCTGCCTTTTCCAAGTGGCTCTTCTAACACTCTCTACAAATGTTATTACTGTCTTAGTGAAGCAACTCAAATCAAGTAGATCAACTAAATGATTGACTCTCAGGTACAGTAAATGTTGGTAAATTAAATGTAGTAAAGGGATTTTAGGAGACTATGTAGTACCTCCAACTTCCCCACAATCAGAGATGGATAATACTCATGGCAAGTACTCTTTAGTAATCGGGTCACTACTTTTTACTTTACTTTAGTAAAATTATTTTAAAGTAACGCTACTCATACTTCTGCCTACAATATTGCAATCCATTTTGTACGATGAGGCCATTTACCATAATTGGTAAATGGTTTCAATTGTATTTCTTTCACGTCCCCAGGACAAAAAAAGGCTGTACCATTACAAAGACCAGGCCCCGGGGAGCAACGACAAGCCGGCCTGGGCCAAAGAGGTACGCAGGACTCTAAAGGGCTGTTTAAGAACTCGCCAATACGGATACTTGCAAAATCTGAGAATTCACTGTGAAGCATTGCTAACTATCTTACCCTAAACTAGATATGTTTACAGGTTTGACCTTGAGGGGTTCTTGAGCACAATATTTTGTTGCTGTGGGGGTTTATTGTATAAGAGTTTATTGTTTTAACTTTGTGCCTTAACCATTAATTGTTCTTCCAGCCAAATGTACCATCATGAGTGTATTCACAACTGAGAGCTAAATTAACTTACGACAGTAGTTCAGATGGTAGAGCAGCTGTTTGCACATGGACCTAAAGGTCAGTTTGAAGGGTTTGATTCCAGCTCCCGAATCTGCAAATACTGTTATTGTGTCCTTGGGCAAGACACTTAAAGGAACAGGCCACTGTTTTTCCATACTGTTATGTTCTTACCTGAGCTTAGACGAGTTGATGCGCACCTGTCTGGTCTTTGTGCCCGTGGAAGAGCTTGGTCACTTCTTTTGTTTTTTTTTCTTTAATTGACATACAGGACAAAAACATTCATACAACACATAGACAAAGGAGAAACACATGGGGTCACAAATAACAAAAGGTAGATGGAACAGGATGTACAAACATTAGAGTGTTTTGTGTGTGAAATATTGGGGTGGGTGGAGTGAATGTGTGCGTGGATGTATTACGAAACAAAATCATAAGATATTGAGGGAAAACATAATAATAATAAATAAAGAAAGAATAAAATAAAATAAAAAATAATAATAATAACAAATATATCCCAGTGATAACAAAAAAAGAAACATACAGAATATAACCATAATAAAAGGAAACATTCAGAGCAAAGAAGAAAATAAAACAATAAAAAATAAAGAGACAAACAAAATGGAGACAATTATCATCACAATAAACCAACATTAATAGTAATAGGATTAATAAGAATAATAGTAAATGGATGAATAGGATGGAAATAGTGTTGATAGAAAGAAATAAGCGATCATAAATAAAATTAAAAAATTATAATAATAAAGGAATTAAAATACATAAAATAAATCAATATACATTTATTTATTTATTTTAAACTACGTTATATATGCTATAAATATTTATACATTAAATTATACAGCAGTAATCATGGTAATTCAGTAGTAACATCAAATAATAATACTAAATATTTCATTCATGTATATTCTAAATATGAAAAATTATTAGGGTCAAGTTTGTGAGGGGGGTAATAATTGCATTATTATTATTATTATTATGAGCTTGGTCGCGTCTAACTTCACCCCGTTTGGAGCTATAGGAATATACTGGGAGAGGCCAAATGCTAACAACACAGGTACGCATCAACTCGTCTAAGCTCAGGTAAGAACATATCTCAGTATGGAAAAACTGGTGGCCTGTTCCTTTAACCCACCTTCCCTCCAGTAGCATTAGTGAGTGGAAACTTGATGGAGAATTGCTTCATTGCGGGTGAAAAAACGTGAAAGAAATACAATTGAAACCATTTACCAATACCCTACTCTGGGAATTCACTATTGTCACCAACCTAATACATTTCTCCTGATTTTTGTTTACAAACCCAGTCAGTTTCCACATGAGCTGTACCGATAACATGCTGATTATTGATCGACTGATTGCGTGTATTTCTGTAGGAGTATAAGAGGAAGCAGATCGAGGAGCAGCGTCAGGCCGAGCGGTTACAGAGGCAGCTGCAGCAGGAGAGGGCCTACCTGGTCTCACTGCAGCAACAACAAGAGCCCAGACCCCAGGACAAAAAGCAGATGTACCATTACAAAGACCAGGCCCCGGGGAGCAACGACAAGCCGGGATGGGCCAAAGAGGTATGGAGAACACTAAAGACCTGTATAGGAACGGCCAATATGGATACTTGGAAAAGCTGAGAATTCACTGTAAAGCATTGCTAACTATCCTACCCTAAACCAGATATTTTTCCAGGGGGAGTTCTTGAGAGTTTGTTGTTTTAACTTTCCGCCTTAACCATTATTTGTTCTTCCAGCCAAATGTACCATCATGAGTGTATTCAGTAGCAGGTGGAAGGGGTCAGCCTGATGTTCCCTCAGGATAATTGGGGAAAGGCAGGACCTCCAGACACTGTTCCCCAAATGCCATCGCAGTTTTCTCCTCGGATTTAGGGTTGGGCCTGAAGTTAGAGATTGGGTTAGGGTTGGGGGGATCCTTAACCCATCTACTGGGTTAAGGATAAGGTTTGGGTTTGGATTTGAGGGTTGAGATTGGCGCCATCTGTGAGTACTAGGGGAACAGTGGCATTTTTCAGAGTCAGTTCCACAGGCAGCATAGTGTTTGTAACTCTAGCACTGTCCGAAGCTCTGTTTACTCAAGTTTGACAAAAGTCTGAGCTTTGTTTTTCCAGGGCTGCACAATATAGAAAAAAAACGTTGTGATATGTGATAATGATATCACAAAACCGTTTCAACACAGTATGTTCCATCCAATGTAAACATGAAAGATCATATTTAATTGATCCCACAAACACTTATTCAGCAAATTGTGTCAAAATGAGATTTCAAAACACACTAAATAAGGACCAAGACAAGGGTAAAATGGAACAAAATTAGAAAAATTATAATGTCGATCTCTTTTGATATATTACGGCTTCTTGAGATACGGATACTGCATCACCTAATATTGCAATACAGAATGTTTTTGCGATGTGCAGCCCTAGTTTTTAGATATTCTCATCTGAAAACTAAATTTGCTGTTTATTCCATAGATACAGACGGTAATGCGTTATAGTAAGGGGCCTGGCCTATAGCGAGGGGGAAACAAGTGTGTCAAGAGAATCATTAATTTACACTCTTTTTATACGTTTTCTCCCTTCCTGAAACCGCCACTTTAACGTGGTGGAGGGATTTGAGCACCTAAATGATCCTGGGGGCTCTGTTTTGTCGGGGGCTTCGTGCCCCTGGTAGGGTCTCCCATGGCAAACAGGTCCTAGGTGACGGGTCAGACAAAGAGCGGTTCAGAAGCCCCTTATAAGAGACCAACAGGCCCGGTTAGAACCATGAGGCCGTCCTTCTGTGGACCCACCACCTGCAGGAGGAGCCATAAGGGCTGGTGCAATGTGATTTGGGCAGCTCCAACAGCTGCCCCCACGACCCGGCAACGGACACGTGGAAGAAAATGGATGGATTATACGTTTTCTGTCAAATTATAAGCGTATTTAGCACATAAATAAAAGCAAATCAAAATTGGGTTGTTTTGAGACGACAGATTGTCCATGAGAAGCAAAGAAACAGTACTCAAAGTTAGCGGTTAGCATGGAGCTAATGTTAGCATTCCTTGGCTGTTGAACCACTTTGTTAGGGAGAAAATGCATCCATAATTCAGCATGTTTAAAGGTAGTTGTTAAGTGTTGTTGTAGTTCCTTTTCCTCTTTGTTTTCCCCCTCGATTTTTCTGGAGTTTACCGCCTGTTTCCATAGTTACTGACCTTCAAGCAATGTCAATGGAAACTATCTGTCCGTGAATGTTGTATCGTAACCTGAACTGACCCGCTGCAGGTGATGCGACGAGCCCAGAGCAACTCCCCTCGAATCCCCCCCAAGAGAAACCACTCTTTCCAGCTGCCGCAGGACCCCCACAAGCTGGAGAGTCTGCTGCGCCTTCCCGGATACAAGCCCCCGCAGCGCCCCCCTTCCTACCACGGCAGCCCATCCCGGGACAACCACGAGCACGAGCACAACCACAACATGCCCCTCATCCGGATCACCTGCAGGCCCGAGAAGCCCCCTAGGGGGGGCGGTCCCGCGACTGGAGCGGGGAACGGGATGGGGCCTGAGGCCAGGCCACGCAGTGCCGAAGTTGGCAGGTGGAGTCAGGATGATGTCAGAGAAAGCGGGGGGAGACCTATATTGCAAACAGGAAGTGACCGGGATATCAGGGGGTGGGGCCTGGAGAGAGACCGCACAGTGCCGAAGTTGGCAGGTGGAGTCAGGGTGATGTCAGAGAAAGCGGGGGGAGACCTATATTGCAAACAGGAAGCGACCGGGACATCAGGGGGTGGGCCTGGGAGAGAGACCGCACAGTGCCGAAGTTGGCAGGTGGAGTCAGGATGATGTCAGAGAAAGCGGGGGGAGACCTATATTGCAAACAGGAAGCGACCGGGACATCAGGGGGTGGGGCCTGGGAGAGAGACCGCGCAGTGCCGAGGTGAGGGGGCGGAGCCCGGACGCAAGGAGGTCCAGCCAAGACGATCTGCGCCCGGATCAGAGGGGGCAGAGTCCCGGGTCCAGAGGAGGAAGTGCAAAGGAAAGGGGGTGGAGCCCTGACTTGAGGGGGCGGAGTCCTGAGACAAGAGGAGGAAGCGCAAGGGAAAAGGGGTGGAGTCCCAAAGTGAGAGACTTGAGTCCGGCCTCGAGGGGGCGCAGTCCAGGGAATCGGGTTAGTCGCAACAAGAAAAACTACTCCTACTGCAGTTTTTTTCTTCTTTCAACAACTAATTGGTTTCTCCTCCTGGGGCGTTTTATCACTGGCTTACAGATTTGATCACACTTACACTAACTCGACTGTCGCACTTTCTTTCTGGTCATCTTTCTCCCTCAAGTTCACAAATGACCCAATCACAACGAAAAACAGACATTTCTAGTGTGATATCCCAGTACCTTTCTGAACTGCTCTTCACCTGAAAGGAGTCTTGCGTGGAATTTCTATCATCCCGTTTCCGACACTTCTTCACACTCTTAAAAGCCGCCATTTTTGTTTTGACGCGGATTTGCATTCCTCTGATTGCCGCAGTAGTAGAGGTTATCAAATCTGTTTGACCGAACGGGGTTCACTGAGGACGGCTCGTCTCGTTCTTTAGAGACTTCTCCGCCACTCGTGATAATAGTTGAAAACACACAAGATAGAAGCCTATTTAGATTCTGTCTGAGAGAGGCTTCCAGTTTATCAGATTTATCTCTTTTCATCTCACTGTTGTGCCAGACAAGGGCTCATCATTTTGTCTTCCTCGTCAGGCCAAAGCGAGCTGGAATAACATCATGTGAACAGACTCTTTGGAACAAGCAGGCGAGGCGTGATTTAGTATTTCACAACATCAGACCACAATAGTAAGAGCCGATTTTACTGATCGATTGCATGTACTGCATTAGCCACGATAGCTTATCTTCATACTCGCCTTTTACCTGATTATTACCTCTAGTTTTGGCACTTCTGTATGGCGTCAAATTAGGGTCTGCTTTAACGTAAATGTAAAAGAGGTTTTGTAAACGTAGGTTGTCAGTATTGCAATCGTAAAGAGAAAACTGTAAATGTAACTCTAGACTCCATAAACGAAAAAAGTATCATAAATAGAAAAAAATATTGTAAACATAAAACTTTCATTTACGCTTCTTCTTTTCATTCTTCATTTCACAAGTTATGTTTACAATTCACAAGCTACGGTTACGATACATTTGTTTCTGACCCTTTTTTTAATGGGGGCGGGCTCAACGCTCATTGGCTGGAGTGACAGGATGTGACGTCATCACTATAAGCTGAAATCAAACACACACTACAGAGGCTGTGTCCGAATGTCCACCCTAGTCCCTAACCCCTCATTCACTACAAAGGCCCTATATAGGCACTATATAGTAGACTGTATACTATATAGTGTGTTGGAACTCCGAACCCCAGCAGAATGAGAGCCTACTTCTACTATAAGTTCACTAAAATTCGGGAGTAATGTATTTCTGCGATAAAGACCGACTAAACTCAAAGGACAGTGGAACATTTATGGATAAATATGACTCAAATACGTTTTATTAAACATGGATTTCACACGAATGAACAAAACTCCCGGGATTATTGCCTTTTTGTCTGAGAGAGTCTGGCTGATTCCGAAACCGTTAAATTATAGCCTCTAAGTACTAACACTAGCAACTAATCCTTAACCTTTCATGGGGTCAACTGTTAGATCTCTATTCAGTTAGTGAACTTCTGCTTCAGCAGAATTTGCCCAATTCGACTGTCCTTACCCAGGGGAAGGGGAAGTGACATCACCAACAGCTGTTCTTCTTCTTTAAGGTTATTGGCAGGCAAACAAAAGCGCATGCCGCCACCTACTGTATTGTATATGCAACAACATAGTGTCTAAATAAAGACATTTAAGGAGAAAAAAAAAAGCCTTATTTTATCTCAACAGCTTTTCATAAAGCTACAGTATGCAAATTAGCCATGTGGCTGAAGTTTCTACTAAATGAAAGCAAAAGCACAAACTGCCTTCATTTAAGCCATTTACTGAGGCAGCTCTTTTAAACACTGACATGTGACGGTGCTGTGATGACTCTAACATGTATTTCGTCACTTTTATAAAGTTTGGCTTGTGCAGAATCTTTTATATATATTTTTTTATTAATTGTGCACCTGTCAATCAACAGTGGTTGCATGAAGAATCACTTGAGGGTGGGGGCGAAGGGGGCGGACATGCGGCGCGGTGGCTTATGGGATGGCACATCGCTCCTAATCGCCAGTGAGGTAGCATCAGAAATCCCTATGCTAAAGTGGCTATGATAGTTAGCATTGAGACTCCTTTCCCTAACTCCTTCCTAACTGACAGCCCAATTCGGACGCTTCTTATCATGGCGGACACTGACGCACATCCGGTTTGGCGTTAGACCTCTTACCAATTTAACGGTTTCGGAATCAGCCTCTGTAGTGTGCGTTTGATTTCAGCTCATAGCGATGACGTCACATCCTGTCACTCCAGCCAATGAGCGTTGAGCCCGCCCCCATTAAAAATAAGGGTCAGAAAAAAATGTATCGTAACCGTAGCTTGTGAATTGTAAACGTAACTTGTGAAGTGAAAAGAAGAAGCGTAAATGAAAGTTTTACGTTTACAATTTTTTTTTTCTATTTATGACACTTTATTTGTTTATCGAGTTTAGAGTTACATTTTTCTCTTTACGATTACAATATTGACAACCTACGTTTACAATACCTCTTTAACGTTAAAGCAGAGCCTAATTTGACGCCATACTTCTGAATCATTTTATAAACTCCATCGAAAGGCTGTTTTTGCCCACAATGTTCACCCTGTAGCCCATGGACTCTTTATCTGCTTCACTGTGTTTAATGCAGAGGCCCGTGTCCACACTACTGAGCGCTGCGTGTAATGGAAATAGCAGTAGCACAGAGTAGAGCATATCCGAGTGAAGCCGTCCTAAACCTAAACAGCATTTGTTTGCTTCTCCGTCATATTGTTTGACTTAAGAGTGGGAAGGAGACTGGAAGAACGAGGCGAAAGGTCCTCAACTCAGTCAACCTTGTCGAGACGGGATTTGAAAACCTCTACAACAATGGATATTTCTGGATGAATGAGCGCTTACTCAAATAATACCCTGGTTGGTTGATCTGCCTGTAAATCCCAGCCGCTGGAAAAGAGTCTTGGCTGACCAGGCTGGCTCTGCAATGTGCCGTTTTTTGCGCTTCTTTGTCTAACAACTAATCTTGTCCTTTCTCTCATTATCGTTGTTAACCGGGTGGACATACTGTGCTGTTTGTAAATGTTAATCCCTAATCTTTTTCAGACTCGACTAACATGTAACCAGGGCACTCTGACTTTCTGCTGCAGATTACACACTTGTTCTTGAGCATGTCTCTAACACATATGAACTTTTTATTCATACATCTAAATACGAAATATACCTTTTTTTACGTTTTGATTTTGCAGCACAAAGTTTCAAACCGGATCTCGGACCCGTCTCTGCCGCCGCGCTCAGAGTCCTTCAGCAGCAGCATCCAGCAGGCCAGGACCCCCCCAATGCACCGCGCCGTAGAGCCACAGGTGAGAGGACCGGACAAGGGCTGTATTATATAGTGTCACACACAGGGGGCGCCAGTTCAGTGGGAGCAACAGCACACTCATTTTCTCCTTTGGATTCACAATCAGAAGTGTTTTTTTTTTTATCTCAATCAGTGACTTCATTTGGAGATCTCCTGGCTATTGAGAGGAGATCTTCAATGAAGGTTCTTGAGTCATCTTCTGTACTCTGTAGTTGAAGTGTCGAACGTTTCGCCTCTCATCCAGGTGACGTTCGACACTTCAACTACAGAGTACAGAAGATGACTCAAGAACTTTCATTGTACAGTATATGTCTGTGTACGACTGAGAGCCTACACACAGACATATTGACAGGCAAGCTCTTACAACCCATATGCCAGTGTGACACCTCATTTGAAAGCCAAGACCTTATAGTTTCTAAATATATGTGTAAGGTCTGTGTGAGTGAAACACACACAGGGGGACGGCAAGTAACAGGTTAAAGATTTTAGTTTTTGTTTGTAACTGTTGTGGAATTTCTCACCACTATAAAGGAAAACTTGAAAGTATTTGTCTTATCAAAAGTGTAAGTTTAATTTAACACACGTGCGGAGGGCCAACACACAGGAGTACAGGTAAACCCATGGTTAGCTCTGGGGAGCCTGGTTATATAGGTACACATGAGAGGCTGTCCCAGCACCAAGATGGGAGCAAGGCACAGGAAGGCCTTTGAGCCAGGACACGTCTTTGGCCATTGTCTTAGGTGTGAAGCAGAGAGCCGGCGCTCCCCAGGAGCCAGACCAAAAGGCCCAGCATGGCAGCCAGACGGTCCATCAGTCTGTGTATTTGCTTGCGGCTAGTTTTAGTCAGATAGCTCTAAAAACTGTCACAACATTACCCAGTGTAATAAATGAGCTCAGCCGGTGTTGAGTTCACACTTTATTGGCTGACTGCTTTAGTACATTCTTTACCACCAGATGGCGCCCATGCATGTTGCCTACGAGCACTCTGTGACACAGTATAGGCTTTATGCACGCAAATGACACGTGACTTCCAAGTGGATCCTAAGCCGGTGCTTCCGTATCCTGTCTCCGTTATTTCCCGATGAGGTCTTGTCTAAAAAAATTTATAGTTCAAGGAAACATCACTGACAGTGAGATACTGATCCGAAGTGACTCCCTACGTGTTAAAAACATTACGTTGGATGTAAATTCTTGATTGCAGGAAACGTCTTTGTTTGTTTAGGTAGGACTTTTTATCTTAGCGCTAACGGCTAGTATCAAAAAACACCACCCCAAATATTAAACGTCTAAAAAGTATTTATGCTAAAGACAGGCGGATTATTTTTTGAGCGGCTCGTTTAAAATCTTAGCTAGCTATTTTCATTTTTAATTTGTGTTAGCCGTTAGCTTCAAGACAAAAACACTTACTGTAATGAGCACGGAAGTTTCCTCCAGTGAAATTTTTGCTCCTGATGTTTTTAACATGATGCTAGTGACTGTCCACCAGTAACTCACTGTCTGCCATGTAATCTTCAGCTATTTATTTTTTTAGACAAGACCACATAGGGAAATAACAGAGACCAGAAACGCAAACGACTACTTAGAATCCACTCGGAAGTCACATGACGCTCACATGCATATGGCCTATTGACACAATCATGAAGTGCTTGAAATATCATCTGCCCATGACTAACAACCAGGACTGGACAAAACTGAAATCAAGCCTTCATTTAGGGGGACACAAATAGGTCATGTTTATGTTTTAATGTATTGTATTTACAAAAAAGTCCTGCCAACCCTACGTTTAACAACTCCTCGACTAAAGCAGGTCCTTGGAGCAGCAGCATGCCTTTATCCTGGAAAGCCCCAGACTCTTGCTGTGCCAGGCATGTCTCCTCTGCCTTCCTCTCCTTTGTCAATAACACTCTCCTGCTGCCTCTCTCCTGCATTTAAACAAACCTAAATCTAACCTCGCACACCCTCCTCACCCCCTCCTCACCCCTCCCGCCCCGTGTCTATCCAGATGGCTCACCTGGTGCAAGTGAAGAGCCACGGTTTGTCGGGCTCCCAGTCGCTCTATGACCCCCACGGCGTGTCCTCCTCGTCCAGCTCCGTGTCCCCCTCGCGGCCCCCATGCCCCGCCAGAACTCCGACCCCACCTCCGACACGCCCCCGTCCCGCCCCTGTCCCGCCTCGCCCCGCCCTCGACTGGCTGAGGCAGGACGACGACACGCCACCCAAGGTTTCTGCATGATCCCGCTCGGTGTCTGTCTTTGTGCATGTGAAGCAACCAATGAACTATTTTTACTGCCATTCCCAACTTTATTAAATAGTTACTACACACAGTGATGATTGACTGAAGTTTTTTATAATTTTGTTTATTTAGATATGTCTTTGTCTTCCCAAAGTCTTTGCATGATTGTCGTCTGTCTGTGAGTCTGTGCATGTGCTGTGTATCACTAATGAGAAGGTCAATTAAAGATGGCTGCTGCCTTTTTTTTTAATGGAACTTTGAATCAGAGTTCGAACGATATACTGTATAAAATGCTCCCAAAAATATCAATTAAATAAATCCACATTCTTGCCTGGAAGTATAAGCAAGGATCCAGACTGGGACCATGTTGGTGCAAATGTACTTGTATTGCCTGTGTTGGCGAGTACACTGCTGAGCTGAGCATCATTTGGGTGCGATTCAGTATTTTCCTTGGTTGAACAGATAGTCAGATCCTCTTCATATAAGTACTTATAATGAGGATAAGTTAAGCTGTGTTGTTATTTCTTTTGTAAAGAGATGAAATAGACAGTAATATCCCAAAATAGTAATAATATTATAGCGTAAAATGCATTATTAAAGGGGGGGTATTATGTAAAATCGACTTTTTCAAGCTTTATATCATGTTATTATGTCATTCCCTCATTAAACACATGCCTGGAGTGTTGCCTTGGCTCATTCACATATTTTTGAGTAATCAGTAAAAACTTAGACGGCAGCCATTTTAGGTGTAGCTATGCCTCAGTCCTCCTAGGAACGCCCCCACCTCCTGGAGACGCCTCTGGACCTTTCGTCACCAGCCAAGCCACCAACCACGGCTCCTCAGCTCAGCAGAGCCCCCTCCCGCACAGTGTTGTTGTTTAAATGCCACAGCAGTGTGCTGAAGGGGGCGTGTCGGAAAGCTTCTTAAAGAGACAGAGGCCTATTTCAAGACGTTCAGTACAGCCATTTTGAGAGAGCAATTTTATTCAAGGCAGTTATTTTAATTTACTGCATATACAGACCAACAGAAGGTTACGTCATCATTGTAGTATGCTGTAGACTGGTGCTATGTGATTGAAAAAAGCATAATACCCCCTCTTTAAATCATATCCATATTGCTAAAGGTATGGTTATAGAAGGTTAATTGAAATTGGAAGCTGCATAGATCGTGTAAAAATGGTAAATGTTTACATGATCTACTGTATGCATAGTTTCATTTATTATTATTTTGTATTTTTCGTGCAGTGACATACACGGTCTTTAGTTTTTTTAGTGTTGCACTTATAATGTGCCTAGTATTCTTTAGTGACCGTTTTTACCTGTGCCTTTAAATTTCATTGTATTTTTTTTTTTACAATGACTAAATAGTTGAAGGCAGTGAACACGGTTTAAGCTGCTTTTGTGCCAATTCCAAAGTAGTTATGCTCTAATTTATGCTCTGTGCACCAACAGCCCTGATAAGTTCATTGCAGTTTGTCTCAAGTCAAATTCTATCAAATAGAGCAGTGGTTTCTCAACGGGTTTGGCATCGGGACGCACAGGCACCCTGGGATGACAAGCCGTGACCTAAATACGACTTGTAAAATCTCATGTAGAGCCTTTTCCTCAAGAAATGTTGTTGAATAAGCATTAGATAAGAAGAAAAGCTGATATTGTGATCAAAACAACTCGATAACAGTCACTGTGATAGACTCAAGTGGTGATTCTATACTTTTTCTAAAACTAAATGTTTTCTGGGAGGCTTGTGACCCGAGGAAAACGGTTCCTACCAGTTGAGAACCCCTGAAATAGAGCATTGTACCGATTCACTCAACTGCAGTCAATATTGTTTTAGTATTTTGACAAATGTTGCAACTTGTTCTGATGAATACTGTTGTTTCTGTTCGACAGGTTCCTCAGAGGACGACCTCCATCTCTCCAGCTCTGGTCCGGAAACACTCTCCAGGGAACGGGCCGGGCCTGGGACCTCGGGCCGGAGCCCACCTCATACGGGCCAGGTACAGTCTTACCTAAACTGTGGTCAAATGTTTTAGTTTATTAAGCTGGTACTAAGTAAGAATCAATACAGATCGTTACAGACTGTAGTTTCTCATTCAAACTCTAGCCCCAAATCTCAAGCCCGACCTGTTTCACGCCCCACTGTTGTTTGCTGGTGCTGATGCTGTGTTTGCACGTCTCCGTAGCAACCCGGACCTGCGGAGGACGGACGTTTCCATGGATACGCCCCTGAAGAGGACGAGCAGTGGCAGCTCCTCCAGCTCTAGTACGTCGAGCTCTCGGGGCGGGTCCAACGAGGGGGGTCATAATTAGGACCGTGGAGACGACTAGAGGGGTCACATCTGCACGGGGATAAATATAGAGTCTCATAGAGAGGGATATGCACTGTATAGTAGTGATGGCCCATATCGAGGTAGGGTGTAAATGAACGACTGTACGCAAGAGAAAAGAAGGATGGGAACCACTGCATTATAGCGGGGGTTCTCAAACTTTTCGGGCCGCAATCCTCAAACTCACTCAACCAACAACTCGGGGTCCACCTCTGTAAAATATAATGAGCATTTATGATACCTGAAGGTGCAAAACATTTAAAATCTGGTTAAACCTCTTACCCTCCGCCTTAACTGAGTGCATTTCTCCACTTCGCCCTTTACTCAAATCTAAAAGCTTCTTGAACAAAGTGCCAAGAAAGCAACAAAAACACAATAAACAAGCAACAAAACACGATTAAAAAGTGATGAAAAAGCAACAAAAGAACCACAAAAAAGAGACAAAAACTAAACAAAAAAGTCACGAGCAGTTTTGTAGGTCTTAGCTTAGGCGTTACACTGGTCTGTATGCTGTAAACTCCAGATGAGAAGCTTTTAGATTTGGGTGAAGCCGAACTGGAGGAAATGTGCTTGGTTCAGGCAGAGGTTAAGAGATTAATGATGTTAGTTTAGATCAATGGCCGCTGGCTGCTCTGCTTCAAGACCGCGACACCAGCAGTGTTGTTTTCGTCAACGAAGACGATAACGATATCATTTCGTTGACGCCCCTTTTTTTAATGACGAGAACGTAATGATGACGAGCTAAAAAATAGCTCTTTGGGGACAAAACCTGACGAGACGTTTATGAGTTTACGTCAACGAGACGAGACTAAAATGGGAGAAAGTGGTTCGTCAGATCGTTCACAAACAGAGTTTATACGCGGAGCGGGAGAACACACCGGTAAACGTGACACAGAGCAGCGCCGTCAGCTCTCATGATGCGGCCGGGCAGCGGCGTCTCTTTCTCTCTCCCTCTGTCTCTCTTAATTATAACTTTTATAATGAAACTGACGAAAACTTGACTAAAACCTTTTAAATTTCCGTCTGACTAAAACGTGACTAAAACTATAAGCATTTTCGTCCCAAAGACTAAAACTAAAACTAAAACTAAAAGGGCTGCCAAAAACAACACTGGACACCAGGGGCCGCATTGCTGTAGTAGCTCCATATAGCCGCTAGTCTCCCATTAGAAAGCATTGCACTTTAGACACGTTAAAAACAACTGTAAAGCCTGGTTTCTAATTTTCGTAAACTTTCTACAGCTAAATATTCCTCCTGTGATAACGCTGGGTTAGTTACAAAAGAAACCAGGCTGGTTTTTGTAAGAAACATTTTAGAAATCTTGTATACTAGGAACATGCTCCGTCAGAGCTGGGTAGGAGGAGTCTGTAAATCCGCCATGATTTCCCCCTCGAGCGTAGTTATTATGGTAAACGGGGAGGAGTGAGGAGGAGCTGGCTAATAATTCTACAGTCTATGGTTTGGATACTGTATTTTGATATGTGGCCTCATTTCACTAAAATATGCTGTTATGAGTCAAAAATACATCAAATTCAACGTCAGAAATGGAAAAAATATCGTCTTAAAATCATCTTACGACCACCACTTCATACAGGTTCCACATCTGCACAAGGCTGTTGGACCATAGACACAATGAAAGGGCTAAATCTAATCTATATTGTTCACGCCACTTACAGACTTTCTTCTACAGTGATTCTTTAAAACACCTTCATTGCTTTGCTTTGCCTAAAACTCTGCAGCTTCCAAATACAGGCCATGAATTCAGAAAGGACTATTACCACATCTGCAGGAGGATATTTATAGAAGCATAGACACGATGAGGAGCATGAAATAGAGCGATGACTGGACCCGAGAGCCTGCAGGCTATGACTTTTATAGTGGGTTAAAAATAGCGAGTGAAAGTCCAAAGATAGAGAAGGGAAAAGTGATTTGTTCTTGTAAAAATACGCTTTTGTCCCCCCCTCTGTGCTTCAGGTAACTCTGGTGCTAAAACGAAGTGTCCACGCTGCCCAGGTCCCGCGACTCCAAAGATGACAGGGAGATGACGCGCCCCAGCCGACCCGCCGTAAGTCCCGCAGCGATGACAAACAAACGCTGGTATTTTACGACTCTCTGACCGTCGCCTGAACTAACCACTCTGTCTCTCATTCATCTCCATCTGCGCGCCATCGCTCAGAGCTATAAGAGGGCTGTGGACGAGGTCAGTCAATTACATGATGTGTCCGTACAATAGCAGGGACCACAAAAGACTGTACAGAGGCCATTCACGACATCGTTAGCCTTGTTTTCAGTCTTTATGAGGCCGTTTGGAGAATTTAAATGATGTATTATTTCCTTCACTTGAAAAATTACATTCTTAAAGCAGTACTAAGTAACTCTTGCCCCTAGAGGCCATAAGCGCAACTGCAGGTGTCTTAGCAAGTTACAATTTTTTAACGTATTAAATGTCTTGGAGAGTAAATACTACGCTGACAGAAAAGGCGAAGGGAGAGAGGGGTGTTGTACATCCAGTTATAGAATGGAAATAATTTTTTTCACTCAAACTTGGCTGTAAATGCTGTTTAAAGTGGCGCTAGCCCGCAGTTAGCTTTACCCGTTAGCCTGTTAGCTTCTTCTCCGTGATTCTATTAGTGTGTATTGCTTGCTCCAAGTCAAGTTGCAAGCATGGTTTTCTGGCCAGAGACACCAGGGGGAGATGAAAGACCCCCAATCGTCTCATTAACATTTGTATTACCCCCAGAGGGACTACGAAAAGGATTTATTTAGGTAAATACGTTACTTAGTACTGCTTTAAAATCACTTGATTAAAGGTTGACGTTGAATTTTCACTTGAAATGAAACAAACAAATCTGAATTAAAAAAAAAAAACAAGTGCAATAAGATGTTTTTTATCTTTTATCAAAAACCAGACCAGATCTACTCACATTATTTCTTAATTCAAGTAGATTTCTGTAATTTCTTCCTCAAGATGATTATTATTTTTCAGTGTAAAGTTTTTCATCACCACAAAGACGAATCTGCCACAGTTACCGAACATGCAGTTGTGGTCAAAGCACTTGATTAAAAAGTACAGACACTACTGGTCAAACGTCACTCCAATAAAAGTAAAAGTTGCTCCATCATTTGAAAGTACTTCACTGTAGAAAATACTTAAAGGGATATTTCAGGATTTTTGACATAGGGCCTCATTTCCTAGTTATCCAGAGTGTTGTTGATGTCTGGAGATATTTTTTTCTTAAATTCATGCAGTTCTTATATTTGAAGAGTCTAGTGGCGCTAGGCTAATGCTAGGCTAAAGCATTTCTATGGTATCAGTTAGCCTGCATTAAAAACAGTCTGACCCACTCCACAGTGCACCTGAGGTAAATCACTTATAACACCAGACTAACCATATAAATGTCTGTGTTAATAGAATCATTTTAACCATTTTGCATTTAAAATAACTTATATTTGAGCAGCATCAGCTTCGTGGCTGTAAGCTAACGCAGCGACGGAGTGATCTGCGAGAAAATAGTCCCTCAAAATGCGGTAATTCATGTGATACAAGGTCAGTTATATTTCAAAAATTATTCTATTAACACAGACATTTATATGGTTAGTCTGGTGTTATAAGTGATTTGCCTCAGGTGCACTGTGGAGTGGGCCAGACTGTTTTTACTGCAGGCTAACTGATACCATAGAAATGCTTTAGCCTTGCCCTAGCCTAGCGCCACTAGACTCTTCAAATATAAGAACTGCATGAATTTACGAAAAAAAATATCTCCAGACATCAACAACACTCTGGATAACTAGGAAATGAGGCCCAATGTCAAAAATCCCGAAAGATCCCTTTAAGTATCCAAAGTGGAAAAAATGCGGCCAAATTCCCCCTCTGTACGGCAACACGACGGGGACAAACGTTCTCCCTCGTTGTGAGTCGGTGTTGCGTTTGACAGTTCATCTGCACAGCGCCACCTCCTGCTCTGGAGTGTGCATGTCAAGGCTTTCAAATAGAACAAAATATATCCGCAAATTGACTTTTCACTTTGGAGTCTTTATAGAAATGCAGTGGAGCAGAAAGTATTGTATATTTCTTTCAAAAGTAACAAGTTCTCAATAATAACACTAAATAAAGTACAGATTAAAAATGTTTCTACAGCACTTTTGTAAATTTACTTTGATACTCACCACCTCTGGATTTAAACAAAGTGCAGTGTAGAGTTTTGTGCAGTATTGTTGAATTGGACATTCAGTTCCACACATTTCACACATGTCTCTGTGTTCATTCTCTCTCTCTGTCTCTTTAGGAGGACCTGGTAAGAATCATTTTCTGTCTCGTACTTTCCCTTCACAAACTTTAACCCACGAATGCCCTTTTTGACCCGTGATCCTCGAGCCCCACAGCAGCATGACGCACGGCTCTCTGACATGTCGACGCTTAATACAGTACACACTGAAGCTACGTCATTTGAGTTTTAAGACATTGTGCTTTTCATTACAAAGAATTCTCGTTATTTTGATGTAGTTTCAAGGCCTACTCTTAGACATATTAACTACTTTTTACTTCTATTTAAAAGAAATTAAGCCAAGAAGACACACATATCCGCATAGATCAGAGGGCTATACTACGAAGCTGGTTGATCTAACCAGGTCTGACAAACCCAGACATGGAGCTTTTGGATAAATGGTACTACAAAGACTGTTGTCATTGGGAAGATTTGTGAGCGTGTTCATGTGGAAGAGGAGGAGGCGCCAATAATGGAAGAGACACAGACACAGTTCATCTGATTATCAAAATCTAGGCAAGGCAAGTTTATTTGTAGAGCACAATTCATACACAAGGCAATTCAAAGTGCTTCACAGTTGCATAAAATAACAAGAAAACAGATCAAATCAATCAATAAAACATCAACATAAAGTTAATCAATGACAGTAAAAGGCAAGAGTGCAGATAAAACACTTTCAGTTTTCATATGCACGGGTAAAAAGAGCTGTTTTCAGCCTGGATTTGAACATTGTCAGAGTTGAGGCCTGTCTCACATCCTCATGAAGACTGTTCCAGATTTTAGCTGCATGAAACTGAAACGCAGCCTCACCGTGTTTATTATTGACTCTGGGAACCACCAGGAGACCCCTCCCTGAAGTTCTCAGGGCCCGAGATGGTTCATACGGCTCTAACGTGTCAGAGATGGACTTTGGTGCTAAACCATGAAAAGACTTGTACACATCTATCACTAAATTCATGACAAATAGATTCTACAGCGCCATTCATTTCATTCATTCATTCATTTATTTATTCATTTGAGCAGAAAAGTATTTCAAACATTTTTTACATTTGAAAACAGAAAAAGACTTTTGCTCAAAAGGAGTAGGAAGAAGTTCAAAGAACTTATACTAAACCTACCCCTTATTTCTCATCCAAGTAACATCACATACACTTATGCAAGAAACTAAGACATGAGTCTGTGCTCATGCATTAGCTTATGCATTATTCTTAAATATAAATCGTTTATGATCGTACAAGTGTCATTTATCATTTACAATATCAGAGGATTTTTCAATTACAGTCAAACAAAAATAAAGGATTTATCATTTACGGTCGTACAAAATAAATACACCATATGGTACTTAAGACTTACACCAGGGCACAGCTCTCTTTCATTGTGATCATACAAAATATACACACTTCAATATCGCTCGACCCTACTATACCAAATATACCCATAAGTACAAGCTCTGTATAACCATGTAGGCATAGAAACTGTCTGCCTATAGTCATATACTAAAAATGGACAGGAAAAGGAAAAATGTAAGTAAAAAATAAAATAAAAATGACATGTATACATCTATACAATGTACATATGTATATGTAATCTATGACAATTAACATTGGAAACATTTTTGTCCATAGTCATGAAAAACTTGAGCAAGCTGACCTGACTTTAAGGTCACACAAAATTAATTCCAAACACACTAAAATGTACTGTAGTCAATGTTCAATGATACAATAGAGTCTTAACTTTCTTTATAATACTTCGATATTCATATCCAGGCAAACCCCACAACAATGAAAGCCACGAGTCTGAACCGAGCAGCACATAAGGAGAATGATATTATGACTGGAATGCAACACTAAGAATAAGCCATGAATAAGAAGAATAAGCAATTTCATGTCGTCATCTAAAATCTGCGTCAGCCACATGTGTAGTAAAAGTTACAACATGATGTCGCTACTTTATAGAATCTATGCACTTTCAAATAAAGGACTTCTCTCGCCGCTGCTCAAGGTGCTTCCTCCTCTTCCCTGTCTGCTCCTCACTCCCTCCGTACACCACAGGGTTTGAGTGACAAAGGAACTAAACCCGGTCCAGGTTGTTTCCATGGAGATCTCCCCAGTCAGAAACCTATCCAACTTTGTAGTACCATTAAGCTCCTAAAAATGTTTACATACACTGCAACGAAACAAAATATTATTCTAGATTAAACATGCATACTAGAGTCTTTTGTATATTCTTTATGTGATTGTACAAATACCAAAACAAGTAACATTTGCACTGATTTAAATGATCAAGTTCAACAAAGTTCGACAATCTTATTCAACAAAACACATTCTTGAAAACAATCCCACGCACTCTGCAGCTCCCCTTCTGTCAGTGTGAATGCTCTTTCCCCAAAACTGTATCAGACCAGTGTGTCCGGACCGAAGCATGCTCTAAACCTGTGGCCTCAGAGCTCTGCACAAACTGATGCTTTTTATTGCTATGATTTTGGATTGTGCCATTGGCCTGTGCACCCCCTCTTTACTGTCCTCAGCTGCATGGTACTTTTGACGACGTAACCTTTGCAGACCGTAAAGCATTTTAGGCTAAAATACTGTGATCTACTTTGCAATGAGAGAGTTGTTTTTGATGATATACTTAGGATACACTAAATAAATTAGCTTAAAGGAACAGGCCACAGTTTTTCCATACTGAGATATGTTCTTACCTGAGCTTAAACGAGTTGATGCGTATCTGTCTGGGCTTTGTGCCCGTGGAACAGCGTGGTGGCTTCCTACTTCACCATGTTTGGAGCTATAGGAATATTATACCAGGAGATCTTTGGTCGTTTTGCGTGACTGAGCGCACGCACAAGACCAGACAGTTACGCATCAACTCGTCTAAGCTCAGGTAAGAACATATCTCAGTATGGAAAAACAGTGGCCTGTTCCTTAAAGCTAAATGTCACAGATATCTAGATATTTTTCCAATGGGCAGAACTGTACTTTTCCAGATAAATGCTGAAAGAAATGTTCCATGCTCATTCAAGGCTCTCCACTGAGAATGGCTTGGGTCCCGACTAGGGGTGCGAACCTCTGGGTAGCTCACGATTCGATATGATACGCGATACATGGCTCACGATAACGATTATCTCACGATACGCCGATACTGTGATAATCAATATATTGCACAAAAATAATCTACGATACATCACGATAAAAAAAACATGCTACTTTTAACCTTTATTTTAACATACTACATATTATTCATCATTTACATTTACATTTCTTTTCATGTGCTTTGTGCCACTATTATAAATGATCCCTGACTTACACACTGAAAATGAGTCATAGATCTGTCAGTCATTTACATTTAAATAAACAAGAAACCACAGTCCTATTTAAAAAGTAATAAATCAACCCCAAATTAATCTTCTTTATAATCATAAAAACTATCATTAAAAGTAATGTATTTGTGTGACATTGTTTGGTCCAAGTGCTTAAAACTGTAGTGCTGCCCCCTGCTGTCCTGACTGAATTCTTGATCATTATTGGCCTCTATTGACTGTGAAAACAGTGGAGCACTGCTGCCTCATTAATATGCATGACGTTTCTCATTAATATGCATGACATCATCAAAAGTATTGGTATCGTATCGTCCCGCAAAATATCGCGATATATCGGAAAATCGATATAATGTCACACTCCTAGTCCTGACCCACCAGTTGAGAACCACTGTCCTGGATTACTTTTTGCTGTGTCATGACTGACGCCCAGTTTAGACATAATTTCGTCCAATTTAAGCCTTTTTTTTGACACATTTCAGACCTGATTCAGGCCTGGTGATACTTTGAAGGTCAAACATTTTACTGAAGTGGCACTTAAGTTTGAAGATCAGTGCTTTGGACTCATAAAGAGGAGGGGTAGTTAAATTATGATCGAAGGATGCCTAGAAACAGGAGACTTAGAGGACGACTAAAGAGGAGTTTTATGGCTGTAGTGAAAGTGGAGATTAAGTTATTTGCAGAGGACAAACTGCCTGCCTGTAACGAACGTGAAAAACAAAAGTGTTTGCTGCTCGTACGACTTCCTTTTATACTTTACCCCTTGATCGACTTTAACCTCTGATTTAATGGATTCATTCGCCTCATCGTCTTACACCTTTGTCTGCAGGACTTGACAGCGCTGGCCAAGGAGCTTCGCGAGCTGCGTCAGGGCGAGGAGACGAGCCGGCCGCCGGTGAAAGTGACGGACTACTCCTCGTCCAGTGAGGAGTCCCACAGCAGCGAGGACGAGGAGGGGGAGGGGGCATCAACGACGGGACAGTGGCCGTCAGCGACATCCCACGGATCATGTAAGGAGGACAGGCTTACCTCATGTTACACTGCAGTACGGTATAACACTAATCCACTCATTTACTTTGTGCCGAGGTCGTAGTCATCTGTCCTGCATCTCTTACATTATCATTGTTTATTTTCAGACACTGCAGACGTATGAATCTATCTCTGTTGTTTCAGGCCGGCAGCGAGTCAAAGCACTAACGAGTCTCTGGGAGGGACAGTGGGTCAGAACGACGCTCACGGCGATCTGTTCGGAAACAGCTCCCAAGACTCAACACTGATGATGAGAGAGGTGAGAACATGTTTGTATTCATGTACAACAAAGCGTCAATTCACTTTTATTATTTTGCTTTGAAGACATAGTACCGTAATGTCTGGACTAGACATTTTTCCCCACACTTTGAATCTTGCGACTTATACAACACTTGGTTATTTCTAATGAAGGAACTCCGACGTGAGAAAGATGCAATAACAGCTCCAAATCCAAAGATAAAGTTGTGAGACGCTGGAGACTCTCCTTTCGGATGTACCCCACTCATCTGCACAATATCGCTGTCTTCCTCTACCTCTGCAGCAGGATGCCCTCCCGCGCCTGTAATGTGGCTTTGGGTGCAAAATAAATGCATTCAATTCTGAAATATTATTAAGCGAATGCCAGGTTAAATTCATCAATACCCTTCAAAGTCAACAACCCAGCTCAGAGCAGCTTCAATCACCGGGAAACCAGGACAATGCGCACAGACGGCCGAGGAGGCAGTGTTGTTTTTTGGCAGCCCTTTTAGTTTTAGTTTTAGTCTTAGTCTTTTGGACGAAAATGCTGATAGTTTTAGTCAGACGAAAATGTAAAAGGTTTTAGTCAAGTTTTCGTCAGTTTCATTATAAAAAGTTATAATTAATTTCGATAACTATTGGAAATTGGGATAAATAATAGTTATCTATTGGCTTTATAGCTTTTGACAAACAGATTACACCACAATAGGCAGTAGTACAAGTGTCATTGTGAACAAGACTTTCCCCAAAAGCGCCCGCTCTCCTCGTCCTCTGCACATACGTAGCCTCAACATGCTTTCTGCATTCATACGCTACGGTATTTAAAACTGTCCTGAGTTCAATGTCCCTGTGACATCGATGTCAGACGCGCTCCGTGGAGGATGTACGCTAGCAGTGCACTGCACGCCACGGGGGGAGGGGGAGGGGGAGAGAGAGAGAGAGAGAGAGAGAGAGAGAGAGAGAGGCGCCGCTCTGTGTCACGTTTACCGGTGTGTTCTCCCGCTCCGCGTATAAACTCTGTTTGTGAACGATCTGACGAACCACTTTCTCCCATTTTAGTCTCGTCTCGTTGATGTAAACTCATAAACGTCTCGTCAGGTTTTAGTCGCCAAAGAGCTATTTTTAGCTCGTCATCGTTACGTTATCTTCATTAAAAAAGGGGCGTCAACGAAATGATATCGTTATCGTCTTCGTTGACGAAAACAACACTGCGAGGAGGGCGGCTCTAAACGCAGAGGAGGAGTGGCAGCGCTTTAGTTTGACTGAACACACGGGTTTGAAGAATAATAGAATAGAATTTATAACCTTTTAAGTTCTTAATACACTTTTATAAAAGTAAATGTACCTCCACTATTCTTTTGAAATATTTGACCAGGCACAAAGAGAAAAGTCCAGTATTTCCAGTGGCTGATGGTGCTTCAAATGGCACAGCTGCGGCTCATAGTTTGGCCTATATATGTAAAGACTTTATAAATTATGTTGGTGCGGCTTATATTCAGGGGCGCTCAATTGTACGGAAATTATGGCACTTTTTAGATGTTTTTATTAGTTCCTGTTGTTCATCGTTTTTTTGTATCTATGTATAATTGTATCTAGTAACGTTATCGTTTTATACTCTTCAAATATCACACTTCAAACTTCTTTTTGTTTCTCTATTTATTATTGTGCTTTTTGGTCCTACAGCTCGTAATCAGTCAAAAACCTAAATCTGTGCTGTTCTAAGTAATAAACTGCCCTGTCCAATACGGCGGCCGCCACACACACACGTGGCTCAGTAGCTCCGCCCCTTCTATGTTTCTCCAGAGGCTCAGGCAGAGGAGGCGGAGCTCTGCCGCCAGCAGCAACGGTTTCCCCGGCAACAGTGCCCTCCCAGACCTGGTCCAGCCCGGTCCGTCCCCGCTGGCCTCCCCCGGGGACGCGCCAGGGGCACAAGTAGGTCGAGTAGTGCCCAAATTATCTCCCGGAAGTACCGACCCTGAATCCAAGAGTCCCAACTTGATTTACCCTTTTCCTTGCCCCGCTTGTGTCGATCTACATTATGATCATTGCTATAGAGCTGTAGCCCGTTGTGACTGTCCCTTTGCACTATTTTGGTTGAGTAGCAATAGACCCCAAAGCCTGCTCCTTCTTTTTTACATCTTTACATCCCCTCTGCTCCTGGTGGTTGGTCCTGTCCCTGCATCCTCCTGACCCGAAACTTATATTTTTGTAACTGTCAATCTAAAGACAGAGAACATAACAGAGCACACATAAGCAATAAGAAAAAGGATCTTCGTTACCCATAGGAACTCTCTCCTTTTACAGATCCTGATTTTGTTTTGAGCGGTTTGCACTTTTTTCCTGATTGGACCAAGAATACTCTGCATGTTTGAGACCTTAAGAAAAACTGCCAAAGGGACAAGTGAAAATTTCTTAACCCATTGGCAAATAAGTGAATCAATAAAGACAATGTATTGAAACGAGTCAATATGCTGAGTTTGTGAGGTTTTAACTCATCTAGATTAGGGCTGGGCAATATATCGATATTTAAGATTTATATTTTTAAATGAGATATGGAATTAGACCATATCGTGTATATCGGGATATTTCAAATTCAGATAAGCTATTAAGTTAACAAAAAGAAACAGGTCATCTCAAGAGGATTATTTTTTTTAAGTGTATCTTATTCTTAAACTGAACACTTTATTTTGTTATCTCTTTATATATAAATGCTGCCCTATTTTATTTCCTAGGCTATTTTTATTAAGATTTATATTTTATAGTGAGTTTTCAATAAAACTACTCGTATTTGGCTTTGACTTTGACTTAACATTCCATGTCACAGCTCTCACTTTGCGGAAAAAAATATCGGGATATATATCGTATATCGATATTCAACCAAAATATATCGGGATATGACTTTTGGTCCATATCGCCCAGCCCTAATCTAGATATTATTTTTTGCAGTGAATCTGCTTTTTATATGATGATATTCAGTCCAGAATACACTGCATTCTTTTAATCTAAAGGTTTTTAATTTTCACTTTTCCTCAGTGAACAAGGTTTGTTTATCAAGTCCTGGTTAGAACCATGAAATATGACCATATTAGTCCAGTGCTCAGGTCTCTGCTCGAGCTTCCTGTCGCTCAGAGAAGAGACTTTAAAACAGCTCTACTTGTGTCTTTTCATGGGCCATATGAACCATCTCAGCTTTGAAACTTCAGGGGGAGGTCTCCTGCCCAGAGTAAAGACTAAACACGACGAGGCTGCGTCTCAGTTTTGCGCAGCTAAAATCTGGAACAGACTTTCTGAAGATGTGAAACTCAACTCTGACAATGTTCAGATCCAGACTGACGGTTCTTTTCAGCTGTACATCGCTTTTTTTATTTTTTTTTATGAATTTGTTTATTGAGGAAACACATCAATGATAAACATCAAGAAATAACAAAGTATTCCTCGTAACATTTTCTTATTTTTCTCCCCAAACAATAGGCCCACAATAAACAATAATCAAGTCAGATTGAATTTAAAGGCCTTTACATATAACATACATGTGTTAAATACAAAAAATAAAAATCTAAATAGATGTATAAACATGTAAACGTCCACACACACCAACACACACATAGGGAAAAGGAGGAGGGGGGGGGGGGGGATATTAATCGGAGGGCAAGGTTTGAAGTGATTTACAATATTCAATAAAGGAACCCCATTTATGTTCGAATTTTCCTCTTTTCCTTTCATTGCGAGATTTATTTTCTCCATTTTAAGAAATGATAAAACATCGTGAAACCACTGAGATATTAAAGGTGCTTTAGGCGATTTCCAAAAAAGCAACATTTTTCGTCTTGCAATTAGTGATATAAAAGCCAATATTTTTGAACGCAAAGAGTTTGTTAAAACAGAGTTTACTGGAATACCAAATATAGCTGAATAAGGATTCAAATCAACTTTAATTTTTGTACATCGCTTTTAATTTAATTAGATTTATGTTTCATGGAATCTATTTTCCTGCCTGTAATTTGATGAAGCTGTGAAGCATTTTGATTTGCCTTTTGTGCCTTGCATTTCCTCATCCTGGGCAACTCATAAGTTTCCCTAAATTCTCTTCCTGCTCTTCTCCCCTTCCTGCTGTGCCGTCCTCGCAAAAGTGAAATATGAATACAGATCTATTTGAAACTCTGTATGTTATTTTACAGTATGGGACGAGCAGCAGTGGAGGGTCCAAATCCTCCTTTACTCCTTTTGTTGATCCCAGAGTCTACGGGACATCGCCGACCGAGGAGGACGAGAGAAATGCTGCCGGTGAGTGTAACGATCAGTTAAACAATATCGCTCAGCAGTGACCTGACACAGATGAAGTATAGAGCGACTTTTCTTTAACTCTCACAGCGTATGCAGACGAGCTCCTGAAGCAGGAGCTGGAGCAGGCGCGACTCAATGAGGCGAGGAAGATCTCCGTGGTGAACGTCAACCCCACGAACATCCGTCCCCATAGCGACACGCCGGAAATCAGGAAGTACAAGAAGCGCTTCAACTCTGAGATCCTCTGCGCCGCTCTGTGGGGTGAGGACAACAGTAAACATCACTCGGTCACGCTCTTTTGCTTTCTACAGTCACAATAATGAGGCTCGTGTGAGTAGTTCACTTTGGTCACTGGTTACTATTCTGCTTTGTCCTCAAGAATCTTATATAAAACATAAATTGTCTTATATGTTTTAAGATTCTGGGAGCAACTTTGTTTGGTAGCCGACATTTAATCCTACATAAGACAGCAACATTATTCTATAGATACTTGAATTATAATTACAGAAATCTTTGCATGCAGAAGCAGTTTTCATCACCAGTGTTGCACGAGAATAGCTTGATATAGCCTGGTATTTTGACTGAACTGTCTCTAGTTCAGTCCTCTGCATGTGTCCCAACCTTCGATGCCACTGGGGTGACCTGTAAGGAGCAGTGTGCGACCGCAGTGCGTGTCCCGGGGACCCATCCCCAGATGTGGAGCCAGGCTGATGGTCACAATCACCTGTTTTTGGTAGATGGGGGAAACCAGAGCAACTGGAGGAACCCATCCAGACACTGAGAGAACCACTCCGCCACTGTGCAACTGATAAGCTGTATTATGTCACTTATAGTTTTATAGAAAGATTTAAAAGGCCTGTATTTAAGGACAAAGGAGATGCACGTTGATTTTAGGAAGTCTCCTCCTCTCTCTCCGATGTCTTTGGACTCACAGCTGATGGAAGTGTTGCACCAGTATAAATATCTGGGCACTTTTATTGATGACAAACTGACCTTTGAGGCTCTTTATCAGAAACGTATGTGTGCCTTATACAGTAGATGCTTGCCTGGCCGTCCAGCAGATCTGCCTGGATGGCCAGGTGGAACTCCTGAGATCCTCATGGGCTGAGTTCAAGTTGCTCCCGTCCGGCCACAGATTCACTGTAGGACAAATAGATTGAAGAACTTCCTTATTCCAGTTGCCATTGTTATTGTGAATGTGTTGGATGCAGCTACAAACCAAATTGCCCTCCGGGGATGATAAAGACTCTTTGAACCTTGAACTAACTAAACCTCATCTGCTCCTCAGGTGTGAATCTCCTGGTCGGGACGGAGAATGGGCTGATGCTGCTGGACCGCAGCGGACAGGGCAAAGTCTATAACCTCATCAACAGGAGACGCTTCCAGCAGATGGACGTCCTGGAGGGGCTTAACGTCCTTGTCACCATCTCAGGTGAGTGCTTTAGGGTGACGTGTGTTTGGATGTTGGGCGCTGGTTGGCTAATAGTACTGTGTCACTGGCCAATGTACTTAATCAACTCAGAAGGCTTCGAGTCAGGGACATATTGTGAAAATAAATTGGTCTTACTTATTGCTGCACCTGTAAAGACCATAACTCCTCATTTCTCCATGTTCAATTTTTCTGGCTATTTCGAGAGTATAATCAAACTCACAAATGGTGATGCTCAAGACACTCAATGAGCTTAAAGGAAGGCCAGTTTTACAGTTTTCAGCTGTGCTAACATAACTGCATGAGGGTTTCCTAATCATCAATTATTAATGACCTTGAACATGATTTGCAAACACTGAAGTGATGATGCTGGAAATGCTCCTCTGTAAACCTATGTAGGTCATTTACCACATTAACAATCTAGACTGTATTTCTGACTAATTTAATGCTTTCCTCGTTGATAAAACAGTGCTTTTCTTTAAAAAAATCAGGACATTTGAAGTTAATCTTTTGAACTGTGCTCCAGGGCCGGCCCTAGGCAGGATCAATGGGTGCTGGCTGCTCTGCTTTGCCATTGCTGTAGTACCACCATATAGCCGCTAGTCTCCCATTGGAATCCATTGCACTTTAGACATGTTAAAAACAACTTTAGAGCCCAGTGCCTAATTTTTTGGAACTGTCTAGAGCTAGATAGTCCTCCTGTGATTACGCTGGGTTAGACACAATCAGAGGCACCGGGCTGGTTATGGTAGGATAAATTTTAGAAATCTCATACTTAATGAGGGTCGGACTGTTAGCATTGGAGCTGCGCGAGCTACATGTCACAAGGGCCGAGTCTACAGTGAAGATCCCGCCCTTATGCCCTTATTAGGAACATGCTTCATCAGAGCTGGGGAGGAGGAGCCTGTAAATCCGCCATGATTTCCCCTCGAACGTGGTCATTATGGTAAACGGGGAGGAGTGAGTATTAACGGTCTATTAATAATATGTCTATGGGCAGGATTGAACCTTTGCGCCCCCACCACAAAGAAAAAAAAATGAAAAAAATAAATACATTTGGGGGGTGGAAACATTATTATTAATATGTTACGCGCCTCCCCGGAGTTGTAGAAGGACCAGGGACCAGCATCAAATTTCTAGTTTCCAACAAAAAAGACCACAAGTCTCAATCACTTTCTGTTCCATAGTTATGTCTGTATGTTGTAGATGGCGGAAGCATGGGGTTCAATAATTAAAGCGCAATTCGGTGCCTCTTCCAGCGAGCCAAGCTGGGTCGCCTATGCCCAGATCTCTGTTTTGTGGCTTAATAGTTCTTAAATCATCCGGGGGTCCACAGGTTAAACGCTGAGGGGCCAGATTAGTCCCTGAGCCTGACGTTGCCTAACCCTATAGGCTACAGTATGCTTTGTTATGCAGCCCACTTGTCCCTGGTGCGCATTAGCACTTTCAAACCGATGAATAACGAGAGCAAACTGACTCTGTGGTATCTGGAGCGGAGAGAATTCATGCTGAGGATCATTTCAAAATGTGTTGTGTATTATGTTGAATTCTGTGCTTGTTTTTTTTTTTGCAGGGAAGAAGAACAAGCTGCGAGTGTACTACCTGTCGTGGCTCAGAAACCGGATCCTCCACAACGACCCCGAGGTGGAGAAGAAACAGGGCTGGATCACCGTGGGGGAACTGGAGGGCTGCATCCACTACAAAGTCGGTGCGTGTGAACAAATACCCAAGAACAAAGTGAGAAGTCTTAGCACATTTGAAGCTGGAACTATTGATATTGTTGTGCTTCAACAGTGAAATACGAGCGAATCAAGTTCTTGGTGATCGCTTTGAAGAACGCGGTGGAGATTTACGCCTGGGCTCCCAAACCGTACCACAAGTTCATGGCCTTCAAGGTAAAGAAGCCTCAGATTTGTCTCCGTTTATAACATGGCCGTCCTGTCATAACTCGATGTCTTTTCTGGTTCATTTTCAGTCGTTCACGGAGCTGCAGCACCGGCCCCAGCTGGTGGACCTGACGGTGGAGGAGGGGCAGAGATTAAAGGTCATCTACGGCTCCAGCGTCGGGTTCCACGTGATCGACGTCGACTCGGGAAACCCCTACGACATCTACATCCCCTCACATGTAAGTCCCACAAAGCCGTAAGACTGTTTCAATATGGGTTTTTTTTAGATTAGGAACCAGTGTCTGCACTTCAATCACGAAAAATGACCTTTATTTTGAAATTAAGTCACTACTTTTCATTAATATTTTGGTGTAAAAACATTTGATATGATCGGGAATGGAGCTAAATCTATGTACGTTGAGTGTATTTAATCAATCAATCTTTGCTTAGGACTAAAAAGAAGGTCCATAAAAACATGTAAAAGTGACCGAACAGAGTATACTACGATGAGGGTCCATATAAGCCAGTGGTCGGCAACGTCCGGCCCGGGGGACAACGTTGGCCCGTTGCCAATATTTTTTGGCCCGCCAGGGGATATAAAAAAAATAATAATAATAAGCTTAACAGAGACTTAATTGTTCTTTATCCGCAAATGTTTTGCCCCTGATCTTTGCTTGTGTTTGGCACAACACCATTCCACTGTTGCATTTTAACTCTAAGCAGCCTAACTTCTAGGTTAAATTGTGGTTTGTCCCGATCCTCATACTTTAGCTCATCCAGGCGCTACAGCGCTGCTCACACAACTGCGGCGTGCCGGTGTTATGCCGAAAACTGCATGACCGCCTAAAAGTGCACCCCTCTCTTCAGAGCTGCCACCGTGAGACACGCGCATTTGAGTGCTTTCACACACTCTCACGCCACACTCCTCATATAATTGTTAAGAGACAGTCCTAGAAACCTTCCTGTCGTTGTTTCATCTGTGCGCGGTAAGAGAGGGTGCATATTTCGGCGTAACAGTGATGTGGTCGAATATTGTACTCTTTATTAGATTACCTCGTTGCAGATGAGGCACAGAGGTTTGGCATTCACATATCCAGGTAGGATGAAACCATATGTTTGTCGCCATTCCTCCCTAAAACACCTGTTTTCACGGTCCACTTTTCTTTTTTGTCCTTTGGAAAGCGACATGTTTGTGATGCTAACTTTATTTTTTGCTAGTGCTGTGTAACCCGCGAAAATCCGACAGACTCGGGGATAGTATTGTTTCAAACAATATTTTATTTTTAAATAAAAAATATGTATAGTTTGGGGTTATCTAGTATTGAATATCCATGCATGAATAAATCTATTTTTTTATCAATGGACCGGCTGGCCCGCCACCTATCGGCATAAAAAATATTGGCCCGAAGCCAAGCCAACTTGCCGACCCCTGATATAAGCCAGGGGTTCCCAAACTTTTTTGGCTGTGACCCCTAAAATTGACACGTAAACAACTCGGGACCCCCCTTGTATAAAGTTATTGCCTCTTACGCTACTTTAGGGAAGAAAAACATTTTAAATCAAGTTAAGTTATTTTGATTATATAAATGGATTTGAGGAATGATATGCTGTTTTACACTCAAAAATATATCAAAAACAGTTGCCTTTTTCTTTTTTATTTCATCCTACAATCATCTGGGGACCCCCACCCAAGGCCTCGCGACCCCCCGAGGGGTCCCGACCCCCACTTTGGGAACCAGTGATATAAGCAGTCTCTCCAGTGCTGTACCTGATACAGCTCTGTTTAGGTCTTATAAAACACTCTCATCATACATTTATATTCAACATGTCTTGATTATTCTGCACAAACAGCAGCTTCCTGAGAATACAGTTACTTTCCTCAAATCAACTTAAACATCTTGGTGCTCAATCATTAATTTTCAGCTTTATATTGCTTTTTTTTGTGTTTCAATAACAAAGAAAAGATTAAGAAAATAATCTATGATCTGTCTCCTCTAAAAATACAACACCGTGATCTGCTGCACTGGCGCGTTTGCAAAGTGTATTTCTGTTTTCCTAATTAGTGTTAAACAAGTTTTCACTCCACAAACCCAGTATAACTTTATCTAACTATAAAACCGAAAATATGAAGCGGATCTTTCTCAAATAAGAAGTGGCTGAAAGCTATGGATGCGCTGACTACATTTATGGATTTTTTCGCACACCGGTAGCGACATATTTTTAATCATACGCCACATGTATCCATAATGTACATAAATGTGTTGTAAGTATTCAGAATACAATACTCTGATTACTACTACTATGAAATACATTACAAAAAGCGTTTTAGGGCAAGTTTTCAGTATTCTGTAACTAAATACAATTTCAATTCAACATTATCCGTGTGACGTTGGGATGTTCAAAGCAACAGGTGCTACAAGGTACAACACGACTGATGCACATAGTTACCTTTAATTGCCATTTATTAAGCTTTAATGAAATTGACCTGACTTTTTACGTAATTTCATTGATCCGGAAGCACAAAAGATGCTGCTGACAAAAATCTATTTGCAGCAAGTGGAAAAAGAACAAGTAAATATCCATCTGCGTGTGTGAATGTAGAGGGTGAGTCATTGGTGTTGGGTGCAAAGGCAGTTGGCACTGATGGGCAGCCACCTTGAAGTATGCCAGCTCCAGGGCGGCTGTAGCAGCAATAGTGTGAAGAATGAATGATGGCCAACAGTAGAGGTTAGACAAGGTTGTACAGCTCGTAAAGACTAAAGAGTTTTGCTTTGGTTTAGTTACAACTTCTGGATCCGATAATTCTGCACTTGTTCATTATCATTGTGTTTTGCAGATCCAGGGCCAGGTGACGCCTCACGCCATCGTGATTTTGCCCAAGACCGACGGGATGGAGATGCTGCTCTGTTACGAGGATGAGGGGGTCTATGTGAACACCTACGGGAGGATCACTAAGGACGTGGTGCTGCAGTGGGGCGAGATGCCCACTTCTGTCGGTATGTAACCCGTCACTGTTCTGCTCCAATGCTCCTTAAAAATGTCTGTACATGTGTCGGCTTTCAAATAGACTTAAAATGTAGCGTCTTAGGCCGGGAATTACATGATTCACTGCACTCCCAGTTACATCAAGTTTCCAATTTTGACGAATTATAGCTTTTATTTGATCTCATCCTACCTTTTTATCAGGGGATTACTAAGTATTTTTGTAAGACAAGACACTTCCTTCTCACAACTACTCATTTAACATAATCAAGAAGGTGCTGTTTGTACAGTATGTGATACAACACGGATACAACCAGTGTTTGAGAGAATACTTTGAAATGGTATTTAGTACAACACTGAATACTTGCCTTAAAGGGACTACATTTAAAAAGTCTCTTTGCAAAAGCCCACAGCCCAGAAGGACAGAGCTAAACGTTTCCCCGGCTGTTTGGGTCTTTTCTTTCTTATTAATTTTATGATTATGAAACTGAAATGTAATGATTGAGTACTATGATGTAGGGATGTGACACTGGTTCAAACTGGATCTCACTTCTGGAAAGAGTCTGACCTTTTTCGTGAGCAAACACTCGAGAACTGCACAGGAGCCGAGGTTTTTGCACAGAACATGAGTTAGTGAGGTAGTTGTCGCCTCTTTTCCTTAATTGTAGCACAGTTTTATTTACACGACACATTACAAAGGTTAAAATAAATCCTGATGAAGGCATTAGTCATGCCTCCGAGTTTTTAACTAAATGAACAGATCCCAGAGATACGGCTCCCATTAAAGTGCCATTAATCCCATCGCTGAAAGGAAATAAAAAAGAGAAATGTGAAATGTGTTTTACAGTAACACCTGGTGGCCATCAGAGAGTATTACAGACAGGGACACCATAGTTTAATTCAGTTCAGTTTTGTCCTGAAATATATATAATCAATAATAATCATATGTTTTCCAGCGTATATCCACTCGAACCAGATCATGGGTTGGGGAGAGAAGGCCATCGAGATCCGCTCTGTGGAGACCGGGCACCTGGACGGGGTCTTCATGCACAAACGAGCGCAGAGACTCAAGTTTCTGTCTGAGAGGAACGACAAAGTGAGTAACACACGCTCATGATGTAGGCAGGGGTGGACAGACGGGAACCTTCTGAACGGTCAAATGGAAGTAGCATGTCAATATTAATCTGTAGAATCCGTTTTTGCAAGTAGTAGCAAGTCCTATTTAATGCCTTATTGTGGAAGATTGGTTAAATAAAAAATACTGGACACAAGAAGCAAATTATTCCGTTGACGCCCCTTTTTTTCCACGACGATAATGTAATGGTGATGAGCAAAAAATAGCTCTTTGGTGACTAAAACACATTCATCAGACGTTCGCAATCAGGGCTTGAGCGCGAAGAGCAGACCTGAACCTCGTGACAGAGCCGCCGTCTGAAAGTCACACCGACTCGCTCGCTGCTGCACTCTGTCTCTGTGTCTCTCGAGCAAGCGATGTCACAGGGACTTTTCTTTTCTCGGGACAAAGTGTTTTTACCATGCATGTTGATGAACGAATGTGCGTAGGATGAGGAGAGAGGCCACTAGTGCAAGCCCTGTTCACAGTGATGGCACTTTTTACCTGCATGTAGCCTGTCTGTCAGCCATGATGCCCTTTTCCAATACTTTTGATACTTAATTTGTTGAAATACTAATTAATACTAACTAAACTGAAATGGACTAGCCGTTAGCCTGTTAGCTTCTTCTGACCGTGATTCCATTAGTGTGTATTGGGGCGTGGAGCAGGGAAAGTTGCAAGGGTGGTTTTCTGGCCAGAGACACCATGGGGAGATGAAAGACCCCCATTCACCCCATCAACTCTTGTATAGATGGGAGCAACATCCGGGAACTTTTACTGGGCAACGCCCCTTTTTGGGGGAATCAAGAGTTAAAAATTGCATTAGTGTGTATGTGAAACAGGGACTATTTCTCGTTCAGAGGATAATATATTCCAAACCAGTGATCAGAACTACAGGACAATGTCCGTTCTTGATTACAGACACATCAAGTCACTGTCAGAAGACGATTGGAAGATTTTTTATTTTTTGTGGACACTTATATGAGCGAGTGTATCGATCACTAGCATCTGTTATGGCAATGTCAGAGCTCAGTACTGAGGAAACAGCTCCCCCTGGTGGAAGTGTATTATACACTGTAAGGATTGTAACGAAATCTGAACAAGCTCCTGACTCATGCTTTGCTCACACGCTACAGAACAAGAAGACCATGTCAGTGAGATTAGCTGATAAAAAACTGTCAACACCATAATCATTCTGAACATAACGTGAGGTACAGATAAAGTACAAACACATAGACAGTAGACACACTGTTCTTGCGTGATACAAAAGAACCAAGTCCTAACAATACTTTGTCTAACATCTTTAATAGGTAATTATTCAAACTCATCAAAGCTGTTCAGCATTAGGCCTAATTAATTATTGTCTCGGTTTTAAAACGCACATTAACGTTAGCTGCTGAATGAACCATACCATTTGCTCTCATAAGCTATAAAACTACATCATAGGCTGTATGATTTTAATGTAATGATAATATAAAAGCAACAGACTAAAAGCTGAAGCTGTAGTGACATTATAAAGCATCCAGCGAAAAAGTTACACAGGCAAATGTCACAGAGAAGTCACGATTACAGTGGGTTTAGCAGCTCAGTTTTAAAACATTAACCGTCTTCTCTGTGGATTATCTGAAACAACAGGTCACTTCCATGGCTTCCTTTTCATTTTCGATAATTAAATAAAACAAAGAAAACGTTTTTTTATGTGTAAATTAAAAGCTTTCAGACAATCTTTCCTCATTCATTCAAATGTACGGAGCTTCTGTTTTCCCCCGAAAAGGAGCGTTAACCTTTTGGCGCCACAGACGGCATCGCGTCATAGAAGGGGGCGTGGCTTCGCCGAGGGGAAAATAGAATCATTTGGGAAACACAATTTTTCACTGTTTTCAGCCATTTTCTGGTGCAATATAAACTTATTTATCACACATAAATAAAGTCAAGTGTAAATCGGGTCCATATGGATATTTTTTCACAGCAGATTGTTCAATAAAAGTGAAAAAACGGCAGTCGTAGCTCGCGCTAGCTAGCCGTTAGCATTAGCACGCTGCTAACATGAAGCATCATGTTAGCATTCTCCGTTATTTATGTATTTATGGGCTGTTGAACCACTTTGCTCGTCTCCATGTCTTTGTATCTTTATTTAGTAGAAAACTATATTCACAATTCAGCATTTGTTAAAGTAGTTTTGGAATAATTAGAGAAAGTTAAGATTTTTCTCCAAATTGTTTTCCCCCTTAACTGTTTTCAAACATGACCATATATGGGGGATTCCAGAGATGCCGTCTGTATCTATTACGAGGGACTACGAAAAGGATTTATTATGGTTAACAAGTTACTTAGTTCTTCTTTAACCCCCGCCTTGATCAAGTGCATTTTCTCCTGTTCACCCCTCATTTGAAAGCTAAGACCCATAAAACTCATCTAAACGGGTCTTTTTCCTTGCGTTGTTGCTGCGTTGTCGCCACTTTCTTTAATTTTTTCCCAGCGTTTTTTTGTTGGATTTTTGTCACATTTTTGCCACATTTTCTGTCACTCGTTTGTTGCTCTTTAATGGTATTTTTGTTGGATTTTTGTCACTTTTATGCCACTTTTTCCATCACTTTTTTGTCACTTTTCTGTTGAGTTTTCATCACTTTTCTGTCGCTCTTTTCTTGCATTTTCATCCTCGTTTTCGTCTAATTTCTGTAGCTATTTTGACCATTTCTACCAAGAAGCTTTTAGATTTGGGTAAAGCCAAACTGGAGCAAATGTGCTTGGTTCAGGTGGGGGTTAAGAGGCCTTCATTTTGGCACAATTCGTTGACTTTAATGGAAACCCTGAGAATGTTAAAGTCACCTCAGCTAAAACTTTTAACCTTTTCTCTGTTGTTTCTCGCAGGTTTTCTTCGCCTCGGTTCGCTCCGGAGGCAGCAGTCAAGTCTTCTTCATGACTCTGAACAGGAGCTCCATGATGAACTGGTAACGCGTCCCTGTGATTTCAGCCAAAAACATCGGACAAACTCGCCAACAAAAATGGCCGCCAGCTGAACGCCACAGCGGACAGTGTGAGAAAAAAAGAACGAGCTTTTCTTAGTATGGAGGACAACAACAAGCTGCTACAGGAAGAGTCGCAGACGAAACTGACTCTTTAGCCTTTGGAGATCTTCTCTGTGTAGCTCAACATTAGAGCCACTGAGAGTTCACGCCGAGGAGGAGTGGCGGGCAATCACATCGCTCCCTGGGAAAGATTATGGCGTCACGGTTCAGGGCCAGATTTATCTATATACAGCTTAAAGAGTCTGGTTTCGGAAGATATAATAATACTGTAGCTACTTAATAATCGATTTTCAGGGCGATACACTGACTCTAGCACACGTTTTATCACAAAGACTTTGCCATAATTAAGTGAAAATGGTACGAAGAGTAAACATTTTGAAATCTTGATGAAAAACACACATATTGTTAATTAGGGCATCGTGTTCATCACAATGAGAACGTCCTGGGTTGGATCGTTTGTGTGAAATCTGTAATGTTCTCCACCTTCTGCTAAAACAATGTACTGTCAGGTGCCTTCTGGGGCTCTCAAAATAGATTACAAATCTCATTGGGGCGTCCCTGATTAAGCAAAGGTCAAATAATATATGATAGAACACGTCAAAGATGCAAGAGACAATGCACTTTAATCTGCATTGATTTTGAAACGACAAAAACTGTATTTGTTATTCTTTACATCTGCAGTCCTTATAGGCAGATGACAGAAGAACAGAAAATACAAATGTTAAACAGAAGTTAGTAAAGCACAAGAAGTAATGGTTACAGACTGGTTTGCTTTAAGCCACACTTTGAGTTGAGTTTTGGATAAAGGAAATGTGGCTGGGAAGCTATATATTAATTGTCTTCTTGAACGTACATTTTCTGAATCTGAATCTAGTTCGGCGCCGGCTCCAGATCAAACTAACTGAGGGGGCATTAGAGTTTCTAAAGGGACAAATAGAGATTATTGCCATTGAAATACATTGTGATGCCACGAAAACTGAATTTCAAAATGCACCCCTTTAGATCCGGGCCTGATCTAGTTGCAGCCAGGGCAAGGTACCGTTAAAGTGCATATGACACCATTAGACACAATTCTTGCTAAAACATAGTTAACACAATTATATTAAACATTTTACTAAACATTTTACCCAGCTTTCTTTAGTTTGGCCATTTTTGTGATGTTTATAGTTTCACTTCCTTATTGGACACTGACAGGATGTGACATAGATAAAGGCAAACCATTTTAAACTCTTGCCGTTAACCAACCATGTTAAGTCAATGGGAAATGAGTCCAACTGCTGTGGAGCTTTACCTTTAATTATGTCACTTCCAGTCAGTCGCTTAAAAATTAAAATACTTTTTTTTCTGCACAACTTTTCTTCATTAAAATCGCTGCTTCACTGAAATTAAATTATATTTATTACTTACAACAAATGTTATCCATCTAAATATTTTCAAAAGCATTAAAACCTGCCATATGCACTTTAAACAATCCCAAAAACAGTTTAGGTACGACTGGTGTCAACGATATAAAAGTAAAATACATCCTTAGAGATAGGTTGATGCCTGTTGGGTCCCGGGACAGCATTAAAGGAAGTTACTTGGTCGTTTCAGCTGAAATAAATTATACAAATTTACAAGAAATAGTCTTTTATGGATCTAGGCAACAAATATTTTAGTATAGGTATCGAAAAAGCATCGTTCAGGTAGCGTTATTATAAACCAAGTATTGTTAAAGAACCAGCATCGAAAAAATGTAACCATACCCAGCCCTAGTTGCAGCCCCAGAATATGAACAATTTGTAAATTTTATAGAATTTCACTGTCGTCCCTCACCTCCACACACTTACACATCATGGCCCTAATTTGGTAACTTATTGTACATGTTTTTAGTAGAGGAAATCTGTAGAACATGCAAACTTCACACAGGACGCGTTTATGTAAATTGTACGAACTTCAAAATTCACACCAAACCCCCGGGACGTGTGGCCGGCGTTCGCTCCTCTCCGCGTGAACTCTCTCATCATGTGCTGCTGCTGCTCAAAAATACTTTACACCTTTTTAAAGAAACGAGGAAAAAAAAAAAACAATAATCCCACGAATGAACCGGGGATTTTCGGAACAACTGTTGTATAGTTACCGTGGTTACGAGAGCGGCACAAACCATTTTTCACGTTAGGAGAAAGACGCGGCGTAGAGTAGTTTCACACGTTATTGGGAGGGGGTTTTTGTTTTATTATTATTTGCGCCTCGTTTGTTACTATTCTCATTAGGTCAGGTCCACCGCAAACATGTAAATAATCACCGCTGTTTTTGACTGAAACGACAGTAAGAAACTGGAGGAATCTACTGGTCCGGCGCACTGTCATGTACCGAGTTCATTTGAAGTTTTCGAGTCTCAATCGCATAAACTTTCACGTCATGTTTGTTTTTATCTAGACTGGCCGTACGGTGCCGTTTGATGTCAAGACTCTGGCATGTTTGTACTTTTCCCAAAGCCCAAAACAGTTTAAAAAATGTATGCGTTTTTTGCAATCAGCGACTTGTTATAGAAAGTTATTGAAATTAGGTTCCCATCTGACGGATCCAGACTAGAGGTCGACCGATCTAGCGCCAAAAAAAGCCTGTATCTCCGTGACCGAAAGTGATAGACTAGGTTTTTTGCATTGTGAAAGAGCGAGTCCTCTAATAACTCCCTAGGCCTCAGGGGAACAGAGAAACATCGCAATGAAAATTGATTAGCTACGAGTTTGTTTAAAGCAATACTAAGTAACTTGTTTACCTTAATAAATCCTTTCCGTAGTCCCTCTGGGGGTAATACAAGTGTTAATGGGATGATTGGGGGTCTTTCATCTCCCCCTGGTGTCTCTGGCCAGAAAACCACAATTACAACTTGACTGCCACCGGGTCGGAGGCGCAATATACACTAATAGAATCACGAAGAAGAGGCTAACAGGCTAACGGGCAAAGCTAACTACGGGCTAGCGCCACTTAAACAGTATTTACAACCATGTTTGAGTGAATTTTTTTTATTTCCATTGTGTAATTGGATGTTCAATATCCATCTCTACGCTGTAGCCGCGGCTAGCAACCGTATGCTAATGCTAACGGCAACTAATCAAAGCTGGGACAGAAACAAAGAGGGAATCATCTAAAGTAATTAAATAAAATGGGCCACTGCTGGAGTGGTCAAGTATTAATGTTTTTACAGGATTATAGACCAGACATTTGGAAAAATTGGCTAAAAATATCGGCCGGGCATATCGGCATCGGCCAATAAAAATACCCAAAAATCGGCGTTGGCCTTAGAAAAACCCATATTGGTCGATCAAACCTCGATTGTGTTTCGATATCGATGAACCTTGCAGCCCTAGACCTACTGGCAACCCAACAAAACGTAAGTCTGCCCAACATTATCCCAACCGCCTGATCAGAACTGTTGACCTAAAATCTGTCCGTTATCGTTATTAGATGAACTTGTTGAAACATATCCTTTTTGCTAGAAGTATATCTTCAATTTTTACTCCGTTCAAAAATATCACTCGTTTGTCTAAGCTCTCAGTTGTACAGGAGTTTTGAGCTGTAGACAAAGCCACGTCTGAACTTGCATCGGGACCGACTGGATCCAAAACAGATGATCAGACTATATAGCATTTCAATTCACCTCGGAGTCACACTGCGCAGGTTTTCCGCTTTACTCACGTATACAACAAGTATTGGGACATTTCCTCTTTCGCTCTTTTGTTGAATTTAATGCCTTTTTGTTAGATTTAGAATATATTGCTCTCATAATGCACCTTGCTTGATGTTTACAGTCACTCCGTCTCATGATAACTTGACTACTAGATGTTTTTTTTTTGTTTCATGTCTGGCCGTGTTTTTGCTTTGCGAGATACTACTGATTCATGTTACGCTTCCTTTCTGTTCATAAATATAACGGACATGCGCCACTTGAAGCCTTTTGTGTTGAGTTGAGTGGGAAGAAGATGACGACGACGAGGAATCGACCGAGAATAGAGTTAAAAGATCTATATATATATGTATACTGTAAGACTATTGTTATGAGGATATCTGATCATTTTAGAGAAAGACAAAAAAAAAAAAAACGACGTTACTTATTACGAGGAGAATTAGCTGTCTTTCTACAGAAAATTAGAGAAAATAGTTATAAAGATTTCTTAAAAACAGAAACAAAAAAATGACAATGTTTTTATCGTGGTATTATTTGTAATTCAATTTTTGTATCCAAACTGTGAACAAATGTTGGGCGTGCGCGTGTGTCGATGAGTGTGTGTGTGTGTGCGTGCGTGCGTGAGGCCAGGGGCGTGCACGAGCGGCCGGGAGCGCGCACGAGAGGGTGACGTGCATGAGCGTCTGTTTTCACCTTTGTCCCAAAAATCACTGGAAGCGGGTCGGAGCGGAGAGAGACTGAAGAGGCTCGGCCCGGTGTCGCACATCTGTGGAAATGTGATGGAAATTCAACAAATAAATGTCTCCTTGTACAGCACACGACGTCGACTGTCTTTTATTCACATCAGCGCTTTTTTATTTTCAGACCTCGTCGACTGGACTGGGTTGATTGAGTTGAGTTTCGCTGCTTCCTTCTTCAGAGGCTTCTCTTCTCGCACCTGTGGTCATAAGGCTAAAATGGTCGGCAACAAACAAAATTGACTTGAGTTTTTGAGCATGAGAACTTGTTGTTAAATTTCCCCCTTTTTTCAATCTGTAATAGTTCCAAGTCCCCGTACCCCTGGTTGGGAAACACTGGGCTAGACGACATCTGCTTTAACCACATCAAAACCTAACATCTTTTCACTATCAATGAGCTACTTTCTGGTTTGCTAAATGTGTGATTATCTGGATATAAAGCTTATAAATAGAATCTAATGTAATACGTTTTTAACTTTTTGTTTCTAAGGACAAGCTTGCGGATACAAGTGGCCGAAATTAGTTTCCTTCGCAGGGTGGCTGAGTCACACGGGAGGTGTTCCAGGCATGTCCTATTGGGATGAGGCTTCGTGAAAGAAACTGTGACTCTGAGCTGGCCAGGTGTTGAACAGCTGGAGGAGGTGTGCTTAGATTGGGAAGTCTGGGCTACATTCCTATATACAGTGAAGAAGTTGTTACTTTTACTCCGCTATATTTGTAAGGGACATATAATATTTTCTACTCAACTGCATTTCTATAAAGGCTCTAAAGTAAAATAAACAGATTTAGCCCAATGGCCGAGGTAAGCGCTTCTCTTAGGTCCTCATGGCAGAGAGCTGATATTCCAGCAATACCACCCTCTGGTGGTCAGGGGCAACTTCAAAAGAAAGTTTGTAAAACTGATTCCAATAGAGCAGGGGTGTCCAAAGTGTGGCCCAAGGGCCAAATGTGGCCCTCAGCCTTCTTTCTGAATCAGCACACATCACCATGGATGGTCCTTTTTATTTCAATATTTCAAGTTTAATAATTCTACACAATTCTAACCCAACAACTAACATTGTATTGTGAGACAGAGCTGACATTAAAGTTTTAAGAATAAATAATGTTGTGGCGCACAATTTAAATGTCTGCTTAAAAGGTTTAAGCCTAAGTTTTGATTGACAGGCTAACAATATAAATGTATGTGTTAATAGAGTAGTTTTTGGAATATAACTGACCTTACATCACATGAATTACTGCATTTTGAGGGACTATTTTCTCGCAGATCACTCCGCCGCTGCGTTAGCTTACAGCCACGAAGCTGATACTGCTCAAATATAAGTTATTTTAAATGCAAAATGGTTAAAATGATTCTATTAACACAGACATTTATATGCTTAGTCTGGCGTTATAAGTGATTTACCTCAGGTGCACTGTGGAGTGGGTCAAACTGTTTTTAATGCAGGCTAACTGATACCATAGAAATGCTTTAGCCTTGCCCTAGCCTAGCGCCACTAGACTCTTCAAATATAAGAACTGCATGAATTTGAGAAAAAAATATCTCCAGACATGAACAACACTCTGGATAACTAGGAAATGAGGCCCTATGTCAAAACTCCTGAAATATCCCTTTAAGATGTTTTTTACTTGTAGGTACACTAAAAACAAGAAATGTTTGCACACAAATTTAGATTAGTGTAGGTAACAACCGACCATAGACTCACTGCATTCATTCATTCATGGCAGCCAATATATTCTGATTTGGACTGCTGAGATGCATTTGACCGGCAGATGATCCATGACCAGGGGTTGTCCTCACCTAAACAGTAGCCTAATTGGTCTCATTAGTTTTATTTAATGTGGTCTGGACGCGGGTTGCCATGTTTGTTGTGGACCTGGCATCCCTTTCTGCCAGCTCCCGCCGGAAGTACATAAAGCAGCTTCTCGCGCTTCTTCCTGTACGGATGCTGCAGTGAAGTTGGCCGCGCATGCGCACTCTTGGTCCTCTTTTTCTTGGAAGGTAAGTGTGGCATGGCGCGTGTTTCTGCCTTCAGGGGGAAAAACTCTTCACTTAGCGGAATTTAGGAGCTGCAAAACAGGTTCGGGGGACTGTACATTAACGGCGCAGAAGACCCAGGGGCTGTGAAGGTGGTTATCTGCGCTCCTGGGGGCTAGCTGAGCAGGGTGTGGGAGCCGCGCTGCCGAGTCAGGCGGATTGAAAGCGGCATGCGGCCTTTGGCGACGCGCTCAGGGCAGAGGCTTGTCCCCGTCCTGTCTGCTCTGAAACATACACTTTCACTTCACCGCACTGTCGTTAATCCTGTTGATTGATTTGCGTCGTAATCTTATCTCATAAATCCTATATAGTCTAATGCAGCTGCTATTCACTATGACCAGGCAAAAGTGAATGAAACGCAGTGAGCTATCAGCCATTAGCTAAAACTACGCATACCGCCCGATTCCACTGGTTTAAACACATCAGAGCCAATCGTAAATGCCAGATACTGTGTTTGTGCGCTGGTTTAGTCACCTGTGTGTCTCGCAGTGTATCTCTGTAAAGCTGAGTTTGTATGTTAGCCGCTGTCGGAGCATGTGTGGTTATTGTTAGCCGCTAGGTCCCGTTATTTGGCACTTTGCTGCGCAAACTGCGGCCAACTCCTGTGGACGCTTCGCCAGATAACAATACTGTCTTAATTTTAAACCGAACAAATTTTTATCTTGATTGATTTTCTTGTGTTCAGTATTACCGTTATATTCTATGCTGTTATGAAACCGTACTTTGTTAGGCCGTGAAGTTGTCATTAGTGATCTTTGCCTACGCACATACGGTCATGAATAGCAGCCTTGCGCAGCCTCGTGTTTAGCCATAGCCGCCTCACTTCCACGTTTTCGCTGTAGTCATGGTGCAAACTGACAGATTGTATTACAACTCGTTATATTACCACGTCAATTCTGGAATTAAATGAAAATGTACACAATGTAAGTCAAATATTGCCATGTCTTCAGAGACGAGCGGGCCGCCGCTAAAATGACATACGGACGGTTAGTACTCAACCTCCTCTGGCCACGCTTTGGGCAGCTACACCCTGCACAGAGTCACCAGAGGTGTGGTCATGTGGCTGAAGACAGGTGGTAATTATATGAAAATCACAAATATTTCCATATTGGGCAAAACAAGTGTAACTTAAAAGTACTGGTGCAGACTTGATCTCTGGCCAAAACTTCTGTACAACTTTCATAAGTTGAAGATTTAGACAGTGATGCATGAAGAGTTTATTTGCATCATGGATGGTGTAAACCATGTGTTTTAATGTCTGCTTGATCAATGGAGATGTGATTATGTAATCGATATTAAACTGGTCCATTGTCTGTTCCAGCGCCTAAAACCAATCGCACCATGGCAGACCCCGATCTTGACTTCACCACTGCGGAGTCTGGCGCCTCCGCCACCTTTCCCATGCAGTGCTCCGCTCTGCGCAAGAACGGCCATGTGGTGCTCAAAAATCGTCCCTGCAAAATCGTGGAGATGTCCACCTCCAAGACCGGAAAGCACGGGCACGCCAAGGTACGGGTTGATTTTTCTGATTCAATGCTGCTGTCTAAAGTGGCTACACTCTGATCTATAAAACCAGACATCTCTGTGCTGCACTTTGGACGTTTTACACTTTGTATAAGGTCCTGCAGCCTCTAAGTCTTAACATGGCTGACAGGTGATGACACTTTAACGGTCAATCATCAAAATCCTGTTTGGGTCACCTATAAAATGTCGGACCTGAAGCCTCTCTAAGGAGAGATTTGCAGCGCTACACGTTTTCCAGTTAATGGCATGATTTGTATGTGTTGAGTGAAGTCCATTTGTCTCAGACATTTGTGGAAAACATCAGACATCAGTTCCACTTCCGTAAACCCGGAAGTGGAACTGATGCAAAGGACGATTATCCTGGCGCAGGCCATTGTGAACATTACTGCTTTACTCATTCTGTGAAGCTTTGGGACAGTTTGAACTTCCTTGATCAGTCATAAGAGAAAAGTGGGTGCTTATGTTTTCAACTCAAAATTGATCCACTTTTTTTGAAGCCTTGTGTTAAATTGTAAATGTAGACCAGATGAATTAAACAAAATGACTAACCTTTGGTCCTGCAGGTGAACTTGGTTGGTATTGACATCTTCACCAACAAGAAGTATGAAGATATGTGCCCTTCCACCCACAACATGGATGTCCCCAACATCAAGAGGCAAGATTACCAGGTATGATCCAGTTTCCTCAACATCACATGAGCTGTGAGGGGCGACTTGACTGTTGCTGCTTTTAACGGAGCGTGGAATAAGAAACGTGTCTGAAAGTCAAATTGTGGTGTTTTTTGTTCATTTGAATGTCTGCATGATTTTGTGGCGTTAGATGGAGGAAAACTGAAGCACATCAAATACATTTAAGTTGTAAATAGATCTTGAAATAACTGGATTTTTGACTTACTAGTGCCAATGTATTTATGTCTTACAGTAGTTATGCATTTATGGGCAAGACGAGGACATTTTGTGTCGGTCAGAATTATTTATTTAATACCAGTGATGCGACACATTCCTATTCGCAGTTACCAACACTTTTGTTTGGTTGTTGAAGACGCTTAATGATCCCCACACTTGCCAGATCTCATGACTAAAATCTATTTGACAAGCCAAGGCCCACTCATGCCTATGAATGCGCCAAAACAAAAATGATGGCTAAGGAGTTTTTAAGACGACAAACAGAAATTCTGCACCAGTAGTCCTGTCATATGTGACGCTTTAATTTGCTCCAATAATACTGCATCGTGACTCTGACTGGACAATGCCTCCAGGCGTCCCTCAGGTGGGGAATCACCGCCTTGGAGAATGTCGCTACTAAAAGCCAGCACATGTCACTAATGAAGTCATCATTGGTGCCACTGTGAGTGATTTCTGGGAGATTCTTTGGGTGATTATGGTATGTCCAAACTTGTGGATGAGTTTCAGTCATGAGTCTCCTTCCCATTTTGAGGAGTTATTATACATCAGCCTTTAAAACTTTTTTTGTAACTCTTAACAATCCTCCTGCGTCGCTGTAAAACCCATCTGTAGTTGTGCCCGTGCAGCTTCGGTCAGCCCAGGTTGAGTTCTGATTTGTTTATGGTGCTTTATTGTTATTACTACAAACACACAACAAACGAAACTCCTTGCAGCACCGTCTTACACACGATCCCTTTGACTTCTCATCTGCAGGTTGTGAACATTACCGAAGGCTTCATGTCCCTAATGAACGACAGCGGTGACGTCAGAGAGGACCTGCGCGTCCCCGACAACGACATCGGAAAAGAAATCGAGTCCAAGTTCGAGGCTGGAGAGGACTTCATGGTAAATGTCGTATTCAGAGTCTAGATTCCCCAACTCAACTGTCAGGAGTTACAGGCCAGAGCATTTTACTGGGATAAACGTAATGTGGCTCAGATCAGACTTTAGGTGTTGCTACATGTAGGAACTTTAAAATGAGCTGCTGTTATGAGATACTTCATTGTAATGAGGCGTGTTGGTTAAAGCTTAGCATCGGATTGTTTTCCAATTGTAAAAGGAGGTGGTAGTGGTGGCCCCGACTCGTATCTGTCATTGACTATCTTTCACACGTCTATTATTCACGGGAGTTGTATGTATAGGTTAGTTAGTTTGTTAGTTTATTGTTTATTGAAACAGGGACAGTGTACAAAACCATTAGTCTTTACAAAAGAAGAGATGATTTGTACCAGATTTAGCAAAGTAGCTATTTTCCATCTGCAGTCCCTGGACAGGTGAGTACAAAAAACATTACAATCTATAAATCTAATCTACAATAAAATCACTATATAAAATACATTAGTTTTCTGTACACTTCTAGAAAAACATATAAACAATCCCTACAATTTACAATACATTCATCAATGCTGACACGATTGATGATCTAAAATATACTTTTTCAAATTTCGAGAAACTATTAAGATCTACAGACAGTTTCACACAGTCTGGAAGTCTAACCTGCTAGTGCGGTTAGAAGGGAGTGACCTACATTGCCTATAGAGCTAAAAGAGCTGCACCTAATATTGGAGCGTCCGGCCCATGATCAAGAATTTACAAGCGAAATTCTGACCCAACTTTTTAAAATTGTATTCCTGACTGGGCACCCACTGCAACAAACTAAATCTGTGCCTATGGTTACAGTCTGTTCGCACGGTCAACATCTTTACGCTTATTCAGACTCTATTTTATGGGTGAGCAATGGATAAAGATGCTGAGTTACAATAGACACTACAGCTTTAATCGAGTAATATTAGACTAATGGATCCATAATCATAATAACTGTTAGGCTGCACATTGAATAACTTCTGTAGGTCTGTAAAAGCCCATTTGTCTGAAGATTGAAAAGGTCACTATAGATTACAATGGCTCAGCTTGCATAAAAAAATAACTTGGAATATTCAATGTATAAGATTTCTGGAAAAAACACTTTAGAAATAAAATGTGTCAAAGTGTGACTAACGTGCAACTGATTGAATATTTTATTTCGAGCCATTTAAACATAAGTAATACGGAGACAAAGATGCAGGCTGAATCTGTCAAAGCTTTAAATTCCATACGACATGCTTCCTTTGCCCCTATAACTGGCAAAAAAACTGCATTTTAGCTCGAAAAGGAGTGGGGGAAAAGACATTTCTGTATTAAAGTAGTTCTAAATCAGGGATCTCCAACCAGTAGCTCGCCAGACATTTCCAGGTAGCTCGCCAAAGACTTTCTACATCTCTATACGCATGATAACTCAAATTTTAGATGCATTTTCTGTTTGTTCTGAACATGTTGAACACAATCTACGAACAGTCGGGTCAATATTGTAAAGTATAAGGACTAAACTCAAGTCATTTTCTTTGAAATACCATCTTGTCAACTAATTCTCCTAAGTCACATTTTACACAAGTGTTTTTGAAGCATAAGTAGCTCTCTGACGTTCTTGTGTAAAAGTAGCTCGCCGGGTAAAAAAGGTTGGAGACCCCTGTTCTAAATGTTGGTGAATCTGCTTCAATCAGAATTGGTTTTATTGCTATGGTTATGAACAGGTTCACAACAAGGACGTTTTTTCGGGTCGATCATGCAACATAAAACTTATACAGTACATCAATTTTCTTCCACGTGGCTCCTCCTGCAGGTGGTGGGTCCACAGAAGGACGGCCTCATGGTTCTGACCGGGCCTGTTGGTCTCTCATAAGGGGTTTCTGAACCGCTCTTTGTCTGACCCGTCACCTATAGGACCCGTTTGCCATGGGAGACCCGACAACAGAGCTCTGAGGATCATTCGGGAGCTCAAACCCCTCCACCATGTTAAGTTGGCGGCTCCAGGAGGCCACATAACTTTAGATAAATAATAAACTATAACGCTATGAGACTAAGGACACGTGTAAGAAGATTAAATGTAAACTACGATAAAGACGATGCCTTTTGTTCCCTCCAATCCGTTACTTGAGCTCAGTGTAGCTGACTATCAACACCATGGAGCGTAAATAAAAACAAACCCAGTAGAAGGAAGAGCACAGGGCTAATTAAGACTAAATGAAGGCCAGTAAACTGTGTGGTTCACGTTTTGTTCATAACTTTCTTTTTCTTTTCTCCTCGTAGGTGACCGTGATCTGTGCCATGGGGGAGGAGTGTGCTATCGCCACCAAGATGATGACCAGCAAATAAAGGAGCAGTCTTTTTATGAAGGCGTGTTTTTTGCTGCCCCGGGCAACAAGCACCACCCACGACCAGTCTCTGCATTCTCATTGGTTCTGTCACCAAAGCGCCGGCCTTCTACAAACCTCAAATCATTCTGTGATTTATCAAATTCATCCGATGCTTTCCTCCTCCTCCCCCCTTCATTTTATTTCACTTCCACTGCAGCTTGCTGTGTTGGTCCTCTCTTTGATCACTTAAAAAAAAAGGTTGTTTGGTAACTTTATATATAAAACAACTTATAAAAAAATACCCATCATTTCACTCATTCCTGCTTTTGTTTTAATTTTGCAATGTCTCAAAAAAAACAAAAACAAAGTGTCGCCACTCTCATCATTCCTGATAAGAAAAAGACATGGAAATTCAGCTTTTTGTATGATTATTTTTTATATATTCTTTAGATGACTGACTATAGCAGCCTTTTAGATCGGGGTTGGCGGGCGGGGGAGGGATATCGCGGGAGGCAGGTTTTGAGTTTAAAAGCGGGAGAAGATGGAGAAAAAAAAAAAGCAACAAAAAGGGAGAAGTCTTTTTCCCTGTGTATATACAAAATTAGCAGCCATTCGCTTCCAGCTTGAAAGGTCTAGATTGCAGATTGGCTCGGAGCACTTGAGGTCCCACCCCAGCATGTTTTAAAAAGGAAAAAAAAAAGAAGCTCTATCAAACTTTAACCCCGTAAATATATATATATACACACACAATGCAACAAACTACTTTATTGATGCTGGTCTGTCTGTACAACTGGGATGGTTCAACTCCGGTTTTTTCCCCTAAACACACCAAAAAAAAACAAAAAAAAAGCAAAATAGTGTTTCGTTTTTCTTACAGCGGCGTGAGTGAAGATAATGGCGTGGGCCTCCCGGGGGGAAAAAAATAAAATTGTAAAGCAGGAGGTGGTTTGCAGTGAGGTGTGTTCAACAAACTATTTTTTTTGTGGCTTTTTCTGTTTTTTGGATGGGACTCAATCGGGACGGGAGGGTGGTAAGAGTTGCAAACTTTGTGTTCACTCGAGGCCTTTGTCACCTGACTGGAGATGGCAAAAATAAAATGTTAAACTAATGGACAAAAACTGCAGAATACGTCTTGTCTGGCTTTTGTTTACCAAGAAACTTTTATTACAACACAAGGTGACCAAAGTGCTACATGGATTGACAAAGGCTTGTAACTATGAAATCGGAATTACACCGATGTCGATTTAAAGGCCCTAGAATTGATCTGTTTTGGGGGATTTACAAACAATGAGGGTAAGGAAGGAGAAGCACAGCGCACAAAGGTCTGCTTTTACAACATATTCAAAACTGTGTGTGTATAGTCAAAAATGTTGGGCAACACTTTTATTTTACACAACACTTGATAGATTTTACCTGCCACGTTAAGTACAATGTAATGTGCTATGTAACACTGTAATAACTTGTACCTACAGGTTGCATACACAATGGAATAATGTGTATTGCTGGGTTTCAGGTGACGTCACAGCGTTCTAAAGCCCTAGAATATTATATAGAGTTAAAATTATTTTGTTTTTTTGTGGACATTTTTGGTCTTGTACAGAGAGATCATGGACCCAGTGACTATTTTCTTTTTAGATGTGACCTGTGAAAGTGTAATGCAATAAATAGGAAAAACTGGCTCCAGCCCCCAGTGGGTCCTTACATAATGTAATAAGACCTAAGACCCTAACGCTAGCCCTAACCTTAAAGGAACAGGCCAACGTTTTTACATATGTTCTTACCTGAACTTAGATGAGTTGATGCGTACCTGTCTGATCTTTGTGTGTGTGTGCTTTTACGCAAAAAGACCAAAGATGTTGTTGGCATTTGGCCTCTCCCAGTATATCCTTATGGCTCTAAACGGAGGTGAAGTTAGAAGCTACCAAGCTTTTCCACAGGCACAAAGACCAGACCGGTACGTATCAACTTGCCTAAGCTCAGGTAAGAACATATCTCAGTATGGATAAACAGTGTGCCCTCAGTCACGCAAAAAGACCAAAGATGATGTTAGCATTTGGCCTCCCAGTATACACTGTATCTCTATGGCTCCAAAAGGGGTGAAGTTAGAAATGTATTTATTGGTTTATTTGGTAGGGACAATGCAAGTTAATGAACAAGCCACACCGGATTGTAGCCTTGACGACCACGCGCTTCCACAGGCACAAAGACCAGACAGGTGCGCATCAACTTGTCTAAGCTCAGGTAAGAACATATCTCAGTATGGAAAAACAGTGGCCTGTTCCTTTAAGCAGTAACCCTAAGGGTCTTATGTCTCATTACATTAAGTACCTCCAAAGTATTGTGTATATACTACATAATTAGGTACAAGTTATTACTCATCGTTACATAGCACATTACATTGTACTAAATTTAGTTGGGTACAATGTAAAATCAAGTGGTACCAAATGTTGCAATAGCGATTTGCTCTTTATGACAGAGCTGTGCAGGGATTATCATTTGGGAGAAGAAGCTATTTTAAAAGCTCTGAATTATGAAAGAATACAAAGTGGTGGTAGGAAATGAATACCATTAAGGAACCTTGTGTGGAAAATTTTATGGTCTTGGGGAAAGTAGCATAACTGACGAGTTATTACAAAATGTAGATCTATTGCCAATGCATAAAGATGGATTAACTCATTTGACTTGACATCGTTGATCGAGCACTCTATACTATATAAATAAAGATCTTCTCTACAAGCTTGGCAAGTCTAAACACCCATGGAGACTTTGGATGACTAATTGCAAAGGGGGAGTTTTGTGGTTATTCCATAATCTTGAGAATTTCCTAAGAAAAAAGCTGTTTTGCATTTGGCTTTATTTGAAAAGAAACTATAAAAGGGAGACTGTTCTGTGGAAACCCTTAAGAGCAGAGGACACACCCAGACCGAATACTTCTACCAGTGATGCTATAATGAATCACCGCGCACTGTAATCTTCCGCCTGTCACAATGGAAAGAAACTGTGGAGTCGAGAATGGCCAGAGTGCCTCACCACAAGGAGCTTCACTGGGCACCGGGCGCGACAATTTGCGTTGTTGTTGCGCTTTGTCAATGTTTAACCAGGCTCTGCGGGTTTATTATCGGGGCGGTGTGTTGGTCTACAGTCTACAGCTGCCCTTTGGACTCCCATGCACCGAAATGAGATAGCTCGCAATGTCACTTTTGCGCTAATAAATACCAAATAAATCCCCCATACATTGTGTAATCCTTACCAAAGCGACCCGGTTATAAATAAAATATGTGCAATTGTCATGAAAGTGTCAAAAAACTATTCATAGCCAACACGTTGCCAAATATGGATAAGGCGGTGCCAACATCGCGCTGACGTCACTTCCGCTCGGTCTCTTTCTGCTTCCTGCGCGCAACATGGCACCGGTAAGAGCTGTCACTCCACCTTGGAATCGCGCTAAATCTGGTGTTAAAACTCAAAATATGCCGTTATGTTCAGCGATACGAAGGAATAAGATGTATGGCAAAGTGTTGAATATGACCGACTTAGAAATTGTGTTAAAGTTTGCGAGGGGAATCAAAAAGTTAGCGGAGTTAGCATTAGCATCACCACTTGGTATCTGGCCTACACGTGTCCCATTCATAAAAACTTAATACGGAGGTCATTTACGTTTTGTTTACCTTGTGTACACATTTTTGCGTAACAAAAATAGAAAGAGAACCTGTGCTTCAAAATGTAGCCCTAATATGCGGAGAAAGTCTTTGGAGAGCTACTGATTTGAGCTTCCTGGTATTGTGAAATAATATAAAATGTTTGCTGGTTTAACCTCAACTCCCACATGAACCAAGCACATTTTCTTCAGTTTAAAAAGCTTTTTGTCAAAAGAGCGACGAAGGCAACAATAACACAAGTAAAAAGCGACCAAAACAACTAAAATGTGATGAGAAAACCACAAAAAATGCGACACAAAAGTGATGAAAAAGCAACAACGCAACAAAAGTGATGAAAAAAGTTACAAAAACAGGACCTAAAAGCAGCAAAGAGGCAACAATAGCACAATATTAAAGTGGAAAGAAAGCCACAAAAAGTGATGAAGTGACAAAAATCAGTTTTGTAGGTCTTTCGAATGAGGCTGATCTGGCTTATAGGCTGTAAATTAATGTCGAGAAGCTTTTAGATTAAGGTAAATCTGAACTGGAGAAAATGCGCTCGGTTCAGGAGGGGGTTAAGAGGTTAAAAATGAATGAAAAGGTGAATAGATGTTGGGCCAGATCGAGTAAATAATTTGTACATCAACTTGTGAAAAGCTTGGGTGGTAAGTTACTGAGTGGTTCTGTAATTTCTCAGGTCAAGAAGACACTGAAAAGGCCAGCTGCCGGCAAAAGGTCCAGAAGGGGTGCTGTGTGGAAGTTCACCCTGGACCTGACGCATCCAGTGGAGGACGGCATTCTCGACTCCTCCAACTTCGTAAGTTTTAATATAAAGACCTTTGATCATGTAACTTTGTTTAGAAATCTAGAAACAGTTTTACAATCTGCTGATCATTGTAAATTCCCACATTTCTGCTGAGACTACGGTGGCACTAAAGGTTCATATAGTGTTTTTTATTATTATTATTATTATTATTAAAGATATTATGTTTGCAATACACAAGAAAATACAGTTATAGTTTATTCAGTTGTGTGGCTATGTGAAGAAAATTACAGAGTAGAACCCAGGGGCCACCATAGTCTCATCTAAAGGGAAACACTGATGCATAAAGTGACTTTTGTGCATGCAGCTAATACTCTTCCGGACTAGGGCTCCCTTCCCTAGCTCCACGACTAGGGTTCTCTTCCCTAGTGGTCACTGTGCTCTGTCCAATAGGAAACCTTCCTCAAAGAGAGGATCAAGGTGAACGGGAAGACGGGGAACCTGGGAAATGTGGTCCAGGTCGGACGCATGAAGAACAAGATCAACGTCACGTCTGAGAAGCAGTTCTCTAAAAGGTGATGGGATAAGGACGGTTATAGAATTATCCATAATGTCAAACTCGTGCTGTGACCGGGTTCCCAGTCATCAAGTGCATTATGTCGCCTGTTTCCTCTTTCAGTTCATAAAATATTTTTATATAAAGTAAACATTTAATTTCTGCATCAACTAGAGCTTTTGTAATGTCAAATTAATTTACATATTTCCTCTTAAATATGAAATGTAAGTGATCAGTCGCTCATAACCAAATTTATTTCCTATTTTTGCAACAACCTATATACAACTCATGGTCTTTTACAGTGGATTCTAAGACAGAGTCCGAATCTACCATATTTTCTAAGCTGTCCAATAAGGCTGCACAATATATCCCAAACAATATTGTCACTAGGGCTGGGCGATAAATTGAATTAATTCAATTAATTCATGCTTTTAAAAAGAGACGATGTGGAAACTGGCTAAATCGTGTCCGCCTCTCCGTTGAACACGCTGCCAATTTAGCAGCGTGTTCAACCGCTCTGCAGGGACTGTTTTCGGAAATGTCACCCGAAGAGAACCCAGAGACTTTGACGATCTCTGCTGCTTCACAAAGGCCGTGCATTGTGTTTTTCGGAGTGCGCAATAGAGTTTTCCTCTAAAACTGAGTTTTCCCCAATCTGATCCTCTTCCTTCTCTCACCCCGAGCCATGCTCTGAGCGGAGGCACAGCAGCAGCTTAACTCCGCCCCTTTTTCTCCTCAAGTTTCCATGGGGACGGTTGTCAATCACAGCAGAGGCATGAGGATGAGAAAACTAAAATGCTTTTGAAAACTCCATGGCTTATGAAGAAGTTTTACTTTTGAGAGCAGACAAGGAATATTTAAAAGAGAAATAACATTTTTAATCTGTCTAATTGTGGGCTATATTATGAATCTAAATATGACTGGTCTGGACGCAGCTGTCTTATTATGAAAGATCAGGAGACCTTAAAAAAAAAATCCAATAAAATTGATTAAAATCGTAATCGTCCAAACTGAGTAACAAAATCGAGGTTTTCATTTTTGCCCATATCGCCCAGCCTACTTGTAACCCGATATTAGGTGATGCAATATCTGTATTTCGAGAAGCCACGATATATCTCAACATCACTTAAGTCTTCATCTCGACACATTTTTTGCTAACTCAGCCAAAAACAAATGAACAGAACTTAAACATGGGTGAAAGTTCAGTTCAATTTTACTCTTGTTTTGATCCTGATTTTGTTTTTTTGTTTGTTTTTTTTATGACTCCTAGCTGAAAAACATACAATTTGTCTTTCATGTCGTGTTGAAATGGTTGGGTAAAATATCGCAATAATATCGTTACCTGTATATCGCAAGTTACTTCAATATCGTGCAGCCCTACTGTGCAAGTCTAATGACGTCTTTCCCTTTCTTGTTGCAGGTACCTGAAGTATTTGACCAAGAAGTACCTGAAGAAGAATAACCTGCGCGACTGGTTGCGAGTGGTGGCCTCAGACAAAGAGACGTATGAGCTGCGCTACTTCCAGATCAGCCAAGAAGACGAGGAGTCCGAGGCCGACGAGTGAAGTCCTTTAAGCACAATAAAAGCGAAATAAAATCCACTCATGTCCTGTCTTTTATACAAACTACCAATGCCAGAATGAGCCAGCAGAGGGAGCCGACGAGACATATTTTCAGATAAACTTTCTCTGATAAATCTAGAAGGTGCAGTGCAGAAAAAGAGATTGTCTTTGAGAAATGTACATTGATCCAGTTGGTTTACAATTACACTGGTAATAAAATGATTAGAGGGAGCTAGACGTGGCAGACGTATGTTATCGGATGCCGCTGATGATGGACACCAATATCTAGATGGCAAAAACCAACACACCCACATTTTATCTCCTAATCCAGCCGTCTGAGAGTCTGCTGTGGATGAGGTGCATGTGTTCATCTGGAGCGAATAAACTGTACAGCCTCAGGAATGCACCTCCAGACAGAGAAGACACCTCCACAGAACCTCGCTTTGGTTTTAAGTGTCCTATAATTGGTTTTCATGCTCTCTCATGGGGGCAGGTGCTGGTATTCCTGTACAGATTACAGGATATTTTCATAATTTCAGATATACACTGGGTGATGTGATATAGTTTTGAAACCTTGATTAAGATGGCTTTAGGTTATTATATAGTGCATAGCCTATCTGAGCAACTTTTAACCAGGTTTACTTTATTTAATTGTTTTTATTTTAAGTGGCATGTCTCAAACCATGTTATACTTTGAGCACATTGGGTCTGCCTGTATTTAGTGGTACAGTAATCTGGGGAAATGTGATCCCAGAGAGTCAGATTACCTGACACGACTTCATAACCAACCAGGAGCCCCGTGGGCAGCCGTCTGTCGGTCTGTACCATAGACGTACACGGCAAAGATGTCATTTGTGAGAGCAGAGAAAATGCTATCAGTTTGGTTCATCCTAAAACCATGTTGTTACAATAAGCCTATAAATCCCATAAAGTTGATATAAGCGACACTAAAGAAAGATGTTTGTGTCTTAACGCAATATGTTTCCCATCGCATTATGGCCTTACGAGCGCCATCTGTTGACACACTGGCGCACTTAAGCCAACAAGATGAAGGGTGCCATTTTCCCAGAGTCACATGGCCGGTTAGCTCAGTTGGTTAGAGCGTGGTGCTAATAACGCCAAGGTCGCGGGTTCGATCCCCGTACGGGCCACTAACATTTTTGACTGCATGTATAGACCATGGATCTAATACAATAATATATATATAGACCCTTTAATTGTTTGTAAACAATCCGGGCTTAGCTGGAGGCGGGAAGCTCGATTCCTATCTATTTCCATTGTAGCTGTTGTCATAGTAACGATAAACAAATGCCTAACTGTTGTTGGAAATATCAGATAAACCTTATTTTATCGTCTCAAACGTCATTCCTCTTGTTCTTGCACCTTAAGCCACAACAGGACCACATTTTTCAGTTGTAGTTTTACACTTAAAATCGCTAGTTTTAGTTTAATCTTATTTCTCTTCATCACTTCCTGCCTCCAGGTGATGTCACTGATGATGTCAGCACCTCTGAATATCAGCCTCAACCAAGTACATTTTCTCCAGTTCATCTTTACCCAAATCTAAAAGCTTTCATTTGAAAGCTAAGACTTACAACACTCATCTAAACAGATCATTTTCCTCACGTTGATGTCACGTGATGACGTTGATGTTTTTACTTTTTCATTGCTTTTTTATTGCGTTTGCCACATTTTTGCCACATTTTGATTGCTTTGTGTCACTTTGCTGTTGCTCTTTTGTCGCACTTTCGTGGCTTTTTTTGTTTTCGTCATTTTTCTATTGCTCCTTTATGGCTTTTTTTGTTGCATTTTCAAACTTGTTTTCCGTCTCATTTTGTTACTATTTTAACACTTTATTCAAGAAGCTTTTAGATTTGAACTGGAGAAAATTCAGTTCGCAATGTCTCAAACTTTGAGAATGGCTGCTGTAGAGTAACACACGAAAATGTATAATAAATAGACTGAGGCTTTGATCAAATCAAGTATCAATAAATAACAGCCTTGACCCTCATATTCAAGACTCTTCCTCTGCCTTGGCGTTTCTCAATACCAATTTATCAATGACTTATGATTTGTATTCGTAAAGCCCTACGCTTGCTGTCCATGGCACGCACCTGTGGAGTTCCCATGATGCCGCGCTGCCCTGCTCCTGTTCCAAACTCGAGGCGCAGGTCGAGTTTCAGGTTTGAATCATTAACGCACGTCTTAACCCAACTTTTACCGTAAGTTTGCAAAGACACATCGGTCGTCAGGCAGGAACCATCAACAGGTGAGTGCACGGATATTTGTTTTGTTACATTTTCATACATTTTCTCATCAGTGAAAAAACAGTCGCTTATTTATTTTGGCTATAACGAAAAGTTACAGTGTTGGCTCAATATTTGTATTATTACTCAGGATAGTCTCTGTTTTATGTTCCGTTTTTAATACTTTAGAGGTTAAAGGTTTGAGAAAGTATGGGACAACTGTACACAAGTGGCTATAAATATCCTTCTACATTCTATATTGTTTTACCAAGTCACACTGAATATAAATTAAGTTCAAATCTAAATTAAACTTATACTCAGAGCTGACAGAGATGGATTTACTGTCTATTGTTGTAGCTTTCCATTGTGAAAGTAGAGACTCTGAGTCAATGAATTTTTCAGAAGAGTCCTGCTCCACTGAGTTGGACATCACTGCTGCTGCTGTTTCAAAGGGGAGTGTTAAAAGAGTTAAAATCCAGTGTTTGGTGAAAATTCAGCATTATGCTCATTTATGGGCTACTAGAATGTGTTCAGGAAAGTGTAAGGGTTAAATACATTCTGTAAATGTATGCATGAATTGAAAACTATATGGCTTGTTTGTCCTTGCTGTTTGTAACAGTGCAATACAGTAGTGGTTTACTTTGTCACACCATCCTAATGTCAACGTCATTATGTGAAAAATACTATTTATACAGAAGGATGGGAGTATTAAAGATTAGCCACACTTACAATAGGTCATAGAAACTAATTGGTTAGGTGAAATACATTTGTTAAAATAGTTTGGGACACAAGAGGATAATGAGGGTCAAATTAGGCTCTGGAGCCTCAAGTTGCCAATCCCTCATTATCCCAGATAACGAAAGATATTAATTCGACTTTTGGTCAGCTTTGGTCAAAGGTTGAAAAGTGAACATTTATTCAACGGGTGCAGCGGTTAGAGCTCATGCTTCACAGCTAGAAGGTCCTGGGTTCGATTCCCACCTGGTTTGCATGTGCTCCCTATGTCTGTGAAGGTTTTCTCTGGTTTCCCTTACCACTAAAAACATGCACAATAGGTTAGTCCTCCGGCCAGGTGTTTCTAACCGTGGGTCTAGCTTTACATCTGGAGATGGGAACACTTCCCGAGCACCGGCTGCTCACTGCTCCTGCAGGTCGCCCCATTGAGGATGGGTCTGATGCAGAGAATGAATTTCCCAATGGATATTAATAAAGTTATGTTTAATCACCAATGCAATATCAATGGTTGAAAACAAGCTTTTAAATCAACATTGAATAATCATTTGTTTAACATTTGTTGCTTGTTTGTTAACGTGATAATATTAACTCAACATTGTTTCAATGTAGCATACATGGTCCTGATAGGTTTTCAGTTGCCATGTGACCTAAGCATATTTGCAAAGCATAACAAAGTCCATCTGGCGATTTAATGGACATATTGGTGGCTCACATAAAACAGAATCAATAGTCCACAGCTCATTAGGGTACTTTAGGCCAACACTGAGGCCCATTAGCCAACCTTGTCTTAATGACTCTGTATTTCTACAGAAATCAGCTGCGGTCTTCTTCGAGGAAATAAATGCAGGGAACAACTAAAAGCATCTCCAGTATCTGACAATGGAGCCCAACTGAACCAGGACCAACCCGAACCCAGCAAACTGCATCCACAAAACTTCCCACGACTGCATCCAAGCCCGGACCTGCGGACACATGGCGTCGTTCGTGGGCCGCGTGTTTTCGGTGGACTCCATGTACCTCATGTACTCCCGGCTGCTGAGGACCAAGCCCGTGGGGTCGATGGGGCAGTCCGGGAACGACCTGACCGAGATGAGCGACTCCTCTACGGGCGTGGGGCTGGCCAAGGTGCTGACCACGGCGGACCTGGTGTCTCTGGGCGTGGGCAGCTGCGTGGGCACCGGGATGTACGTGGTGTCTGGGCTCGTGGCCAAGGCCATGGCGGGGCCCGGGGTCATTCTTTCCTTCATCATCGCAGCGGTGGCGTCTGTGCTCTCAGGTGGGCCATGTGGGGGTTGTGAGGGGGAATGGATCAAAAGTCTACAAATAAATAAATACAAATAATAATAAAGTAATTGCCGGAATTAACTTGCCACTCTTATATTGTAACTTTACATAGAAATTAAGGGCCTTTCAGTGTGTTTACATGGCCGGTTAGCTCAGTTGGTTAGAGCGTGGTGCTAATAACGCCAAGGTCGCGGGTTCGATCCCCGTACGGGCCACTAGTTTTGAGATGGTACTTGGTTTATTCGGATCTGCGTTAACAATTGCCTTGTTAATGGCTAGTTTTCCTGAGGCCCTCATCATAAAATCACATTAATATATTAATACATGCACATTATTCCATTATTTCAGGGAGTCAGCCCAATGGCCGCTGGCTGCTCTGCTTTGCGACGACGACACTAGAGGCCGCCATTGCATTAGTACCGCCATATAGCCGCTAGTCTCCCATTGGAATCCATTGCACTTTAGACATGTTGAAAACAACTTTAATGCCCGGTGCCTAATTTTTTGAACTGTCTAGAGCTAGATATTCCTCCTGTGATTACGCTGGGTTAGACACAATCAGAGGCACCGGGCTGGTTATGGTAGGATACATTTTAGAAATCTCTTACTTAATGAGGGTCTGACTGTTAGCATTGGAGCTGCGCGAGCTACACATCACACAAGGGCGGAGTCTACAGTGAAGATCCCGCACTTATGTCCTTATTAGGAACATGCTCTGTCAGAGCTGGGGAGGAGGAGTCTGTAAATCCGCCATGATTTCCCCCTCGAACGTGGTCATTATGGTAAACGGGGAGGAGTGAGGAGGAGGTGTCTATTATTGTACACTCTATGGCTGTAAGTTGTGTTTCACTCACACAGATCTCACACATATTTTTAGAAACTAGAAGGTCAAATGAGGTCTCACACTGGCATATAGGCTGTAAGATCTCTAGTCAATACGCTTTGAGATTTGGATATAAATAATTGTTAACCCTAATCCTAATTCTAAAGTGGCAGTTAAGAAGTTAAAAGATCTTAAAGATCTAGAAGAAGAAGAGTGAGGAGGAGTTGTCTATTCTTTTTAACGGTCTATGAGTCAGCCTGACAATCAGGGGACAGCGACACCTCCAAAAACAAGTGGCCCCAGGACCAAGGGGGCCCATGATGGAATCTATTTTCTATTTTGGATTATTTATGGCCCCAGCAAGTTTGCTGACAGCCCTGAATGGGATCATATCATTATGTGAATTAAATTATTACTATGTATTTGTATTGTATGTTATACACTGCCTGACCTAAAAACAAGGTCGCCACCTTTAACCAACTGTTATGATCTTGGGTCGCTGCAGTTGGTCAGATCCAGGTTCAGCAACACTATGCGCCCAAAGAATGAGATCTACTGATGACCGGAACATCCTGAATAACCAGGTTATTCCATCAATGAGTTTCTTCTTCCCTGATGGCACGGGCATATTCCAAGATGACAGGAATCATGGGGCTCACATTGTGAAAGAGTGGGTCAGGGAGCATGAGATGGATCGGTTGCCACAGAGTCCAGATCTGAACCCCATTGAGAATCTTTGGGATGTGCTGGAGAAGGCTTTGCTCAGTGGTCACACTCTCTCATCATCAATAAACGATTTTGGTGAACAATGAATGCAAGACTAGATCTTTTAACATTGCAGAAGCTTATTGAAACGACGCTGTAATCAAAGCTAAAGGCGTTCCAACGACATCTTAGATCATGTGACCTTTTTTGTGGCGACATTTTTATTTGTCAGGAAGTGTGTGATTCCTTTTATTTCCTATGTTAGGTTCTCTGAAGTGTATTATGCTAAATCATGATTCTCCCCGTTCTCTCGGTCAGGCGTGTGTTACGCAGAGTTCGGCGTCCGCGTCCCGAAGACCACGGGCTCGGCCTACACCTACAGCTACGTCACGGTTGGGGAGTTCGTGGCCTTCTTCATCGGCTGGAACCTGATTCTGGAGTATCTGATCGGGACGGCGGCGGGGGCCTCAGCGCTCAGCAGCATGTTCGACTCTTTGGCCAATCACACCATCAGCAACTACATGATCACGCACCTGGGAACACTGCGAGGGCTTGGTATGTGATCAGAAATAACAGCCGTAAATCATTCCTGGTCCTCAAACCTGCCATAGATAGATTCTTTAAATAATACCCTATAATTCATTATTAAAGCTTCTGTGCTCGTCAGGCAAAGGGGAGGACACGTACCCGGACCTGTTGGCTCTCTTCATAGTCCTCCTGGTCACGGTCATCATTGCTCTCGGCGTCAGAAACTCCATCGGCTTCAACAACGTCCTCAACGTGGTCAACCTGGTGGTCTGGGTGTTCATGATCATCGCGGGGCTCTTCTTCATCTCCGCTCGAAACTGGGAGGGAGGAAACTTTATGCCCTACGGATGGTCGGGGGTAAGAAATTCTTCGGTGGAAAATGAGCAGAACGCAGCCGTCAAAGAATCTATTGTACAAATTAAGTATTGTGTTTCTGTAAGGATTTACTAAGTACCAGTATTGAAAAAAGGCGCCAGACTTTTTGAGTGGAGCATGTTTTCCGTGTCTCTGCATAGGTTTCCTCAGGGTGCTCTGTTTCACTAACAGTAAAAACATGTACAATAGGCCGGGATGAATGAGAGTCTGGTTGTGAGTGCAAGTGGTAGACAGCAGATGTAAATTAGCCCATGTCTACGATCTTGTGTGGTTTCATTCAAGAGTCCTGTGTCCATAGCATTGATGGTATATTTTAATCCACTGTCAATGGTCCATACAGAGCCGTGGGAAGACATGTTAGTTAGGGGGTGCTAATTACCCCAAAAACGCTTTTTCTGTGCATATTTCCTATTTATTAATATTGCCTGCAGTTCGCAAACTTTCCACCAGGGGTGCTGCAGCGCCCTCAGCACCCTGGGTTCCCACGGCCTTGGGTCCATAGACATACATTGTCCGAACCAAGAAAAACAAAAACGATAATAATTTCAAAACTTTCTATCTGTATCATCGGAGGAGGCCAGTCGTTCTGGAAAGCATTGGTTTGCTGAGCGGGGGAGGGTTTCCAGTAGGTTTGTCACGATAATTACTATTCATCGACTTATCGTTCAATAACAGATAAACGATACACTATTTGACTCAATATTTATCGTGTGTACATTTATTCGCCGAACATTTCCTTTGTAAAATTTAGATTTTAGATCACTTAAAAAGTGATGAAAACACAATAAAAAGTGACGAAAAGTGACAAAAAAGTGACAAAAAAGAGACGGAAACACGACAAAAACACGGCGACAATGTGTCAAAAAGTTACGATCACTTTTGTAGGTCTTAGCTAACAAATTGCTCTCCAGTCGAGAAGCTTTAGATTTGGGTAAAGCCGAACTGGAGACACTCGGTTCAGGCGGGGGGTAAGAGGTTAAAGGGATATTTCAGGATTTTTGACATTGGGCCTCATTTCCAAGTTATCCAGAGTGTTGTTGACGTCTGGAGATATTTTTTCTTAAATTCATGCAGTTCTTATATTTGAAGAGTCTAGTGGCGCTAGGCTAGGGCAAGGCTAAAGCATTTCTATGGTATCAGTTAGCCTGCATTAAAAACAGTCTGACCCACTCCACAGTGCACCTGAGGTAAATCACTTATAACACCAGACTAACCATATAAATGTCTGTGTTAATAGAATAATGTTTGAAATATAACTGACCTTGTATCACATGAATTACCGCATTTTGAGGGACTATTTTCTCGCAGATCACTCCGCCGCTGCGTTAGCTTACAGCCACGAAGCTGATGCTGCTCAAATATAAGTTATTTTAAATGCAAAATGGTTCAAATTATTCTATCGACACAGACATTTATATGGTTTGTCTGATGTTATAAGTGATTTGCCTCAGGTGCACTGTGGAGTGGGTCAGACTGTTTTAATGCAGGCTAACTGATACCATAGAAATGCTTTAGCCTTGCCCTAGCCTAGCACCTAGACTCTTCAAATATAAGAACTGCATGAATTTAAGAACAAAATATCTCCAGACGTCAACAACACTCTGGATAACTAGGAAATGAGGCCCTATGTCAAAAATCCTGAAATATCCCTTTAAGCACTTTTAGAACAAAGGTTTACTGTCAGTTTTATACTCTGGAGTTGAAAGTATTATATTACTGTAGTTTTCAGAGCTACTGCCCTTCTCTGATGATGCAGGACCAGCCCGTTCTCCCACTCGACTGAAAAAGCGGCGTCCATCACTGTGATTGGTCGACAGGGACGGACGTGTGAAATAAATCCATATAAATGTATCTGTGTACATTTGTTTTTTTCGATGTGCAGGTGATGCAGGGTGCGGCCACATGCTTCTACGCGTTCATCGGTTTCGACATCATTGCGACGACCGGAGAAGAGGCCAAAAACCCCAACACCTCCATCCCATACGCCATCACCGCCTCACTGGTCACCTGCCTCACTGCTTACGTCTCGGTCTGTACTTCATAATAAAATGTATATTACGCATTATTTAGGCTTACTAGTTGTGGACTAATGTTGTGTTTTAACAGCTTATACGTACGGAAATGCGCTAAGTATAATAATTCAGCCCCTCCTGTCCCTCTGTGCCCAGGTGAGCGTGATCCTGACTCTCATGGTTCCCTACAACATGATCGACGGCTCGGCTCCTCTCATGGAGATGTTCGCGGTGCACGGGTTCCTCTGGGGGAAGTACGTGGTGGCGGCCGGCTCCGTGGCTGGACTCACTGTGTCTCTGCTGGGCTCGCTGTTCCCCATGCCCCGGGTCATCTACGCCATGTCCCGGGATGGTCTCCTCTTCAGGTGGGCTAATATATGTGTATACTGTCCCGCGGTGTTAGTTTGTGGGATTATGATCGAATTACACCAATTTATAGACGTGTAATGTTAAAGAATTTATCTGACACTGGTTCCTAACAGCAGCAACTCGCTTTTTATTGTTACTATGGCAGCAGCTGTGGAGTGATGAATGCAAGAAGGGTCTGAACGCAGCCGATGGAGAGTCACGTGATCAGAGGAGCTCCACTTCTCCACAGGAAATGACATCACCTCTGCAAGACAACGCTTAAACTAATCCAAACTAACCCTAATCCTAATCTTAAAGGGATATTTCAGGGTTTTTGACATAGGGCCTCATTTCCTAGTTATCCAGAGTGTTGTTGATGTCTGGAGATATTTTTTTTTCTTAAATTCATGCAGTTCTTATATTTGAAGAGTCTAGTGGCGCTAGGCTAATGCTAGGCTAACGCATTTCTATGGTATCAGTTAGCCTGCATTAAAAACAGTCTGACCCACTCCACAGTGCACCTGAGGTAAATCACTTATAACACCAGACTAACGATATAAACGTCTGTGTTAATAGAATAATTTTAACCATTTTGCATTTAAAATAACTTATATTTGAGCAGCATCAGCTTCGTGGCTGTAAGCTAACGCAGCGGCGGAGTGATCTGCGAGAAAATAGTCCCTCAAAATGCGGTAATTCATGTGATACAAGGTCAGTTATATTTCAAAAATTCTATTAACACAGACATTTATATGGTTAGTCTGGTGTTATAAGTGATTTACCTCAGGTGCACTGTGGAGTGGGCCAGACTGTTTTTAATGCAGGCTAACTGATACCATAGAAATGCTTTAGCCTTGCCCTAGCCTAGCAACACTAAGCTCTTCAAATATAAGAACTGCATGAATTTAAGAAAACATATCTCCAGACATCAACAACACTCTGGATAACTAGGAAATGAGGCCCTATGTCAAAAATCCTGTAATATCCCTTTAAGGATAGCGGAGTTTACTAAAGTCGTTTCACTGAGTCATTTTAATAAATGTTGGAGAAAATGGAGGATTTCATGGTCACGTGACTCTCCATCGGCTGCATTTAGACCCTCTTGATTAATGCTGCGCTCATGTGAACTGGTTTTCCCAAGATGGAACGTCCCATTGGTTTGTGTTCATGAGCTTTTTATGTCAGAAAGTGGGGATTTTGATGCCACCAATAAAAAGGGTATTTTGTCACTGATTATTGTTTAACATTTAAATTTGGTGTTATGTCAAAAGCTACACTTTGATTTGTTGGTTTTGTAAAATGTTCTCTTGGGCATTCTCACAATGATGTTACTCCGAGAACAACGACATCTCACTGTAAACTTAAGAAAGGGGCCGTCTTTAACCAAAAAGCTCATATTAAACAATAAATGAACAAATCAGATGATTTCCACAGTCAGGTGCAGAAGTTTGAGAAAAAAATTTCTGATGCTGTTGTCTCAACTCGCTTCTAGCTCTCTTAATACCTCCTGCTTATCGTGATGTTTTTGGCGCATACACTGGTGTTTTGTCAGACCAGACCTCCTTAGCAATCAATGAAAATAATTCCAAGGAGACAAACCGCGTCTTTTATCCTCAATTTGGCAAACTAAATTACTTACAAAATAATTAGGTGCCTCTACTTAATCAATAACCATTTTGCAACCAATACAATAATACATGATTAAAGTTAAGATTTCTCATTCAAAATGTTCGACTACTATGGTGTGTTGTATCTATAATTACTGTACCTAACCACAGTTAATTCCCACTTGTTTCTCCCACAGATTCCTGTCCCACGTGTCCACCTTCTCTCACACTCCTGCCGTGGCTTGTGTCATTTCGGGGACCTTCGCCTCCATCTTGGCCCTCCTGGTCAGTTTACGCGACCTCATCGAGATGATGTCCATCGGCACCCTGCTGGCCTACACCCTCGTCAGCGTCTGCATCCTTTTACTGCGCTACCAACCCGACGAAACCACGGACACGCACCAGTACAGGACCGACCACAACGAGGACATCAAGCCGCAGGACGACGGAGACGTCCCCATGAAAGACGACCGCTCGCTCATAGACAGTGAGAACTCATCCTATCACGCGGGCGGTGCGGAAGGAGAGGGCGACGATTCCGATTTCCACACCGGACAAGCCCCTCTGCTCAAACGACTCCTCGGAGGACATTATTACACGATTCGAGTGCGCTTGGGGATGCCGGACGCCTCGGCCCGCCCCACGCCCATCACGGGACGCACCGTCACAAGGTGCACCCTCTTGTTCTTCATCACCAGCTTCTTCATGTGGTCCATGGTGATCTTCGGCGTGGAGCAGGGGACGGGATTCGGCGCGGTTCTGTCGGGGGTCATGGCGGCGCTGATGGTGGGGTCTCTGGTGAAGCTGATGGTGACGATCCTGCAGCAGCCCGAAAGCCCGCGCCGGCTGCCCTACATGGCCCCCTGCGTGCCCTTCGTCCCCATGGCCGCCATCTTGGTCAACACCTACCTGATGCTGAAACTGAGGCCGCTCACGTGGATACGGTTTACGATCTGGTGCATTATTGGTGAGTAAAATGATTGGATCAATTAGTAATGAATGAAGCTGTTAAAATAAAGCTAAAAACAACAGTTTCAGTAAATCTGAAATCAACAGTGAAGATCTGGATTTTACAGATGTTCTCAGTTGATGGAACTCTTTGTTGTCAAAACCTGCACACACAGAAAGCAAATATAGATGTTAGATATCTTGAATGATTGGTGTACTAAATGGAGACTTGATATTAATTGTGATAAGACTCAAATAGTTAACTTTAGAAGGCCTTATGCAGTTGTATCAGTAAGATGAAATTATGTCCTGATTTGAGTTCCACTACTGTCACTCAGCTGTATGACTCAATGGTAGCTCCTGTTTTGCTCTATGCTGCAGGAGTTTGGGGTTTTCATGATGCTGCAGAGAGCAACTCTGTCCAAAGCAGAGCTATGAGGTATTTCCTTGGAGTCCATAAGTTCACCCCCAAGGCAGCCATAGAGGGAGACCTGGGCTGGGAACCCTGTGTGGTGAAACAGTGGACTGAAATGTTAAGACTTTGGAACCGTCTTGTTCAATTACCGGAGGAGAGACTCACTAGGAAAGTCTTTAATTGGGACAAAACTCATAAATGTCCTTGGTCTCAGGAGGTCCTTCAAATATTTACAAAAATAAATTCACAATCATTGGTTTGGAATAATTTACAGTGTAAAATAACAAACCACAGGCAGATACTATTTGATCATTACAAAGAGCAGTGGAAAGAAGCTAAGAAAACCGAAATTGAGAAGTTACATTCAGATTAAAGAATGTTTTTAAACAGAGATTTATGTGAAAGGTAATTTGAAAAGAGGACAGAGGTCTCTGTGTGTCAGCTCAGAGCAGGAGTGCTGCCTCTAGAGGTGGAGGTGGGTCGTTACAAAGGGGTCCCTGAAGAGAATAGACTTTGTAATGTTTGTGATCTATGTTTGGTGGAGGATGAATTTCACTTAATGTTCTATTGTCCATTGTATCATGATTTAAGAACAGCTTTGTTTGAAAGAGTCGAATGAATAATCCTGATCTATTTTGGTTGATTAGGTGATATGTTGAGTTGGTTATTTAGAAATAAACATTTTGCTTGGCAAGATATGTGGAGCCTGGACAATGAGATTGAAAGCTTTGTATCCAGATTCTTGATTTTTCTGTGAAATGTATATTGAACATATTGTTTAAACGGTCGTCTTCTAAATTATGTTTATAGTGTCTTATAAGCCCATGTGGGCTGGGCACATACGTGCATGACACTTAAATAAAAATATTAATTAATTCATTCATTCATTCATATAGCACACACACAACAAGATACTAAACACTGTAAGTTTTTTTTTTGCATGCAGCCGTATTTGCATAAAAAATATGTTGACATGTCGCATCATGTGTGCGGTGAATGACGCCGCCTGTATTTAACTGTTATGATCCGGGGCAGTTGGTCAGGTCTAGATTCAGTCACAACAGGCATATTCCAAGATGACAGGATTCATCAGGCTGAGTTTGTGAAAGAGTGGATCAGGGAGAGTCCATGCTGAACCCCATTGAGACTCTTTGGGATGTGCTGGAGAAGGCTTTGTGCAGTGGTCACACTCTCCCATCATCAATAGAAGAAGAAGAACAGACATAGTCACAAAGCACTTTACATGAGACAATTATACATTCACTCCATAGTTTCTCCTGGGAGAGACTGACAGAAACACATCTGCGCCATCGGCCCTCTGACACCACCATGCATTCACACATCATTCATCCTGGCCTATTGTACATGTTTTTTAGTGTTAGGGGAAACCGACGCAGACACGGGGACAACATGCAAACTGCACACAGAAAGGCACCGTCCAGGTGGGAAGTGCTACTGTAACTGTCTAAGCTTATTGAAACAATGCCACAGTGCAGCTGCTGTAATTAAATCTAAAGTTTGGTGCAGCAGTGTATTAGGAATTTCCTGAAAATAATGTTATTAAATCAGCTTGAAGGTTGTAAATTTAACTGACTCTTCAGTTTGTGACAGCCCCGTGTGAACTGACTACAGGCTAAACTTAGACAGAATCTCCTCAGACTTCAGGCTGTACAGATGTTGACTGAAGTAAAGTAAAACACTCACACTGTAAAGACGGAGTGAGTGTTTTACAGTCAAATCTGAAGTGATTGATGCACTTCCAGCTGTTGCTCCTCTGTGTCTGAGGCAACAGAGGAGCAACAACAAAGGGTAAGGCCGTATTGGAGGAAAGATGACATCATAGTATCAAAGATGTTGCACATGTGTGAGAAACTGTTTCTAATTTAATGTGAACTTTCACACAACCCAATAAATTAATACATCAATTAATAAATCCAACAATATCAAAGTATGTCAAATATTATTTTCCATGACAAACAGTAGATGTGTACAAACAAATAATACATCGGTGTTGTCATATTTTGCTTAAGTTTCTTTCTGAGCTCTTTATAATGTAAGGTAAGATAAGATAGGACTTTATTGATCTCACAAGGGAGAAATTAAATTTTTACATCAGCTCTCAAGAAACACTCAGGAGGTTTGGTTTAGTTTAATTTAGTTTAGTTTAGTTTAATTTGAGCAATTTTACATTCATTTTGTCTTTTAAAATTCATATACAGTTGTGGATGCTCAAAATGGAGTAAGCTGAAGCAATAAGCTTATGTGCCCTCCCCATATTCAATTCAATTTGCATTTATGTAACATAATAAATTATACGGTCTAGATTACATTGAATTTAGATACAAACAAGTGCTTGCTGAGCTAAACAGATACAGATTACAACTATACAATCATCAGTTTTAAACTTAGACTTAGCAACATTTACCAAGCAGAGCATTTAAATGCATAACACAGCAGCTTGGTACATTTGTTACAGATGTTTATAGAATGAACCAAAAGAAAAGGTACAAAGACTCAGGAAAATGTGCAAACAAGAGGTATCTTATATACATGAGTAAAAGCTTTAAAAGGGGCACACACACAAAAAAAAAAAAAATATATATATATATATATATATATATATATATATATATATATATATATATATATATAAACAGAACATAAAATATCAAAAATATATATAACACCCACTAACCTAATAATATTTTTGCTCAATAATAATATTGGGTCTCATTCATGAATGTTTTCTTTTTGGAGAATTGTAGATCAGATTCACAAATTCACAAATCTCTCACAAAAATGACACTAAATACCACTCATGTCACTTTTTACATTATCTTGACTTTGGAAATACAAAGACACGCCCTCTAAACTTCCATATATGGGCATAACAAGAGCATCATCAAAGGCCAGAAGCACAGTTACACAAGTATAATATGAAATAAAATACTTCAGGAAAAATATTCCCCACAGTGAGTTCATCTGTAACAAAACTTCATGCGAAATCTGAAAATTAATCAAAGATCAATTATTTAAACTTTACTGAAGTCTTAAAAAATATATCTCTTTGATTTTAGTAGCTTTTTCTTTTTTGCAATATCAGACTTTTCATGTTATTTTGTTTTGTTTGTGCTATTACATCATAATAATCACGTTTACTCTTTTTTACTCATTTTATTTGTAAATTAAATAATTTGTCAAAGTATAGTAATAACTAGGAGTGTAACATTATATCGATTTTCCGATATATCGCGATATTTTGCGGGACGATACAATACCGATACTTTTGATGACGTCATGCATATTAATGAGGCAGCAGTGCTCCACTGTTTTCTCAGTCAATAGAGGCCAACAATGATCAAGAATTCAGTCAGGACAGCAGGGGGCAGCACTACAGTTTTAAGCACTTGGACCAAACACTGTCACACAAATAATTTGGGGTTGTTTATTCCTTTTTAAATGGGACAGTGGTTTCTTGTTTATTTAAATGTAAATGAAGTCACTGACAGATCTATTTTCAGTGAGTAAGTCAGGGATCATTTATAAAAGTGGTACAAAGCACATGAAAAGAAAAGTAAATGATGAATAATATGTAGTATGTTAAAATAAAGGTTAAAAGAAGCATGTTTTTTTTTATCGTGATGTATCGTAGGTTATTTTTGTGCAATATATCGATTATCGCAGTATCAGCGTATCGTATCAAATCATGAGCTACCCAGAGGTTCCCACCCCTAGTAATACCTGTGGGAAAGGGATTTTAGGGTTGTTTTTGATAATAATCAAGTCCTCATGACTGTTCTCAGGATTGTTTCCTCTGTTTCCTTCAGGTTTGCTGATTTACGGCTGTTACGGCGTGTGGAACAGCACTCTGGAGCTGAACGCGCGGCAGGAGCAGGCTCAGGCCAGCACCTACCAGCGATACGACGACCACCTGGACGACACCTTCTCCCCGGACTTTCACCCGGAGGAGGGGGACAGCGAGAGGCCGTATCAGGGCTGGAGCGCGCCCGAGGAGAGGGGCTACCACTACACCGGCCAGCAGGACCAACCAGGGCAGGACGTCCCGTATGAAGAGGAGGAGGAGGAGGGAGAGGAGGGAGAAGGCCGTGGATACCAGTCTGCTCCACGGGCACAGCACAAGAGCTCCAGGGGACGGACCAATCCAGGCTTCTTCGACGACGACGATTGAGAATGTCAAACAAAGGCGTAAAGAAGTGCCTTTGTTTGACCGGAAAAACCAAGACACTTTTGGCATTTTTGTTTTGTTTGTATTTGCAAACTAGGGTCAGAACATTGGCAGCTGGAATATCATCGCTTTGGAGTCGGGCTGCACAATATATCACAATAACCTCTTAACCCCAACCTTAACCGAGTGCATTTCCTCCAGTTGAGCATTACAGTGTAACGCCTCATTTGAAAGCTAAGACCTAAAACCTGTCTAAGCTTCTTCCTCGTTATGATTGTCACGGTTTTGAAATGTGGGCAAAACGCAGAGAACGTGACAAAAATGTGGCAAAAAAGCAATGAAAATAAAAACGCAACAAAAACGACTAAAACATGATAACAAAAATAAGAATGAAGCTTAGAGGAGTTTCGAGGCTCTTAGCTTTCAATTGAGGTGTTTCTCTGGCTTATAGACTGTAAGCTCCAGTCAAGAAGCTTTTAGATTTAGGTAAAATTGGAGAAAATATGCTCGGTTAAGGGGTTACCTGCCGTCCCCCCTGATCATATGACCACAACACTGGAGGCCGCCATTGCTGTAGTACCTCCATATAGCCGCTAGTCTCCCATTAGGAATCATTGCACTTTAGACACGTTAAAAACAACTTTAATGCCCGGTGCCTAATTTTTTGGAACTGTCTACAGCTAGATATTCCTCCTGTGATTACGCTGGGTTAGACACAATCAGAGGCACCGGGCTGGTTTTCGTACGAACATTTTTAGAAATCTCGTACTAATGAGGATCAGACTGTTAGCATTGGAGCTGCACGAGCTACACGTCACGCAAGGGCCGAGTCTACAGTGAAGATCCCGCCCTTATGCCCTTATTAGGAACATGCTTCGTCAGAGCTGGGGAGGAGGAGTCTGTAAATCCGCCATGATTTCCCCTCGAACGTGGTCATTATGGTAAACGGGGAGGAGTGAGGAGGAGGTGTCTATTCTTTTTAACGGTCTATGGCTGTAAGTTGTGTTTCACTCACACAGATCTCACACATATTTTTAGAAACTAGAAGGTCAAATGAGGTCTCACACTGGCATATAGGCTGTAAGATCTCCAGTCAATACGCTTTGAGATTTGGATATAAATAATTGTTAATCCTAATCCTAACCCTAAAGTGGCAGTTAACAAGTTAAAAGATCTTTCCAGTGCAAAAAATCGGAAACTTTTGGTTCCGGATATCGGCGGTTTTATCGGTCAATAGCCGATATTGAAAATACTCAATATTGGCCCGATACATCGGCCGGCCGATATATCAGTCGGGCCCTAGTCAGGAACGGCAAATGTAATGCAAGTTGTGATTCACTCACACAGATCTTACACATATTTTTAGAAACTAGAAGGTCTTGGCTTTCAAATGAGGTATCACACTGGCATATTCACTTTATTCCGCCCACGTTTGCCTCTTTTTGCGACAGATCGGCACTTCCTTTGTATTGACACTTGCGGTAGAAGTGCGTTCATTAAGCGAAGAACGAGGGAAAATGTTCGCCGCTAAAATCGGATGTTCAGTAGCAGTGTTAATTTCGTCGACCAAAATATTTAGTCTGATATTTTTGACGACTAAAATTGGACTAAAACTAAATTCAACGTTTTTCATGAGACTAAAACTATGACTAAAATGTCCAGATATTTTAGTCGACTAAATAAGACTAAATAAAAATGAAAAGGAGAGACTAAAATCATCCAAACTTCTATTGACCGTCTGAAAGAGCCTCATATCATGTTAATCCACTGCCAAAGGAACAGCTCTGAGCTTTGTTCATGTGGGAGCAGCTCCATGAAGCGAAGGACCTTGAATAAATATGATTATAATGAATATTATAAATGCAAAGTCGACTAAATTTGTCTTAAATCTAGTCGACTAAATTTACTTGCAATTTTAGTCGACTAAAACTAGACTAAAATTGAAGATATTTTTTTGACTAAATCTCGACTAAAATTGAATTACATTTTAGTCAAAAGACTAAGACTAAAACTAAATTAAAATATGTTGTCAAAATTAACACTGTTCAGTAGATGGATTTGTGTAAAATGTCCAATGTTCATTTGCACCAATAAGTGTTTCCCTAAAACAGCTTTGTATTCATGTAGAACTGATTTTCTCTTGACTTCTCCAGTCCTATATAAACTAATACAAGTGAAGGGGCGGGCACAATTCATGGCAGCCCCTCGCGAACTTCCGGAATAATGCTGTAATACTCTTTGAGATTTGGACATGCATAAGTGGAGAAAATAACTCTCTAACCCTAAACCTAAAATGGCAGATAACAGGTTAATTCTAATGTTGCTTACCACAACATCGCGATCACTTTTATTGCCCCTTTTTAAACAAAACTCTGATACTATTTATTGAAACTGGACTCAACTGAACACATTGTACATAAAGCACTGATTCAGTTTGGATTGAAAGGTGTGTTGAATGCTGTGTTTAATGTGTTGCAAATGGGACGTGTGATGTTAATAAATGAGCTCTGAGTATTTCACTTTTTTATTTGTGATATAAACAAAACCAGGTAAAACAATCGTACATACATTGGGGGAAAATGAAAAATATAGTGGTTAGAATATAAAGTATTAACAATTGGGGGAAATGACTAAAGAAAGAGGTGGTCAATACTTGATTTTATTACTTGAGTAAAAGTACTGGTCAAATATTACTCCATGTAAAAGCTGCTCTGTCAAATTACTGGAGCTGTAGAAAATACTTATTCAAAGTAGAAAGTACGTTTATTTAAGTGTCAGGAAAAATAACTTCAAAATCACAGACATCGCGGACGAATAGGGCCTCTGTACGGCAACACGACGGGGGCAAACTTTCTTCTTTGTCGCGACTCAGTGGCATCGGCGTTACAATAGCACAGCGCCACCTACTGTTCTGGAATGTTTTAAGCCTTATAAGCATTGTAAGCCTTAATGGCTTAAAGGGATATTTCAGGATTTTTTACATTGGGCCTCATTTCCTAGTTATCCAGAGTGTTGTTGATGTCTGGAGATATTTCTTTCTTAAATTCATGCAGTTCTTATATTTGAAGAGTCTAGTGGCGCTAGGCTAGGGCAAGGCTAACGCATTTCTATGGTATCAGTTAGCCTGCATTAAAAACAGTCTGACTCACTCCACAGTGCACCTGAGGTAAATCACTTATAACGCCAGACTAACCATATAAATGTCTGTGTTAATAGAATATTTTTTGAAATATAACTGACCTTGTATCACATGAATTACTGCATTTTGAGGGACTATTTTCTCGCAGATCACGCCGCTGCGTTAGCTTACAGCCACGAAGCTGATGCAGCTCAAATATAAGTTATTTTAAATGCAAAATGGTTAAAATCATTCTATTAACACAGACATTTATATGGTTAGGCTGGTGTTATAAGTGATTTGCCTCAGGTGCACTGTGGAGTCAGACTGTTTTTAATGCAGGCTAACTGATACCATAGAAATGCTTTAGCCTAGCATTAGCCTAGCGCCACTAGACTCTTCAAATATAAGAACTGCATGAATTTAAGAAAAAAATATCTCCAGACATCAACAGCACTCTGGATAACTAGGAAATGAGGCCCTATGTCAAAAATCCCGAAATATCCCTTTAACCCCGCCTTAACCAAGCACATTTTCTACAGTAAGTGTCAAAATAGCAACAGAAATTAGATGAAAACGAGGATGAAAATGGGGATGAAAAGAGCGACAAAATGTGACAAAACAAGACGGAAATGAGATGAAAACGCAACAGAAAAAGCTACAAAAAAGCCATACAAAAAAAGATCAGTTTAGATCAGTTTTGTAGCTTTCAAATGCGGAGTTACTCTGGTCGTGAGCTTCAGTCAAGAAGCCTTTAGATTTGAGTAAAACCGGACTGGAGAAAATGCAGTTGGTTAAGGCGGAGGGTAAGAGGTTAAAATGGGACAGAATATGTGGCCAACTTTTACTTTGGAGCTTTTATAGAAATGCAGAGGAGTAGAAAGTATATTCATCTTTCAAATGTAGTGAAAGTAATAAGTTCTCAACAAAAGTACTACTCATATGTACTTTGTTACTGACCACCTCTGCTAAAGAAAGTATCTAAATCTACACTTCGTAGCGGTAGTTTTGCGTGAGGGGCTTGCGCTTCAGACGAGCGCGCTCTTGGCCGGCTGGTTGGCGGGCTGGTCCCGCGGCATGGCGACGCCGCGGGACCTGGAGTAATAGAAGCTGCTGTCGCCTCTGGACAGTGACGGGTTGCTGCCGCAGCACCAGAGGATGATGATCCCGCCCAGGAGGCACAGCGCGACCCCGACCCAACCGGCGTACAGCGAGAACCCGAAGGACATGAGGCCCTTGGCGCTGATGGGAAACCACACCGTGGAGATGATGCCGAATAAAGCTGAGGGGGAAAAACAAGACAGAGCCAATATTTTAATTAATGCTGATTTTGAGTAAGTTCGGACCGTCTTGAATTAAGATTGCCAATGGAACAAGCATTAATTCACTTTTTTATTTAAAGCGAAATTAACTTGAAATGAGACAAAAAAGTCAAAGGCAAAAATCCTTCTAGTTCCATTGGCAAAAAGAGAGTAAAAAACCTACTCAAAATCAGATCACAGTCTGATCATTTAAGAATGTGTAAGTAATTTTTGTCACTTAGACTAAGAAAAAAACAGCTACTTTTTTTCAAGTAAATTAAGCTTCCTTTTAATCTGATTTTGGGAGCGATGAGATATTGTTCCTTAATTTAAGTGTTAAAAAACTAGGACAGGTTTCTTGAAATGAAGTCAAATATAGGACAAATTTACTTATATCAAAGAAGGTTAATTAACTCATTTCTGTATTACTTTTTGCAGCCTCTTATAAACTACAGTAAATGCCACAGTAACAGGTTTGTGCTTCGTTCATGTGGCAGAAGCTCCATTAAACAGTGCAAGTAAATATGTTTGAATACAACAATGTGAATGACTATAATCATTTCAGGTTTAGTCGACCAAATTTACAAACTAGACTAAAACTAAGAAGAATTGTTTGACAAAATCTTGACTAAAACTAAACCAATGTTGTCAAAGTTAACACTGAAGGCCACTCGCACGACGTCGGCCATTCATCCATCAGTCTACTCCAAAACACTGAGGAACAGGGCCATTTTTAAGGAAAGGTTGAGGCTGTATCTTGGGGCTCAGTAACAAGTAACAAGTGTATTCAAATTTTGCTGTAATACTTTCTTTGTTTTTCATTTAAAGAGGGGTATTATGCTTTTTTCAATCACATAGCACCAGTCTATAGCATACTACAATGATGACGTAACCTTCTGTTGGTCTGTATATGCAGTAAATTAAAATAACTGCCTTGAATAAAATTGCTCTCTCAAAATGGCTGTACTGAACGTCTTGAATAGGCCTCTGTCTCTTTAAGAAGCTTTCCGACACGCCCCCTTCAGCACACTGTTGTGGCATCTAAACAACAACACTGTGCGGGGAGGGGGCTCTGCTGAGCTGAGGAGCAGTGGTTGGTGGCTTGGCTGGTGACGAAAGGTCCAGAGGCGTCTCCAGGAGGTGGGGGCGTTCCTAGGAGGACTGAGGCATAGCTACACCTAAAATGGCTGCCGTCTAAGTTTTTACTGATTACTCAAAAATATGTGAATGAGCCAAGGCAACACTCCAGGCATGTGTTTAATGAGGGAATGACATAATAACATGATATAAAGCTTGAAAAAGTCGATTTTACATAATACCCCCCTTTAAGTTTGGATCTCGTGTCCGCATGTGTGTCCTTAATAAAGATTGAATGAAGCTCAGAGACAGACTGTGATGGGAAATTAACTAGGCGTTTACAATGTAGATCTATAGTGGGAAAAATTAACTCTACTACAAGAGAATAAATTGTGATTGGAAGAGCCCCTAGTGAGAATTATGAGGAAATGCTGAGGAGTGAACAAATGCCAAAATGTAAAAGGACTGACAGTAGAACAAACTTAAAACTCGCGGTCTTCCACAACAATATCAGGGAAAAAACATGGAAAAATCAAGACGACCCAAATGTTCTGTTAATCCAAAGCAAAGCTATTAATAAAACCTCAACCATTACGATGACCGTGAAACTAACCCAGTCCAGGTTTATCCCAGGACTTTCACTGCTCCAGGACGACATCTGGCCTCACTTACAGGTCTATCCCGGGTCCCTGCAGGTCTTACCCATGACGAGGTAGAGCGATCCCCCGATGCGTGAGCGGTTCAGTTTGGTGATAGAGGGGTTCTGCAGCCGCACACAGGGCATGGACATCAGCACCAGCAGCAGCGCAGGGAGCCCCAGCAGGCAGGCCGAGATCATCAGAGCGCGGGACGTCAGGATGTACGCTGCAATGTACGACGCAAAAGAGTTAGCTGGATTGGAAATACTCTGGTTTTTCACGTTGATACTAATTTTACCATTTTGTTTAGCCCTGTTTTTTTTTGCTTTGGTTGGATAAACAGTGAAACAATGGGCTTAGAGGGTGATATACAGGTGAAACTAATATATGATATAGACTCTCTGGTCTCTTTTAATTTTGATGAGTATGGCTTGTAGTCCATTTCCAAAATATTCTAATTTTCTGAGATATTTTATTTGGGTTTTATTACAAGCTGTGAGCCATAATTATCAAAATCACAAATAAAGGCTTGATATATCTCACTTTGCATAATGATTTTCATCAGCTAATGAATCCAAAACACCTGCAAAGGGTCCCTGAGACTTTAAATGGTCTCTCAGTGGTTCAGTAGAATTCACCATCATGGGGAAGACTGCTGACCTGACAGTTGTGCAGAAAACCATCACTGAAGAAGTTGGATGTTCTCAAAGTGTTGTATCAAAGCACATTAATAGAAAGTTAAATGGAAGGGAAAAGTGTGGAAGAAAAAGGTGCACAAGCCACAGAGATGAGCGCAGTCTGGAGAGGATTGTCAGGAAAAGGCCATTCAAAAGTGTGGGGGACCTTCACAAGGAGTGGACTGAGGCTGCAGTCAGCGCATCAAGAGCCACCACACACAGACGGATCCTGGACATGGGCTTCAAATGTCATATTCCTCTGGTTGAAGCATCCTGGTCTTCCATAACACCTCAGCAGTGCCACAGGCTGATTATCATTGATTTCATGTAATATTATACATCTCTGATATTTTGAATTTGGGGTTTTTACAAGTGGTAAGCCAAAATCATCAACATTAAAACAAATAAAGGCTTGACATGTGTCACTTTGCATGCAATGAGTCTATATCATATATTAGTTTCACATTTTAAGTTGAATTACAGAAATAAATGAACTTTTTCACGATATTCTAATTTTCCAAGTTTCACCTGTAAATGATAGATACAGACCATAGATAGAGACAGTAATGTGCCATACAAGGGGGCGTGATCTAGGTGAGGGGGAAGGAAGTTAGTAGAAATCTAATTTTTTCACTCTTTTTAGCCTTTTTCTAAAAACAGATTTACCACATATAAATAAAGTAAAGTCAAAATCAGGTCTATGGATGTTTTTTTTCACAGCAGATTGTCCCATAGACGCAAAAAAACGCATTTATGCTAACGTTAGCATATGTAGCATGAAGCTAACGTTAGAATCATTGAGCAGAAAATCCCAAAAATGTTTGTCTATTTGGCCAGAATCATTTCCATAAACACTGAAAGTTTCAAACATTTGAATGACATCTTTCAGTCGCTAGAAGAGTTTTCATATTGCACTATGTTAGACCTGTAAGCTAATCCCAGTCGCTAATCATTTGTTAGCATTTTAGGCAAATACCTCGTAAATTGTAACTATTTTTATGCTTTAAGGTGTCGCTGCTGTAGCCTCTCTGTGACAGTAAAAAAAAAGATAGATGAGCAGTAGCTTTGTTATTTCAATTCAGGTCCAGTTTGACATCATTGATCCAAAATGGCGGCGGGGGGCGTCACGTGACTCACATAAAACAATTGATATAGATGGGAGCAACGTCTACGTCACATCAGTGGCGCCAAAAGGTTAACGCCCCATTTCGGGGGGAAACAAAAGCTCCGTACATTGGAATGAATGAGGAAAGCTCATCTGAAAACTTTTAATTTACACATGAAAAAACGTTTTCTTTGTTTTATTTAATTATCGAACGTGAAAAGGAAGCCATGGAAGTGACCTGTTGTTTCAGATAATTCACAGAGAAGACGGTTAACGTTTTAAAACTGAGCTGCTAAACCCACTGTGATCATGACTTGTCTGTGACATTTGCCTGTGTAACTTTTTCTCTGGATGCTTTATAATGTCACTACAGCTTCAGCTTTTAGTCTGTTGCTTTTATATTGTTATTAAATAAAAATCATACAGCCTACGATGTAGTTTTATAGCTTATGAGAGCAAATGGTACATGGTTCATTCAGCAGCTAACCTACTAGCTGCTAATGCTAAAGTTAATGTGCGTTTTAAAACCGAGAGAATCATTAATTAGGCCTAATGCTGAACAGGTTTGATGAGTTTGAATAATTACCTATTAAAGACGTTACACAAAGTGCATAATACACGGCCACAATGTGGAGCTGTTTCCTCAGTAATGAGCTCTGACATGGCCGTAACAGATGCTAGTGATCGATAAACTCGCTCATATAAGTGTCCACAAAAATAAAAAAATCTTCCAATCGTCTTCTGACAGTGACTTGATGTGTCTGTGATCAAGAACGGACATTGTCCTGTAGTTCTGATCACTGGTTTGGAATATTTTATCCTCCGAAAGAAATAGTTCCTGTTTCACATACACACTAATGCAATTTTTAACTCTCGATTCCCCCAAAAGGGGGCGTTGCCCAGTAAAAGTTCCCGGATGTTGCTCCCATCTATAGGAATCTTTGCTTCTGGCCCCATGAGAGAGAGAGACATCATCACATCCTACAATCTGAAAACAATTAAAAGGGCAAGGCATGATATAAAGATACATATTGTGTAAATTGGTGTAGGCGGCTCGAGCCTATCCCTGTTTCTTCGGGGGATCGAGAGGTGGGGTTTACCCTGGACAATGGACGTTTATTGTGCAGGGATGACACTGAGACCATTCACAACATTCTTTTCATCACATTAAAACCAGGCTAAAATAACTACCCATTTTATAACTGTCCAAACAATCAAACCAGCCGGACATCTTTCACCACAAATCATGTAGCGTCTTCCAAATCTACTGTGTCCAACAAGATTCAAAACCGGCCGAACACAAATGAGAGATAAAACTTCGAGCTAAAATCGAGCTCGCTGGATTATCTAGACAGAAAGTTTCACCACAAAAATGTTGGTTCGATTGATTGGACTGTAATTAAATGATAAAATAAGATCAGAAGAATGGACCAAACTATGAGGAAAGCAACAAAACATATAAAGTTTAGAGTAAAGTAGCGACTCTTGGACTGAAACCTTGTAGCTTTAGGATGCTTCAGCAAACACGGGAAGAAACAGACCACATGTGCCCACATTTGGAATAAAACAATGAATTATTGAGAGAAACAGACTCAAGGGAGGCACAGGGTTTTATCACACATCTGGACAGTGTAAGCCCTTCAGTCAAGAATGCACACACACACACACAACACATAGGCTACTGCAGCTACTGAATACGGTCTTATCTAAATAGTGCTTCAAGACTGTATTTAACTCATGCTAGTACTGGATAAATAACACAGGATAAAGGACATAAACAAATAACCAGAATGCTCCACACGATTCCACGTAAACAACACATTATAGCCACGTGGTAAATGGTCAGTCTACAATGTAGCACTTTGAGAAACTTGTGATACAGGGTTGTAAAGCGCAGTACAAGTCTAAGCCATTATTATTATTTATTAGGCTACAGTTCTGTCGGGCTTTAGACCAAATCAGCACCATTTTAAAATCACAGCTCATTGTTATTGTTATTCATCTCAATGAGTTTGACACCCCTGCTCTCAATGATCAGGTTCAACATTTGTGTATTTTTGGATATTTGTACTTACTTACTTTGGTTATTCTTTTTGGCACGGGGTGGTAAGGGGTTAAATTGTTCTTTTTCAAAATAACCACTAAAAAACAATCAAACAAATTTTTTTTTTTATAGAACTAAGAAGAAACAAATTAATAGTAAAAGTGATGTCCTTGTCTTTGGTCCTGTTGGCTCGTAACCAAATCTAAACAGAGCTTTTACTCGTTTATCATATTGTTGGCATGACTATAGTTGATCTGTTATTTATGGGAGTTTACAAGCTCAGCTTTAAACTGCAGATACTGTGTTTTTCATCACAGAGAGAGAGAGAGAGAGTAGAGGGTGGGCCTGGAGCGCATTATCTCTCGGGTTTGAGTTGAGCGTGAGGAGGAATGTCTTTCACATCTGTCGTATCTGAGCATTTCACAACTTCAGCATCTGGTTCATGTACATCGTTCGCAGCCCTATCACAGAGGCAGTTCACATGTAAGAATTTAAGGTATAGCTGAAGGTCTGAGCACCGCAGATGCTAAAATGAACTATTAGGTTGTGTGAGTGCGGTTCATGTTCAGGTGCTGTGGTCTATTTTGGGGCGCGGTTGTCGTAATGTTCTAACAGAAAAGCCTAAAAAATAGACCATCCATATAGTTTTATGGACAGGAGTTATAAACTTTATAAAGAGGTCATGGTACCTTTCAAGAGAAACTGATTGCACTGTTAAAGCAGTACTAAGTAACGTGTTTACCTTAATAAATCCTTTCCGTAGTCCCTCTGGGGGTAATACAAGTATTAATGGGATGATTGGAGGGTCTTTCATCTCCCCTGGTGTCTCTGGCCAGAAAACCATGCTTGCAACTTGACTGCCACCGGGGCGGAGCAACCAATACACACTAATGGAATCACAAAGTGGGATAGCGCCACTTTGAACTGTATTTACAGCCAAGTTTGAGTGAAAAAAATTATTTCCATTCTATAACTGGATGTACAACATCCCTCTCTCCCTTCACCTTTTCTGTCAGCGTAGTATTTACTCTTCAAGACATTTAATAAGTTAAAAAACTAACTAAGGGGAACTATATTGTAAGGCGTAATAATATCAGGAATACTTCGGCATCCGCACAGTAAAGTGAAGATATCACTGCGCGGATGCCGAATAACTCCTGGTATTATTACGCCTTACAATATAGTTCCCCTTTTTATCCGCTTAGAAAATCCACATTGTTTAATTTTGTGAAATCATACTTTATGATGTAACACTTCACGTAACCATATTTAAATAGGGAAAACGTGGAAGAGTTTGGTAGCTTCTATCTTCACCTCGTTTGGAGCTATAGAGGAGAAGAGAGAGGCTAAATGCTAACGCCGTCTGTGCTGTGTTTACGTAACTGAAGGCACACGTGGAGACCAGACAGGTACAAATGAACTCGTCAAAGCTAAGGTAAGAACATATCTCAGTATGTAAAAACGGTGGCCTATTCCTTTAAGTAAAATGTTTGCAGCTTACACAGCAGTTTAATACATTGTGAGAGCAAAATATTAGCCAACATTCAACACTAGCTGTTATTGCTAATGTTAGGCTGGCTCCTATTTATTCCATTTAAAATAAAATACCTTCCTATACCTTCTATTGCCAGTGAACGGATGTGCTTGTGAGCAAGATTGGCCATTTTGCTGTGGTTCTGATCACTTGAGTGGAATATTTTATGTACCATAGAATAAAAGGAGCCGTTTTCCCCCAGAGGGAGTGGGGACTCAGCATAATCAATATCGGGGCGTGGCCGTACCTGGCAGGGTGAGGACCTGGCTGAGCGAGGTGCAGTGGGACAGCACAGGGGAGATAGTGCACTTGGCCCACAGCCCGCGGGACCCCACCTCGTCCATGCCCATACACATGGACATGCTGTGGTCGCACGTGTGCACCCAGTCGTTGGTGGCCGTGGCAACGATGAGACCGACCCAACCGGTGCAGCTGCCGACCAGCCCGGTGACCAGTCTGCACATGGACGCCATGCTGAGCGGAGATGCTGTAAAGAGGGCTGATGTCTGGGGGAAAACAAAACAGTATTTTAAAAAAGATCTAAGGTGAAGGTTTGTTCAGGATTATACCTATAGGAGGATTCACCTATTGTGCATGTTTTAGGTTGATGGGGGAAATCAGAGTATCCAGAGAGAGCCCACCCAGATACAGGCAAAACTCCACACAGAGAGGTCCAACATGGGATAGATAGATAGTACTACTCTTAAACTTCAAATAACTTTTGGGCTTAGAACCATCTGTTGAGAATCTCAACTTTAAACTTGTGCGCTGTTAAAATAAATAGGCTTTATTTATTTCTTACCTTATGTTCTTCAAACTAGAGGTAGGCTGGTTTCTGATATTCAGTAAGTCCACCTGTGTTCCACAAAAAAGGAAATAATTTTTAAGCAATCAATTATCCTAATCTTGCAACAATAAAAATCCTTGGCAAATGAATGATAAAGGAAAATACTGATGAATTTAATAATTCTATAAAATCTAAAACAAAAAACAACTTGCACACAATTGTACCTCAGTGGCTTGTAGTTGATTGTCCTGAACTGAATTTGTGAGTTTTTGTTTTTTTGTTGGGGCGTGGCGCAGACCCCTCTCCCAAAACCTGCGTCCAATCACAGAGTAACTCAAAACAGGCCCAAGGGAGAAGATGCGGAGAGACAGACAGTGCTGAGAATAGCGATGCATTTGATAAAAGACATATTTCAGAAGCTGATGGTCACTCACCTGTGTCTCTGCTGCCCTCTGCTGGTGGGAATTAGTCAGTCCAGTAGTAATAGTCCAGTGTCCGATATTTTTTGTATCAACTTTGTGACAAATAGCGCTGCATTTCATCCTAACAATGAAAACGAGACTGAATAAACAATCATGATAATAATAGATCGGGGCTTTATGTGAATGAAACCCCTTGAATTAACTAACTAAAACCAGGGTGAGGGACCTGAAATGCAAAATAGGGTCTAAAACAAAACATTTCAATTATCTATAGGTCTAAACCGGGACTGAACTAGAGTTAGGCTCGGTTTCATTTAACCATAAAGCCATAGATAATGTAGATATCCCAGTTCATAATTATGTCAGCTGGTTTTAACTTAAAGGTGTGCAATGTTCTATAGGGCAAAAATAAATAATGAGTGATTTTTATTTTATTTATGTTTTAAATGTGATAGCGATCAGACTGCAGGACAGCAGGTTTTATAAGCTCCATAACTCCCTGTGTGTAGATTGCTTTGTACTGAAAACATGGGCTCCAAGTAGGGTTGCCAACTGTCCCGTATTAGCCGGGACATCCCGTATATTTATCTAAATAGGATTGTCCCGTACGGGTCTTTTGTCCCGTATATTGAGTGTTGAAAGTTTCACACGCGGTCTCTGTAAACACTATGAAGACCTAGCTAATACCGGTGGAATACTCGGATATTCTTCGGTTTTTGGACGACTCCTCGCCGTGCGTTTACCTAAGGAGGACGCGATGTTCCTCAACGCGGGTGAGTCCATGTTTACACCAGGGTTCACATCTGTCCGGGTTCAGCGCTGTTGTTAACTTTAGCAGGACATAAACGACTCCTTTATGCTCTCATGTCATTTGGGTGAATGCACTTGTAGGTAATCTGCTGTTTCATAGTCTGCTGTTTAAATTATGTTTTGGAGCTGTTTGACAGCCGTCTATAGAGTAAACTTTTGCCTTAATGATGGTCTGATGCTCTGGGAATAAGCGTTGTTTGTAATGCTTGTTCCGTGGGTATTTGCTGATATGTGGTTACATGCTTCTTTTTAGTCTGACAAGTGGTGGTAAATTTAGTAGTGGCAAATTTAGTAGATCTGATAGTAAAAATAAAAAAACACGAACACCTTGTGTAACAGCCCCACCAAAGAGTTTACTGTATCAGTGTGTCCAGAGATTCTTTTTTCACGCAGTGTTGATTAGTTTGTTGTTATGGTTTTGTATTGGCAATTTTAAAAATAACAAAAAAATGTCCCGTATTTGGTTGAGAGAAAGTTGGCAACCCTAGCTCCAAGGTTAAAAAGGTTAAGAATCCCCCAGCTTAAACCTCTGCAAACATATAAAACCGTACTGTTCTATCACAGGAGGTGTGGTGTTCTAATAATTTATTGCTTTTACTTAGTAATTGCTTTTAATCGATTGGTTTCACTGGGAAAGATTGTTTTTTTAGTAAGACAGAGGGTACCTTTCTCAGACGCATCACGTGACGCTTCAAACTAGATTTGATCTTGTTTACTAGTGAGGTATTTTTTTTCTTTGGAAGAAGAAGGACGAAGAAGAGATCCAACGTTGCAATTATTTGTCACCAAGATCTTGTAACTTTCTGACAGTTAAATCCGAATCCAAACTCTCCTGCATCACCAGTCAGGCCTCAAAAATCACTAGTTCAGGTCGAACCCCTCTGTCTGAACTTTACAGTCGCTCAGTGCTGAGGAAGACCCCTCACATTTCCTCCATAGCTCCTCCATGCTGCTCCCATCGGGCAGGCGCTTTAAAGTCCCCCCGGCCCACAAAAACATATGCAAGAAGTAATTTGTTCCAAACGCAATCACCACCATGAACGTCCTGTCGTGTTTGAGCCTGTCAAGAGGAATTTCTGTCACCTTCAGGGACAGACAATACAGTTTATCTATCTATCTATCTATCTATCTATCTATCTATCTATCTATCTATTTATTGATGATGGTAGAGAGTGACCACTGACCAAATCTACAGGCTTCTCGACTGGAGAGCAATAGTGTAATGAAGACCAACAAATGATCGTAACTTTGTTGTAACATTGTCATCGCATTTGTCCGTTTTTGTTGCATTTTATGTAAGCTTTTAGATTTGATTAAAATCTGGATAAAAATGTGCTCGGATCAGGTTTTAAGAGGCTAACTCTTGCCCCTAGAGGCCATAAGCGCAACTGCAGGTGTCATAGCATGTTGCGTTTTTTTTTTTTTACTTATTAATTGTCCGTGAGAGTAAATACTACGCTGACAGAAAAAGCGGAGGGATATTGTACATCCAATTAGACAATGGAAATATTTTTTGTCACTCAAACTTGGCTGTAAATACTGTTTAAGTGGCGCTAGCCCACAGTTAGCTTTGCCCGTTAGCCTGTTAGCTTCTTCTTTGTGATTCCATTAGTGTGTATTAGCGGCTCCGGTCCGGTGGCAGTCAAGTTGCAATTGTTTTCTGGCCAGAGACACCAGGGGGAGATGAAAGACCCCCCAGTCATCCCATTAACACTTGTATTACCCCCAGAGGGACTACGGAAAGGATTTATTAAGGTAAACAAGTTACTTAGTACTGCTTTAATTATCTGGACTCTGTGGCCAATCCGTGACGATGATGCCCACTCTTTCACAATGTGAGCCCGATGAATCCTGGCGTTGCCATTGTGGATTATACCCGTGCCATCAGGGAAGAAGAACTCCCTTGACGGAATAACCTGGTCATTCAGGATGTTCAGGTCGTCGACTGATCTCATTCTTTGGTGTTGCTGAACCTAGACCTGACCAATTGCAGCAACTCCAGGTCATAATTGTCACTTGTAGCCCTAGTTCTGATCTGTGCACCAAAGCTATTACCAAAACACACCGAAATGATGATTATTAATTCTTCATTTATTAAATAATTTCAAGCAGGATACCATAAAAATGAGGATTAAAGACAGCAGTCTCGACCCTGGTGCGATTATAGTGATAGAAAACATTCATGAACCACTTACAAAGTCTACGGTTAGTTATTTCAGGGACACACAGCGGTTATGTCAGCTACGGCAGAACGCTTAGTCGCCACCTAAAAAAAGAGAATAACGGAACTAAAATAGACAAATTTATATCATAATATCGGAAATCCTTCATGAAATAGTTTGAGATTTACACTCTCCGACCGACAGCGAACAATGCACACAGAAAGAAACCGCACAGTCGTTTTGCTACGGGGGTAAAAACGATGAAATTTATCACGGACTCGGTTGTTGTTTGATGTCGTTGTGCGTCTCAAAGGCCTCCAGTACATTACAACACGTCTCGATAGGATTTATTACAAGCTGAGAACTGTCAAAAGTCACGGGAGAGAGACACAGAGCCCGTTTACAATAGTCCGGGTAAATAGGGTTTCGTAGCTTATCCATGTGGGCTCAGAGTGTAATAGGGGTCAAAACCTATTATATATATATAAGAAATAACGGGACATTTTCATAATTTAGCACATATTTAGAGATGCAAGTTTGCCAGAAATGTAACCATCTCTTTTTCGCTTCACAATTATCACGTTCTGTCTGATATTTTTGTCGAAATGCAAGTCATTCTCATAAAGTTTGGTGCGTTATTGAGATTTCTATGAGCAAAAACACGTCACCCATTTCCATTTTGTTACATACAGTTGTGCTCAAAAGTTTGCAACCCTGGCAGAATTTTTTATTTGTTTGAATATGAAAGATAACACAACAAGGTTTTTTATTCACTCATAGTTAGTGTTTGTGTGAAGCCATTTATGGTAGTTTGCTGTTTTTAAAGGGGTGGTATGTAAAATCGACTTTTTCAAGCTTTATATCATGTTATTATGTCATTCCCTCATTAAACACATGCCTGGAGTGTTGCCTTGGCTCATTCACATATTTTTGAGTAATCAGTAAAAACTTAGACGGCAGCCATTTTAGGTGTAGCTATGCCTCAGTCCTCCTAGGAACGCCCCCACCTCCTGGAGACGCCTCTGGACCTTTTGTCACCAGCCAAGCCACCAACCACTGCTCCTCAGCTCAGCAGAGCCCCCTCCCCGCACAGTAGTGTTGTTTAGATGCCACAGCAGTGTGCTGAAGGGGGCGTGTCGGAAAGCTTCTTAAAGAGACAGAGGCCTATTTCAAGACGTTCAGTACAGCCATTTTGAGAGAGCAATTTTATTCAAGGCAGTTATTTTAATTTACTGCATATACAGACCAACAGAAGGTTACGTCATCATTGTAGTATGCTATAGACTGGTGCTATGTGATTGAAAAAAGCATAATACCCCCTCTTTAAATCAAAATGAAAAAATAAATTGGCTCAATGATATTGTTTGTTTGTTGTCCCCATAGGGAAATGTGTCCTCTGCATTTAACCCATCCTTCGAAGCTGCTGGGGCAACCCGTAAGGAGCAGTGGTCGATGGCAGTGCCGCGCCCGGAGACCCATCTCCATGATGTGGAGCCAGGCTGATGGTCAGAATCACCTGGTTGGAGGATTCACCTATTGCACATGTTTTTAGTTGTAGGGGAAACCGGAGAACATGCAAACTCCACACAGAAAGGCCCCGTCCTGTTGGGAATCGAACCCGGACCTTCTAGCTGTGAAGCGGAGGCGCTACCGTGCCGCATATTGAGGTCAGAAGACTGAGATGGACACTAACGGGACATTCACTTTATTCTGCTGGAGCCACTGGAGCCCCATACCTCCATATTTCACAGTAGGTATGGGGCACCTTTCATCATAGGCCTTATTGACAACAAAAAAGTGCCCCATACCTAATATGGAGCTGGTTCGCTGAAACCACTGGCTCCAGCAGAATAAAGTGAATGTCCTGTTAGTGTCCATCTCAGTCTCCTGACCTCAATATCATTGAACCACTGTGGGGAGAGCTCAAACGTGCAGTTCATGCAAAACAGCCCAGGAACTTACAGGAACAGGAGGCTTTATGCCAAGAAGAATGGGCCGCTTTACCATCAGAAAAAATAAAAAACCTCATCCACAAATACCACCAAAAACTCCGAGCTGTCATTGATGCTACGGGGGAAATACACAGAATTAAAAACGGGGGTGTGTAAACTTTTGATCAGGGTCATTTTGGTACTTCCTTTTTTCATTATGATTTAAAGGGACTAGATGCAAGTTTGTCATTTTATACTCACTACTGCCACCTCAGGTCTTACGTGTAACTGCAGTCTCTATATTAAGCTCGTGCATGACGGCACTTCGGACCCGAATTAACACCTTTTTGTGTGATTTTAGAGGCAGTTGTGGTGAACAGGTCTGGGCTCATTCTACACATTAGGACATGGCTGGAACATGTAGGGGGAGGTAAATACTTTGCCAGGTATGTAAACTTTTGAGCACAACTGTACGTGGGCAAAACTTTGAATTTAAATATGTCAAAACTGCTCAAAACGCAGATACTCGAACCAAACTAGAAAAACACAGGCCACCCCACAGATATCGTACGGTTCTGTGAGATATCCCCACATTTCACGGCCTCAAGTGTAGAAGCCATTTGTAAACTTTTGTGACCTTTCAAGAGACAGAATAGTGTTTTGAATCACTAATGTCCTCATTTTCCATCACTTTGGATAGGAATAAAGTGCCAGTCTGAGATCACATCCCATAAAACTGTATAACTTACATCCTGCTTTTTAAAAACATGATCAAATCAGTGGTTAAATAAACGTTTAAAATAAATACATAACACTTTATTACATCTATTTTACAGGTGCCTTCAGCTTGTAGCCCCAGGTTTAATCTAATAAAATCTCTTTATAGTATATGTACAATTAACTGATTAAAAAGTGCCACGTTTGAGAATTACATCTAACGTCATGTGAAACTTTTGGGGAAACCAGGAGTGTATTTTGAGGACTTTACGCTTGTACATCTTCCCATGACTTTTGACAATTTCTCCGACTACTTTGTGTCCATATTGTCCTCGGTGCGAGCTTATCATATGCACATTTTTTATTGCATTTCCCCATCATTTCTTTCTCTTCCTCCTCCTCTATCCATCTCTCAGTGAAATCCCGTTCACTTGTCCAGTATATTGCTTCTTCTCCGCTCGTTTAGCCAGTCCTCGTATTTCGTCAGCGTCCCGCCGGGTTCTGGCGCGTCACTGGTTCTTCAGCGAGTTGATGTGGGCGCAGATCTTCAGGGCAGGTCCCAGTTTGATGTTGAGGCTCGTCATGAGGTGGTCTTCCGTGAGGAGCAGCAGCGCCTGGCCGTCGATCTCCTGAGAGCGGAACGCCTCGGCCACGTCTCCACAGCCTTAAACAAGAAGGAGAAAAACATCAGATCAGACGATTTCAGAGTAAAATTATCAAGCTTACAGCCGTGCACTGGAAAAAGAATAATAAACGGTGTCGGCGCCTCGTTCTGTACTTCCTGATTACATTTTTATAGCCCATAATCCAACATTATCGATTTTGAGCTGTTATGTGCTTTAAAGAGGGGGTATTATTCTTTTTTCAATCACATAGCACCAGTCTATAGCATACTACAATGATGACGTAACCTTCTGTTGGTCTGTATATGCAGTAAATTAAAATAACTGCCTTGAATAAAATTGCTCTCTCAAAATGGCTGTACTGAACGTCTTGAAATAGGCCTCTGTCTCTTTAAGAAGCTTTCCGACACGCCCCCTTCAGCACACTGCTGTGGCATCTAAACAACACTACTGTGCGGGGAGGGGGCTCTGCTGAGCTGAGGAGCAGTGGTTGGTGGCTTGGCTGGTGACAAAAGGTCCAGAGGCGTCTCCAGGAGGTGGGGGCGTTCCTAGGAGGACTGAGGCATAGCTACACCTAAAATGGCTGCCGTCTAAGTTTTTACTGATTACTCAAAAATATGTGAATGAGCCAAGGCAACACTCCAGGCATGTGTTTAATGAGGGAATGACATAATAACATGATATAAAGCTTGAAAAAGTCGATTTTACATAATACGCCCCCTTTAAGTGTGTTTATCACGCACTGCTGGAGCTGCTCACATGCCGTTTCCAAACTGAAAGTTACATTTTAAGAAAATAATTCCTATAGCTGGCAGCAGGCGGAGCCCCAGTCAAGATTTTCACCAGCTCTTTCGCCTGCATTTCATTGTTGTTACTACAAATTATAAAACGTAAAGTATCAAAGCTAAGGCTCCAAAATAATGTTTTTAAGTCTATTTTTAAGCTCCAAATGCATGACATGTCCACTTTAAGGGATTAAATACAACATTTTAGTAGATTTGGACTGGTTGTTCCATTGGCATCAGCATTTGTATCTTATATTAGATTAGTTCAAACCGACTCAAATTCAACATGAAGTAAATATCTTGCCCCATGGACAGATGAAATAATGTCACGTATGCAGTGAATGACAGACTGGACAGTTTTTTAGATGAGTTCAAACGCCGCTGGTTGCTCTGCTTTGTGAGCGCGACACTAGGGGCCGCCCTTGTCCGCCATTGTCCGCCATTGCTGCAGTACCTCCATATTTGGGCGGAAAAACAAGCTAGTTTTCCATTAGAAAGCATTGCACTTTATACACATTCTAAGCAACTGTAAAGCCTGGTTTCTGAATTTAAAAAACTTTCTACAGCTAGATATTCCTCCTGTGATAACGCTGGGTTAGTTACAATCTAAGAAACCAGGCTGGTTTTCGTAAGGTACATTTTAGAAATGTCGTATACTAATGAGGGCTGGACTTTGATTGACAGGCCGTTAGCGTTAGAGCTAATGGTGCAGCTACGACCGAACTACGTCCCCTGCGAGGACCGAGTCTACAGTGAAGATCCCGCCCTTATGCCCTTTTTAGGAACATGTCCCGTCACAGCAGGGTAGGAGGAGTCTGTAAATCCGCCATGATTTAAACACATGCCTGGAGTGTTGCCTTGGCTCATTCACATATTTTTGAGTAATCAGTAAAAACTTAGACGGCAGCCATTTTAGGTGTAGCTATGCCTCAGTCCTCCTAGGAACGCCCCCACCTCCTGGAGACGCCTCTGGACCTTTCGTCACCAGCCAAGCCACCAACCACTGCTCCTCAGCTCAGCAGAGCCCCCTCCCCCCACAGTAGTGTTGTTTAGATGCCACAGCAGTGTGCTGAAGGGGGCGTGTCGGAAAGCTTCTTAAAGAGACAGAGGCCTATTTCAAGACGTTCAGTACAGCCATTATGAGAGAGCAATTTTATTCAAGGCAGTTATTTTAATTGACTGCATATACAGACCAACAGAAGGTTACGTCATCATTGTAGTATGCTATAGACTGGTGCTATGTGATTGAAAAAAGCATAATACCCCCTCTTTAAATAAGACATGTTTACTGGTGGTATGGTTTCATTATCTAAAATTGGAGTTCATTACAACAGGACATTTTTACGTTTTTATCAACGCATTTTAGCCGACGCCAACACCTTCTGAAATCGCAGTAACTCGCAGCTCAGTAAACACGGCTGGGTGCGGCGGTGGGTGCAATGCGTTATGTCGTTAATTGCAGATGTTTGTAGTTATCTCTCTGCCTGCAATGGGACCGCGCCTCAGCCTGGGTTTGACCTCAGAGGCTTTTGTGAAATCCCGGAGGAGCGCAGTGCGGCGGCTCCAGATTACGACTTTAGAGTAAACCTTAAATCAAAGTGACGGCTTCAGCGGGAGACGCCAGGTCTTTCGTAACACTGGCTTCAGTTTGTTTACAACGAAGAGTCAAGTCAGTGTGCGAAAAATCTAGAGTGAAACAGCATTTGGGCTTTTGACACGTGCTCCTGGCCTCTTGGACAAGTCATCTTTTGATCTCAAATGGTCCGGTTAAATGAAGGCTCATTAAAATAAAAAATAACACTGAAGAAGAGGGAAGGCAGAGAGGGCTTCACTGGACGATGCAAAGTAGATGCAAAGTCAATGACTGTAGTAAGAAACAAACTTAAACGTTATTTTGAACACGAGAGGAAAGCCAGGCCACTGCAGGCTCACCAACACATTTCAACTCCGAGTCGTCTTCAGAGTCATTAAAAGATGAACGGATTATGAGGGGGTTCGTTGGAAAAGAGGATCTTCAAGAGGAACAGTCGCAGCAGCACCCCATGGTCATGAATGGTATTACACTTCTGTTTAGTTTTTCGAGAAGCCCAAACATTCACTGTTCAGCATTCACCACTGCTGAGGCAGATCGAGAACAACGGACACAATAAAAAGCAACAACAAACTCCTCTTTTCTAATGGAAAGACTGCACAGCAAAAAGTAATCTACAATTAAGTCAGATTTTCTTGAAATAGAAGAAATCTGTCCATAAGGCAAGTTTTTGACACTTAAATTTCAGATAAAAAAAGATCTCATCACACTCAAATTTCATATCTCAATATTCATGCCAGATATCTCTATCGATACAATACGATATAACTATGGGTTAGGTGAAAACCAAGCATTTTTCAGAAAAATAAAAACATAATAACAAAGAGTGCAGTTTTATTGATGAAAATCTATATCGTTTATATCTTGCTTTTTTCAATTTACATGTTTTGAATGTTCATATCTCGATATCAATACGATAACGATATATCTTTCAGCCCTAGCGTACGCACACACTGAAAGCAAGGTGGGTGAAGTGTCTTGCCCAAGGATTTGAACCGCTGACCCTCCGATCACAAGACGACCTATCACTATTTACGTCACTATTGCCCTGTTGTTTTTTCTTATTTTAAGTGTAAAAAACCTGCTCAATGGACAGATTTCTTGAGATTAGTTACTTAAATCAAGGTCAAAATTATCAATTTTACTTCTTTCTTGATACATTTCTGCAGCGTGTTGATAATCAAAGCAGTACTAAGTAACTTGTTTACCATAATAATTCCTTTCCGTAGTCCCTCTGGGGGTAATACAAGTGTTAATGGGATGATTGGGGGGTCTTTCATTCCCCCTGGTGTCTCTGGACAGAAAACCACGCTTGCAACTTCCCTGCCTCCGGGTCGAAGGTGCAATACACACTAATGGAATCACGAAGAAGAAGCTAACAGGCTAACGGGAGAAGCTAACTGCGGGCTAGCGCCACTTCAGCAGTATTTACAGCCAAGTTTGAGTGAAAAAAATGATCTCCATTGTGTAATTTAGTTGTGGCACAATGTACAATATCCCTCTCTCCCTTTGTCTTTTCTGTCAGCGTAGGATTTACTCTCACGGACAATTAATAAGTAAAAAAAAGACGCAACATGCAGTGACGCCTATGGCCTGTAGGGGCATGAGTTACTTAGTTCTGCTTTAAATGTTGAAAATCTAAATAAAATACATGATACAGGAAGCAGCAAGTCAAACTGAATGATTTTTATGCTATTTTATACACAAATACAATATTAAGAATCCCACAAACGCAACAAATCTATGCATATTTCATTTCTTAACATTTGCTATGGTTGAGAAATGTTGATAGTCAAAAGAAAATTGGACAAAACGGGCAACAGCTGAATTAGTTCGATGTTAGACCATAATGTTTGTATTTTACACAAACATTTAGGCCTTGATTTTGGCACAGTTCGCTCCATGCCGATGCGCCCGTCCCGTGGCCTCTCACCTGGCAGCGCGTTGATGAAGGCGGTCACCTCCTCCACGCTCCACTGCGACGGCGACGGCCTGAACGTCGAGGTCACGGCCGGAGCAGACGCCCTCCTCTGGACGCGCTGCGGCACTGCGCCCTCCGCCTGCGTCATGGCGCCGCTGCTGCTGCTGCTGCGGTTGATGATGTTGTTGTTATTATGTGGGACGCTGTTGTTGCTGTGGGTGAGGCTGCTGTTGCTATGGGGGGAGGTTGTCATGGCAGCAGGTTCCTCCTCTTCCTCCTCCTCTTCTTCCTCCTCTTCCTCCTCCTCTTCTTCTTCTGGGCCGTCGTCTCCATCGTCCTCCTCCTCGGCCCCAGCCTCCACCTTCAAAGAAAAGAATCGGGATTAGATAAGAATTTACAATATCTGATCCAAAAAATACTGATGACACATTTAACATTTGCGCTTCTTACCTCCATGTCCTCCTCTTCTTCTTCTTCTGCAGCAGCGGGCGGAGGGGGTTTCTCCTTCACCTCTTTCTCCCTGCGGCCAGCGCTCCACAGATCTCGAGGCTGACAGGAGGAGACACAGTGAAAGCACTTTTAAGTTTTCTTGTACCAGCATTTATTTAAAGGGGGGTATTACGCTAAATTTACTTCTTAGAGCTTTTCACGGTAACACTTTATTTTACACTATCCTTCATACATTATACCTGCCAACTTGAGTACAATGTAATGTGCTCTGTAACAATGAGTAATAACCTGTAGGTACATACACAATGGAATATGCATTTGTAGTTTGGGGGTACATAATGTAATAAGACATAAAACCTTAACTCCAACCCAAACCTTAAGCCCTAAGGTTAAAGGGATATTTCAGGATTTTTGACATAGGGCCTCATTTCCTAGTTATCCAGAGTGTTGTTGATGTCTGGAGATATTTTGTTGTTGTTAAATTCATGCAGTTCTTATATTTGAAGAGTCTAGTGGCGCTAGGCTAGGACAAGGCTAAAGCATTTCTATGGTATCAGTTAGCCTGCATTAAAAACAGTCTGACCCACTCCACAGTGCACCTGAGGTAAATCACTTATAACACCAGACTAACCATATAAATGTCTGTGTCGATAAAATAATTTTAACCATTTTGCATTTAAAATAACTTATATTTGAGCAGCATCAGCTTCGTGGCTGTAAGCTAACGCAGCAGCGGAGTGATCTGCGAGAAAATAGTCCCTCAAAATGCGGTAATTCATGTGATACAAGGTCAGTTATATTTCAAAAACTATTCTATTAACACAGACATTTATATGGTTAGTCTGGTGTTATAAGTGATTTACCTCAGGTGCACTGTGGAGTGGGTCAGACTGTTTTTAATGCAGGCTAACTGATACCATAGAAATGCTTTAGCCTTGCCCTAGCCTAGCGCCACTAAGCTCTTCATATATAAGAACTGCATGAATTTAACAACAACAAAATATCTCCAGACATCAACAACACTCTGGATAACTAGGAAATGAGGCCCTATGTCAAAAATCCTGAAATATCCCTTTAACAATATAGGGGCAGGTTCAGATAAACACGTGGAGGTCAGAATGATGAGCCGGTGTTCTATAATGACTTAATGAGGGGCAAAAAAGTTTCAGTGGAAAGTCGATGGTGCCAGGAACTTCAGCCGCCATTCGCTTACAGTTACAGGAAGACGTCGGTCACAATAAGTCCATTCTTAATTTTACAGTCTATCGGGATCATGGGTTGAAAAATAGGAAGGTCCTGTGTTTCCAGGAAATGCTTTCCTCACCTCTCGATCTCTTGCTAAGCTTAATCCTTTTGAAGAGTTATATTTTTATGTGAAGTTATGCTTTTTTAGCTATTTAGAAATATTAACCATAAGTTTGTCCGAGGTGTTCTCTTTACAGCTCTTTGTTATAGTGGAAAGTTACTGGCCCCGGGGGGGGGTGTGAGAAAGAACAAAGAAACCCTTCCCCCAGGGAAAACAGGAAAACGTGTGGAAGAGAATGAACTCATAAAATGGCCGCGAAGGGCGGAGCCAAACGTCACATGACGGATCGGAAGCCAATGGAACAACGACACGTAGTCTAGGCTCAAATAATATTGTGTGATGTGAAATTGTGACGTAAGCTCTGACTCCTCCCAAAGGAAATAGTTTTTGGGTACACGGGGAAAACTTGGGAGAGACTGCTAGGGAACTTTGGGACGAGGACAGGGCGCCCTGCTTAGGTGGCTCTGTATTAGGGAATAAAGTTTTCGTGATTTTAATCTCCCGAATCTTGGTCATCTATCCTGGTATGTCATTATTAGCTGTTAGAGGAGTGTTGACGGACAAAAGCTAATCTACTTCGCCAGTTTTGAACACGCGGTTGTCCCGGAGTCAGGTAATTAGCATAAGGACAAAGAGACGCATTGGTACTGATATTGATTTGCTCTTTAAAGGTAATCGAGGACAACTTAAGAGAAATAGATATTTCTTCAGTGGTGCCCCTGAACGTGCTGAAGGAGGAGAGTGGTTTTGGTTCGTCAACTAACGGACTGGCGAAGGTCTAGTCTGGTGAAATCTTCGCGGTAGGACATGCCGGGATCTTCCTTCCACGACCACGCAACAGGAGACTTCATGGACGTCCAAATAGATTAAGGTAAGACGACTTTTGATCACTACTACTGTGAGTCTCAAAGTGCGTCTATTGGCATTTTTTCCAAATTTTAGATTACTTTTTAACGAAGTTAACTGTTGCATGGTGAAATCTGTGAATTGATGGTGGAAGAAGAAGGGATAACGTTATAATTAATACCTAAGATACCGAACTAAAATAAAGTTAATTAAAGTTAAATTCTAAAGTTAAGTGTGTGGTGGGTTCGAGGCCCAAGGATTCGGCGAAATCCTTTTTGGAATGTAGGTTTAAGGCCTGGTATAAGTTTGGTTTGTGTTGGAGGTTTAAGGCCTCAGAAGAGCTACGCGGTGGGTTTTTCTCCCTCTAAAAGCCGAAAAGGTCCGTAGGTAGTATCTCCCAAAGACACGGACGCGCGTCTTGAAATCAAGCGGTCGAGATAAGATCGTAAACAGATTTGGGGGCTGTTTGAAATACTTCGGTTGGAGGCCAAAGGATAAATAAGATCCTTAAATTCCATTAATTGGCGAAATATTGGCGAAATATATAAATAATTTGGTGAATTAATGTTCGGTTTATTGAAATTATAAAGGTATAAGAGGTAAGTTGAAGTCGTGGTCAGTATAATTTGTGTGAAGGTAACAGCTAGCCTATCTGGAAAAGATGGCGCGTAAAGAGACGAACAAAGAAATAGAGGCGTGTGCACAAAGGGTATCAGAAAAATGGGGGAATACAAACAGTCCGTGAACTGGCCCAATGGAGGAGAACCAACAGGATTTTTTCCCCCCCTTCGGGGGGCGGGATTCAAAAGCCCTACCAAGAGGAGGAGCTCCCGCCTTGGCCCCAACGGCCCCTACTTCATACAAACAGGGCCCGTGCTATTATTATTTTAATCTAGAGTAAGTTCGATTTTAAAATAGTGTAGCAAAGTAAAGTAAAATATGAGAAAATGCCTTACACAGAAAAGTCTGTGTATGTTAAGGAGTGCCTTGCTCAAGAGTACAAGGAGAAAACAGTGCTCAAGCATGAGTCATTTTTGGAAAGTCCAAAGTTAAGTATGTGAATCATACAAAGTAAGAGAAAATTTCACAGTGCAAGTAAATGTAAATTGAGACTGTAAATGACTTTAGGTCTAGATGTCTCGCAGTAGATGCAAATGTTACTTCAACTTAGAGAAAACAATTGAAATAGTCGAAGGCTTGAAAATATATAACCAAATATTAGCTTAATTCTAGTCAACATGTCATGCATGTGAAAAGTAGAGCAGAGTAGAAACAGTCCTTAAGAGTAATAAAAAGATAAGAGGGGAGTAGTTTAAATGGACTTCCTGACCAAGAAGGAGGATAAGCCATTTTGAAGACGGAAATGTGGATTTTCGATTGGGACCGATCACCCTAATCGAAACTTTCATTTTATTGTCTAATCTATTTAGAAGAGGGTTATTTATTGGCTGGGGCCAATTATGAAAAAGCACATTGTTCAAACTGCAAACAGAAGGTTATTGTATGCAAAGGAAAGAGATAAGTCTGAGCAGTGATGGTAAAGACTGCAACAGAGACATTCTCCCATTTGCACGTAATGAGATGTCGATCGGTACGAGTCAGACCGACTGGTGAGAGTGAGGCTCAAAAGACCGACAGGTAAAGGCTCAGGGACCGACCGGTGGGAGAGAGTGAAAGAGTAGATTGAACGTGCAAAAGTGAAAAATATGGTTGTAATCTAAGAAAAAATTGTATTTGTCTTCATTTATGTGAAGAAGGAATAGGGACTGAAAAGTAATAGAGGCAACAGTTCTGCTTATCATGTAACTTAGAAAAGAATAAGGAAAAAACAGACTTTAAAGGCTCCAAAAGGAGAATTAAATGTAAAAAATGCTGAAATTACATTTTTAAGTACAAAGATTTTTGCCAGAGCAGTGCTAAATCACTGCAGGTTAAATTTGTTAATTTAAGGCCTATTTCATCGCATAGGATTAAGGAAATCCTTTTATGCCACAGTCTGTATAATAACAGTGAGTGGAGATTTGTAAAATGCAGGAATAATAGTTGGAACACATCTATTTTTCCAATGAAAAAGGCACCACCTTCAGTAGCTTGGAGGAGGGTATAAAATTAAGAGCAAGCGATAATGTTGTGTAACAGAAAGCCAATGTTTTAAATTCACAGACATTGCTTAAACGCTATGAATCCAACTTGTGTCATAGGTTTCAGCAATGCAAGTCAACATTGGATTGCACTTACATTTATAAATGTAAAGAAAAGGTAGCATCATTTTGAACATAGTTGCCTGGTGCCAAACCCAGGGAAAAGTGCTGAGAAATGTGAGTTCACAGGAAACTCATTTAGTGTATAAAACGATACACTATTTATGAGTGGAGGAGTATTTTTGCAAAACAAAAATTGTGTAGCTTATGCAGTTATTAGGAAAATTACTTTGAAATTTATCTGCATAAGCAAAGAAAATAGTTGCACTAAAAAGGGTGTAAATTATTTGCTGAAAAAAGTAATGATCTACATATGTAGAAAATATACCTATAAGTTGCTTGAAATTTGCAAAAGGCATTGAGAAGATTACTTTGTTAATAATAGAAGCTAAGTGGCTTTAGAGCTTCTAAAGGCAAATTGGTAACCCATGATTAAAAATAATAATTAAAGGCTATACAGTTAGTGAAACTCCTTGTTGTGGGCAGAAACGAGTCTCACACAAGCGGAGAATTACTGTCTTGATTGGCAATAAGACAGATAGGCAAACTAAATTAGTAGTACATTCTTGGTTGAAAAATTTTGAGACAGGTGTAGAACATATCTCAAGGAGGGGGGGATGTAGATATATTATACCTAGTAGACAAGTATTATAATGGGAATTATAATAAATAAGAATATGGGGATAATATTTACTAAAAAATATTTTTAGTCAAGGTTTAATGTGCAGAAAAACATTGCACAGGGCAACAGAAGAGTTTTCTTTTTACAAAACCAGGAAGTCCATTGGAGAAAATGCCTATGAGAGAAATTAAGATAATGGATGCATTTTTTTGGAATGGATGGAACGGTCTGTTTAAGTCCAAATACTAGAACTGTAACTAAAGTGTTATGTAAAAGAATGAATTGTCTGAATGTATTGACTTTCAAATTGAGTCTTTACACCCTGCAAACAGAAGGGTTAAAACTAGCACCCTTTCAAAACTATATTGGAAACCTTAGGTTTGCCAAAATTGCAATCGAAAAAGGAAAAAGAATTTGATTTGAAGGAAAGCAGACTATCAAAAGAGAACAAATAATCTGCCAGAGTTTCTTACAACACCGGTACAGGAGGACAGAAGGAGATAGATCATGGTGGTGTGGGACTGAAGGTCACAAAGACATGACTAACAAAAATGAACTTAAGGCCTGGGTTTTAAAACCAGGACCTTTAAGGTGTCCATACGGGGTGTGGGGTCTGACACTTGCTCTTTGCTTGCTTGTTATACCAACAGTTTTAATAATAGATGACCTATATAGTTGTGAGGCGGACCAACACACCCTAGACTGGATCACCCAGTGTACAGAAAAGGCGATAAAAATGTGGGACAATAGAGGAAAGAAAAAATGATGTTTTGAAATTTATGATGTATCTAATATGTTTGTTCCCACAGAAGGAGATGGGTCTAGGAAGCGACGGTCTCTTATCACAGGGGGTCATGAACCAGGAGAAAATAAATGGGTAAAATTAGCCAGACACACAGCCGAAGTAACCAACTCAACCATACCCTGTTGGGTGTGCTCCTTCAGGCCCCACCATGCTGCGGGTTCCTATTTCGGCACCAGCTCATGTTTGCCTGATTATGGCACTATCAGTAGGGACGAAGTAACCGTACCGTCCTACCAGGGTGGGAATCTTATACAAAATATGCCAATCTTTCGAATTGGATAAAGCCCATTAATTGGACAGTCAAGACAAACGAAACCCTAAAAAGGGGCCTGCGATTTGCAGGATCTATACATTTTAGAGCAGAGCTGGTGGCGCCCTTATGTTTTAGGCGAGAATGCAGGGAGGGCGATTGTTTTGGGGGTAAAACACCCTGTTTGTACATGTGGTGATGGGGATTAGTGTGAAATTCTGGTGTCATGTCTGGTCTTGTCTTGTTGTCATATGTGTTTATTATGGAGTGACGAGTGTGGAGTTTGTGTGAACAAACGAGGTTAAATGAAAATGTGTGTGTAACGGAAAGCAGATTGTGAGTGGCGTGGAGGCAAGAGAGAGATTTGGAAAGTATTGAAAAGTGTTTGGTGGATGCTGAAATGGCATTGAATGTGGTTTGCGATTTAATAAGGTGTGTGTAAGTGAAAAATGAAGGTGGTTGCAAGTGACGGAAAGTTATAAAATAAGGGAGTTCCTTGCTCAGAAGAAATCTGTGCATGTGAAAGTTTAGAGATGTTACACGGGTATAAAATAAAAAAAGAGGTATTTGCTCTATCTGCATTAGTGTGGATGGAGCAAAGAAAGAAAACTGAGAAATGATTAAACGGGAAGTCTTGATACATTGAGGATGTGGCCAATCCATCTGTATCCAGGCCTCTGTGTAAAGGAGGTGTGGAGGAAATAGCTTCCCGTACTAAAAAGAAAAAGAAACCCTAACTGTATAATAACGAAGTTATTATATATATATATATTTTTTAGACATTTCTGCTGAAGGCAGTGCTATGTCTCAATAGCATAAAATTGCTATTTTGAAATATCCAAAATTAACTAAAGTGTGATAAATGCTATTTTTTATTTTTTATGTCTGTGGTGAATAGAACATTTTAGGCCCCTGAAAGAGAGGTTTCTGAAAAATTAGAATCTCTCTCTCCACTGTGGTGACATGGAATGAGAACAAAAGTGTTTATAGGTTATAACTTTGGATGCATAGATTTGGAGTATCCATTTGAAGTTTATGTTTATGCACCATCCTGGATGCATTACTAAAAGTTATGAAGAAGCAATATGCAAAATTTTGAATTATTATTTTTAGGAGACCAAATAAACAAATTTAATAAATTAATGAATACATTTATGGTACATAATTTGTTGTACGCCATTGACCAGAAGTGAGAGCAAGTTGAATTAAAATATAAAGAAAATTAAGTGCAACTTTTAAAGATGCAGCTTAAAGAAGTAAGCAACAAAATTTAATAAAGAAACATCTAAAAAGTTTACCTAAATGTGGAGCGATTTATGGTTGTGGTGGTTTTGATGATAATTGTGGTTAAGGTGTTTTCAGACGGCGATGCAGAACCAAAATTGGACCAGCAACGTTCGAGAACGAGGCGGTTGCAACAACGCTCCTGGCGGTGGGTGTATAGCCATGGTAGAACTATTACCAGTGAACAGACATCTCTCTTGGCATGTTGGTGCAGACAGGTGAAACACATCTGAACTATAAGATTGTTACCTGACACCAAATTAGTGGGCTTCTTGGAAGTACCACAGAGTCTGAGCTGCCACCACCCCAGAGCCAAATGGTCCCGCAGGACAATGGTTGCTGACGCTTGAACTGGACCCAACACAAATCATCTCGGCATACCGCCTAATCACCCGTAAACTGCTACACAAAAGTTTATTATGATAAATTAAGATTTGGTATAGGGAGAAGCTTTTAAGGCTAACTTTAAGGGACATAAAGGTTCCCTTAAACCAACAAAATTGCAAAAGGTAAACACGGTGTGACTGAAAATTGTTTACACCTGTATTGGCACAATAATATGAAATGTCTTATTTTGATTCTCATTTGCTCTCTCTCCTGGACAACAGGCTAAAATTAAGCCCGATGATCAAAGCGCTGAGTGAAACAAAAGTTTTGTAACATTTTTTGAATTCTTCAAATCTCCTGTACTCTTAATCTGTGTCTTACTATTTTTGTAGATGTTAATGCTAGACTTGTATCAATTGTTTCAACATTCCAATTCATTCCACGACACAATGGTGGAGAATAATTTTCACTTAACTGAATTTTTTTAAATGAACCAAATATATAGTGGTCCTTAAGACCTGATGATGCTGGCTTATTTACTAATAATTAATCAATTATCTTTAAAATTACAACTAAATTCAAAGATTAGAATACCTAAATACAAAATTTAAATGTGAAGCCTTAGAGGGCATTGTTATGTTGGAGTAATAGAACTGTATAATTATAAACTGTCTGAATGGCCTTAGACTGAAATGAAGGGGCTGTGGCCCTTACTATTGCTCTGCTCTCGGTGCTCAATCCGTGAGCAGACCAACAGAATGCTCTTATGAGTTTTTACTGGCCGATTGATGCCTGGATCCGGCTACTATTTGCTGATGGGACTAAAGAGGACCCCGATTTTGACAAGATTGTATGTTATATCGGAACTATGTTTACTGATTTATTTTTTTAAGTTTATTCACCCAGAATCTGAAGTCCCGGGAGCTGAGGAGAATGCTCCTTGCCAATCTTGCCTGATTATGGGCCGCAAATGGGACTGAACAGAGTTGGTCTGATCGTTTTCGGAGTTATGGCCAGGACCTGATACATTGTAGCCAAGGTCCCAGAGAAACCAGACGAGTGGTCTCAAACCTACCACTCGCCCTGTTGAACCACAGTGACTGAGTAAAACCAAATAGAATCTCCACGGACTTGCCCTAACATTAATTAGTTTGTGTTGATTTTTTTCTTTGTGTTGAGATGTGTATTGTGTTAGTTTTTGCAGATGCTGGAAGTGTTAATCTCCAGTGAACTTTTGAGATGGTTTGCTGTGTTTCCTGTTCAAGGATAGAGGTCTCATCTATGGAAGGTTGTTTTTACACATTTACAATGATTTGTTGGTTGGACTGAGTTTTTCTCAGTCCAAAAAGGAGGTGTTAATTGTGGGATGATTATAATTTGGCTTATTTTGGGAACAAATGCAAATATGGCAAATATATCTAAAAATAAAAAATTGATAAATTTTATGGCAAACTACAGATATATTCTCTATATAAACTTAAGATTAATGAAACCTGTGTGCTTGTATCCCTGGAATTTTCCAGATAAAATTGACAACAACATTCCACTAGATAAATCAAGTTAAATAGTTAAATTTGAGTACAGCCATATTTTACAGAATTAGCTGGCATGGTCGTCCTCCGGCTCACGGTGAGCGATCTTGATGAGAATTTTTTTGTAATTTTTTAATGTCTGTTCTTTGTGTTTTTGTTACAGAACTCTGTTTTGGTTCCTTGCCTCTGTGGGTGCACGTAAGTGGTTGTAATTATGAGAATAGTTGACCCAAATGATTAAATATGATTAAAGGTGCAAAACAAAACACCCCAGTGGTGAGTATATGATTCTATAGCCCAGACGCTGAACCTGCACAGACGGAGGCAATAACCAGACGGCTAGTTCAAGAACATTTCATCTGTAACTGTAATTTCATGATAAATATTCAGTTTGATTGCGATATATTAAGAGACGTTGACAGGAGGATTGTGGGCTATTTTTATATATGTTTTTGTTATAATAGGCTTTAAGGGTAATATGACACTGTGTTGATTGTAATCTGCTGGATGGTTGTCCTTACTCTTGGGTTCCACTGGGGGCATCTATACGTTGGGTAGTGAGCCCCAGGGGGACACCGAGCTCGGGACAAGGGGAACGTCAGTACCTTAACTTTTGATACAGGATGTACTCTTGTGAACTAAAAATATAAGGGGTAAAATGACCTCTTCGGAGGTCAGAAGGGGGCTGAAGAGTTATATTTTTATGTGAAGTTATGCTTTTTTAGCTATTTAGAAATATTAACCATAAGTTTGTCCGAGGTGTTCTCTTTACAGCTCTTTGTTATAGTGGAAAGTTACTGGCCCCGGGGGGGGTGTGAGAAAGAACAAAGAAACCCTTCCCCCAGGGAAAACAGGAAAACGTGTGGAAGAGAATGAACTCATAAAATGGCCGCGAAGGGCGGAGCCAAACGTCACATGACGGATCGGAAGCCAATGGAACAACGACACGTAGTCTAGGCTCAAATAATATTGTGTGATGTGAAATTGTGACGTAAGCTCTGACTCCTCCCAAAGGAAATAGTTTTTGGGTACACGGGGAAAACTTGGGAGAGACTGCTAGGGAACTTTGGGACGAGGACAGGGCGCCCTGCTTAGGTGGCTCTGTATTAGGGAATAAAGTTTTCGTGATTTTAATCTCCCGAATCTTGGTCATCTATCCTGGTATGTCATTATTAGCTGTTAGAGGAGTGTTGACGGACAAAAGCTAATCTACTTCGCCAGTTTTGAACACGCGGTTGTCCCGGAGTCAGGTAATTAGCATAAGGACAAAGAGACGCATTGGTACTGATATTGATTTGCTCTTTAAAGGTAATCGAGGACAACTTAAGAGAAATAGATATTTCTTCACTTTCATCGCAAAGAAAAATCACTCGTCACTTTTGTTTCTGTCTTTATTGAAACAGCTGAGCGGTAAAGGTGAGCCAGAGGAGGGGGATAGTTTCAGCTGTTTTAGATCAATATTGCATTTTCTAACCAACAAAGTGTAAGGCAGATGTGATAAAGATGCGTTTGAGATTATTACCAAACACCTGCGAAAAGCGTAATACATTTTGAACATTTCCTGAACAGTAAAAGTGACGATGTTGGAGTCATACCAGTCGGAGCAGCAGAGGTTTCCCCGGCACAGACTCAGCTCGGTTCAGAACTGGCCGCGGTCGATCGGAGCGGCTCCCCGCGCTCAGAGCTCGCAGCCGCTTCGTCAGACGGACATTAAACCTGGAACAGACAGGAGATCAGTATTAGATTGTGTGAAACGATTTGTCTGGGATTTGAAAACTGATGCTGCTGTTGTGAAGATGCCAAACAATGAGTCCATTTCTGTTTAAAAAAAAATGCCATGCCATGTATATTTCTTGAGATTTTCAACCGAAAAATTAGGAGGTTATTATATTAAAAATCAAATTAGATACAATGGGCAACTTTTAAGGAAAACATAATTTCAGCGAATCAATGGCCCCATACAAAACCTCAAATACGTAGCTTCTATGTCCTGATCCTTAACCTTTCATGGGGTCACCTGTTAGATCTCTATGCAGTTGGTGAATTACTAGAACTTCAGGAGCATTTGTCCAATTCGACTGTCCTCACCCAGGGCGAAAAAACACAGGAGAACCAACAGCTGAAAAACTACATTTCCTATATAGTATTGGACTACAAAAACATGCCTACTCCTGGCCATGGACTTCAATGACTCAAACATGAACCACAATAACGATATGAAGCCACACAGAAAACAGACAATGATAAAAAGCTGTTTCAGATTAACTTTACCCACAGCTACAGCTTCATCATAGAAATAAAAATTACTCTACAGTAATCAAATATTCCACCAAAATCCTGTCCTTTGGTTCATCCTCAGAGAAAGACGCTGCATTAACACACAGTGAGGTCTGCTCCTCCGCTGCACAATATCTGCAAAGTAGCCACGTGGTTTAAGTTTCCTCTAAATGAAAGCAAAAGCACAAACTGTCTTCATTTACTGAGTCTCTTTAAAACAGTGACATGTGACAGTGGTGACTAACATGTGTTTTGTCGCTTTTATTTGCAGAATCGTATATTAAAAAAAATAAAATAAATGTGCACTTGTCAATCAACAGTGGTTGCGCATGAATCACTCGAGGGTGGAGGGATTGGCGGTGCGGTGGCTTATGGGATGGCATATAGCTCCTAAACGCGAGTGAGGTCCCTATGTTAAAGTGGCTATGATAGTTAGCATACAGGCTCCTTTCCCTCCTTCCTTACTGACAGCCCAATTCGGACGCTTCTTATCATGGCGGACGCTGACGCACATCCGGTTAGACCTCTTACCAATTTATACACATTTCGGATGGAGCCTATAACTCAATGTGCTTTGGACCAAAATGTTAGTACTTTTAATGAACTAATCCAATAAAATTAGTTGATCAATGTCATTACTTTTCATTTAGGCCTTTATTTTAGCACAATTGTGGAAACCCTGACAATATATCCAGTAGCTGTAGAGATATTACCCACAGAACAGGTCGAAGCGTCTGCAATGACGGTTAAACTTTTCACAATGTCCCACGAACCCTGACCCAGCGGCTGCCGTCCTGTACAGTCAACGTGGGTTTTGTCTGCGAGTGTGTTGCAGCTGAAGCATGTGACTCTGGTGAGGTCTGAAACAGGAAGTGGTGAGTGCGGCTGCTGGAGTGCACGTCAGGTGTGAAACATGCAGCAAGGTGAGACACTGCAGGCGCACAGGGAAACGTGTACATTTAGCGATATCAATGTGAAACTTTTACTGTAGATTACCGACATAAATATGAGGAAAAACATGTGTCGCAAGTTTTTATATGCCTTGCTTTCATATTAACCTCTTACCACCCGCATTAACCCAGCACATCCCAGTCCTGTTGGAGCTTACAGCCTATAGGCCAGTGTAACTCCTCATTTGAAAAACTCATCTAAACTTTTTTGTTGCATTGTTGTCATGTTTACGTAGGTTTTGTTGCTTTCTTCATCACTTTTTTATGTCACTTTTTAGTTGTGCTTTTGTTGCTTTTCCGGCGCCTCTTTGTCACTCTCTCATGGCTCTTTATTTGTTCTTTCATCACCTTTTTTATCATGTTTTTGTCACCTTTTTCTTACATTTTCATCCTCCTTTATATCGCTATATTGACAGTTTGTTCAAGAAGTTTTTAGATTTGGGTAAAGCCAAACCTGGACAAAATATGCTCGGTTCAGGTGGGGGTTAAGAGGTTAAATAAGGCATTTTCTACAAAACGATCACCTATATTTTCATGGTTATATTTTGTTGATATATTAGTTAAAGATTTTTTTTCCAGAGGGGAATATGGATATCTTTTTTTAGTTTTTGAATGAGCTATTTATAAGTGAAAAAATCTGTAAAAAAAAACAAAAAAAACTGCTTTGTCTTTTGTGGTTCAAAACTCATTAAAGGGATATTTCAGGATTTTTGACATTGGGCCTTATTTCCTAGTTATCCAGAGTGTTGTTGATGTCTGGAGATATTTTTTCTTAAATTCATGCAGTTCTTATATTTGAAGAGTCTAGTGGCGCTAGGCTAGGTCAAGGCTAAAGCATTTCTATGGTATCAGTTAGCCTGCATTAAAAACAGTCTGACTCCACAGTGCACCTGAGGCAAATCACTTATAACACCAGACTAACCATATAAATGTCTGTGTCGATAGAATAATTTTAACCATTTTGCATTTAAAATAACTTATATTTGAGCAGCATCAGCTTCGTGGCTGTAAGCTAATGCAGCGGCGGAGTGATCTGCGAGAAAATAGTCCCTCAAAATGCGGTAATTCATGTGATACAAGGTCAGTTATATTTCAAAAATTATTCTATTAACACAGACATTTATATGGTTAGTCTGGTGTTATAAGTGATTTACCTCAGGTGCACTGTGGAGTGGGTCAGACTGTTTTTAATGCAGGCTAACTGATACCATAGAAATGCTTTAGCCTTGCCCTAGCCTAGCGCCACTAGACTCTTCAAATATAAGAACTGCATGAATTTAAGAAAAAAATATCTCCAGACATCAACAACACTCTGGATAACTAGGAAATGAGGCCCTATGTCAAAAATCCTCAAATATCCCTTTAAATCAGGTTTTAAAAAAAAAGTACCAAGATATTTCTGTAAGAGTGTGACAAAATGTGATATATGTGATAAAATGAGCATCGCAAAGGTTTTTTTTTTTTTTTTTTTTAGAAAACATGACCACAGGATGAGAAATCGCTGTTTTCACCTGCCGTGTCTCGCCTTAAAAGGTATTTATATAAGAAGAAATTCCACACAGGTTGATTTCAGTCGTGCAGGACTCACCCTCGAGCGCAGGACGTGGAGCAGAAGCGCTTGGACCTCATGAAGTTGTGGGCGTGGCCTCGTTTACCGCAGAACTGACAGTGCAGCACCGTGCGGTCCCGGTGAGGCGGCCCTGAGAGAGACAGGGAGTAACAATATATGAGCATCATTTTAGAGCATGGTTATACTGTATATTTCTAATAATGTATGACCAAAAGCAGGTAACGTCTACTCTATATGAATGTAAATGGCACTAGAAACCTGCTTGGGACTGTCTAAGGGCCGGATTCAAGCATTTAGGACCGGTTTTGGACCGCAGACCGCTTATTGCTGATCACTTCCATAGACAATAAAGATATATATACTAGGACTGAAACAACTAATCGATTATTGAAATAGTTGACAGCTATTTTAGTAATCGATTAATAGTTTTCTGGTAAACACAGACCCAAATAGAGCAAAAATTACATGAAAATGTTTTTATGAAAAGCTACTTTGTTTTCAAACTTGGGTATGAAAAGTTTTGTGTATTGTAAATTTCAGAAATATCTGTCTTATCCAATCAGAAAGCAGAATTAGCGCTAAGACTCTCATACAAACATTCACTTTAAGTTCATGCCATCGACACAAGCGCGGCCACTTTAGCTTTATGTGGTAAAAAGATTGAAAACATGCAATTGTCATGCTCCTTTCACAGTCATGCGATTAATCGTAAAAATAATCTGTAGATTAATCGATTACAGAAATTATCGTTAGTTGCTGCCCTAATATACTAAACATCTACAGTCTATTAATTAAACCCATTTTAGACAAACTACCACAGAAAACACTTTATTCAGGGTTTATACAGAACTCAGCTAGAACAAAAACTTTTCCCACAAAACCTGTATTAGTCGCAGTGTTAATCTCGTCGACTAAAATATTTAGTCTTAATTTTAGTCAAAGTGATATTTTTCTGACTAAAATTGGACTAAAACTAAATTAAAAGTTTTTCATGAGACTAAAACTATGACTAAAATGTCCACATATTTTAGTCGACTAAAATAAGACTAAATAAAAATGAAAAAGGAGAGACTAAAATCATCATCATTGACCGTCTGAAAGAGCCTCAGATCATTTAAATTCACTGCCAAAGGAACAGCTCTGAGCTTTGTTCATGTGGAGCAGCTCCATGAAGCAGAGGAGCTGATTAAATATGATTATAATGAATATTATAAATGCAAAGTCGACTAAATTTGTCTTAAATTTAGTCGACTAAAATTACTTGCAATTTTAGTCGACTAAAACTAGACTAAAATTAAAGATATTTTTTTGACTAAATCTCGACTAAAATTGAATTACATTTTCGTTAAAAGACTAAAACTAAATTAAAATATGTTGTCAAAATTAACACTGATTAGAGGTTGTTGTATTTTTGGTGTAAAAAGTTGCGCAATGTCACTATTTGCAAAGATTTTTAGATGCACAGTAATGCCAGATGGAATGAAATGCTTTGCTTTTTACTGAGATTTGAGGCCTTAATCTTAGCACAATGAATGACTTTTAATTCCACACAGACACCCTTTATACAATATTTCTCTCCAAAAAGTATGACTCATTAGTATGACTTTTTGACTAATAAGTATAACACTATCTGTATCTCTGTATCTTTTTAAACGTTTAACCGTGCACATCCGTCTCGCCCTCTTACTCGTGTCGTGGTCGTTTGCCTCTCCTCCCTCCTCGTCCTCCTCCGTGTCCGTCGAGTGCTCCGTCTGCTTCCTGGTTTCCGTGACGATTTCCGGGGATGCTGCGTTCCCATTGGTCCCATTGGTCACTTCCTGTGATTTGGCCACCTGATCCTGCACCAGCAGAGACGACCGGTTCACCTGCGAAACACACACATTCATCAGGTATGCTGCTATTGTCTGTCTTTGTCTATCTCCTCCAAGCTGTAGTAGATTATACTGGCTCCAAAACAGGTAGTGTATAGATATATTCGATTTTATTGTGCTGATGTTACACACTGGTCATTGGTAATCTGCGTATCTCAGTGTTATTGCAGTTTATTTAGAAAGGCCTCACTTAAAAGTACTATTTGTTTGTAAAAAGACACTGTTATGTGTCCAAAACAAACCAAAATTATCTCAAGACCAAACATTTTGCCTTATATAGCTTTTCCTTTCAAAATTATGTTAAAATAGTATTCAATTTCACCTTTCTTTTCAATCTGAAATACTGTAGTTCCAAGTACCCCTGCTAAGTCCCCCTGACCCCTGGTTGGGAAACAATAAGTCATAGATCGGTAAGTTTGCTTGAATGTGTGGAAAAGCTTAGCCTAAACAACTCGCAATAAAGATGGAGACCAGATTTTAGTGCTGTGCATCATATAAATCTAAGGCCCAATCTCAATTCTCTTTTCTACCCCTACCTCTTCCCCTTGCTCTTGCCCTTTCCCTTGCTCTTTCCCTACACCTTGAAACAGAGGGCTAAGGGCGAGGGTTGAAAAGACCACCCTAAGAAATGGGACAGCCCTCCATTTGACTGCATTTTACAACTAACACAGATGATTACGGTTATGTGAGTTTGGAATGGAATCTTTTTGTATATGTTTTTTTTTAATCAATTAGAACACATTTATATTAAAGAAAGTGTATAAAAGCAAGCCCCTGCTTGTCTCAATAGCATGTTTCTGCTGAACCAGTTCATCAGTAACTTGTAACAGACTGATGCTGTTTTGTAACAGCTAAACCACAGGACTCGGCCTCATCAATTTCTGCTTCATCCGGTGCTACTTCCCCTTCCCCCTGTCCGTGCTTTCCGCTTCTACCGCCGGGTCGCTGTGGCTGCAGCCCGTTAACCAGAGCTGCGAGAGAGCAGCCGATCCACTCATATAGCGCACTCACAGCGGGACGGGCAGAGGTAGACCCGCTCACAGTGCACTCAGGGCGGGCACAGACAGTCTCGGACCCGGGCTCAGAGCACAGCGGCACGGGGAGACAGCGGGCGCAGCAGCGAGACACTGAAACCTGTGTGTCATAACAATGGCGACGTATCGAAAGTTTGGAAAGAAACTCCAAAGTCAGCCAATGGTATTGATAATATTCGTGAATTCATTTCGCAGCTTATTTCCGTGTTTTGTCAAACTTCTCCTACCCCTTCGTCTGAAGTGTGCATCAGAAAAACCCTTGCTTTGAGGGCTATGTGGGCCTCTCCCTCACCCCTACCCCTCGCCACTAAATAGAATTGGGACACCCCTTTGTCTCTCGTGAACGCGCAAAACAGAGGGGACGGGCTAAGCGGAGGGCTAAGGGGTAGAATTGAGATTGGGCCTAACAGGGGAAAATGGAAATATCTCTACAAATTGAGAACGCTTGAGTTATACTGAGGTGGACCTTTGTGTGATACTACAACACACAAAGAGCCTGATTTACTAAACATTTGCACAAATGCAAAATACTGTAAACAGTGCGTAACAAACGGGTGCAGTCGAGATTGTCGTCTCATAAACGCTACGAGGCCACAGCACAGACTCTTTCACACATTTGTGGCACTAATAATATAAATAGTTTCTAATGATAACTCAGGTGCAGAACGTTCTAAAATGGCATGTGCTCATGTTCATCTATAACTACAGTATGTTGGGCCTCACCCCTAAATATCTGAACCAGCTGTTACAGTGTGACGTCCCCTCCAGGTAGAACGCTTATGAAGCTAAAGCAAAATGCAGTATTGCTTTGCAGAGTCCAGTTGATCTTTAGGGTTCACTTTGTTTCAGGGACTAACACAAAGCCTCTTACGGGGAACGGCGTGAGTCCCTCCTGGATGACGAAGCCCTCCACCAGGTGAGTGAGCACCTGCTGCCCCTCAGGCCACACCCTCGGCTCCCAGGGGCACCTCTCTGATTGGTCGAACCCCTCCAGCTCCGCCTCCTCCTCTTCTGATTGGGTGAGGTTCTCATGGGGTTCGGCGTGGGGCTCGTGGTTGTGGGAGTCGCCGTTGGTGGTTTGGTCCGGCTTGTGGTTCAGGCGGAGGTCGGTGGGACGCTCCAGAGGCTGCGGAGGGGGCGGGGGAGGGTCCGCGGAGGGGGAGATGAAAGGGGAACACGGGGGAGACTGGGACGACAGGCTGGACAGAGCTGGGACAAGAGAAAGAAGTGTGTTTGTTTATTAGTAATATAAGGATGGGTAAACACTTAGACACTGAAGGGTCTTATATAATAGTCCATAATAGGCCTGGAAAACGCAAATAAAAACGCAAATTAATTGAAATTGAAATTTAAAGACTGATATAGGTTTTTTCTAAGGCTGATGCCGATATGCACCACTGATATTTTTGTATGTCTTGTCTATAATCCTGTGTATGATGCTTCTTAAACTGTAATATGCGTCAGTGTTGAACTGCTGTAGAGGGCGCCGAAATGCACTTTAATTTTTAAAACCCATGAGGTCCATACTCAACATTGCAGATTTTCGGACTCTAGTTTCTGACACGGTCATTTGTGTCAGAAACTAGAGATTTCAAGCTTTCCAACGACTCCTCCCTGGTCCTTGGAGGCCTCCGGGGAGCCATTTAACATTGCAGTGAGAATTCGTAAATTAACTTCAGAAGTAGAGCTTCCTGATCCAATATAACAGGTTTCATGATCGCACATGTTCACTTTTTCTTTTTAAAGGAGCTATATCATGCAAAATCGACTTTTTGGAGTTTTTAACCATGTTGTTATGCTATTTCCTTATCAAAAACACCCAGAGAGTGTTTTTTGGCTTCATTCACGCAGTTCTAAGTAATCCTCCTGAATCCTGCTCTCTGAGCAGCTGCTCCGCCCTCTCCTGGTAAACGACTGAGCTGTTCAGTTGTGTCGTCACAAAGGAATGAAGTGCTCGACGTCTGTAATGTAATGCCTTACGGCCTGGTTTTAATTTATAAAACAGCTTTTTCATTATTTTTGTTTTAAGAGAGAGAAAAAAAGAAGAAAAAAAAGGAACTCTACGTCGCGTCTGTGCCGTCCCAGGAGAGTAAACAAACGCACCACCGTTGCGAAGAGAAGAGTGCACTCACCAGAAGTTGGAATTTATTTCCAGGATTCAGCGACTATATCAACCAACCTGATGGATGCTTGGTGAACCTTGGCCAGAATCAAAGTGGATTAACTTTTATAACCAACGCAACCATAACCCGATGGGGAGGCCAGGCTGAGCGGTGAGTTAATCAAAATGCGTATTAGCGTGTGTGTTAGCGTGTGTGTTAGCGTGTGTGTTAGCGTGTGTGTTAGCGTGTGTGTTAGCCATTTATGAAACTGTGTTGCACATGTCAACTCCTTATAACTGCATTATGTGAAGTAACTTCACTTTTTGCAGCAATATTTATATTTATAATACTGTAAATGTGGAATGAGCGGAGAGAGGGGCGGAGTTAACTGAATCGAAGCGTCTTGTCTTCCGGGTAGGGAAAATACCCCAGAAAATACTTATATTTCTCTCAAAAATTAGTACTCCATAGTGATAGAGGTAGAATATATCATATAAATGTGTATACTTTACTTTGGAATGGTTAAAATAGCATGATACAGCTCCTTTAAATAGATAAACATAATAGAACATAGCAATGATAATCATAATCTTGATAAAATAAAGCTAGCCTTTTCCATATCCAGACTGTGTCCAAAAGGGGGGCGCAAATGTTCAGTCTTGCCTAGGGCACCACATTGGTTATGTCCGGCCCTGGACAGCAAAGGGCGCTTTATTAGGGGAATAAGGCTGATTTATTCAGGACATTCATGTTTAGTAGGCGCTTCATTTGGGAGCTTGGTAAGTCTCTATCTCTTATGACTATGACGTTATCCACAAAAGTCTGCAACATAAAATATATTAAATATGATCCGAGTTACAAGCTTGTGACGTGTTTTCACAGTGATATTTCTCCGCTCCTGAGGAAGTTGTGGGTGGGCTCATTTTAAGGCTCTGACCTTTGATCACATGAGTGCAAAGTTGTGCAGCCATTGTACAAATATAATTGACCTCTAATGGTAAGATAATGTGGAAATATTTCTATACATGTTTTTGTCATACTAGGCTTTAATGATTATATATGAAACTGTGTTGATGTAATCTGTGCTTTAAGGTTCATTTGAAACTGGGCTTTCCATGTTACTGCCCCATTATTGTCTTTACTGTTGAAGCCACTGGGGGCAGTGTGTTAGAAGGAGGAGTCAGATTACGCAGAAGAAGTCCCGGCAAGAACATTTCAAGATCACTGATTGGTTGGACAAGGAGACGCCTACTTCCTGTTCCTATAAATTACTCTCGCTCAAAAGGTGCGGTCTCTCCCCCTCCTCGCTGGATCACCAAGATGTAGCGCTCTGCATAACCTTTGTTTTAGATTGTAATATTAGGGAATAAAACAATGATTGATTTTAATAGAACGAGTCTCCGTCTTCTCTCCCTATAGTAAAGAATACGCCAACAATAAACTTGTAGCCAAAGCGTCACTGATAGAGACGGTCCGCCACAAAGCAAAGGTTCAAGGTTAGATTCTCATGATATAGAAACCATCGTCATTGTGTCCTTGGGCATCCATTAATGGCGCTCTGTTAGCACTCTGTTGTATCCACCTTCCCAGTGAATGTACCTAATAAAAAGTGTGTGCTGCTCAAAGAGGAAGTCGTTTCTTGGCCGTGCCATAGATCATTAACATTAAGAAGCTTTTAACATGACGATTCTGTTTCATGGTGACTCTAGAGCCTTACCTGATTGGTTGTCCGACTGTACCGAAACATTGTCGTCCTGATTGGCCGAATGCAGCTCGTTGAACTTGCTCGGATGGCTCTGATTGGCCGTCGCCTCTGGAACAGGAAGCGGCGAGGATACGGGAGACGCCAACGGGACCGGGGGACTCTGGCTCTGCCCGCCCGTCGCTGCCGGGGCAGACGTAGTAGTCATTTGAGTTCTTACGGGGGCCGCTACGGGAATCGCCATGGGCGCCGCGTTGGGGATTGGCTTTTGCGAAGCATTCGGGGGCGATTTGAGCGGCAACATTAGCGCTTTAGCTTCCGTTAGCGCTTTAGCTTCCGTTAGCGCTTTAGCTTCCATTAGCGCTTTAGCTTCCATTATCACTTTAGCTTCCGTTATCACTTTAGCTTCCGTTATCACTTTAGCTTCCGTTACGCTTTAGCTTCCATTAGCGCTTTAGCTTCCGTTAGCGCTTTAGCTTCCGTTAGCGCTTTAGCTTCCGTTATCCTAGGCCTGGTGTCGTTTTAGAGTCTTTAGCTTCTTTTTTCGGCTGCTCCCGCATCTCAACATCGGGCGTTTTCTTCTCCTCGTCCGGCTTTTTACCGCTTTGCCCTCGCTCAGTAACATTCATCGCGTCTTTTTCATCGAGTCTAGGTTTTTTAGCTGCTATAACGTCCTCTTTCTCGATAGGTATTTTTGATTTTTCTCTCTCTCTTTGGTCAACAGTTCCTACTTTCAAGTCCTTAGCCACTGTAGCTTCATTGGGTTTTTATCTTGCTGTAACTTATCCTTTGTGTCCATTTTCGGGGCGGTCAAGGAGGGCAGGGGCGAGCTCCTCTTCGCTAACGTCGGACTCAGCGGGTGCACGTTTTTGCTCTCCGAACTCACCGCTGTTTTCTGCGGAGGGGCGTTGACGGTTTGGAGTTGGCGCCCGGACGAAAGCGCGATTATCTGAAGTTGGCGCGCCGCGGAGGGAGATCGCTCGAAGCAAGGGGAGGAGGTGGGAGGCTGTCCCGGGGAGAGCATGGTGGGGGCCAGAGGGCATGTTTTGATTCCGGACAGAGGGCGGTTGATGGAGGGAGGTCCCGTGGATGAGGAGGTGGTGGTGGACGGGGGAGGAGCGGCGGCGATGGGGTGGAGTGCCGGTTTTGGGGCGGGAGAGCGGTGCCCGTTCGGGGACAGCAGCCTGGGTCGCAGAGGGACGGCCCGCACTGGAGAGTACAGGGCTGGGGAGAGGAGAGAAACACATTATTAAGTATTATTATTCACAAAATGAGCTCCTGTAAGGCTTCCAAAGTTAAATTAAAACTGGTATGCTTTGTTTCAAACCTGTGTGGCGTTAGCCCGAGGACCGTTCTCCAGATGTGGAGCCAGGCTAATGGTCAGAATAACATGGCTGGAGGATTAAAGGGATATTTCAGGATTTTTGACATAGGGCCTCATTTCCTAGTTATCCAGAGTGTTGTTGATTCTGAAGATTTTTTTTGAATTCATGCAGTCCTTATATTTGAAGAGTTTAGTGGCGCTAGGCTAGTGCTAGGCTAGCGCATGTCTATAGTAACTAGTAGCCTGCATTAAAAACCTCTTCAAAATCATCGGGTAATCCTCCAAACGTTGCCATATCTGATTTGTAGAAAGCTCCTTTGTGAATTCCACGTGTAGTAATGCCGGCCGCAGGTAAACAAACTACTGTAGATCCGGTAACCTAGCAGATCACACCACCGCTGCATAGCTTACAACCAGGAAGCTGATGCTGCTCAAATATAAGTTATTTTAAATCCAAAATGGTGATATTTAAAACATCATTCAGTCAACACAGACATTTATATTGGTAGTCTGGTGTTATAAGTGATTTGTCTCGCACTGTGCTTGGGTCAGGCTACTAGTTACCATAGACATGCACTAGCCTAGCACGAGCCTCGCACTACTAAACTCTTCAAATAGAAGGACTGCATAAATAAAAAATAAAAAAATAAAAAAATCTCCAGAAATCAACAACCCTCTGGATAACTAGGAAATGAGGCCCTATGTCAAAAATCCTGAAATATCCCTTTAAACTATTGTACATGTTTTTAGTGGAAGGGGAAACAAGAGCACCTGACAGAAACCTACTCAGAAACAGGGAGAACGAGTGAACTCCACACAGAAAGGCCCCGCCCGCCGCCATTTAACCCAGGACTTGATGTGAAGCTAGACAGCTAACCACTCAATTGTTTGTGAAGGCTCTCATTCATCCACGAAGTAGATTAGATTAAACTCTTTATTGCCCCTTGCGGGATATTTGTTTCCACAGCCTGTCAAGTCAACACCATCACGTTCAACATTTAACACAAAAGGGGGTGCACAGAAGTAAACAAAGATAACATTAAACAAGGTCTGACAAATAAATTAGTGAGGTAGCTTGTTGTGAATCGGACGCTATGGGGGGCTAACTTCACACAGGTATTGTTCAAACCCATCCCATGGGCCAGACTAATTAGACCTCACTGTGGAAGGGTCCCTTGATGACTTTGGTTTGGACTCGTTCCACAGAGAGGTGCGGTTTGTGGGTAACACACACCTCCTCTTGGCAACACCCACAAAAAAAAGCTCTAATGAATTTCCTTTAAGGCATTTTGAGGTGGTCTCGACATCCGCTCCATGTCACATAATAGAGTTCGGGATGGAATGTTATAAATTCACCGTTACCATGGAGATCCACCATGTTTGTGGGTACTAGCAAACAATTTCCATAGACTAACATTATCTAAAAATAGTGGAAAAAGTGGGGAAAAAGCCGTGTGGCAGTTATGGTGAGTTGTGAGTTTCAGTGTTCCAGTTGTACAGTCGGAAATTTTCAATGAAAGTGTAACTTGTACAAATAATTTAGGCTACGACGCTGGTAAGAATCTGACAAAATAAATATAATCAAGGAATTTGAAAAACCCAACAATGGTTATATTTATAATGTTACAAATAACTTAGAGAGCGCAGTTAGCCCGCAGTGGACGTTAGCAAGATTAGCATCGCAAGCAAACAGTACATTTTATAAACGTAAGAACACAAGAAAATCAAAAATCGAGTAGTCGGGTGTTTTTATTTATTGCTTAAACATGCGTCGCCATGTTGTTTTCCCCAACGCTGGGCTTGTGACGATCGTGGGAAATCCGACATCGGGGGGCGTTCCAGTTGCAATTACCCACTCGGACGTCGGAAATTCCCCAATCAAGTCCTAATCATCGCTTATGCAGACCTCCTTTTAAAACTCAATTCTGGAGGTTGAGCTTTAAATTGACGAAAGCCACAGATTATCAAGTGTTAAACTCTGACGTACTTGGCGGTGGGACGGAAAGGTGTCGGCTTGGCGTGGTCGTCGTAGTGACGCTGTTGGCCGTCGCCGTGGTGATCGGGCGCGGCCTGAGGGGCGGGAACAGGGAGGACTGCGGGCGGGACAGCGGAGGGGGCGGGGCCGAGGAGCCGGATGTGGAGGAGGGGGGTTTGAGCCGCAGCGAGGGAGGGATGGTGAGCGCCCCGGCGGGAGGAGGTCTCAACGTCAGACTCTGCAACTGCACAAGATGAAAAAGGAGACGTTACGAGCAAAAACCAAGACCCAACAAACGGCACAACATGGAATACAGACTTTCCATGTGTCAAAAACAACTTTACAGCCTGGGTCCAAAGAATATTATTGTTTCTAAAGTTAGAGTTTTCTCCTATGACACTTCTAAGGGTTTTTCACTTTGTAGATTCGCAATATCAGCGAGGACAGCGTTTGATTGACAGATCCAGTCGGCGCAGAACTGTGGAGGCGCGTTGCTGCTCTGTTGAGTTTACAATGAAGACACGTCTCTCTTGTCTTAGGAACATACTCGGTATGAGGAGTCAGAGCTGCCATCATAGCTTTTCTTCTGACTCCATCTTAATAATGTAAATGGAGAGGAGTGTCGAACACATTAAATTAATAAAAATAATTAATAACTAAATTTTAGACAAATCCGAACATCACTGCCAGAAAATGCAGCTAAAATGTTTCTTCGTTGTATGATCTTTTCACATATTGAATATTGCATTACTAACTGGTCAGTGACAAGTCTGACTACTTTAAAACCAATTGAGTCTCTATATAAAAAAGCTTTAAAATATTTGATAAAAAAACATTCATTTCATCATTGCTTAATACTTGAAAATATAATATTCTAAACTTTGAACATTTTAGAACATTTAAAATGGCTTGTTCAGTTTGTAAGATTCTGCATGGACTCTCTCCACCATCCTTGAATTAATTCATTAAATTCATATCCAGTACAAGTGGTAGAGTGACCAGAGCCGACACCAGAGGCGACTGTGTGGTTCCTTATAGACGCACAGCGTTTAGTCAACAGGTGCTATCAGTGAAAGGGACCACGGTTTGGAACAGCATCGCAGCAGATATTCGAGACTGTACCACATTCATAGTATTTAAAACTAAACTTAAAGGGGAATCAGACATGTGACCACTGACCATTATCTTTATGGTTTATGTCTCAAGTTTAATTGTGTGGATGAAATGTGTGCCGATCTTTTGTCTTTAATGTTTATACTGGTATTTTCTTGATCTGCCAGGGATTACAGATGGAAAGTAGCCATTGGCTAATTCTGGCATATTTACATTTATATGTTCATTAATATGCATTGTCCCTTTAAATAAATAAATAAATAGAATAAATAAAATAAACACTGCCCTTTCTTCTCCTTTGTAATTAAATTACTTGCATTTAAGCATAATTTATTTAGAGGTTGTATTTATTTTTAGAGGTATATTATATTTTAGATGCTTTTTTCATATCTTTGTGGAGATGTGAGGCCTGTGTGATCATTTCACACACTTCAAAGACAACAGCAGTTTGATTTAATTTGGGGAATTATCTTTTTAATTAAGTTTATGTCGGTTTAACTGTGTGAATAAACAAGTTTGACAGTAAAATTGTTTTTGGCTTTACGCCGTGTTCGTCCCTAAGCAACGTCTGCAGGAAAAAGGAAACTGAAACAAGTGTGATTCATTTTGAGATGAATTAATCAAAATTAATCGGAAAAAGTCCCGGCCTGAATCATAACTCCAGTGACTCTAACCAACTGCATTCTTGGCCTTCACCACAAAACGTATGATACATCTTGAAAAGAGAGCTCTGTGAACCTACAGTACCAATACTTATTATGTGTTGTTTTTTCTTCATTTCAACACTCACACATTGTGTGATTCTCATTGAAGACATATAACTATGAATGAACACGTGGGATTATGTAAGAAACAAAAAAGGGTTTATTTATATTTTAATGTCTTCAAAATTGCCGCCCTTTATCCTTGGCATTTTCTCAATGAGCTTCATGAGGTCGTCCGTGAAGTGAAAAACATTTCTGATAACGACATCATGAAGCTCATTGAGAGAATGTCAAAAGTGGAAAGCAATGATGAAAGCAAAAGAAGGCTATTTTGTAGAATCTGTTTCACCTTTTTTATATTTAGTGGGACCGAAATGTAGCAACAAGTGAAAGAAAGCGGAGACAGTTGCAAAAGTTGTGGCTCACATGTATTTCAAATTTATCAGATGGTAAGTTAGTCACATGTTTTTGAAGGTAATAAGGAAAACTATGTAGGCACGGTCCGGGATTTGAACCAAGGACCTTTTTTACTGTGAACGAAGAGCGGCGTTCAACCATTATGAAGGCTCAAGTTGTAAAACGTGAAACAATAGAAAACTAACAATACTAAGGTGTCCAGAAAACACTAGAAACAGAGTAAGCACCTGTGGGTAAATCCAGAACGGCAGCTCACCTGGGCGGAGGCAGGAGTGGAGGAGGCAGAGGAAGAGGAGGAAGAGGAGGGTCTCATAGCAGACGTGAGGATCAGCTTCAGAAGGACAGAGAGCACCACAAACAAGACCAGAACCAGAACCGGACCAACACCAGAGACCACAGGAAGCCAGAGGAAGACCACACAGAGGAGAGGACAGGGTTAAAGGCATAAAGGCTTAAAGGCAGGAGGAGAGAAGGGAGCAAGGGCACAGAGGGCGGGGCTTTTGTCTTCTTTTTCAATGTTGGTGCAGGCAAGAATCATATCATGGTAACTATAGCTATAACCAGCAACTATAACCACATTTACCAGAAGAAGTGCAAACAGTTGTGTGTGCACTGAAACAATCGTAAGAGAAGAGAAAGCCTTGAGTCGCTTTGAGGTGAGGAAGGAACAGCAATATTGATTCACAAAATGGCACAAAAACACAAGTAGTTTCTCATCGGTGAAATGTATTTGACTTTGATGTATTTCACCTTCATTTTTTCCACTGTTATCACATTGAAAAAGATATGCATTTTTACATAGAGTTGGGCAATATATCGTCTACACAGGATAATATCAAAATTGCTGTTTGGAAGTTTATCTCCAGTGTCAAGAAATGTGGAAATAATAGGGAAAAATGTGAGGGGAAAAATAGGGGGGGAAATCAAGGGCAAATTTGGGTGGAAAAATGTAAAAAAAAAAATAATAATTGTGGGTAAATTTGGAGAAAAATAGGAAAAAAAAGTGCCCTTTTGTAGTCTGTTCACTGTTCAGGGCAATTATCTTTTGAGCGACAAAGCACAATTAATGTACATATTTCTGATGGTTTGCAATAATTTAGCTTCATCATCGTTATCGAGTAAATCCCCACAAATACTGAGATATTCATTTTTTGTTGATATTTCCTGCCCCTATCCTACTTGTTTATAATGTAGATGATAGAAGTCCCATTAAAGGTGGAATATTTCACTAAGCAGGCGTACTTTAAAGTGCTTTCAAGATCTCAAGAGGCATTCTATCAATAAACTAAACTTAAACTTTCTTCTTCTACACATCTATCTTTACTCGGTCTATAGTGATAACCTCTCTCCTCTGGTTCATGTTTGTTTGTGTTTACCATCTGAGCTCTCAGCAGCACTTGGTCCTGGCCTGGTCCTTTGAGGCCTTTCCCGAGGAGCAGGGTCTGCTGGGACACTCTGGGTCGGGCGGGCGCCGCGCTCTGATTGGCTCGAGCCAGCGCCGCGGAGCCCACGGGTAGAGACTGAGACACCTGAAGAAACAACAGGAAGAAACAGGTTCAGGCTTAAGGAGCGCGACTGCATTTGTTTATGACGTTTATGCACAAAAGGTGTCACTAACTGTAAGGAATGAGCTTTTACAAACAACAGAGCTCTACAATACACAATACAAAGAAACAAAACATCTGCAGTAAAGTTGTTCTCAGTATTAGTAAAATATGACAGATTCAACATTCAAAAAGACAAACTGCAATGGGGATAAAAGGGTCTATACGTTTGTTAAGTGGTGACGTAGTGTTGCCACCTGTCCCGGTTTTACCTGATTGTCCTTCTTTTTAATGGTCTGTCCCGGGGAAATAAAATATTCTCCCGGGACACTACTACAGCGCAGTCCTCCACCGTCTCTCTCTCTTCTCCGCTGATCGCCCCACACCAGTGTTGTTTTTGGCAGCCCTTTTAGGTTTAGTTTTAGTCTTAGTCTTTTGGACGAAAATGCTTATAGATTTAGTCACATTTTAGTCATTTCTAAATGTGATAGTTTTAGTCACGTTTTAGTCAGACGAAAATTTAAAAGGTTTTAGTCAAGTTTTCGTCAGTTTCATTATAAAAAGTTATAATTAATTTAGATAACTATTGGAAATTGGGATAAATAATAGTTATCTATTGGCTTTATAGCTTTTGACAAACCGATTACACCACAATAGGCACTAGTAGAAGTGTCTTTGTGAACAGGACTTTTCCAAAAGCGCCCGCTCTCCTCGTCCTCTGATCGCCACTTTTGTTTTTATAAACAGCGGTGTCTGCACATACGTAGCCTACCTCAACATGCGTTCTGCGTTCATACGCTACGGTATTTAAAACTGTCCTGTGGTCGATGTCCCTGTGACATCGATGTCAGACGCGCTCCGTGGAGGATGTACGCTAGCAGTGCACTGCACGCCACGAAGAGAGAGGGACAGAGAGAGAGAGAGAGAGAGAGAGGGAGAGAGAGGGACAGAGAGAGAGAGAGAGAGAGAGAGAGGGAGAGAGAGGGAGGGAGAGAGAGAGAGAGAGAGGCGCCGCTGCCCGGCCGCATCATGAGAGCTGCGGCGCCGCTCTGTGTCACGTTTACCGGTGTGTTCTCCCGCTCCGCGTAGAAACTCTGTTTGTGAACGATCTGACGAACCACTTTCTCCCATTTTAGTCTCGTCTCGTCTCGTTGACGTAAACTCATAGACGTCTCGTCAGGTTTTAGTCATAGACATATTATTAATAGACCGTCATTCCTCACTCCTCCCCGTTTACCACAATGACCACGTTCGAGGGGGAAATCATGGCGGATTTACAGGCTCCTCCTCCCCAGCTCTGACGAAGCATGTTCCTAATAAGGGCATAAGGGGGGAGCTTCACTGTAGACTCGGCCCTTGCGTGACGTGTAGCTCGCGCAGCTCCAATGCCAACAGTCGGACCCCCGTTAAGTAGGAGATTTCTAAAAAAATTTGCTACCATAACCAGCCCGGTGCCCCAGATTGTTTTTAACCCAGCGTAATCACAGGAGGAATATCTAGCTCTAGCCACTTCTAAAACATTAGGCACCGGGCATTAAAGCTGTTTTTAACGTGTCTAAAGTCCAATGCATTCCAATGGGGAATAGCGGCCATATGGAGGTACTACAGCAATAGCGGAGCAATGGCGGCCTCCAGTGTCGTAGTCACAAAGCAGAGCAGTCAGCGGCCATTGGTTTTAGTCCCCAAAGAGCTATTTTTAGCTAGTCATCGTTACGTTATCGTCATTAAAAAAAGGGGCGTCAACGAAATCATATCGTTGTCGTCTTCGTTGACGAAAACAACACTGCCCCACACAGAGCAGCTCCCTGCTCTGATTGGCCAGAGCTCAAAGAGAGCGAGGCTGACATTGGCTGTTCTGGCGCACGTCCCCGCCTCCTCCCCTCGCTCTTTGGCCGTGCGCACGTGCGTCCGCTTCTATGACTCAGCGTGGCTCTGTTTGTTTTTACCGCGGGGAAAGAGAGACTGTACTATCGAAAACGCGAGGAGACGGTCTTACAAACACTAGGACACATATGCGTCAGTAATCAGGCACAGAACATATATGGAGGAGTTTACAGGAGCTAGCTCTCCCCACGTGGGTAACATTAGCATCTCAATATAACAACGCATTTTCACCTCATTCTACAGTATGTATTTTTGAATTAATCTGTGCAATGATATTCTTGTTAGAGATAAACAATTTTCCAGTTGAATGAAGAGTGAAGTTTCTAATACTTCACTCTTGTAATTGAGTAAAATGTCAGCCATGTAATTGTACTTTTACGTAAGTACAAATTTTCTGTCCTCTTTCCACCACTGGACATTAACCACAAAGTAAATACTTAAAGCAAAACCAATATAGCTCCATCACAAGGTTATGTCCAATTTCGCTTTCGAAGGGTCATTTTTGTCTTGGGTTAGGTGTGAAGGGCGCCACTGCTTGTAAGCAAAATGGTTGATTGGGTTGCCGAAATGTCCAGGTTTTCTGTCAGACATAGGTGGCAACCCTATGGTGACGTCACAGCTCTACTTCCGGGTCCGGCAGATGTGCGAGAAACTACAAAAAACTATTTAATACCACAATCAATATTTCTGAAACTCAACAGAGAGTTACTGAACCTACTTATTTATCAGGCTCATTAGCCAAAAATGCTGTACCTGCTATAAAAGTCATATTTACCAACATCGGTACTTCCTGGTTAGCGGTAAAAATGCTAACGGCGCAGCAGCTACGCTAACCCCGGAAGTAGCGACTTTAGTAAATATTACTTTTTTAGCAGTAGGTGCGGCATTTTTGGCTAATGAGTCTGAGAAATAAGTAGCTTCAGTAACTCTCTGTTGAGTTTCAGAAATATTGATGGTTGTTTTTAAGAGTTGTTTATGTTTTTTTCTCGCATATTTGCCCGTCTGCCAGAACCCAGAAGCGGAAGTCGTGACGTCACACTTAACAAACGGCTTATAATGGTTAATGCATTATAATGTTATAGCATTTAAGTAAAGTCAAAAGGCAGTAAAAAAAATAGTCTCCACATAAATAAGCCTCACATGCACTATACTTGGTAGAACCGCTTTTAGCTTTGATTACAGCAAACATTCGCTGTGGCGTTGTTTCAATAAGCTTCTGGGATGACAAAAGACCCAGTGTTGCATTCATTTTTCACCAAGGTATCGATGATGGGAGAGTGTGGCCACTGCATAAAGCCTTCTCTAGCACATCCCAATGGCCGCTAGCTGCTCTGCTTTATGACCGCAACACTGGAGGCCGCCATTGCTGTAGTACCTCCATATCATCGCTAGGCCCCCATTGAAAAGCATTGGACTTTAGACACGTTAAAAACAACTTTAATGCCTGGTTTCAATTTTTTAACGCTTTCTATGGCTACATATTCCTCCTGACATAACGCTGGGTTAGTCACATAAAAAGAAACCAGGCTGGTTTTCAAAATATTTTTTTTTTTAATCTCCTACTTAACGGGGGTCTGACTGTTAGCATTGGAGCTGCGCGAGCTACACGTCACGCAAGGGCCGAGTCTACAGTGAAGATCCCGCCCTTTTGCCCTTATTAGGAACATGCTTCGTCAGAGCTGGGGAGGAGGAGTCTGTAAATCCGCCATGATTTCCCCCTCGAACGTGGTCATTGTGGTAAACGGGGAGGAGTGAGGAGGAGCTGACTATTCTTTTAACGGTCTATGGCACATCCCAAAGGGTTAAGATCTGGACTCTGTGGTGGCCAATCCATGAGTGAAAATGATGCTTGATTAATCCTGGCATTGTCATCTTGGAATATGCCTGTGCCCTCAGGGAAGAAGAAATCCATTGATGGAATAACCTGGTCATTCAGATCGTCAGCTGATCTCATTCTTTGGGCTCATAGTGTTGCTGAAACTAGACCTGAACAGCTGCAGATCAGAACGGAAGCACAATTGATGCATCAATGCACAACAATAGATTTAGAAGTAAAAAACAAAAACAAATGTTAAAGCCATTTGAGGGAACTGCTGTATCACTGTGCACAATGTTTTTAATTTTATAAAACTAAACTGAAATAGATTAATGCTAAGGACGCACTGTTAAGCAGAATCGTAATGACAACTATTATTTAGGCCATGTAAGGCAGTGACTTATCCGGACTGCTCTGGCCCCCGATATCATTTAGAGAAATATTACCATATTTGCAAACAACAGGAGTAAACAACTGAATATTCTGCATAAAGATGTTGTCAACTTCCAAATCTTCTTGATGTTTTTTTTGTTATGAGGCAAACAAAAAAGAATGTGATGTTATGTATTAAACCTGTAAACCTTGTAGTATAATCCACCACCGACATGTTCTGAAATGCCTGTAATTCTCACATTAGTTCATCCTTTAATTTATCAGTTGCATATCAAATGTTAAGGCTCTATGTCTATCACAATCTCCATTTTAAAACATAAACCACAAGCCCGTCCAGGTGCTCACAGGCGCCGTTGTAGAATAAGGATCTTCTCACACAGATAAAAGGCTTGTGTGACCAGGAAGTGAAGGGTGTGAACACTGAACACATGTACAGTGGAGACGGGAGGCTAAAAACCACCAAACCGTGGCTTCTGTATCTCTCAGTATCATTGTTTAACCACACGAGCTCGGAGTGTGTGCAGAGGGCAACTGTAGCTGCTGCGACTGGACAGAACGTGCTCTGATAAAGCGATTTGAATAATAAAACATGTAAATCTTAGGTTCAGTTTAACGTACATGTGGAATGACCCTGAGTGATCTTTTCAGTGCAGAGTCCCAGTGTTTGAATTGTTTTAGGTAAATTCGTATCTTATTGTCAAAACAAAACATGAAGATAAGAAGGTTTGCTGTCTAAAGGGCTGCTTCTATTCTTTCTTACTCGCATGTTCTCCCCGTGTCTGCGTAGGTTACCTCCGGGTACTCCAGTTTCCTGTACGACTAAAACACGTACAATAGGCCAGGATGAATGAGAGTGTTTGAGCGTGTGGGACGACGGATGCAAAAATTAGATGCGTGAGACCCATGTGTGTTCATTAACATTCAGTGTCCCGACCAAACAAAACAAAAACAAAACAAAATCCAGCCATTGAACCTCTGGCCCTCAAGTTGATTTTGAGAATTATTATTACACAAATCAGAGAGTACTTTACTTTTTAGAGTTAAACTACTCTAAAAAATGTGAGAAATCATGTCAATTACTTCAAAATTTCCAAGCAGAACACACAATTAGGTCCTGTATGACGACGGGAACCATATGTTTACATACATTTTATATGTTTTTTTCTCACTGTCTGACATGAAACCAGAATTAACTTTTACTTTATTTGGTCATTTAGAATTTTAAGAATTATTTCTATTTGTTAAATGCCAGACGAATGAGAGACATCATTTTCTCACGGTTTTATAACTTTTTACAAAACCAAAAGTTTACATACATTTCATTAATATTTGGTAGCATTGCCTTTAAACTGTGTAACTTGGGTCAAACATTTTGGATTTCCTTCCACAAGCTCCTCACAATAGTTAGGTAGGGATTTTGTTCCATTCCTCCAAACAGAACTGGTGTAACTGAGCCACATTTGTAGGCCACCTTGCGTGCACATGCCTTTACCCTCGGTCTTTTTACAAACTTTTGCTTATCCCTCCACCAAGCAAACTTGCCTCCCCCGGTGTAGGGGTTTTGTTCACTCCACACACACAGTGGCGGTAAACTATGAATGTAGCCACAGTTTCCACCGGGGCAGACTGACAGAAGCGACCACCAACATACAGACACATCATTCATCCTGGACTATTTTGTCTTGTTTTGTTTTGATAATAAAAAATAAACACATGTAGTTGGCTTAGACAAACATTTTACACAAACCTAAGCTCAAACAAAAGACAATGCTTTTTCCAGTATCATTTAACACAAGAATCTTACATCCAAACTAGGAGCTTTTTCTGCCAAAGAACTGGCTGTAAACCTGTTGATTAAAGTCCCATGGCGATTATTGAGATTGGCCAAAATAGAGACTGCGATTTCTTTCGATTACCTGCCCAGCCCTAGGCAAAGAGATACTGGGAGAGGCCAAATGCTAACAACATCTTTGGTCGTTTTGCGTGACTGAGGGCTCGCACAAAGTCTAAGCTCAGGTAAGAACATATCTCAGTTTGAAAAATGGTGGCCTGTTCCTTTAAGTCTACACTAAAGCATGAATTGTCTGAATATGACTAATAAAGTCTACATTTGCAAATGATCCTGAGAACCACCTGAAGAAACAGTGCCACCAGTGCTTTACGTGCCACAGTTTGAGAACCACTGCTTTAACACAGGAGAAATGATTCACTTGCAGCCTGAGATTTCCCACTGACTGTTGGATACGGCACCTGCTTGTCTCGATAATAACGTGTCACTACCTGGTTTCACCTGTAAGTGGTCATGAAGCTGATGTGCAAATTTATTCAGCGAAACTGTAATTCTTCCTGTTTCCTTCTACTTCCCATTACTTACAACTCAACCAATGCTTCAAGTAAACCGTGTTCATTTAACTAGCACTCAAGGCACGTTACATCAAAGAAGCAGCACTCATCCATTTACGCAGAAACAGAAGCAAAGCCCGTTTAAACGCACTGATTTTTGTGAAAGCATTTGCATTTCCAACATCCACATTCTTCAAAGGGTTTATGAGCTCATTTCACAACTTTCATGTCACGGTAATCAACCACAACAAGCCTGCAGGTTTACAATAAACAGACTTAATAATGACATGCACAACCAGCGCACAAAGGTCTGCTTTCAGTTTCGTAATGAAGGACGAGACTGATTTTATTCCTAAAACAGGTAAAGGACTTTGAAGTTTTGATGTTCAGTAGGTCCAGACACGACTCCCAGCACAAAGAAATTATGAATAATGCTGGTTCTGTTCAAGGAAATTCATATCAAGACATTCATATCAGCAACTCTGTCTCCCCTCCTTCCTTCTTTACGTCAGCAGTAGAACCACCAGCCATCGCAGCCTCCCCCTCTCCTCTTCAAATCAATCCCACCTAACTCATTTGTCTGGGTCTGATTGACGCTCTTAGTTGAGTGTTGTTGCATTATAACTTTTTAATAACTTGAAATGTGCTTCTAAAAGTACAGAGCTCTTTATTTATGACTGTGGGGGCTTTTCCATCAGTCATTTCATTAAAGCGGTGTGTCAAAGAAAAAGCCAAGTTTTGAATAATCGGTCTGAACAAAGGCTCTGGCACCGCACACAACAGTGGCTTCTATAATTTCAAAAGTAGAGGTCGACGCACAAAGTCAAACTGTTCATTTGGGCCTGTCTGCCTTTTTTTTTAAAGTGATTTCACTTTTTACACTGTTTTACCTGAAGCCAGTTCCAGCTCAATTGTTTGTTGTTACTATGGAAACAGCTGCAGTGGAGTGATATAGAATGTGATTTAACTGTTGCCGGACTAGGTGTACATTATCACTTTTTCAACTATCGTTAAAACTGTAACAAAACCACTGCATGAGTGACGTGAAGGTTACTTTTGGTCACAGCTTTCAACATAACGTTTTGTCGCATGTTTTTAATTATATCTGGTTTGGAGAAATGTTCCTATAGACCCTTTAACTGCTGACATCATCAGTGACATCAGCTGGAGGCAGGAAGTGATCAAGAGAAATAAGATTAAACTAAAACTAGCGATTTTAAGTGTAAAACTACAACTGAAAAATGTGGTCCTGTTGTGGCTTAAGGTGCCAGAACAAGAGGAATGACATTTGAGATGATAAATAAGGTTTATCTGATATTTCCAAAAACAGTTAGACATTTGTTTATTGTTTCTATGACAACAGCTACAATGGAAATTCAAGATTCAAGATTTTTTATTTGTCAAACCATTCACATGGTTTGAAATTATATTTCTCTCATCCTTGATTGTGGAGCGGGGGGCGGGGGAAGAGGGGTGGGAGGGAGTTTAGGGAGTTCAGCTTCCCGATGGCCCTGTGCACGAAACTGTTCCTCAGCCGACTGGAGCTGCCCCTTAGATTCCGCAGTCTCCTCCCTGAAGGCATCACCTTGAAGAGCCTGTGTGATGGGTGCGTAGGGTCCCTGGTGACTCCGACGGCTAAAATAGATAGGAATCGAGCTTCCCGCCTCCAGCTAAGCCCGGAATGTTTACAAACAATGAAAGGGTCTATAGAGTTCGGGAATGTGATGTCATATCGCTAAGCATTATGGGATTAGCAGCAATTTTTTTTTTAAACTAATGGAGATTTTAAAAGTTAAAATACTGGAGTTATTGTTCACATTGAAACACTTGGACACCACAGTGAGTTAGATGTATTTACCAGCAGTAACTCAACAGCTAACGGAGTTGTTCCACAGCTTTTTTTCTCCACTTTTTATACTGTTTATAGCTAATGTTAGTCAATGGAAATGTATGCTAACAGCTGCAAAGATGGCGGCTCTCCATGATAACTGTGGAATTTCCCAAACTCTATAACGTTAGCGTATGAGCTAACTGTTGTAGCATTAGCCCTTTTGTTTACATACGTGTTTAATCACCGGAAACGCTCTGAGGTCGTAAGTTGTAATTTCCAATCGAACGTGAATTAACCTCTTAACCCCCGCCGTAACCAAGTGCATTTTCTCCAGTTCAGCTTTACCTAAATACATACATACATTTCCTCGCGTTGCTGCCACATTTTCATTGCTTTTTGTCACTTTTCTGTTGCATTTTCGTTACTTCATCATCGCCTTTTTGTTACATTTTCATCCTCGTTTTCGTCTGATTTTTGTCGCTATTTTGACACTTTTTTTTTCCAAAAAGCTTTTCGTTTTGGGCAAAGCCAAACTGGGGAAAATGTGCAAGACTAATAACTGTGCAGCTGTATGAAAATAATGCACGCCAGTTAACATTAGGATTCTCACTGACCATGGTATAATGACAAATGAAGCACCTTAATCGGCTGATCTCTGTCAGAGGCTTAAAATAAGCACTTTCTCAACTTCCTCGGCCTCAGAGGAGCTGAAAAACATCACACTGAAAATCGGTCACAAGTTTCTTCACCCACTTTATATTTCTTGGAACCATAATGAAGTATCTAAGAATGAATGTCCGAAATAAATCAGCCCTATGCCTCTATGTCACAGGCAACACTGACACATTTTACAGTTTAGAAGCATATCGGCTGGCCAATCAAAATTCCCAAAAATTCGCATTGGCTCTTGAATAACGATTTAATCTATTTAATCTCTTAACCCCCACCTGAACCGAGCACATTTTCTACAGTTTGGCAATATAGCAACGAAAACGAGGATGAAAACGCAACAGAAATAAGGCACAAAAAAAAGCCACAAAAGAACGACAAAAACGGGGGGAAAAACTGTGACTAAAGAGCGACAAAAATGTGGCAAAACCACGACAAAAGAGCAACGGGGGAAAAAAACGATGAAAAAGCAACAGAAACACGACCCAAAAAAAGGACGAAAACACGTCAAAAACGCAGCGACACCGCAACAAAAAAAGTTAGGATCAGTTTTGTAGGCCTTAGCTTTCAAATGAGGCACTACACTGTTGCGCTCCAGTCGAGAAGCTTTTAGATTTGGGTAAAGCCGAACTGGAGAAAATGCACTCGGTTAAGGCGAGGTGGTTAAGGGGTCATAGTTACTGTCGTATCCTTGGGCAAGACACTTCTGCCACCTTGTCTGCGTGATTACCTCTCAAAACATTTAAAGGGATATTGCAGTATTTTTGACATAGGGCCTCATTTCCTAGTTATCCAGAGTGTTGTTGATGTCTGGAGATATTTTTGTCTTAAATTCATGCAGTTCTTATATTTGAAGAGCTTAGACTAACCATATAAATTTCTTTGTCGATAGAATAATCTTTGAAATATAACTGACCTTGTATCACATGAATTACCGCATTTTGAGGGACTATTTTCTCGCAGATCACTCCGTCGCTGTGTTAGCTTACAACCACGAAGCTAATGCTGCTCAAATATAAGTTATTTTAAATGCAAACTGGTTAAAATTATTCTATCGACACAGACATTTATATGGTTAGTCTGGTGTTATAAGTGATTTACCTCAGATGCACTGTGGAGTGGGTCAGACTGTTTTTAATGCAGGCTAACTGATACCATAGAAATGCGTTAGCCTAGCATTAGCCTAGCGCCACTAGACTCTTCAAATATAAGAACTGCATGAATTTAATAAAAAAATATCTCCTGACATCAACAACACTCTGGATAACTAGGAAATGAGGCCCTATGTCAAAAATCCTGAAATATCCCTTTAATGAGCAAAATATACTTTTCCATAACAATTTCATATTACTATCATGTCTGTTGTATAAATAAAATTCTGCCAAGCCTTTTATATTATGACCTTTATCAGTGGATACTTGTGCCTTTTCTTCTTCTTGTTGCTGCTATATGGTGGGCGACACTCAACGTTATGGTGCATTACCGCCACCTACAGTGCTGGAGTGTGTGGGTATCCATCTTAACCCCTCAACCAGTTTAATTAGATTCTACAAAATAATCCCGTCTCTTTCCAAAACAAAGCTCATTGCTGGCTCTACTTGTTCTGAACTTTTTAAAATACCGTTCAATCCCCCTCGTTCTCATTCCTCGTTTTTCAACTTCTCTGCAACGATTGTACAAACATAACAAAACCAGGCTCAGCAGTTTCCAGGTCTAAACCACAGTCACACAGGCCTGATGGATGCTTTCCTATTCGAGATAAGACTCAGCTCAGCCCTGTATGTCCGAAAACTTAATCTTGTAATAACTGTTTGCTTCCTCCTACCCATTAGGAAGCCTTTTCTGCAGCATCTACAGTACTGTATACAATAAGGGAAAATGAGCAGATAGATTTCAATAGCTATAAAAGGCACAACAGTTGCCATTTCAATGGACTTGAAAATATTTGTAGTCTGGACCTTTTTTTGAATAGGCCCACAATAGGATCCTGTATTTTTATCTATGCTACCTTTTGCACCTCACTCTTTTGCTTATGTTTTCTTTGGTCAGCCTTCTACACTAATACCTCCTTATAAAATACTTGTGATTTCAAGCACCCCAAGAGCTTAATGCAAGGTTAAAGAAAAAAAGTCAGAAATAGACCAAATTGGACTTGATTATATCGATCCACGCTGTTGTTTTGTCAGTGTATTTTGTATATTCAGAGTATCTTATCTTAGTTTTATCTTAGTTTATTTAATTGCAGGGGTGGGCAATTGATTTTTACAAGGGGTCACATGAGTAACCGGAATAGACTTAGAGGGCTGTACCAACAATGACTTGCTCAACATTCTCCCATTGCAAAATACACTAAATGATATCTTAACATTCATTCTTTTTCATTCAAACTGCATTGGCTTTGCAGTTTTATTGTGTTTTAATGTCGCTTTTAAATTAAATAATGAAATGAAAATGAAAAAATATAGAGACACTTGAATCCACTCTGGCTCGGGACGGTCATGGTGTTTTATTGCATGCCCTTATAGTGTCATAGTTTTATTATTTAGCATTATTACTAGTTTACGTTACACCATTGGGCTGAAGAAAACATTTTAAGTTTGCAAACCCTTACTGAAAATGGAAATAAAACTCATTCTGATCCTAAAATGGGTCTAAACACTTCTTAGACGGTGTAGACAATTTTTACTATCGGATCTACCTACACAGTGTCACGGTAGTTTCCTCCGGTTTCCCCTACCACTAAAAACATGTACAATAGGCCAGGTTACCAACAAACATAATACTGCTGCTTGTCAGACTAAAAGGAAGCATTTAACCAATGGCTTTACGACCGCAACACTGGAGGCCGCCATTGCTGTAGTACCGCCATATAGCCGCTAGTCTCCCATTGAAAAGCATTGGACTTTAGACACGTTAAAAACAACTTTAACGCCTGGTTTCTATTTTTTAACCCATTTAGGCCTGAAACGCCTGTAAAAAAGGCCTGCAAAACCTATGGGCGATTTCAGAAAAGACCCCGAAAACCTGAAGTTCCAGATAGTTCCAGAAAACCTGAAGTTCCTGAAGTGTTCAGCAATTATGTCAACGCCTACTAAATGATTGATTTCTCAGCCTCTGTAGGAGATGGGAACAAAATTCTAAAAGTATTTGAGAGCTTACACTTGTGATTTATTTAGATACACCTTCACAAAAATAAAATATGTAAAAGCAAAGTGAAATAAAGTATATAGCCCTCTTATACTAAAATATAGGCCTACATTTGTAATTTGTCTTTTGCGGTCACTTCAAAAATGTCTAGCAGCTTTTCTCTAAACCCAAAACAATATCCACTCTTTAAAATACAATTTAATTAATAGTTTTATATAGAAACATGTGGGAAATAAATATAAGAATTATTAAGCTATAAAGAAATAAAAAGCTGGTGATGGGGAGGGGCAGAGTATCCTTCTCTAAACAGATTTCTCTAAACACAGCAACACAGCTTATACTGGAAAATTGACGTATATGCTTTCCAGGCCTCAATGGTAGAAGAGCGCCCCTGGCTTTAATGGTAGAAATGCGGCAATGCTTTCCCGGCCTAAATGGGTTAAACACTTTCTAGGGCTACATATTCCTCCTGAGATAACGCTGGGTTAGTCACAATTAAAGAAACCAGGCTGGTTTTGGAAAGAAAAATGTTTGAAATCTCGTACTTAATGAGGGTCGGACTGTTAGCATTGGAGCTGCACGAGCTACACGTCACGCAAGGGCCGAGTCTACAGTGAAGATCCCGCCCTTATGCCCTTTTTAGGAACATGCTTCGTCAGAGCTGGGGAGGAGGAGTCTGTACATTTTAGTTATTTATTTAAGATGGGACAGTGCGTATTAATTAACATGAGTCCTCAAGGTCCACATGTAAATATGCCAGAGTTTGCCAACACCCACAGAACCAACATTACGGGCAACTGTCATTCAGATCTCAGAGCGTCAGACATGTAACGACAAAGACAGAACCAACAGGTTTTCACTATGAGCTGCAGAGTAAACAAACCAACGCACTCACTGCCATTGGTTTTCTGTTTTCTGTTCTTTGCGGTAAAAATCGCCATCAGATGTATAAAACTGCAATGATTACGCACATCAATGACAATAGGCTATTCATTCCACCAATTCAGGTTTTCTCATCTTTCCAAAAATTATTATCCTACACACCTGTCGTCCCGGGGGGCTGGCCGGCGTGTGGAATGGCGTGATCGGTGTTGAGGTCGTCGCGGCAACCGTCCTTGCGCTGCCATTGGTCAAAGAGCTGGCGGTTTTGGTCGCTAAGGAAATACTCGTGGTCGCATTGGCTGGAGCGCTGGAAGAAATCGCTTTGGACGCTGCCACGGGCGTTGTGGTGGTCGTCGTAGCGGCGCCGGCGGTGGAGATCGGGGCTTGCGTCTTAGCCGGCGAGGGCAGGATGGGGCGGCCGTAGGTGCGCAGGGCGGGCGTGGCCGTGGAGGTGAGCTTGGGCGGGGCGGGGACCAGCAGGTGAGGGGAGGTGGGCGTGGGCGACTTGGTGACGTGCGCCGAGGCGGAGAGAGAGGGCGCCGGGGTGAGGGGCGGAGGAGGGGAACAGGTGATCGGGGTCGTCACGGTCGCGGCCGCACTGTCCAGTAAGAGGGGGTTCGGGGTGAGGCGAGGGGGGAGCGGGTCACCGAGGGAGGGCGGGCGCAGAGGAGGAGGGGGCGGGATCAGAAGGGGACGGCTGGGTCTCATTGGATGATTCTTTAGTTTCTAATGGGCTCTGATGGAGTCCTGCCTCCCGCTCCATGCTTCAACAGGTCGAGGGTCTGTAACACAACGACAAAACAATGAAGCTTCTCAAGTGCTTTTTAACATCTTACCCCCTGCCTTAAAGGGATATTTCAGGATTTCTGACATAGGACCTAATTTTCTAGTTATCCAGAGTGTTGTTGATGTCTGGAGATATTTTTTACTTAAATTCATGATGTTCTTATATTTTTAAGAGACTAGTGGCGCTAGGCTAATGCTAGGCTAACGCATTTCTACGGTATCAGTTAGCCTGCATTAAAAACAGTCTGACCCACTCCACAGTGCACCTGAGGTAAATCACGTATAACACCAGACTAACCATATTAATGTCTGTGTTAATAGAATGATTTTTGAAATATAACTGACCTTGTATCACATGAATTACCACATTTTGAGGGACTATTTTCTCGCAGATCACTCCGCCGCTACATTAGCTTACAGCCACAAAGCTGATGCTGCTCAAAGTTATTTTAAATGCAAAATGGTTAAAAGTATTCTATCGACACAGACATTTATATGGTTAGTCTGGTGTTATAAGTGATTTACCTCAGGTGCACTGTGGAGTGGGTCAGACTGTTTTTAATGCAGGCTAACTGATACCATAGAAATGTTTTAGCCTTGCCCTAGCCTAGCGCCACTAGACTCTTCAAATATAAGAACTGCATGAATTTAAGAAAAAAATATCTCCAGACATCAACAACACTCTGGATAACTAGGAAATGAGGCCCAATGTCAAAAATCCTGAAATATCCCTTTAACCAAGTGTATTTTCTCCAGTTCGGTTTTACCCAAACCTAAAAGCGTACAGCCTACAGGCCAGGGTCTGTTTGTTTATATAGATCCCCATTAGCTACTGAAACGAAGCAGTATTAGCCTCATTTGAAAGCTAAGACCCACAAAACTGATCTTCTTCCTTGCACTTTTTTAATGTTTTTTTCATCTCATTTTTGCTACTATTTTGTTGAATTTTTGTTACACCTTCGTCGCTTTGTGTCACTTTTTTGATGCTTTTTCAAGAAGCTTTTAGATTTGGGTGAAGCCGAACTGGACATAATGTGCTCGGTTCAGGTGGGGGTTAAGAGGTTAAGAAATGAGCAGCACAAAAGCGGCGACTGTACTTCTGTTGTTGAGCAGAACAACGGAACATTCACACTTCACCTACCGCCTCTCGTGTGAACGTAGTGTGTGAGTGAGTGGTCTATTTTCTCATGTAGTGTCGTCTATTATTGTGTGTACAGTGGCACAAAGGTTTAGCAAGAAAACATTGGGTTAGTTTCCCTGGCCTGACGTTTTACATCTTCACTCTGGCTGCTCCAGTTTACTCTAAAACTAAAAACATGACTCTTCTGCAAAAGTTAATCTGAATCTTAATGGGACTTTTAAAGATAAAGTACAAGAGACGAATACGGGATCTATGGGAAAGTATAAAAAGTCACATTTCTATGGCGCCTTTCTTCCTCCACTGATCACCTTTTGGGCTACACGTTGCTACCCTGACAACAAATGTAACACTATTTATCGAACGAGCCCCTATAGACAAGTGTACAGCAGCGTGTGCCATTTTTATAACAGAGCACGTGTTACGTCTCGTCATAACATTCCATATTGAGAACTGAGACGAAAAGCAGAAGTACTGTATGGTCGGTAAGCAATCGTTATGCATTTGTAACTCCTGACACTATTCACACACAAAGTTTAACGTCTCTTTTATCAGCTCAGATTAACTCAATATTAATGATTATATATAATAGCATAAAAAGTGTTACTACTTCATTGTATTTTGCTTAAGGTTTTGCTGAAAGCTTTTAGTCACATTGGTCACTGTCCTCCATCTGGATTATTGACATTGAAGATTTTAAATTCAGGTTTTGGTCCAGTTTTCTCCCTTAACATAAACTTTCACCAGAAACAAATGTACTGCGTGGGTCACAATTTGCACTGAAGCGACGTTTCTCCATAGATTTATATGACAAGCTTCAAAGGCCATTTTCTTCATACAATGTCATACAATGTGGCAGCGACTTCTCTACATAATCAATCAATCAATGGGTTTGTAGGTTTTCTGGCGAGAGGGTCCATCAGCAGTGAAAACCTACTAGAAACTGCAAAAACCATTGATCCAAAAGCATCATCGAGGCCATGCTAAGTAACCGCTCAAAGGCACCATGCTAAGCCGCTGGATCACTAAAAGGTCAGATAAAAGCTTTTTTTTCTCTCACACAAAAAGATCCATAACACACCTTTAAGGATAAGGTTAAGGTTACACTTTATCGTCGCATTGGGGAATTTGTTTTGGACTTGCCGTGCTGTGGTTCCTACAATAACAATATATGACAGTACATTGAAATGACATACATTCAGCATAATTTCAACAATGGAAGATGGCTGTGACTATACAAAATCCTTTTCCAGGACTGACTTCTCGAGCTTTGAACCCCCAAACCCCAAGGCAAAATTTGACATTTTCCCTCCACTAAAGACACAATACAATATCCAACATCCATTCCAAAGAAAATCATTGTGTCTAATACATCAACAAAATGAAAGCCTAACTTTGAACCTGGCTCTAATCCTTAATCATATTCTATTGCCAAAAATACAGACTTTTTGGGGTGCAAAAAAAACCCAAAGCATATAAGCATCGTAGTTTTTGCCTGTAGCAGCCTAACAATTGTTCAATAGGCTAATAAAAGTTGGATTTAAACTTCCATATGTCAGCTTAACATGTGCATTTCGCCGTGTGTCTCGTGTGCGCAGCCTGTCCTCCATGATTATTATGATGCCCATTAGCCTCGGCTTTATCCACCTGTAATAACACACAGGTTGCTCGCGTTTGAACCGCGGGAGCAGAGAAAGAATTGGGCCAAAACCCTTCCATGTGAGGCTGTGTGGATGTGGAGATCATCGGCTACAGCATGATCCGCATTCCCCACAGCAGGTGCGAGCAGGACGGATGTTGGCATCTGGCAAGTCCGGGGCTCTATCCCTCCACACACTGCTCTCTCTTCCACAAAATATGACCACCAACATAGCAACACGGGGGGGGGGCGCAGACAGGCCTCCGTGGAGCCCGACGAGGTAGATAGGGCAGAAACCGATTTGAGAAGCAGCACAGTGAGGGTTTTTTTCTCTCTCTCTCTCGTGGACGTACCTGCGCAAAAGGGGCCTTGTGCTCCACGTTAGTCCCGCCGTGCGCCATCACAAGCGGGCAGCATGTCTGACGGGGGTCCGCTGGCTGCGTGCTGCCGCTGATGAACACACAGGTCTCGTTTTTTTTCTTTTTTTTTCTTTTTTTCCCACAGCAGCAGCAGCAGCAAAGGGTCGACACACCACCACCAATACGGGTAGCAGCAGCAGCCAGCCAGCTAGAAATGGGCGTGTTTGTATGTAGCCTGCCTGACTTCCTCGTCTGACGGGCTCTCACAAGTGCGCGTCACCGCTGCCCCACACGCAGACGGTCTCCAAGCTCCACGCACGGCAGCCAAAACAAGGAGCTGCGAGAAGAAGAGGCAGGGCAACAAAAACACACACACACACACACACACACACACACACAGGCCGGGTTTGGATCCGCCTGTCAGCTCGGGTTTGGAGGTTCGGGTTTCCCCTTTGCGCGTTCGTGCCTGTGTTCACCGGCGGCTGCGTAAAGGGGAAAGAGCCCGGGTGTTGGTCACTGTGAAGCGGCTGCCTGGGCCCAGAGACTCCGCTGTTGAGGCTGGGGCTGGAGACGCGGCGACAGAGGAGACAGCACCACTCAGAGCTCAGGAGGACTCAGTCAAAGAGAATAATATAGATTTCTAATGCCAACAAGGGCGCCGTAAAGGGGTGGAAGGTTAGGACGATTCTAAGGGCCCAGGCTGATGAAGGGCCCAGAAGAGCAGACCCTCTTTTTCTTTTCTTATTTCTTATACATACGTTAAATGTGCTAGGGCCCCTCATACACTTAATGTGTATTTTGTCCGTTTTGATCATAGATTTAATTAACAAACAAATAATGTATTTACTGTTTAAGTCACACCCCTCCCCCTCACAATGGTTCATTCCACCTGCGCTGTCCGAGCTACGCTCGCTAGCGTAGCGTCTCTTGCTTATTGCATTTGTTATGATGCAGTGCAGATAGTGACACACGCAGGCATGTCACATCAAAAGTCAGGGCATCAAAAACGGAAAGAAAAGAAGGAAAGAGAAGACCGAGAACGCCGAAGTCGACAGTATGTCACACAGTTTTTCAAAAAGAAAGGTAGCTTGCCCTATTCCTGTATTCCAAAACTTTCAGACTTACGTATTTTTGTTGCTACATGACCTGCTTTTATCTAGCTAGCTTAGTAAAATAATTACTGAATTATGATTTACATCCAACAATAATAACATCTCTGCTGTCTCCGGGTTATCATGTCTCGTAGACACAGATTCAGCGGCCGCTGCACACCCACGTCCTCCTTCCCCCGCGGCCCCCGTCCCCGTCTCAGCCAAACAAGGTGAGCCTGAGCGCAAAACTTCACGAAGATTGAAGGCTCTAAGCACGTCTTATCTACTGTGTTCTCCACACGATGATAACTTTACTAAACAAAAAGTAATCTACACGCTTCAAAAATTACAAGATGCAGCTGCAGAGTATTTTTGGGCAGGTCTGCATAGTTTTGCGAATATTTTGCACATTGCCTGTGACCGTTGCTGGTGGCGAGAGAACATTCAGTAAGCTGAAACTGATTAAAAATTATCTTAGGTCTGCTATGTTGCAGGACAGACTTTGTCACCTTGCCATACTATCCATTGAAAGCAAACTGGCAAGAAAGCTGAACTTTGATGATTACATGATTTTGCCAGCAGAAAGGCACGCTGCTGGGCCATTATAAAGTGATGTTGAACATAACTTTGTTATACCTGGATCAGAGGTTCCGTTAGACTTTTTTTTTGTCGGCCACTTTGGCTGGCTGGGTTGTAAAATGTCGGCCATTCACAAGAATTACCGGCCATTAAAATATATACAGTAGCCTATAATGAATGTGGCTTATTTAGACCGAGCGCTACACGAGTGCTTTAGTGAGTCCAAAACACGGCTATTTCTAATGAAAGAATGACGGGAGAAAATGTAACAACAACTCAAATCCAAACATAAAGTTGTGCGCGTGGAGACGATAGAGGCAGCAGGTGCCACGCGGATGTACCCCACTTGACAGAAGGAATCTATGACCCGAACGCTGTCCAGATCTGACCGCGCATCAGCTGCACACACGAGGGCTGGGCTGTAGATGCCATTCCGTGCTTTAACGTGGCTTCAGGTGTAACATTAGCAACGTCTCTAACCGCTGAAATATTCTGGCGGGACAAATCGATAATGCTAAAGTCACCAAAAGTCACTTTCAAGCGATGTGCCCCGGACCCAGCTCTGACACACTCAAGAGCGGCTCCAACACCGGTGACTAAACCGAGGCGTCTGCGCAGACTGACCGAGGGAAGCGCCTCTAAACCCGGCCACTCTCCCAGGAAGAGCCGCTGTGGGACTGCGCGTCAGTCTGACTGAACACACACGAGTTTAAAGTATATCCTAATCAAAAGGATTAGCTGTTGAGTTCTTAACACACTTTTATAAAAGTAAATGTACCTGTAGTTCGCCGTTTTCTTGGAAAATGTGAAGAACCACGAAGAAAAAGCGTAACATATCCAGAGAGCGATGAAGGCGCTTCAACTGCGCTTCGTAAAATGGGCTAAGAGCGTAAGTCGAAACTTTTTTGGATAGAAATTGAACATTTTTTAATATTTAGGCCTGTCTCGAAGACACTTTGTCATGTTAGTCACTGGCTTAGGTCAAATGTTAATATATTTTTCTATATTCTCTCCATATTTTTTTTATTTTTATTTTTTTACCGTTGGCCAATTTGGCCGATGGAAATTATTTTTACCGGCCATTTGCTTTTCACACCGGCTAACGGAAACCCTGACCTGGATAACAAACAGTTTATGTCTGGTTCAGTACTTGTTTAGTCCTGGACTGGTTTAGGCCTGGCATTACTCCTGGTGTGTCTTGATTTTGAGTCTTGGACTGATTTAGTTATGGGTTAGTTCTAGCTGATGTTTCCTGATTGAGCAGTTGGACCCAGTTAAAGCTTGTTCACATAAAGTATATGTCAATATGTATACATTATGATCTGTTGTGTTTGCAATTGCAATTGAGATAATAAATATTCTCCTTTTATGTAAACAAGTACATATTTCCATAGTTTTTTCTTGTTTTTGTAGGCTTTTACTCATCAGACATTTTAACTATGCAATGTGCTAAGTATCTTTTTTAAAGTATACAGGGCATGTTTATTGGGTTACATTTTATCTGTAAAAAATGTAGGGGGCCCAGAAATGTTTGTTTCCATAGGGCCCAGAATTTCTGGCGGCACCCCTGAATGCCAAGAATGTGTAATAAGCGTCATGAAAGGCTCTTATCGCAACATTTATAGGTTACTGCCGCACTAATAAGCTCCAAAAGCAACAACTTTGGCTTTTGCATTAACAAAAATTGACATGAGGATGGCTTTGAATGCCATATCCTAAAGGCAGACACTGAAGGCAAAACTCTTCATAAGTTTCACTTGGAAACAAATGTAGCCTAATCTTTACAATTAATTATTACAGGGATTCAACTTTTTGCCATTGATTTATACGGACAAATGGTCATTTCAAATGCATTATCTCACATCATGTCCACTTAAAGTAGCACCGTGACAACACATTTTCCAGTCACTTGTTACAACAGCTCTTAACCTCTTAACTCCCACCTGAACCGAGCAAGTTTGGCATTACCCAAATAATAAAGCTTCTTGAAAAAAGTGTCAAAATGGCAACAAAAGAAGAAAAAACTTAAAGAGGGGGTATTCTGCTTTTTTCAATCACATAGCACCAGTCTATAGCATACTACAATGATGACGTAACCTTCTCTTGGTCTGTATATGCAGTAAATTAAAATAACTGCCTTGAATAAAATTGCTCTCTCAAAATGGCAGTACTGAACGTCTTGAAATAGGCCTCTGTCTCTTTAAGAAGCTTTCTGACACGCCCCTTCAGCACACTGCTGTGGCATCTAAACAACACTACTGTGCGGGGAGGGGGCTCTGCTGAGCTGAGGAGCAGTGGTTGGTGGCTTGGCTGGTGACAAAAGGTCCAGAGGCGTCTCCAGGAGGTGGGGGCGTTCCTAGGAGGACTGAGGCATAGCTACACCTAAAATGGCTGCCGTCTATGTTTTTACTGATTACTCAAAAATATGTGAATGAGCCAAGGCAACACTCCAGGCATGTGTTTAATGAGGGAATGACATAATAACATGATATAAAGCTTGAAAAAGTCGATTTTACATAATACCCCCCCTTTAAGAAAGAAAACTCAAGGGGTCCAAATCTTCAGGACAAAAGTGCAATAAAAAAATAACAGGATAAAGTGAAAACTAAGAACAGGAAATAAAAGTCTTGTGAATAAAAAAAGAGAAGCTACTTGATAGACTTGTGTAACTGTGACAATTAGTTGCCAAGATGTTAAAATACAATAAACGAACATTATTTGAGTGACCTTGACTTTATAATATATACATTCAAGTTTGCAGATTGTGTTTGTGTTCAGAATAATATGAAGATGCACAAATGTATTTAGCCTTTGGAGTTCTGATCGCTCATGGTTAGAGATTTCTGAGCTAGAGCCACTTTAAGCTTTGAGGGACAGTGTAGCCTTTTGAGTTGAGTCTGTGGTGAGAAAAGAAAACTATACAGCTTTATGAACAAATTCAACAAAATCTTTTATTTAGAGAATGATCAAACAAGTAACAGTCAGAGTGTGTGAATATTAACACATAGCACTGTTGCTTATAGGTCTATTACAATTTTTACTATAACTAAAACAGAAAAAAAAATTAAGCAATTTCAATATTACATTACTTAGATTTGTGAAGAGAGAATATTGGAACTTAGAAAGCAGGTTTGAATCAGGAGTAGATTCAATTGTTTCCCTTTAAAATGACAGTCGATGATTTCATGGTAATGTCCCAACACCTGTGGCTACGTTTTATTATATGAATAATACACTCGTCCCAGAACCTTAAACATGGATCACGAATACAGATTAAAAATGGCTTCAAACAAGATCTAAACTATGAGAAAATATTTATTAAAAAAGACAAGGCACTCTATAGTCACAATGCCTTTATTCTTCATGGCATGTCAGAATGGACCAAGAGAAATGCAAGGTCTAAGGTAGAAATTGTCTAGAAAACAAAGGTTCTACTTTAAGCATGTGTAATATTAAAGCCACACTGCAGAACATTTCACAAAGAGCATTGTTGGTGTGAATTTCGAGCAGAAAAAAACATACATTTCATTACAAACTAATCAGAAGAAAACTCTCTTTTGTAGGATAATGGTGACTAAAAAGCTCATATTACCTTTTTTCTTTGATTCAATCTTGCAGAAGTGGGCCCACTCCTCTAAGCTATGATGTGACTCTAATGAAGAGGGAAGGCTGAAGGTTCTCGTGTGTTTAGAATTGTTCACTTCAGAACGGCAACTTTACTGCAAGGACAAACAGAATGCTGAGCTTATTTGAGTTTAGGAAAATAAGCCGCCACAGACGGACGCGTGTTAAAAAACCTGACTCCAGCGTAGAGCGGCTGAGTGAAGGTGGTCTGGACTCTGTGGATGAGGCGGTTGATTTTGCTATTACAAATGCTATAAAATGCTAAAACCCCTGCGCTGTGGTCCAGGTAAACCCCAATCCTGTCTGAATCTGGTCCTGATAATTCAGTCTCAACGCTGTGATGCCAAAATGAACTATGTGGCTTACCCTGTAAGGCCCATGATTTATCATTGAACCCAAACTCAGACTCCTCTGAGTCTCCCCATCTCTTGATATTCTTGTACGACACTGCTATAACATCAAAATCCTCCCACTCCACCTCCCAGTAACAGCGGCCCGTGAGACCGTCTCTGCTCAGAACCTGATAGAAGTGACTGAACCTGTCTAGATCATCAAAATAAGCCCCACTTGAATCATTTGTAACTCGTCTGTTTCCTCTGGACAATTTCAGCTCTTGATGAGCAGTGTTTGGGTCCAGGACGATCTCTCGTGCGTAGTTGATGAACTCCTCTCTGGTTTTGGGCTCAGGTAGTGACAGCGCTGCCTCTGGTCGGGGCAGTGGATGTTGGTCATGCCTAAAACTCTGTGAGATGTTTTGGAGCCCGTCTTTCAGAGTGACCTTCAGCAGGTCAGTGAGCGCGGTCACAGCTGAGGCCGCCTGCTCCAAGGAGCCCAGAGACAGTGAGTAGGTCCTGGGGGGTCCAGGGCTGAGAGAGGGGGGCAGTGTTGGAGAGTCTGGCCTGGAGTGAGTGAGTCCAGTTCAGAGACAGTCATTCTCATCAAAGTGATGTCCCGCTGAAGATTATCATGAACCTGTTTGAGTTTGGCCTCCTCTTTCTCCTGCAGTGCTTTAATCTCCCGTGAAACTTCACTGTGGACAAACCTCAACTCTCGGAGCAGGCCAATGAAGCTCTGATCACTGCTCTTCACCACCTCATCAGCAGAGCGTCTGAAGGACAGCGCCTCCTGTTGGAGCTTCTGCAGCGCTGTCTCTTTGTCCTGGATGATGCGAAGTATCCATCTTTTCGTCTGAGTTTTCTTGGAAGAAGCATCAGTCTCTAACATCAAGTCCTTTAGACTTTGCTGCAGCTCTACCCTCTGCAGCTTCTCCACTAACTCTGCCAACATGGTGTTTGTGCCGAGGACGGGCCTCGGGTGGAAGCTCTGTCTGCACTGAGGACAGCTGCTCTGCTCCTGCCCGTCCCAGTAGCTCTGAATACAGCTCCTGCAGTAGTTGTGTCCACAGGGAAGAGTGGCCGGTTCCTTCAGAAAATCCAAACATATTGAGCAGGAAAAGGCCTGTGTGTCGAGCTGAACTGCTGCCTGCGCCATTTCTCCACTCAGGGTTTAAGTTTTACAGAAAGATTATTGAGAGTAGCTACGTGTGTTTGCATAGGTGGATATATCAATTTGGACTGTGCTCATCTGAACCAGAAAGCAGAGAGAGAATGAGTCAGATCAGGTTATTGATTGTCAGAGTTGAGGTGAAAGGTGTTTGACGACTGACTGGAACACGCCTGTTGTTAAGTCAGCTGTTTCCATTCATAATTGTAGCGCTGACTCACTAAATCAAGGTAAGCTTTAAACAAAAGGCTAAAAGGACTTAAACTTATGTCTACACAAGAACTAATCCAGGATAACCTCAAAGTTGATGACGTGTTGTGACCTAAAACAAGACAGAGGCTCTAAAATCAAAGTTGGATCAGACCCCGAGGTAGAAAATGGACGGTGTGAACGTTTTTGGTTTGGTCCTTTTACTGTAAAAAACAAACCCCTTGCACTGTGGTTCAGGTTGACCCCAATTTGCACTTATTATTTGAGTTTAGGGAAATAAGCGCCGTCATTACAGTTCACCAGCCAAAACCCCTGCATTGTTTTATACAATTCAAATTGTGCTTTACATAATGCTACAATTAACAGTGTTCCGGCGAAATCCCATTTAGATCGATGAGGGCAGCAGATCCAGGTAAAGTTAGTGACTGTGCGTTTCAATACAAATCCGACAGAGGCTAATTCTACAAAATTACAGCTGCTTTATTCAATTCAGAATCATATGAAAGTCCATTAATTCATGTCTTAAAATCCAGCTCCTTAGTTCCATAAAACAGGCTAAACTCGCCTCCCCTTTTATAGAGCATCGCCACAGCACCTCCTAGTGGTGACACATGGCTCCAACAGAGAGGAAATCTAAACTGAAATCAGTGTTTTCTGAATAACTGATATGACACTTGGAGTAAACCTGCTGCTCCTGTGGAGAGGCCCCTCTGGAACTGAAGGGAAACTCGGCCGACAGCTCAGTATCTGTGGTTCGTGGTGAGAAAGAAGACAAGAAGAAAAGTCCAAATATGTAACTTTATTAACAAAACAAAAAAGCTGAAACAAACATTTATTTTATTTATTGTCACAAATGTTTCCATCTACATGTGAATTTTAGCAGTGTAGAGCTGTGCCGTTTTATTTTACAATATATTACCATTAAAAGAGCGGTAAAAATGGTAACAAACATTACAATGGAACAGAAAAAAACAAATCGGGTATTGCAAAGTTCCCCTTTAAAAGGACAATAGATGATTGTCATGACTGCTAAAAATATGACTCAAAACTTGAATGAACATATATTTTTTAATCATATTTTTATTTACATTTTGAATTATAAAACAATCAAAAATATGAACATAAAAACGTGGAGCGAAAGAAGCAAAATGTGCAACTTTATGAACAATTATTATTTTATTTATAGAGAATTACCAAACAAGTAGATATCAGAGTGTGTGAACATTACAGAACATACGACAGTTCCTTAAAGGTCTTTTACAATGTTTTCCCTCTAACTAAAACAGAAAAAAAAATGTTCAAAGCAATTTCAATATTACATTACTTAGATTTTTGAAGAAAGAATATTAGTCATGTTAAGTAAAAACAGGTTTGAATCAGGAGTAGATCACATTGTTTCCCTTTAAAATGACAGTCGATGATTTCATGCTAATGTCCCAACACCTGTGGCTACGTTTTATCATATGAATAATACACTTGTCCCAGACCAGAACCTTAACCTCTTAACCCCCACCTGAACCAAGCACATTTCCTCCAGTTCGACTTGGATGAAACATGACAAAAAAGCATCAAAAGTATAACCAAAAAGTGGCGACAACGCAAGATTAGTTTTGTAGGTCTTAGCTTTCAAATGCCAATAGACTGTAAGCTCCAATCCAGAAGCTTTTAGATTTGGGTGAAGCTGAACTGGAGAAAATGCACTTGGTTAAGGTGGGTGGTAACTTAAGAGGTTAAACTTGATTCACAAATACAGATTTAAAATGGCAAAGTCTAAACTATTAGAAAAACCAAGGCACTCTAGTATAGTTATAATGCCTTTACTCTTGGACCAAGAGAAAATCAAGGTCTAAGGTAGAAATTGTCTGGAAAACAAAGGCTCTACTTTATGCATTTATTAAAGCCACACTGCAGAACATTTCACAAAGAGCATTGTTGTTGTGAATGTCAAGCAGAAAAAAACGTACATTTCATTACAAACTAATCAGAAGAAAACTCTCTTTTGTAGGATAATGGTGACTAAAAAGCTCATATTACCTTTTTTCTTTGATTCAATCTTGCAGAGGTGGGCCCACTCCTCTAAGCTATGATGTGACTCTAATGAAGAGGGAAGGCTGAAGGTTCTCGTGTGTTTAGAATTGTTCACTTCAGAACAGCAACTTTACTGCAAGGACAAACAGAATGCTGAGCTTATTTGAGTTTAGGGAAATAAGCCGCCACAGATGGATGCGTGTTAAAAAACCTGACTCCAGCGTAGAGCGGCTGAGTGAAGGTGGTCTGGACTCTGTGGATGAGGCGGTTTATTTTGCTATTACAAATGCTATAAAATGCTAAAACCCCTGCGCTGTGGTCCAGGTAAACCCCAATCCTGCCTGAAACTGGTCCTGATAATTCAGTCTCAACGCGGTGATGCCAAAATGAACTACAATGTGGCTTACCCTGTAAGGCCCATGATTTATCATTGAACCCAAACTCAGACTTCTCTGAGTCTCCCTTTCTCTTGATATTCTTGTACGACACTGCTATAACATCAAAATCCTCCCACTCCACCTCCCAGTAACAGCGGCCTGTGAGACCGTCTCTGCTCAGAACCTGATAGAAGTACCTGAACCTGTCTGGATGAACAGAATGAGCACCATATGAATCATTTGTAACTCGTCTGTTTCCTCTGGACAATTTCAGTTTCTGATGAGCAGTGTTTGGATCCAGGACGATCTCTCGTGCGTAGTTGATGAACTCCTCTCTGGTTTTGGGCTCAGGTAGTGACAGCGCTGTCTCCGGTCGGGGCGGTGGATGTTGGTCAGTTCTAAATCCCTGTGAGATGTTTTGGAGCCCGTCTTTCAGAGTGACCTTCAGCAGGTCAGTGAGCGCGGTCACAGCTGAGGCCGCCTGCTCCAAGGAGCCCAGAGACAGTGCGTAGGTCCTGGGGGGGTCCAGGGCTGAGAGAGGAGGGTAGTGCTGTAGAGCCCGGCCTGGAGTGAGTGAGTCCAGCTCAGAGACAGTGATTCTCAGCAAAGCGATGTCCCGCTGCAGCTGATCATGAAGCTGTTTGAGTTGGGCCTCCTCTTTCTCCTGCAGTGCTCTAATCTCCCGTGAAACTTCACTGTGGACAAACCTCAACTCTCGGAGCAGGCCAATGAAGCTCTGATCACTGCTCTTCACCACCTCATCAGCAGAGCGTCTGAAGGACAGCGCCTCCTGTTGGAGCTTCTGCAGCGCTGTCTCTTTGTCCTGGATGGTGCGAAGCATCCATCTTCTCGTCTGAGTCTTCTTGGAAGGATCACTCTCCAACATGAAGCCCTTTGGACTCTGCTGCAGTTCGATCCGCTGCACGTGCTCCACTAACTCTGCCAACATGGTGTTTGTGACGAGGACGGGCCTCGGGCTGAACCTCTGTCTGCACTGAGGACAGCTGCTCTCGTCCCGTTTGTCCCAGTAGCTCTGAATACAGCTCCTGCAGTAGTTGTGTCCACAGGGAAGAGTGGTCGGTTCCTTCAGAAAATCCAGACATATTGAACAGGAAAAGGCCTGTGTGTCGAGCTGAACTGCTGCCTGCGCCATTTCTCCACAAGCATGAGCATGAGGCTGCACTTCTCCTTCCGCAGGCATTGGATCCACCCATTTAGACTGTGCTCAAGAAAAGCAGGAAGCAGAGAGCGAATGAGCTAGAACAGATTTACTCACTTTTATGTACTTTTTTTTTTAAGAATTTGGACTTCTTAGAGAGGTTTTATCATACAGTAGGCCTATGTTTTACTTATTTTTGAGGAAAATATAATGAAGTAGTAAATATTTAAGTGGCAAATGCTTCATATCGATCTATTAAATAGATGTACTGCAGATGGTCTCGTACACCTTATTCTTTAGAATTATTTTGTTTTGTTTTTTTGTATTTTCTGGGAATTTTCTTTGTAAATAATATGATTTCCACATGACTTTATGTTTTGTTTCACACAAAATATATATATGAAATCAGGCTTTTTCACTCAGTTACTCACAGTACTCAAGTAACATTTTCTCCAAGTACTTTTTTTACTTTAACTTGTACTTGAGTAAAATTATTTCAAAGTAATCTTACTCTTACTTGAGTAAACATTTTAGCTACTCTATCAACCACTGGTTAATGACTGTGTTGAAGAGAAAAGTATCCATCACCAGGACATGTTTATGCTCTGACTCCAGACAAACATGAGCTTCATACGATCTCTTCCAAATAATTTACTGCAATAACTCATTTATGTTTTTCAACTGTTTAGTTGTTTGTGTAACAGCAATACATAATCTGGAACGTTCCAAAGGGAGGCTTTAATGCAAAGGAGATAAAGTTAATAATAATAAAGCCGCTGTTTTACTCTAAATGGACTTCCTGGTGTTCTTTACACATGAAGCTTTGGATTGAGAAACTTTCACATCTTTTGTCCCTCACATCTTCCCTTCTTTCCTACAGGCAAAATATGCAACTTTATTCACACATAAAAAGTGATTGAACAAACACGTTTTTTATTCATGGACAATTAATGATCAGGAATGTTGCCATGCACATGAATGAACATTTTGAAATGTGTATAAAGCCATGGCCATATTAATGTCATTTTACAATAAAACAGAAAAAACAACATCTATTTTACAACTGAGGCCCAAGATTTAATATTGCATCCAAATCCACAGTCCCCTGAGTGCCCCTTTCTCCTGATTTCCTTGTTTGACACTGCAATAACATCATGATAGTGTTCCCACTCCACCTCCCAGTAACAGGGGCCTGTGAGACCGTCTGGATGAGCAAGGTAATCACCACTCCTACTTGGATCCTTTGTAACTCGTCTGTTTCCTCTGGACAATGACAGATATTTGATGTGCAGTTTGAGTCCATAGGACGATCTCTCGTGCGTAGTTGATGAACAAGACCGTTTAGTTGCTCTCAGGTCATGACAACAGTATTCTACATAATCTGGAATGTTCCACAGTGGCTATTGTAAATGAAGTAAATTATTGAGAATTTCACTGATATTATTATATGCAGTTATGTAAAATGAACTGTTGTTTCTTTGCATATTGTCCATTGTGAATTTAACACTTTTAAAATAGTTCTGAGTTTCAAACGAACCTCATTTGATTATGTGGCAGTATTAATTTTTACTGAATAGCACTATTGTATTTTAGAAAGCTTTAGGCCTGTGTATTTTCATGGTTAATATCAGAATGGCCAGCAGATGGCGCCAGCCTCCTGACTATTTTAATTAAACTGGACTAAACCTAAATTTCAAATGTCTTTCTAGGTGTTGTTTACACATACAGCTTTGGATCTCAGAAACTTGTTCTCATCTTTTTTGCCTCACTCTTATGTTCCCTCCCTCTGCTGCCGACATTGTTTACATACTATTAATGTTGTGTATCGTGTTGTTTATAGTTTTCTTTCACAAAATTTTAATTCCCTGGATTTGCTTTACATGTGATATTGAGAAGAAAGCTAAACTAAACTGAACTGATTTCAGTGTTTTCTGACTAACTGAGAGAACAGATATGAGACACAAGAAGCTTGGATTAGATTTGCTGCTCCTGTCGAGTCACCCTCCACAAACTGGAAGAAAACTCTGCCGACAGCTCAGTGTCTTTTGGCCGTGGTGAGAAAGAAGAGTCAAAATGTAACAATTTATTTAAAAAGTAAAAAGCTTTGAACAATAATTTCTCATGATTATAGACCATATTGATTTTACAATATATACAGTAACCATTAAAACTGCAAAAACATTATAATGGTACTATAGGATATGTCTATAAGGAGAAAATGTTACAAAAAAAAGTACACTGGTCTGAATCAGGTCAATCTTGCATCGTTTCCCTTTATGACAATAGATGATTTGCTAATATGGTGACTACTTTTTATTACCTGTTTAAACATGTACAATTGTCTCAGGAGCTAAATGTAAATCACAAATAAACTATAAAATACGGTACTTTTAAACAAGACCTAAACCAACTGCACATTAGAAATAAAAAATGAAAATGTAACAAAAAGAAAACAGAAATTATTGTTGTTAAAGTCAATTATAATTCCAATTCTCTGGGCCAATCAGCACCCATTAAATCTTGAGAAAAGAACTGTGCAGAATAAACACAAACATTCAAGTTTGTACAGTTTGCCTAATCAATAGACGGTGCATCGTACAAGCTGCTGTGTTTTCTAACATAAAAACATTATTTCAAAGTAACGTTACTCTTATTTGAGTAAATATTGGTATTAACGATTGTGTTGAAGAGAAAAGTTTCCATCAGCAGGACACTTTGATGCTTTGCTCTGACTCTTTAGGACCTCCTCCATTAAAAATAATAACCCACCCCAAAAATATGATCACACTTTTGGTCTGCATGGAAACATTGCCAGTATCTCTCCAGATTGGGAGATAATCTCAATCTCAATATTGTACTGAGCATCCCAAGCACAGAGTTTATTTTAGTTTGGGAAAATAAGCGGTGTCAACTGAGCATGTAAGCCTGACTCCAGCATAAATCGGCTGAGTGAAGGTGGTCTGGACTCTGTGGAGGAGGCTCATGGTTTGGTTCTTATCAATGTTATAAAATGCCAAAACCCCTGCGCTGTGGTCCAGGTAAACCCCGATTCTGTCTGAAACTGAGTGTGATACTTTGGTCTCAACGCTGTGATGCCAAAACGCCAGTGTAGATCCAGAATTTAAGGCCCAGGATTTTTCATTGTAACCAAATCCGCACTTTTCTGAGTCTCCTTTTCTACCAATATCCTTGTACGACACTGCAATATCAACGTAATCACAGCGTCCCTTCTCCACCTCCCAGTAACAGCGGCCTGTGAGTCCCTCAGTGCTCAGGACCTGATAATAGTCACTGAACCTGTCTGGATGATCAGGATAGTTATTTATGTAAGAACTACAAAAATACTTAGCTTGTCTGTTTCCTCTGGACAGTGACAGATATTTGTGAGCTGTGTTTGGGTCCAGGACGATCTCTCGTGCGTAGTTGATGAACTCCTCTCTGGTTTTGGGATCAGGTAGCGACAGCGCTGCCTCTGGTCGGGGCAGTGGATGTGGGTCAGGTCTAAATCCCTGTGAGATGTTTTGGAGCCCGTCTTTCAGAGTGACCTTCAGCAGGTCAGTGAGCGCGGTCACAGCTGAGGCCGCCTGCTCCAAGGAGCCCATGGACAGTGCGTAGGTCCTGGGGGGGTCCGGGGCGGAGAGAGGGGGGCAGTGCTGTAGAGCCCGGCCTGGAGTGAGTGAGTCCAGCTCAGAGACAGTCATTCTCATCAAAATGATGTCCCGCTGCAGCTGATCATGAAGCTGTTTGAGCTGGGCCTCCTCTTTCTCCTGTAGTGCTTTAATCTCCCGTGAAACTTCACTGTGGACAAACTGCAGCATTTGACACAGGCCGCTGAGGTTACGCTCACTGTGCTTCACCGCCTCATCAGCACAGTGTCTGAAATACAGCGCCTCCTGTTGGAGCTTCTGCAGCGCTGCCTCTTTGTCATGGATGCTGTGGAGGATCTGGCCCCTCCAGATCTGCAGCTGCCCTTGCCTTTGGGTCATCTGGAAAGGAGCACCACTTGACAAATTTAGAGCCATTAGATTATTTTGGACCTCGGTTGTTTTCAGTTGCTCCACTAACGTAGCCAACATGGTGTTGGTGACGATGACGGGCCTCGGGCTGAAGCTCTGTCTGCACTGAGGACAGCTGCTCTGCTCCTGTCCGCCCCAGAAACTCTGGATACAGCTCTTGCAGAAGTTGTGTCCACAGGGAAGAGTGGCCGCTTCCTTCAAACATATTATACAGAAAACGGCCTTGTCGCTGAGCTGACCTGCTGCCTGCGCCATTTCTCCGCTCATAGTGAAAGCATGAGCATGAGGCTGCACGTTTGTTTATGCAGGTAGAGATTGGGACGCACCCATTAATGCTGCCTTCATGTGGTCTCGTAATATCACTTGCTGAGTATATTGATTTTACACAAGGAATTGAGTTGCCTTGTGAACGAAATGCGCGGTATATTAATAAACATGCCATGCCTTAGATTATTGCACATGAACGTCACCTCATCTCGTATTTTCCACTTGGAAACTAGAAGATAACTTTGATGCCAGAGTTCCCGAGATGAGATAACCTTTAACAAAACAGAGAGCAGCTATAATACAATGTTGTCTTTTTAACTGATTGTTATGAAGCCAACACTATGCATTTAGCTGCTCAATTTTACCGTCTTGTTAAAAAATAAAGGTCAATCTTTATATGTTTTTCCCCTCACTCAAAGCAGATACAAAGTAACAGAATGTATTTGTTTATAGTGTATTGGTGTGTGTCTGTGTTTTACTTTACTACGACACAAAAGTACTTTGTGTCGATGCACTCGTACTTTCCACTTCGCAACTGGAAAGGATCATCTTTATCAGAGCACATGAAGGCAGCATTAGACTGTGCACAAAAAAAGAAAAGAAAAGCGAATGTGCCGATATAATTCAAAGGCCAGAACAGATTTACTCAAGTGTATGTAGCCTACTTGAGTCCCCTTTTGAAGAAATTGTACTGTAATTTTATTATACAGTCGCCTACTTTTTACTTCTACTTGAGTAAAAATATAATGAAGTATCTGTACTCTTACTTGAGTAAAAATAATTGTTATAAATTATTAGTATAAATAATTGTTATTAAATACCAGGTGCTCAGAGAAGAGCTGGAGAAGGCCTGGAGGGTCAAGTGGTGCCCGTGGTCGTTGGGGCACTCGGGGCAGTGACCCCCAAACTGGAGGAGTGGCTCCAGCAGATCCCAGGAAATACATCAGACATCTCAGTCCAGATATACATATATAGGTGCTCGTCATATAATTAGAATATCATGAAAAGGTGCATTCACTTCTGTCATTCAACTTAAACTGTGAAACTAATACAGTGCCTCTCGAAAGTACTAATACACTTTGAACTTTTGCACATTTTGTCATGTTTACAACCATAAACATAAAGATTTTATTTTGAATTTTTTACTGAAAGTTCACACACAAGTAACAGACAACTGTGAAGTGAAAGCAAAATGATACATGATTCTGTTATTTTTCAAAAAATAGAAAAGTGAAAAGTGGGGCGTGCATAAGTATTCATACAGCATGACTTAATACTTTGTGGTACCCCCTTTTGCTGCAATAACAGCAGCAAGTCTTCTAGGGTATGACTACAAGGTTAGGGTTAGGACATTTTAGCCCATTCCTCTTTACAAAACAACTCAAGCTCTGTCAAATTAGAAGGAGAGCATTTGTGAACAGCAGTTTTCAGGTCTTTCCATAAATTTTCAATAGGATTTAGGTCAGGACTTTGACTGGGCCATTCTAACACATTGATATGTTTGTTTTTAAACCATTCTATTGTAGATTTAGCTTTGTGTTTAGGGTCATTGTCCTGCTGGAAGGTGAATCTCCGCCCCAGCCTCAATTCTCTTGCTGACTCCAGCAGGTTTTCCTCCAAAATGTCTCTGTATTTGGCTCCATCCATCTTCCCAACTATTCTTACAATCTTCCCAGTCCCCGCTGAGGAAAAGCTGCCCCATAGCATGATGCTCCCCCAACCATATTTGACACTGGGGATGGTGCACTCAGGACGATGAGCAGTGTTAGGTTTGCTCCATACATAACGTTTTGCATTTGGGCCAAAAAGTTCAATTTTTGTTTCATCTGACCAAAGCACCTTCTTCCACGTGGTAGCTGTGTCCTCCATATGACTTCTAGCAAACTTCAAACAGGATTTCTTATGGCCTCCTTTCAATAAAGGCTTTCTTCTTGCCACTCGTCCATGAAGGCCAGATTTGTGTAGAGTACGACTTATAGTTGTCCCATGTACAGATTCCCCCAGCTCAGCGGCAGTACGTCACAGCTCCTCCAGAGTTATCTTGGGGAAATGGTTGCATTTCTGACCAGTGCTCTCCTTGTTCGGTCTGTTAGTTTAGGTGGACTGCCGTGTGTTGGTAAGTTCGCAGTGGTGCTAAACTCTTTCCATTTCCGAATGATGGATTGAACAGTGCTCCGTGAGATGTTCAAATCTTGGGAAATCTTTGTATAACTTAACGCTGCTTTAAACTTCTCCACAGCTTTATCCCTGACCTCTCTGGTGTGCTCCTTGGCCTTCATGATGTTGTTTAGTGACCAATACACTCCGACCATAGCTCTGAGGCCCTCGCAGAACAGCTGGAATTATACTGAGAGTAGATTACACACAGGTGGCCTCTATTTAATGGTTAGGGCAAGGTGTGAACGTTCTGCAGTCATTAGGAATGTTATAAAGGCCATTTAATTTAATTAGTTTATGATCATTAAGTGTCGACCTTTCTACCTGCCCAGGGAATTTACTGTTGTACTGCTTGTACAACATCAAAAACAGGAAAGAGGCACTGAATGAACTGTCAGAGTGTCAGTGACCAACAGACAGCCCACCCAGATGCCTTTCTCATCTTAGCTGGGGACTTTAACCACGCAGACCCAAAGAGCGTTTTCCCCAAAGTCTATCAACACATTGACTTTCCAACAAGTGGAAACAACATCCTGGATCTGGTTTACACCACCAAAAAAATTGCATACAAGGCACACCCCCTTCCCCATCTTGGTGCCTCGGACCACATAACTATTCTGTTACTGCCAGCATACAGGCCACTGGTTAGACACTAAACTGGTTCGGAAACAGATTCAAGTGTAGAGTGAAGACTCTTTAGAAAAACTCAAGAACTGCTTTCACACAACGGATGTTCAAGCAGGCTGCCATTCACAACAATATCACTGATCTCCAGGAGTATACAGAGACTGTCACTGCCTACATCACCAAGTGCACTGAGGATGTTACAGACTCTAAGACCATCATTATCAGGTCCAACCAGAAACCTTGGATTACAAGTGAAGTCCTCAGGCTCATGAGGGTCCGGAATGCTGCCTTCAAATCTGGTGACAAGGAGAAACTGCGGACAGCTAGGGCCAACCTGTCCCGCGGCATCAAAAAAGCCAAGAAGCAGTACTCCAAAAAGATAACTGATCACTTCAGAGACAGCAGAGACACTCGGAGTCTGTGAGAGGGGATAAAGACCATCATAGACTATAAACCTCCTCGACAAACTTGTGACAGTGACACCTCTCTGTTGAACGCTCTAAATGAATTCTTTGCTCGCTACGAGGCACTCAACAGAACCCCGGCACAAAAGTCAACACCCTCTCCTGAAGACCAAGTGCTGAAGCTATCTCCAGAGAGTGTGAGAAGATCTCTGAGCAGGATCAACGTACGCAAAGCACCGGGTCCAGACAACATACCAGGTCGTGTACTGAAAGGTTGCACTGATGAACCCACTGAAGTCTTTACAGACATTTGTAACACATCTCTGCAGCAGGCTGTGGTCCCAACGTGCCTCAAAGCGACCACCATCATTCCAGTGCCAAAGAAGTCACCACCATCCTGCTTTAATGACTACCGCCCAGTAGCACTCACTCCAATTCTTATGAAGTGCTTCGAGCGGCTCGTCATGGAACACATCAAGTCTGTTCTCCCTTCCACCCTGGACCCATACCAGTTTGCTTATCGGGCCAATCGTTCAACTGAAGATGCCATCTCCACTGCGCTTCATTCAGCCCTCACTCACCTTGAAACAAAGGACTCTTATGTAAGAATGCTGTTTTTAGACTTTAGCTCAGCATTCAACACTATAATCCCACAGCAGCTAATACACAAACTGCTCCACCTGGGGATCAACACATCACTGTGCAACTGGCTGCTGGACTTTCTGACGGGGAGACCACAGGCTGTACGTGTCGGCGGAAAGTCCTCCAGAACCATCACACTGAACACCGGGGCTCCCCAAGGCTGTGTGCTGAGCCCCCTCCTGTTCACTCTGCTGACCCATGACTGCGCTCCAAAGTACGACTCAACCCTCTTCATCAAGTTTGCAGACGACACAACAGTGGTGGGTCTCATCAGCAACAGAGACGAGTCAAACTACAGGAGTGAAGTGAGCAGTCTGGCCATGTGGTGCACACAGAACAATCTCTGTCTAAATGTGGAGGAGACAAAAGAGATTGTTGTGGACTTTCGAAGAGCGCGGGTCCAGCATTCTCCTCTAACAATCAACGGTGCTGCAGTGGAGAGGGTGACCAGCACTAAGTTCCTGGGTGTGCACATCACAGAGAAACTCTCCTGGACCATGCACACTACATCACTGGTCAGGAAAAGTGATCAGCATCTCTACTTTCTCCACAACTTAAGAAGAGCCAGAGTCCCAGCCTCCGTTATGTGTAACTTCTACAGAGGGACTATAGAGAGCATCCTGACCAGCTCCATCACTGTGTGGTTCTTCTACAGAGGGACTATAGAGAGCATCCTGACCAGCTCCATCACTGTGTGGCACTTCTACAGAGGGACTATAGAGAGCATCCTGACCAGCTCCATCACTGTGTGGTTCTTCTACAGAGGGACTATAGAGAGCATCCTGACCAGCTCCATCACAGTGTGACACGGCGCCAGTACTGCCTGCTGCCGAAGGAGCCTCCAGTGCATTGTGAGAGCAGTGGAGAAGATCTGTGGAGCCCCTCTCCCCTCCATTAAGGACATGTACTCCACCCGTCTCACCCGCAAAGCTGTCAGAATCACCAGGGACTCTACGCACCCATCACACAGTCTCTTCAAGGTAATGCCTTCAGGGAGGAAACTGCGGAATCAAGGGCCAGGTCCAGTCGACTTAAGAACTGTTTAATACACAAGGCCATCGGGAAGCTGAACTCCCTGCCCCCCCCCCCCCCCCCCCCCCACTCCACATTCAAGGATGAGAGAAATATAATTTCAAATCATTCAGATGGTTTGACAAATAAATAATCTTGAATCTAATGCACTCCGATAATGCCGTATTAATACTTATGCACGCCCCACTTTTCACTTTTCTATTTTTTGTAAAATAACAGAATCATGTATCATTTTGCTTTCACTTCACAGTTGTCTGTTACTTGTGTGTGAACTTTCAGTAAAAAATTCTAAACAAAATCTTTACGTTTAGGGTGGTAAACATGACAAAATGTACAAAAATTCAAGGTGTATTCACAAGGCACTGTATAGTCTGGAAGATTCCGCAGGAAGGCCAATGCAAAGGGCCTCCTTCGCAAATAGTGGTGAATTTCTCTCAGATGTTACTATGTGCTGTATATACTGTTTAATCACACTCACTGCCTCTTTGCATACTGTCAATATCACTTTCCGAGTTCAAAACAACCTCATTTGATTTTTTTAGCCCATAATAATAAAGCTGCTGTTCTACCCTAAATGGACTTCCTGGTGTTCTTTACACATACAGTTTTGGATTAAGAAACTTTCTCATCTTTTGTCCCTCACATTTTCTGTTCCTATATAGGCAAAATATACCACTTTATTCACAAAAGCTATTGAACAAACAAATTGTTTATTTATATTTATAGACTAGAATAATGATCAGGATTTTCACCATACACATGAATGAATATTTCATAATGTGTAAAACTCCATGCCATTTTAATGTCATTTTACAATGGTATAACCATTCAAACTGCAGAAACGGAACAAACATTACACTGGAACAATACAAGATAGACTTAGGCTATAAGGAGCAAATATTACAAACCAGTAATAAAAAACAAATTAAATACAAATGTCAATCACACTGGTTTGAGCTAGGTAAAGATTGCGTAGTTTCCCTTTAAAATTAAAATGACTTCTGTGAAAACCTAAACATACGGGTTTTTTTTCTTTGTTTTGTTCATGTTTTTACATACTTTTTTTTAAATCATGAAAGAATTCCAAAAAGATAAAAGGTAAATCACAAATGAACCAGAACTAGCTCTGAGTAGGACAAGAAAAATTGTCTAGCTTTCAGCTTAAGAAAACAGAAATCGTCATAGAGTAAATAAACTCATGTATAAGAACTAACCCAGGATGAGCCAGGCCTAAATTGGGATAAAGTTTAAACGGATGGTGGCTTGTTGGGACCAGTTTAGTTTAGGGAGTCCGAACTAGTGGAGACTCAGATTGGTTGTATTGGGCCAAAACCCCTGCACTGTGATCCAGGTTCACTTCTCCAAGTCTGACTCCAGCGTACAGCGGCTGAGTGAAGGTCGTCTGGACTCTATGGAGGAGTATGATACTTTGGTCTCAACGCTGTGATGCCAAAACGAAAAAGGAAAAGGTCTGTTTGTCGAGCTGACATGCTGCCTGTGCCATTTCTCTGCCAAGAACAAATCATGTTTGCATAAAGGGGAGTGACCGTTGTTTGTGCAGGTGGAGACTGTGCTAATGCAAAACAACAGGAGAGAATCAGAGTCAGAACAGGGCTCAATAATTGTTCTTTCTGATCATACAGATCAGAAAGAAGGCGGGTTCTGTGTCCCAGAGATGAACGTGTTGTGGACTCAAATGTGAATATCAACCCAAGAACAAATGCAAAAGATCTGGTGAAGCTATAGGCTGAAACTGGTACAAGTTTGCCCTCTATCCCCCCATATTTTACTCCTATGTCTATACATCTTCAAAGATACACTTCGGAACATTTCACCCAATAAATACAAGAAAGCTATGAGTTTTTTTCCCCTTAGACCTGACTTTGCTGAAAGTGTGACATCACTGGCCTTAAATAGCAGCTGGTATTAACTGTTGGAAAAGGTATTACAGCTAATCCGAGCTAGAAAACTAATAAATATTAGGTCTAAAATTGGACTATGTTTAAATAAAAGGCTAAAATTAAATAAAACTATGTCTTAACACAAACTAACACAGGATAAGCAAGATAAAGAAAGTAAAAACATTTTGCTGTTTAACTTTAACTTTTACTATCGTGGAATTACTATCTTTACAGTTTGGGAGATCATCATATGGTCAGACTGAAATTGAAATCTAATATTGTTTTACATCGCTCACCCCAAGCACAGAGCTTATTTTAGTTTTGGAAAATGCACTCTATCATTCATGTATTCAAGCTTGACTCCAACGTAGAGCGGCTGAGTGAATGTCGTCTGGACTCTGTGGAGGAGGCTCATGGTTTGGTTCTTGTCAATGTTATAAAATGCCAAAACCCCTGCGCTGTGGTCCAGGTAAACCCCGATTCTGTCTGAAACTGCGTGTGATACTTTGGTCTCAACGCTGTGATGCCAAAATGAAAATCCATACTTGGTACAATCTAAAGCCCAAGATTTATCATTGTATCCAAAGTCAGTCTCTTCTAAGTCTCCCTTTCTCGCTATAGTCTTATACGCTACTGATAAAACAATAGCAATGTGACCCCACTCCACCTCCCAGTAACAGCGGCCCATTAAACCTTCACTGCTCAGGACCTGACATAAAACATCAAACCTGTCTGGATGATCCCATTGGTTTCTGGAAAGAATAAAAGTTAGGCCGAGACTGAGTATGTTTGTAGCTCCTCTGTTTCCTCTGGACAGTGACAGATCTTGATGAGCAGTGTTTGGGTCCAGGACGATCTCTCGTGCATAGTTGATGAACTCCTCTCTAGTTTTGGGCTCAGGTGACAGCGCTGCAAGCGATAGGAGCGGTGGATATTGGCCAGATCTAAAACACAGTGAGATGTTTTGGAGCCCGTCTTTCAGAGTGACCTTCAGCAGGTCAGTGAGCGCGGTCACAGCTGAGGAAGCCTGCTTCAAGGAGCCCAGAGACAGTGCGTAGGTCCTGGGGGGTCCAGGGCTGAGAGGGCGGGGTAGTGTAGAGTCTGGCCTGGAGTGAGTGAGTCCAGCGCAGAAACAGTCATTCTCAGCAAAGTGATGTCCCGCTGCAGCTGATCATGAAGCTGTTTGAGTTGGGCCTCCTCTTTCTCCTGCAGTGCTCTAATCTCCCGTGAAACTTCACTGTGGACAAACTCCAGGACTCGACACAGGCCTCCGAGACTATGCTCACTGTGCTTCACCGCCTCATCAGCACAGTGTCTGAAGGACATAACCTCCTGCTGGAGCTTCTGCAGCGCAGTCTCTTTATCCTGGATGGTGTGAACTATTTGGTATCTCAAGGATTGCCTTTGACCCATTGCGTTGCTTGACAAATAAAGGGCCATTCGATCACTCTGAAGAACGGGCCTCAGGTTGAAGCTCTGTCTGCACTGAGGACAGATGCTCTGCCCCAGTCCGCCCCAGTAGCTCTGAATACAGCTCCTGCAGTAGCCATGTCCACAGGGAAGAGGGGCTGTATCCTTCAAACATATCGTACAGAAAACAACCTTTTTGTCGAGCTGAACTGCTGCCTGTGCCATTTCTTCGCTTAGAGGGAAATAACTTTTGCATAAAGAAGGGCGAGGCAACTCTTGTTTATGCTGGGACATGGGATCCACCCATTTAGACTGTGCTCATGAAAAATAGGAAGCGGAGGGAAACTACGATAGCATGTAGAGTCGAATCTGACTAGGATCTGACGCCCATCCCTTTTTCTGTCAAACCGGACTTGTCTATATTACATACTGATCCCAATGTTCTTTGGGAGCAGGTGGCGTGGAATGGATACAATACAAATGCAAAATGTATAAAGTATAATTAGGATATAGGTCTTTATTGTCATTGCAAAATGAATCACTCCCTTGCATAACAGCAAGAAAAACATAAAACACCAATCAAGGATTTCCCTGTCAAATGGGATTATATGCTGTATGTACAGTACTGTAAAATCTGATGAACTGCCTCTTTCCATATTATCCATTGTGAATGTAACACTGTCTGAGTTTAAAACGACTCACTCCTTCCCTTTGCAATGTGTGAGAACCACCGAGTCTCAGTTTATCATTTAGTGGTAAAGTTGTGGAACAATTTACATGAAACAATCAAAGAAAGTAGCAGTATTAGCCCATTTAAATTTGAATATAAACAGTCTATTTTCAAATTGTATTTAGAAGTGAAAAAGTTCAGTTCAGTACGTTAGAAGCTTAAAGGGGGGGTATTATGCTTTTTTCAATCACATAGCACCAGTCTATAGTATACTACAATGATGACGTAACCTTCTGTTGGTCTGTATATGCAGTAAATTAAAATAACTGCCTTGAATAAAATTGCTCTCTCAAAATGGCTGTACTGAACGTCTTGAAATAGGCCTCTGTCTCTTTAAGAAGCTTTCCGACACGCCCCCTTCAGCACACTGCTGTGGCATCTAAACAACACTACTGTGCGGGGAGGGGGCTCTGCTGAGCTGAGGAGCAGTGGTTGGTGGCTTGGCTGGTGACGAAAGGTCCAGAGGCGTCTCCAGGACGTGGGGGCGTTCCTAGGAGGACTGAGGCATAGCTACACCTAAAATGGCTGCCGTCTAAGTTTTTACTGATTACTCAAAAATATGTGAATGAGCCAAGGCAACACTCCAGGCATGTTTTTAATGAGGGAATGACATAATAACATGATATAAAGCTTGAAAAAGTCGATTTTACATAATACCCCCCTTTAAAGCATTATCAGTACGTACTAACAGAGGTCATGATGAAGATGATGAAGTGATTACGTTGTAAACTGTGTTTCAAATAGAATACCAACAGTACCTTAAAAAGTTGCTACAGGAAATGATGTGTGATGATGAAACATTTCAAATTTCTATCTATTATTTATTTATTTTATTTATTTGATAGGGACGATGCACATTAATGAACATCTGCATTGAAACAACAAAAACAGACGTAAACATGCCGGATTATAGCCACAGGGCTAATTTACATCCATAGTCCCTATGCAGATACAGAAATACAGAAATAAGATTTCAATTGTAAAGATTGAAAGATGTAAATTGTGAGAAAGTAAGAAATTCATCTGGCCGTTGTTGCTGCTTGTTACAGTTGTCATTGCTATTGCTACTCAAATGACATAAAAGTAAATTAGGGCAGGCGAGATATAGTTCGGCTGGGGGGTCTCCACCCTCCAAACGGGCTCGTCTTTAAACCTTATGCTATAATACACAGGAAACCAATGTAGAGCAGCTAACACAGGGGAGATATGCAGTCTGCGCTTTTGATCCCTGTAAAGAGACGGGCAGCTGCGTTTTGTACTCCGTGGAGGTGACGAAATTGAACTCTGATAAGGACAGAATTACAATAATCAAGTTGTGAACTTATAAATGCATAAATGTCTTTCTCAAAGTCACAGGCAGGTAGATAATTTTGTTTACCTTGCTTAGAGAATAAAGGTGGAAAAAGCTTGATTTGACAACATGGTTTATATGTTTGTCAGATTTTTATCCATTGTCTACAAACACCGAGACTCCTTGCAAAAGAGTGACAGGAGGCCAGAGGGTCAATGGCACTGTCACAATTGCCAAGAACATTTCTGTTTCCGGTCATATTTTTGTTTAGACTGGGGCCTCCATCCATAAATTAAAGGGAAAAGATGACAAGAAGTTGTAATTTTTTTACATACACTGTTTTTCCATACTGATATGTTCTTCCCCACAGGACAAAATGATGAGCGCACTTTGGATAAAGGCACTGGCTCAAAGGTGTCAAAAGTAGCATGACATAGGCTATAGGTGAGACCTAACTGTTTTGAGCAGATCATGAAACAAGGCAGGCCCAGATGGAATATTCTTTTTAATTGAAGAACTCCATAAAATCCTCACAATCCTCACTGTGACTAAACACAGTTTAGTTTAGGAAGTCCCAACTGGTGGAGACTCACAGATTGGTTGTATTGGGCCAAACCCCCTGCACTGTGATCCAGGTTGAATTCTGGACTCATTATTCTAGTGCAGGGAAATAAGCAGTGTCATCAAAGATCTCCAGCCTGACTCCAGCGTAGAGCGGCTGAGTGAAGGTCGTCTGGACTCTGTGGAAGAGGCTCATGGTTTTGGTCTCATCAATGTCATAAAACGCCAAAACCCCTGCGCTGGTGTCCAGGTAAACCCCGACTCTGCAGGAAACCGAGTGTAGTACTTTGGTCTCAATGCTGTGATGCCAAAATGAAAAACTATCCATTTTACAATCTAAGGCCCAAGATTTAGTATTGTATCCAAATCCAGAGTCTCCCGAGTGCCCCTTTCTCCTGATGTCCTTGTACGACACTGCAATAACAACGTCATGATAGTGTTCCCTCTCCACCTCCCAGTAACAGCGGCCTGCGAGTCCCTCAGTGCTCAGGACCTGATAGACGTCACTGAACCTGTCTGGATGATCAGGATAGTTATTTATGCAAGAACTAATAGGATCTTTTTTAGCTCGTCTGTTTCCTCTGGACAATTTCAGCTCTTCATGAGCAGTGTTTGGGTCCAGGACGATCTCTCGTGCGTAGTTGATGAACTCCTCTCTGGTTTTGGGCTCAGGTAGTGACAGCGCTGCCTCTGGTCGGGGCAGTGGATGTTGGTCAGTTCTAAATCCCTGTGAGATGTTTTGGAGCCCGTCTTTCAGAGTGACCTTCAGCTGGTCAGTGAGCGCGGTCACAGCTGAGGCCGCCTGCTCCAAGGAGCCTAGAGGCAGTGAGTAGGTCCTGGGGGGGTCCAGGGCTGAGAGAGGGGGGCAGTGTTGGAGAGCCTGGTCTGGAGTGAGTGAGTCCAGCTCAGAGACAGTCATTCTCAGCAAAGTGATGTCCTGCTGCAGCTGATCATGAAGCTGTTTGAGTTGGGCCTCCTCTTTCTCCTGTAGTGCCTTAATCTCCCGTGAAACTTCACTGTGGACATCCTCCAGCACTCGACACAGGCCACTGAAGCTCTTCTCACTGAGCTTCACAGCCTCATCAGCACAGTGTCTGAAAGACAGCACTTCCTGTTGGAGCTTCTGCAGTGCTGTCTCTTTGTCCTGGATTGTGCAGAGAATCTGTTCCCTCCTTCCCCGCAGCCATTGCCTTTGAGCCAATTGAAAAGAAGCATCACTCACCGAATTTGAGAAGAAATTTAGGACAGTCATTGGACCCTGCTGGAGCTCGATCCTCTGCATTTGCTCCACTAACTCTGCCAACATGGTGTTTGTGCCGAGGACGGGCCTCGGGTTGAAGCTCTGTCTGCACTGAGGACAGCTGCTCTGCTCCTGTACGTCCCAGTAGCTCTGAATACAGCTCCTGCAGTAGTTGTGTCCACAGGGAAGAGTGGCCGGTTCCTTCAGAAAATCCAGACATATTGAACAGGAAAAGGCCTGTGTGTCGAGCTGAACTGCTGCCTGCGCCATTTCTCCGCTCAGAGTGAAAGCATTTTTGCATAAAGATGGGTGAGGCTGCACTTTTGTTTGTGCAGATGAAGGTAGACAGTGGATCCACCCATTCAGACTGTGCTCATGAAAAGCAGGAAGCAGAGAGCGAATCAGCTGAAACAGAGCTCAGTATTAATCAGAGGCGGGTAGTACTCAGTAACATTTACTCAAGTACATGAAGTATCTGCACTCTTACTTGGGTAACAATAATTTAAAAATATTTTACTTTGACCAAATATTTAAGTGTCAAATGCTTAATTTTAATCTACTAGATAGATATAGATCCTCTTGTTTACCTTATAATTAGGTTTTTCTGTATTTTCTGCCATTTTCTGGGAATTTTCTTTGTAAATATCACAATTTCCACAAGATTTTATGTTTTGTTTCACACAATGACTGAAAATGAATCAGACTTTTTTGCGCAGTTACTCACAGTACTCAAGTAAAACAATTTCTAAGTACTTTTTTTTAACTCTTTCTTGAGTATTATCGGGTTACTACTTTTTACTCGTACTTGAGTATAATTATTTCAAAGCAACGATACTTTTACTTGAGTAAATATTTTGGCTACTCTACTCATCTAAGATAAGCTTTATTGATCTCATAATGGAGAAATTCACTAATTCACTCTGGTTAATGACTGTGTTGAAAAGTATCCATCACCAGGACATGTTGCTTTGCTCTGACTCCAGACAAACATGAGCTTTATAGGACCTCTTCCAAATAATTTACTTCAATGCCTCACCGCAAAAATATTGTCCATGTCATCAGTGGCATGTCCATCAAGTTTATTTCATTGTTGTTGTTTTTTGGTCGGGACAGCGCATGCTAATGAACACACCACACCGGATTGTAACCATGGGCTAATTTGCATCTGTTGTCCCCATGTGCACTCTCAAACACACTCTCATTCATCCTGGCCTATTGTACATGTTTTTTGTGGTAGGGGAAACTGGAGTACTCGGAGGAAACCTATACACAGACACGGGGAGAACATGCAAACTCCACACAGAAAGGCCCCGTCCAGGTGGGAATCAAACCTTGCACAAGCGCTAACCTCAGCGCCACTGTGCTTATGTTTACAGTTTTTAAACAGTTTAGTTGTGCTTGTGACAGGAATATATAATCTGGAACGTTCCGCAGGGAGGCTTAAATGCAAAGGAGATAAAGTACATAATGTGAATTTCTCTGTAAGATTTGTGCTGTACATACTGTATAATCACAAACTACCTCTTTGCATATTGTCCACTGTGAATATAACACCTTCAGAGTTTAAAACTACCTCAGTGGATTTTAAATGTTTTACCCTAAATGGACTTCCAGGTGTTTACACATAAAGCTCTGGATTAAGAAACTAACAATCTTTTGTCCCTCACATCTTCCCTTCCTATATAGGCAAAATATATTCACAAATAAAAAGAAATTGAACAAACAAATATTTTATTTAGACTAGATTAATGATCAGGATTATTGCCATGCATAAGAATAAACATTTCAAAATGTGCCATGCCATATTAATGTCATTTTACAATAATATGTAACCATTCAAACTGCAAAAACGGGAACAAACATTACAATGGAACAATACAAGATAGACTCAGGCTATAAGGAGCAAATATTACAAACCGGTAATAAAAACAAATTAAATAAAAATGTCAATCGCACTGGTTTGAACCATGTAAAGATTGCGTAGTTTCCCTTTAAAATAAAAATACGAGATTGGCCAATGTTGTCCCGTGACTTCTGTGAATTTTTTTTATTTTTATCTCAAAACCTAAACGTTCTGTTTGTCTTTGTTTTGTTCATGTTTTCGTTTACTTTTTTACCATGAAAGAATTCCGAAAACAAAAGGTAAATCATAAATGAACAAGAACTAGCTCTGAGTTGGACATGAAAAATGGTCTGGCTTTCAGCTTAAGGAAACAGAAAATCGTCAGAGTAAATAAACTTGTGTATAAGAACTAACCCAGGATGAGCCAGGCCTAAATCGGGATAAAGTTTAAACAGATGGTGGCTTGTTGGGACCACAGTTTAGTTTAGGAAGTCCCAACTGGTGGAGACTCACAGATTGGTTGTATTGGGCCAAAACCCCTGCACTGTGATCCAGGTTCAATTCTGGACTCATTATTCTAGTGTAGGGAAATAAGCGGTGTCATCAAAGATCTCCAGCCTGACTCCAGCGTAGAGCGGCTGAGTGAAGGTCGTCTGGACTCTGTGGAAGAGGCTCATGGATTTGTTCTCATCAATGTCATAAAACGCCAAAACCCCTGCGCTGGTGTCCAGGTAAACCCCGACTCTGCAGGAAACCGAGTGTAGTACTTTGGTCTCAATGCTGTGATGCCAAAATGAAAAACTATCCATTTTACAATCTAAGGCCCAAGATTTAGTATTGTATCCAAATCCACAGTCCCCCGAGTGCCCCTTTCTCCTGATGTCCTTGTACGACACTGCAATAACAACGTCATGATAGTGTTCCCTCTCCACCTCCCAGTAACAGCGGCCTGCGAGTCCCTCAGTGCTCAGGACCTGATAGACGTCACTGAACCTGTCTGGATGATCAGGATAGTTATTTATGCAAGAACTAATAGGATCTTTTTTAGCTCGTCTGTTTCCTCTGGACAATTTCAGCTCTTCATGAGCAGTGTTTGGGTCCAGGACGATCTCTCGTGCGTAGTTGATGAACTCCTCTCTGGTTTTGGGCTCAGGTAGTGACAGCGCTGCCTCTGGTCGGGGCAGTGGATGTGGGTCAGGTCTAAATCCCTGTGAGATGTTTTGGAGCCCGTCTTTCAGAGTGACCTTCAGCTGGTCAGTGAGCGCGGTCACAGCTGAGGCCGCCTGCTCCAAGGAGCCCAGAGGCAGTGAGTAGGTCCTGGGGGGTTCCAGGGCTGAGAGAGGGGGCAGTGTTGGAGAGTCTGGTCTGGAGTGAGTGAGTCCAGCTCAGAGACAGTCATTCTCAGCTCATTGATGTCCCGCTGCAGCTGATCATGAAGCTGTTTGAGTTGGGCCTCCTCTTTCTCCTGTAGTGCTCTTATCGCTTGTGAAAGTTCACTGTGGACAAACTTCAACTCTCGGACCAATCCATTGAAGCTCTGCTCACTGAACTTCACCGCCTCATCAGCACAGTGTCTGAAAGACAGCGCATCCTGTTGGAGCTTCTGCAGTGCTGTCTCTTTGTCTTGGACGGTCCGGAGAATCTGTTCCCTCCTGCTCTGCCTTTGCCTTTGAGCCATTTCAAAAGACGCATTATTGGACAAATTTAGGTAGTTTGGATTTAATTGGACCTCAGTCGTTTTCAATTTTTCCACTAACTCTGCCAACATGGTGTTTTTGACAAGGGTGGGCCTCGGGTCGAACCTCTGTCTGCACTGGGGACAGCTGCTCTCGTCCCGTTTGTCCCAGTAGCTCTGAATACAGCTCCTGCAGTAGTTGTGTCCACAGGGAAGAGTGGCAGGATACACCAGAAGATCCAAACATATTGAACAGGAAAAAGCCTCCTTGTCGAGCTGAACTGCTGCCTGCGACATTTCCCTGCTCAGAACGAATCATGCAGTTTCAGTTTCACAGAAAGAGGAGTGAGAGTAGTGGCGAGGGCTCTGCAGGCGGAGAAACAGAAACCGATCCCATTTAGATTGAGCTCACCTAAAACAGAAAGAGAGATGAGTCAGAACAGAATGATCATTAAAAACTGTCATGGTTGAGGTTGATGTGAAAGGCATTTGACAACTAGCTGGAACAAGTCTGTTGTTTCCCACTGCCAATGGTACAGAGGGTGTGCACACATTTTAGGTATGATGTAACTTTACTTTATTACCATTATTTTCCTTTTCTTTTAATACAATGGAGCAAAATTCAGTGTCCTTAAAGTGCATATGACAGATTTTAATGCTCTTGAAAACATGACTTATTTAGATGGATTACATCAGTTGCATAGTTATCATTTTTTTCAGTGAAGCAGCAATTTTAATGAAGAAATGTTGGGCAGAAAAGTTTTTTTTTTTTTGGAATTTTTAAGCTGCTGACAGGAAGTGACATAAAAGGTAACATTCCATAGCAGTTTGACTCATTCATTTCCCATTGTCTTAATATGGTTGCACGGGAACAGTTTAAAATTGTTTACCTTCTTCGATGTCACTTCCTGTCGACCCTTTAATTGTTTGTAAACATTCCGGGCTTAGCTGGAGGCAGGAAGCTCGATTCCCATCTATTTCCATTGTAGCTGTTGTCATAGTAACGATAAACAAATGTCTAACTGTTTTGGAAATATCAGATAAACCCTTATTTTATCGTCTCAAATGTCATTCCTCTTGTTCTGGCACCTTAAGCCACAACAGGACCACATTTTTCAGTTGTAGTTTTACACTTAAAATCGCTAGTTTTAGTTTAATCTTATTTCTCTTGATCACTTCCTGCCTCCAGCTGATGTCACTGATGATGTCAGCAGTTAAAGGGTCTATAAGGAAGTGAAAACATAAACATCACAAAAATGGTCAAACTAATGAAAATTTAGTATAATCTTTAGCAAAATCTTAAATATAATCGTGTTAACTGTGTTTTAGCAAAAATAAAAGAATAAAAAAATAAAAGAATTTTATCAAAATAGAAATGATGGAAAGCTAACTGCTGTTGCTATGTTATGACCATAGACAGGTGACATCATACGCATAAGCTCTAACTATTTTGGTGCGGGTATTTTACATCTGGGCTATGTCTTTGTTATGCATAAGAGTAATTGGGCCCTACATTGAGTGAAAAAATAAATAAATTTCTCACCCTCACTACGGAACTACCTCTTTCGATGTGACACACAGACCTGGTTGCTATGGAGCCCTAGCAACCGGTTTACGTTTAGGCTACGCAAATTTACAGGGAAAAACTCCAAATAAATATGGCAACTCCAAAAGTAACAAAGCCTAACCTAAGGGAAACAACAATTAAAGCCCCAGCAGCGAAAGCTAACCTGCTAAAGGTAGGAGCAGCGACAGGGGAGAGCAAATCTAAAGTGTCCAGTGTCCGTAGTGTGGACCGCACAGCGAGCTCACTGCATCCCCGCACCGGACCTCCCATCTCAAACTCCCAGAGAGGAACCAGAGCCACCTCCACGGCTTCAAAACTCACCGTCCAGGGTTCAAAAACCAGTCCCGGGTACAAGAAGCCCACCAGCTGCAGCCCCGTAAAGCAAGCCACGAAATGCGGCCAGCAGAGGGCGCACGGACAGACTCAAGAGCACCAACTCACAACTATCAAGCCCAGGTGAGATGGAAAAGTGTTTACCAGATTTGATATAAGGTGAAGTAATTATATAACGCGTATAAGCCTAGTAACCCAAACCCCTTTTGCAACATTTAGTATGCATTAACCTGTGTGATTTTTATAATAATAATATGCATGTGATTAAAGTAGCACACAATCGTCACAACTAAACTACTGGTTAGCGCCCGAATAAAAGCATTTTTGAAGCACTTATTAAATTAGTACGGACAGTAAATGGAAATTGTTTGGCCGCCATTTCCCCCACTTTTTTTTAAGCTAACGTTACTCCTTAGCTAGTCCCCTACTCACCCTAAATTGGCCTATTTCGAGTCATCTCTTTGTATCATTGGATCCTGAACAAAAGTTTAATTTTAGAATCAAGAACATTTGTTGTCCACCAAATCTAGGCAAAAGTAGCAAGAGATAACATACCATGCGTCGTTGATGCCGAAAGTGCTAAAACAAAACACCTGTGCATCTCTAAAAGTAGCTTTCCCTAGAGTGCCCTCTACTGGAGACAACAGGACAAGCAACAGGAGCACAGTCCTACCCCCCCCCCCCCCCCCTTCCCCCCGCCCCAAAAAAAAGCATATTTACCTACTTGTGTATACCTAATTAAACCAATGTTATTGACCCTATGTCTTCATGCTTTTGCAAATTATATTTACACTTATAATCCAGATGAAATCCCTGTCTAATCTATGCCTAGTACAAACCATTTTATATATTGTTTTTTAGTGACACAGCGTTCACGGTCATTCCCCCTGACCCAAAGAAGAGACTTGAGATCCAGAAGAGTGAGTTAGTTGTATCATAATCTGATTCTCTGTTCAAAGGCTTTAAATCATGTTAGTGCTATTATCTGATTAAGCAGAGGCGGAGGCGGAGCTTACTGCGTTAGAGGAACTTCGTCTATCAAAAGCCATGGCCTATGTCTCCATCAGTCCCAGTGCTGTGGGTAAGACTTACACCTGTAGAATTGTACAAATGTGCTGTCAGACTGTCAGAATGCAGACATTTTCCCCCTTGTTTGTGATGAATATCTCTGTAAATACCAGATTAATCCATATGAAACGTAAAATGTCTATTTTGTCAACACATGGTTGGGAGACATTTTGTGAAAGACATAAAAGCAGTGATTAGGTTCAACGTTTGTGGATTTTACAATAGATAAAAAAATTGTACCTCGCTGATAACTTTACATTGGTACTTGCCAAACAACTGTTCAACCTTGTGCATAGTGTAAAAACCTCATGGATCTTTTTCATGCATGTTGACAGGAGGTTGTCTCAGTTTGGAGGAGGTTCGACAGAAGCAGCAGCAAGAAATGGTGCAGACAAAAAGAAAACCCAGAGAGGTGACGTCGAACTTAACAAACTGTTGACATTTCATCTACTGTGTACGTTCAGCATCTCTTGGTGTCGGGTGTGAAGACAACACGACATGGCTACATCGCAAGCACTGTTCCAAGGATAACTATTAGTGGACCCTTTGCTTTTTTGTAAAATCATTAATTACTTTAAATTTGCGTGTGGATGTTGAAGGTTTGGAGACACACATTTATGCATAATCTTTATTTATTATAATTTTGACAAGTTGATCTTGAAACTAGCACCTCCTGACAACACCAAAGCACCACAATTAGATAAATCTGTCACTTGATCATGTTGCTCAGAGCAGTGGTTCTCAAACTTGGGTGCGTGTTGTGCTCCCCTGGTGCTGCTTGGACTTCTTCATGCAGTAGTCAAGGTCATCTCAAATCTTAGACTTCATTCATTCTGATTATCATTTCAGTGATGCTTTAATAATGACTTAATTCATTCTGATTATCATTTCAGTGATGCTTTAATAATGTTTAGTCCTGATTTAATCTTGAAATTGACCTGATGGTACTTGGAAATGTCAGAGTTTTTATGCTGCAGTAGTTGGTGTGAAAAGATTAAGAACCACCGGCTCATAGAAAAGACAGTTGAGACAAAGTGTTTTTTCTAGAGTATGAGCTTTCACAAGAAATATGTAAATTGGGGCTCATGTAGGAGTTGCCTATTTGTGTGAAAAAGACATGATATATTGAGACGTCAAGTTATTAGTAAGGTGTAATAAATGTATGACAGGGTTGTTACAAGAAACTGCATGGTTAAACAGGGCACAAGTCAGGTGCATTTGGAAGAAGGCAAAGAGTAGACTATGTTTATTTGCTTCATAAAGTAATGAACAGGTCTCATTTAGTCATCTCGAGTATGTCTTCCCCATACTGCAGATGTATGCCTTCATCCAACTACTGTATGTTCTTCGTTTCTCCAGCAGAGGGCACTTTGAGATTGTCATGTAGCAGGTGCATAACAGGGATGACCCACAATGATTTTTGCTTATTGCCCCATTCTGAAATTACAATAATAATATATTGGTAAAAATAAATGTTGGTGAAAGTAATCTCCTGTCACCTCCACTTGTGCGTTGAGAACCCCATGCGTATTAACAAAAGGTAACAGAGCAGCAAGACGTGTTATTTTGTTATTAATGTTAAGTGTACAGCCAGGGCACGTGCACTATCAGGCGCAAGCAAACGTCAGACTCGTGGAGCAGTCCGTGGCATATATAATTGAAATGTCATATTAGGTGACTAGGGCAGCTCTCTGCGCATGCTCTTGACACACTGCACCGTCCTTCGCCTTTGTAGTTGTTTTGGGCGGCCATGTTTGTAGTCCCAAAGAACACGATCGTCACGACTGTGGTGCGTTCAGGTTGAGCTCCACTAATTTAACTCTTTTATAAAGGCTGTTTAGGTTTAATGTTATATTTTTTCCTCCTTCTAGTTTGTTGACTTTACTTTTTTTTTTACACAAAAAGCGAAAAATATAAAATACATATTTACAATGCAACTTATTTTTAGATCAGTGGTTCTCAAACTTTTTACACCAACTTAAGTAACATCTCATAAACATAAAAGATAAAATATATGAAAATGTAAGCACCTATAAGCCTGGACCAGAATCAAATCAGGACCTAACTGGGCATGAATATGGTCTGAAATAGATCAAAATTCCGTAAAAACTGAGTGTAAACTCGGTCTAAACCAGAAAAACTCTTACCTTCGATGTATTACTAAAGCATAAATTCTGGAATTAGGTCCGAGTTCTACCAGTGGTACATGTACCATAGTTTGGGAACCACTGTTTTAGACCATGGAAGACAATGCCGCACTATTGTTTTTATCAACAATGTTTAACTGTTACTATTTGGATAACCATGTACTTTTAAGAAAATCAGAGGAAACTAAAATTATACAAAAAGATTTTAAAAAATTGCGATATTCAGTGATTGTCTTGAATATTGAAAACCATTCCCTTGCAACAAAAATCATAAGTACTTTGTTTTTATATTAATCATAGCCAAAATGGTACCAAATGAGGAAAATTATGACTAAAACTGAACTTTTATACATATATTTTAGTTGCTTTCTCGCCCTCAGTGATTTTTCCGATACATATATTCGTGTCATCTGATATTTTGCAATAAACGATAATTTGGCGATAAATTGCCAATACGGATACAAATGTTTTCTAACTTTATGAATAATTGTTTATGCATTTACTGTACACAATTTAGAAATAAAAGTTAAACATTTTGAGCATAAATTGTCTCTGTGTTTTATTGACTGTGATTTATTTACCTGCTTCGACCATCCAGCCTCTTCGTTATTTCCGAGGGCGCGTGGACAGCGGCAGATCTTTGTGCGAGCAGAGCCGAGCGGTCGCAGTTAGCAACGGGATCGTACGGAAGCACACCACCGAGCCGCGGGGGGAAAAAAACTCTTAACACAACAAATACAAGCCTCTGAACAACCCGCGGGTGGCGATTACACCGACGACTACCCGACAGAAACGTGATTAAAATGGTAAGGACGTGTTTTGTGGCTATATCTGCCCGCTGTTTCCCAATGACTTCGATGCTAACAGCTAGCCTGCTAATGCTACCTTTAGCGGACTGTTTTCCTGACTCATTATTGAGAAGCCATTTTCTACAGCAGCGCCTCGATCTTTGCCCTTTCGGCTGGACCAGGCTTTTCTCTTAAAAAGAATAATAAGGATTGTACATGGATCGGAATGATTAGGATATTTTTAAGCGCCAGATGGCTCGCTTGGTTGGGTCTAAAACAAGCCTTCGTAAATCCAGGCTACTGTTTTAGCCGCGAGCTAACTCAAAGTGGCGTAAGGCAAATAGATCCGAGGGGCCCCTACAGCTAACCAGACAATATACAAAGCCTCATTACTCGTATCCAACTGTAACAAAGGCTTATTAACATGCCCGCTTCTGGGTTTTCACCGGATGGTCGCTCTTATGATGTCAGTTTGATCTCTTTTCTACTCGTTGTGTATGTAATCTGTGGCTACAAATGATTGGAGGCATGTAGCTGATTTTTCTATTATTGATTAGGTCCATTTAAGTCTTGTCATGTTGCCTTTCTGTGTAATCGGAACATTTAGCTTTAATCGTAGTTAAACTTACGTTCAGAGGTCGGTGCCGGTCTGCGCTGCTCACAAATGCGAGGGAAAGTTTGTGATATTTATTTACTAAGGTTTATTTCCTACACTGCAAATTCTACAAAGTTAAAACGGCAAAGTGTAAGCGTGTATGTGCATCGTTTTTCCTCAAACGCCAAAAAACACCGAGTGTAATTTAGCCTGTATGTTGCACAACAGTGAGGGAGGCTGTGCATGACTTTGCCAGCCACCCTCCTTCAATAATAACATGGTCCATTGGAAACAACCTGAAGCAGCAATGCAATAGCTACCGCGTTTGCAATCTCTGCATGTCATACTGTAAACGTTTGTGCAACCCATATCATTCCAAAAGGCAGATTAGTAATGTCCAACTCTTGAGGAAGCCAGTTGCTTTACGACATTATTCGTCAGTACTTGAACCCTCATAGTCATTGATCACCCTTCTCTACGTTTGATGTCATTGACTTCCCACTTCTCGTGCTTGTGGAGTTTCGAAGCAGAACCTGTATCTGTTACATCGGACACGTAGCAGTAACAAGAGCCGGCATAATATTCAGAGATTGAGGAAATTGCCCTCATAATGATGTCAGTTTTTCATTTGTTCTAGGCTAATTTGTCTGACACAGAACAATCATTATGCTTTGCCCTATTTGAATTCATCTTGTATATGAAAAATACTTATTAACACTCTCGAGTCCTAATCTTTTAACATATAACAATGTTTTTGTCCTCGTGATTGTGCAACATGAATGTCAGACCTGCAGACAAAGCATTGGGTAGAGTTTCCTTTGGCCCCTCAGGCTTTGACAAATGCTTTAAACTGGGACAGGGCCCAGTTTTTTTCTCAAGAGTAGATCCAGGTGAAGCGTTCAAGGCTGCGGGACGTTTCACTGTTCAGTACAAAAGTTTGAACATAATTTAAAACCTGCACTGTTCGACTTTGGGGAAGTATGTCTTTTTTTCTTTTTTTTGGTACAAATATGGACTGCTAAACTATTACAAGAATGGCCTCTATTTCAGTGTGTTTGTATTGGTCTAACTTTCCAGGGTTTTGTACGTCATATGATCCCAAGCACACAGGATATTAGTTGTTTGCCAAGGACATTACCACAAATGAATGGCAGCCATGTGCAGTTTCCCAGTATCCCCATACAAGCTGAGATTTCGATTCCATAGCGCTTCGTTGTTGCAGCCCCATTTAAAATACAGTATGGATTTCCAAAGTCAATAGTTCAGCGTGAATGTAGGGAATGAGGTTGTAGCGTCTGAGCAGTGTAATCAGATTAAACCTGCGGAGATTTTTTTTCCCACGATTAAACAAACACGGCTCGATTTCACTCGAGCTCGTGCAGCAAGTTTGAATGAAGTGGCTAAATTTCTGACATCTTGCACAATTGTGTCGTTTTGCTCTGCATCGTGTTGACGTCTTACGTGTCGCCCTATTTACCGTGGTCCACCTAAAAATAGCATCTACCTTTTAACTAACCTCTTAACTTTTGCTGCCGCGCTGAAATCCATCGAAACGTGCCACTGTTTACATCCCGACACTTTGGTTTCTCTTTCACAACATGCTCTACAGAAAGTCACAGCGTCGTCTTGGTGTTGTTGTTGGTCACTTTGTGATTCCATATTGATTAGATCAAGGAGTGTGAAGGAAGCCCTAGAGCCTATTGTCCTAATATTTCTTTTCAATGAAACTATTTCACAGCTTTTTGAGTAGGGGTGGAATCCTCTGGGTCCCTCACGATTCGATACGATACGCGATACATGGCTCACGATAACGATTATCTCATGATACGCCGATACTGAGATAATCGATATATTGCACAAAAATAAGCTACGATACATCACGATTTACAAAAAAAATGCTACTTTTAACCTTTATTTTAACATACTACATATTATTCATCATTTACATTTCTCTTCATGTGCTTTGTACCACTTTTATAAATGATCCCGGACTTACTCACTGAAAATGGGTCATAGATCTGTCAGTGACTTCATTTAAATAAACAAACCACAGTCCTATTTAAAAAGCAATAAATCAACCCCAAATTAATCTTCTTTATTATTATAAAAACTATCATTAAAAGTAATTTATTTGTGTGACAGTGTTTGGTCCAAGTGCTTAAAAAAAACTGTCGTGCAGCCCCCTGCTGTCCTGACTGAATTCTTCATTATTGGCCTCTATTGACTGTGAAAACAGTGGAGCACTGCTGCCTCATTAATATGCATGTCATCGCTCATTATTATGCATGACGTCATCAAAAGTATCTATCGTATCGTGCAACAAAATATCGCGATATATCGGAAAATGTATATATTGTCACACTCCTATTTTTGAGTTTTTTTTTTGGTACTTTTGTATTCGCCAACATTTATTTTCAAGCCTTTTATTGGTTAAATGTTTGTGACGTCACTCTTGGGGCTGGACGTGCCATGCTGAACACTGGCAGTAGGACGTATGGGACGCAAACACACCACGATAAATCCTGTTTGTCGATGGGCTAAGATCGAGAGCGTCACATGACTTGGAATGGCAATGGCAACCTTCAGTAATCGCGTGTCCCCATGTTGACCGATTGTAACACTTTGAAAAACGATGCCAATTCTCATCATGGGTAGATTATAAATGTGCCACGTGATGCTTGATTCTTAAACTTGCAAACTGAAGCACCATCCCGCCACAATATTCTCCCCCCCAAAAAAAAAAATCCTAAACAGATCAGGAAAAAGATCCGATTGCAAACACAAACCATAACTTCTACCTGTAAACAGACGGTGGGTGTTCGATATCTGATCTGAGCGTCGCTGCGGCTCACTGAAGGGCTCCTCTCGCTTTTGTCTGCCGCCGTCGCCATGGCAACTGCAGGTAGCGGCACCCGAGGTGACTTCTGCAACGCCGGGAGCGAGATGTAGCATTTTTAAGGCTCTCCGTATATGAGGATCACAGCGTGTGGAGTTCCCGCCTTGTGTCTTCGTGGGTTTTCTCTCGAGTTTTATGTTGTACATGCGAGTTACTCCCCCTGGCCAGTGACGGAGGTCTGGAGAGGTGGGGCCCAGGTGTCAGGTCAAATGCAAAGAACACGAGGGACATTTAATCTGCGTATAACACCGGAACTGCAGACTTTTTAAATGCTGGAAATGGAGCAGAACCAAAAGTCAGATGAGCTCTTTCCCTGGGGATGTTATTTGCTCATTTCATCTCCTCTTTTATAACTGTGTGTCTGCAAAGTGTGTTTCAATCCACTGATGAAGATCCATTAGATAATACACTTCCTTAACCTGTGCTCTTTCATCTGTGGTTGCAACAGACAAGTATTTTGCTCATTGATTATTCTACTTACTTTTTTTCCCCCCCTCAATAAATCAATAACGTGAAGCTGAGTCCACACAGCCTGAGGACTTGGTGACGGCTCCTACTCTTTCAATCAAACATGAATTTTTTTTTCTTAATCACGAATCTGTGCTCTTGTCTCCGCACAGGGCATGTTTTAATCAGGCCTCGCCCAACCCTCTGTGCCCATGTGTCCTTTGGGGCTTCCTCGGTTCCCTTTGCTCCTTTTATAAAAATAGAACCACTCTTTGATTCTTGAAACTGTTCTTGCGAGTCTACATTTTAAAAGTGGGATTGTGGAAAATCCTTCAATCGAGGGGTTTCTTTCGGATAATGCTTTTTTTAAGTTTGCCCTCTGCTCTCAAACCTGTCGCTTGTTTCATTCATCGATTTATCCGGTGAGTTGTTTCAGCCCTAAACTTTCAGCTGTTAACGTAGGTGACAAATTTCCTCAATGTGCCAGTGAAGGATTGCTTTATTTTGACACAGTGACGGCTCCATTGTGTTGGAACAAAGCCCCTGACGGAGGCGCACACTAATATTTTTAAGACGGTTTAATTTGGTCTTTGAAGCACGTCTAATAATAGTGTCCAAACTGTCTTGGCGTTGGAGCGGCGTGCGAGCAGCCTGTGGGAGCCGTTTGTGTGGGCAGCCACGCTAAATTTAACCACAGGCGAAGGAGCGCCGACCGAAAATTTACTCAGGATATTAAGAAACAAAACTTACAATGACAGGTGCTCCTCCTTTTAGAAGGTTCATTAGGATTTCTCAGCTAAGGTGCATCAATCACCGAGCCAAAATCATCTCGCATCATGAACTTTTTTGAATGTTTTAGGTTAAAGGTTTAGAAATAAAAGCTTAACATCTTGCTTTCTTAGATATTATCACTATTTAAAGAGGGGGTATTATGCTTTTTTTCAATCACATAGCACCAGTCTATAGCATACTACAATGATGACGTAACCTTCTGTTGGTCTGTATATGCAGTAAATTAAAATAACTGCCTTGAATAAAATTGCTCTCTCAAAATGGCTGTACTGAACGTCTTGAAATAGGCCTCTGTCTCTTTAAGAAGCTTTCCGACACGCCCCCTTCAGCACACTGCTGTGGCATCTAAACAACACTACTGTGCGGGGAGGGGCTCTGCTGAGCTGAGGAGCAGTGGTTGGTGGCTTGGCTGGTGACGAAAGGTCCAGAGGCGTCTCCAGGAGGTGGGGGCGTTCCTAGGAGGACTGAGGCATAGCTACACCTAAAATGGCTGCCGTCTAAGTTTTTACTGATTACTCAAAAATATGTGAATGAGCCAAGGCAACACTCCAGGCATGTGTTTAATGAGGGAATGACATAATAACATGATATAAAGCTTGAAAAAGTCGAGTCTTTTGGCAAGTTTTCCCACATAAATGAGTGCTGAATTTTCTGTAAACTCATCATGTGATCTGATCTGCTGTGATTTAAGCCCTGTTGTTTTCTGTGGGATGAAATTACAGCCTCAGTCTAAACTTCTCACATAGATTTGACCTCCTTTTAGTTTGTGGAGAATTTCATAGCTGGAGAAGAAAAGGAATTTTTCTATTGCATTTACCGACAGCCCTCTTGGCGTTAAAGGGACTCTTTTAAACGGATGCGATTGTGAGGGCCTTTAATCGGTCTGTTATTCTGGTGATCCAGGGCAAGGGCGAGTGTAGGTTTCATTCGGGATCTGAAACGAAAGCCTGGATTTTGGGATTGTCCCAAGCTGGTCACCGTAATCACACACATTCTTCAGAGCTCGTTTGTCTAAGTACAGTCTTTGCAAGTTTCATAAGTAATCAAGAGCCCAGTGGAGGTTTTGATCTTTGTAGGCAATTGCTCTTTGTGATTTTGAAGTGGATTATGTTTCCTTTTTACTCGTCAGCCAAAGGAGTGACAAATGTAAAATGGGAATTAACGGAAAACTAGTGGAAAAGCTCAAAGGAATAAGTTTGTGGGAAGACTGCATGAAAAAGTGACCTAGTTTTTACTGAAGTTTTTCTATCTTTTGCGATTCTGCGTTGTATATTATATATTTTCTAGGGCTCGGACAAAGTATCGTATTTCAGTCAGGGATGTACCGATCCGATATTCAGTATCGATCCGGGCATTTTGAGAGTAACGGATTGGATCGGATTTGATGACTAGACGGTCCCATACAAGACGGCCGTGAATCTGCGGTCATGGATCTGCAGCGGTGCCGGTTTACCGCAGCACAGTGGTAAACCTGCAGACCTGAGCTGCTGCAGATTCAGGACCACAGATTCACGGCCTTCATGCTATCGCTAAGTTAGGATACTGATTTGCTTTCCTTGATTTGATTTGATTTATCCTTATTGTGTCTTGTACATAAGTGCCCAGCCCTCATGGGGTTACAAGACACATTTCAAAACAGAATCCAGATGGCTGCCAAAATAAAATCACAGAAACTGTACAATCAATCATAACAGAATAACATCCACATCACACAGGAGGATATAAATTTGTCTACTATCGTTAACCTGCCGCTAACACCTGCTTCTGAAAAACGTTCTAATTTAAAAATTCAAAGCTAAAGCCAAAACCGCTTGCATGTTTATAAAAAAAACAGGTAAAACTACTGTAATATCCATAGACTATAATATATATTATATAAAAATATAATAATACAAAAAGGCTATCGTATCGGCCAGGTGAAGTGTCAAAATATTGGATCGGATCAGGAGCTCAAAAAAGCGGATCGTGCATCCCTAATCTCAGTACTTTTTGCTGCAATACCAAGTATCAATACTTAAGTATTGTGATACTTTCAATACTTGTGTTTGGAGGTATTTTTATCCTGCTCTCCTTTGTTTTCCAGTAACAGTTACACAGCACTTTGTTCCATTTTGTGTCAATGAATCTTTCGATCTTAAAACTTCAATAAATGTCAAACAGCATTTGGTTTATAAACTTTGGACACACGGCTGTTTTATTTTTACACATTTTAGGGTAAACGTATCACTTTCCATAATTACTTACTGTATCGCAATATGTATCGGATCAGCCCGAGTGTCGGATCGTGACAAGTGTATCGTCCCAGCCCTGACATTTACACAGCAGTATCTCAAAAGTGTCATGTTGCATCTAAATCAAAGCCAGCGTCAGCTTACGGTTGACCTGTGGCCATGAACACAAGATGGCGCCGTGACTTCCTGAGTAAGATGTTAATCAAACGCTTCCTCGTATGATGCGGCCCTTTGTATCTGATTACAGCTGATGGGATCGTCTACTGTAAAGATGGCGTCTGAGTGCGGCCCGTCTCTGTGAACTGGACTAATCCCTCATTAAAGACCGTGACGTAGCGTGTCTGAGGAGCCGAGCCAGGTGTCGCCTCATAAACCAGTTCAGTACAAGGACTCAAACATACTGCACATTACTACAACAGGTTTTTCCACCAACTAAATATCACAACAGATGATCTACCCTTTACAGCCAGCGCTTTTACTACTACAGCTGCTGCTAATTAAAGATCTGGCCACTTCCTGTTTAATAATTGATTAGTCAGCGGTTTCACCCTTGCCCAAGTGCGTTCCGTCATTTTGGTTTTGAGTGAGATGCTTTTTCAGGCCCATATGGTGGTTTTTATTTCAATAAATGTGAAATGCTAATCTTCGAGCCTGCATGTTCCCTGCAGCCTAACCCTTTCGGCCACACACTTTGTCTATAACAGCAGTGGTTTTCAGACTTTTCACACCAAATTCCTGAGCGAGAGACTTGTGAGGGACTGGTGAAAAGCGGAGGTTACTCTTACCACAATGAAGAAAACCAAAAAGCTAATCACGGGCTAAAAGCTAGAGGAACGAGTTTGCAAATGAGAGCTTGAACAACGTGATGCCGGGAGAGGCTTGTAAAGGTGCGGTTACCCCATGCCCAGGTAGTTTCCATGGCTGATGCGACTTATAGATGGGAGCAACATCCGGGAACATTTACTGGGCAACGCCCCCTTTTGGGGGAATCGAGAGTTAAAAATTGCATTAGTGTGTATGTGAAAAAGGGACTATTTCTCGTTCGGAGGATAAAATATTCCAAACTAGTGTCAGAACTACAGGACAATGTCCGTTCTTGATTACAGACACATCAAGTCACTGTCAGAAGACGATTGGAAGATTTTTTTTATTTTTTGTGGACACTTATATGAGCGAGTTTATCGATCACTAGCATCTGTTATGGCCATGTCAGAGCTCAGAGAGGAAACGGCTCCCCCTGGTGGCCGTGTATTATGCACATTGTGTAACATCTTTAATCGGTAAATATTCAAACTCATCCAACCTGTTCAGCATTAGGCCTAATTAATGATTCTCTAGGTTTTAAAACGCACATTAGCTGCTGAATGAACCATGTACCATTTGCTCTCATAAGCTATAAAACTACATCGTAGGCTGTATGATTTTAATTCAATGATAATATAAAAACAGACTAAAAGCTCACATTTGTTTATCGTTACTATGACAACAGCTACAATGGAAATGGATAGGAATCGAGCTTCCTGCCTCCAGCTAAGCCCGGACTGTTTACAAACAATTAAAGGGTCTATACCCTAGGCAGCCAATTATGAGATTTAAATAGTTTAGGTCCTCGTCCAAATCCGTTCTTTGATTATCTACTGCAACAATAGACTTTTCTATGTGGAGCTGCTCAGTATTTTCCCTTTTGAAAATAAGAATCCTCACCCATGCTGTCCCCTCTCTGCCCCTCAGGTCATCGGGTAGAGTGCAGCGCTGGTGGAGGCGAGGCACACGGCGCCGCCTGGTGTTGGCAGTGGGACTGACGCTGACCCGCCACCCCATGGCACAGTGAGGTCCGAGCGTTCGTCTGAGACACGCAGAGACAGGAGCGGAGCAGACGGCAGGCCACGGTTGGGAGGAGCACACGGGAGCAGCTCCACCATGTCCTCGAGCCGCACCCAGAACCCGCACGGACTCAAACCCATCGGGCTGGACCAGATATGGGACGACCTGAGAGCGGGCATCCAGCAGGTCTACACGCGGCAGAGCATGGCCAAGTCGCGCTACATGGAGCTTTACACGTATCCTTCACCGAGTCTGAAACCAGAATGAAGGCCTCGTGATGGATGCAGCCACGGCCTTTTGTTTTCACTGTCAAGAGTGTCTGTGATCCTCATGTGTTTAAAGGTTTCCCTCTGGATGTCTGCTTCACACGGGCAATCATTGGAAAACTGTTTTTTAATGAGGCTTGGTTTGTTACTGCAAATCTTGTCTTGGTGTTAGTTCTGCTAACTTTATTTCTGATTCTGCATGTCTTATGTATTTGAGCACTATTGGTGACGATTTTCTTTCCTTGAAATTGACGCCTATTACTATGGTGCACTATATTGAAAGGACTTACTATACAAGTGTTGTAGCAATATTACGATACTTTACTAAACCCATTTCAACAGAAAATCAGAAAATTGTCAAAACAAAACATGAAAAGCACCAAATCAAGAAAATTGTATTGTTTTATAAGGATCGTTTGTTTATAAGGATCTTTCTATGGATATTGTTTTGTTTTTGGCTGAGTTTGCAAACCGTGTGGGAGAAGTGTCTGGCCCAAGGACACAATTGTAAGCGTCAAAGGGAGCTAGGATCATTATCATTGCATCAATAGGCGAAACGCTCCCTTAAAAAAAAAAAAGAGGATGAAAGTGACTAGGCTATTTAAATTGCACTTTGCAGTATAATGTATGGATTATAGCTTTATTTTGAACACATAACATTGTCTTTTTTTGTACTAATAAATAGTAATTTTATTGATCCCTTCTAAATAATCTAAAACCCTTAAAGAGACGGGCGTGCCAAAGCCTTTCCCCACCCACAAACAAAAGTAAAAAATTGCCACGAAAGAGGCGGTCTCTGAAGTTGGGGGGTGAGTGTGTGGGCCTTTGCATTGGCACAATCACAGCAGACTGATTACGTGGGAGGGACTTGGTTATAAACCACAGGTACAGGGGCAGGACAATGGGCAGGACCGCCTTTGCTCTGCCCAATCCCGTCAGATCTTGGAAGCTAAGCAGGGAAGGGCCTGGTTAGTACTTGGATGGGAGACCGTTTGGTAACACCAGGAAGCCTAGCGAATGTAGTGAGTGAGTGGTTGGTGGTGGTCGGAGGGGCCGATGGCACAGACTGGATGCCTCGCTTCCATCAGTCTACCCTAGGGCAGCTGTGGCTACAACAGTAGCTTACCACCATCAAGTATGGAGTGAATGAATAATGAGCTGTGAAGCGCTCTGGGTATCTTGAAAAGCGCTATACAAATCCAAGAGATTATTATTATTATTATTATTATTATTATTATTAGGACAATGGGCAGCACCTGATGACGATGTGTGGAGCTGGTGCGGCTTATGACGTTCTGTGGAGGCCGTGGACACGTCTCCAGCCAATCAGGAAATTCTAATTTAGTAGCAGAGTTAACCCTGAAGGGGGCGCAACCCATTCGTTTTCAGGCCAAAGTTAGGATTTGACACATGTTTGCGCTATAATGTCAGAATAATGTCAGGGGCCAGTGGACAACACTATGAGACACACATTGAGACAGTTTATCAGTAAAAAAACTTGATTTGGTGTTTAGTTGCTCTTTAAGTTGTGGTGCGCAGAGTTTCAATGAAGGATCCTGCAAGACAAAAAATGTTGGGAACCACTGCTCGAGGCTTGGCTTTGATTATCATCAAGCATTCGGTTTGTTCGTCTGTAAAAGTTTACTTATTTTTACAGAAGTTGAAATTCACATAGAAATGTATATCATAAAAAAGTGAACTTTGAGTTAATCTTAAAATAGTTTATTTGAGATTTGTGCATTCCTCCTTAACCCCCGACCCTCAGACATGTATATAACTACTGCACCAGTGTGCACCAGTCGAGCCAAGGCCGGGGCTCTGTGCCCCCCACTAAACCCTCCAAAAAGTCCACCACTCCAGGAGGGGCACAGTTCGTCGGCCTGGAGCTCTACAAGAGGCTCAAAGAGTTCCTGAAGAACTACCTGACCAGTCTGCTCAAGGTGACTGTGAGCACGTTTACTCACCTGAACAATATCCTGTTGACTATGAGCTTCAGAAAGGCTGACAAAGTAAATCCCAGTCTTGAAATGTAATTGTTTTGGCGATTACAGGATGGAGAGGACCTAATGGACGAGTGTGTGCTGAAGTTCTACACACAGCAGTGGGAGGACTACCGTTTCTCCAGTAAAGTCCTGAACGGAATCTGCGCCTACCTCAACCGCCACTGGGTCCGACGGGAGTGTGACGAGGGCCGCAAGGGCATCTACGAAATCTACTCGGTAAATACTGTCCACGCCTTTTATTATGACGCACAGACATGAAACTAAATGGCCTCTCAATTTGGCAACTTTTCATTCTGCTTTGTGGGCATGAACTGGCTGGTATTTGTAGATTATTTTCCATAATTTCTCTTGATGCCGTGTCAATATTATAATCAAATTCCTTCTCTTCAGCTCGCACTCGTGACCTGGAGGGAGTGTTTGTTCCGACCCCTCAACAAACAGGTGAGCTTTTCATTTGAACCTTACAGGCCATATTGTCAGCGAACCATCAGTGTTTTTACTCGGTCGCTAATGTCGTGTTTCAGGTGACGAACGCCGTGCTGAAGCTGATCGAGCGAGAGCGAAATGGGGAAACCATCAACACACGGCTCATCAGTGGAGTCGTCCAATCCTACGGTGAGAGTCTATGGCCGACTTTTACCCATAAACCTTCAATAATCTCCAATAGAAGCAAAAACATGGGCTCATATTTATATCCACACCATCAAACTCTATTTACAGCATATTTCAAAGCCATGAAAAAGTAGTAATTAGTGATTTCTCTGTGCTGCAGTGGAGCTGGGTCTGAACGAGGAGGACGCCTTCGCCAAAGGCCCCACGCTGTCGGTTTACAAAGAGTACTTCGAGTGCCAGTTCCTCACAGACACGGAGCGCTTCTACACTCGAGAGAGCACGGAGTTCCTGCAGCAGAACCCGGTCACGGAGTACATGAAGAAGGTCAGTCACGATTTCAAGCACCTATTGATCCCTCTTGTTACAGTTTTGATGCAACCGGGCTCTGGTCTGTCTCTATGGGCCTGTCGCATATACATAATTTAGAGGTGGGAAATATATCGTTTACTAGATGATATTGTAATACCTGTTTGGACGATGTGCAAATGTAGAATATGGAGGTGATCTCTGATGTCAAGAAATGTGGGAACAAATGTAGGAGGAATGAAGAAAAGATTGGGGGATAAAAGTGTGAAAAAAAGATTTAAAAATGAGGGAAGAAATGGGGAAAAAGTCCGACACAAATTGGTAAAATCTTTGAAAATAAAATAGGGATTTTGTTGTTTAAGTCTAAGCAACAAAGCAAAGTAAATTTAGATGTTTTCCAGCACATTTGACTTACAGTATTTCTGATGGTTCTGATGTCGCTTCATCCTTGTTATTGAGAACGTCCCCAAAAATATAGAGATATTAATTTTTATCACCATCGCGCAGCCCTAAAATAACTGCATACGTTTTATGACAAATACGTTTAAATTAACCATGTAACAAATAACAAGATACAGAGGCGAAGATTTGGACCAAAATGATGTGCCCTTTTTGAAAAATTTGTTCACATTTTGAATAAAACTAAAGGCCTTTTGTCCACATAAATGTTCCTGCTCCCTTATTTTGCGTCTTGGTTTGTTACTGCAAATCTTGTCAATCTTGGCGATAGTTCTGCTAACTTTATTTCTGATTCTGTATGTTCTGTATGTATTTGAGCACTATTGGCGACGAGTTTCTTTTCTTGAAATTGATGCCTATTACTACGGTGCACTATAGTGAGAGAACTTACGATACAAGTGTTGGAGCAATATTAAGATATTTTACTAAACCCATTTCAACAGAAAATCAGAAAATTGTGTCAAGACATGAAAAGCACCAAATCAAGAAAATTGTAACTCAAACTGAAATGTTGCACACAGGCCCGGCAGACTTTAACAATCTAACCTTTTTTGCCAGCTTCTTTTGACTTACAACTTGCCTTCTTCTATTGTGCATTATTAACTTTAATCCTCATGCCTGTTGTAGAGTTCCCTTACCTGATTGTTGGATCACGCACACAAACTCTAAATGTACTTTGTGTCTGTCGTGTTTTCCAGGCGGAGGCTCGACTCTTGGAGGAGCAGCGGCGCGTCCAGGTTTACCTCCACGAGTCGACGCAGGACGAACTGGCCCGAAAGTGCGAGCAGGTCCTGATCGAGAAACACCTGGAGATCTTCCACACGGAGTTCCAGAACCTGCTCGACGCCGACAAGAATGAAGGTACAAGGCAGTAGATTTGTTTGAGAAGTAGTAATACTGCATCTATGAGTGCGTTTACAAGGGCTTGAAATTCACGGTTATTATCGGGAGTTTTAATATTCCGGTTTTGTCTTTGATCATATAAACACAGTTTCCCGATTTTGAGAAACCCGGATTTTCTGGCTGGGATTTTCCATCAGTAACCGGGATATAACTTCATGTTTACGCTATTTTCCGGTTTTAAGAAACTTCCTATTTCTTGCGAATGCACAGTTAATCGTAAACAAACATGGTGGCGGCGAGTCCGAAGAGCTCCTGTTTCTGGAGTTAAGAGGAGACAGAGTTTTATATTTTAACCATGAAAGAATATTAGTGAATATTTAAGATGGAAAGAAGTGTCGTAATGTGAATTTATGCGAAACTCTCGGCGACCGTTTCAAGGCGGCTGGTTTTCCTCTGGAGGCAGAGAGGAGTCGACCAAGACACAGAGCCGGATTAAGTTTTTCATCCACTAACTATCGGTGAACTCCATCAGCTCCACTCTCTCACACCAGCCCCGGCTTTAACCTTCTCCCAGAGCTCCCTGGTCCATCGGTGATAAAGACAGACCCAGGTCAGGAATTATCCACAATCTGCCGTCACTGCCGTAGCTCAGGATGTAGAGGACGAGCAAACATTGATCCCAAAGTGGGCATTAAAAAGAACAAGCCCCGCAATAAGCCACACATTTATGCTTTTCATATTTTCACCGTATTGTGCTCAAAAGTGTAATGTATGCGCCTGCGCGGACAGAGTTTAAATTGGAAAAGCCGGGTTTCCTTATTTGATCATGTAAACAAGGAATTTGAGTTTCCCAATTTCCCAGTGTCATATAAACACCATATCCCGAAAACTGCCATAACCGGAATATAGCGAATAACCGGGAATTTCGAGCCCTTCATTGTTCATTCAGCAAACGGTGAATAAAAGGGACATCACTGTAGTGGAGATGGCACATTGACTACCGTTTCTGTTCCATCTTGTTCAGACCTGGGCCGCATGTATAACCTGGTGTCGCGGATCACGGACGGTTTGGGAGAACTGAAGAAACTCCTGGAGACGCACATCCACAACCAGGGCCTGGCTGCCATCGAGAAGTGCGGAGAGGCCGCGCTCAACGTACGGCCCATTCACTCTTTCAGTCGAGTCATACTAGATCAAAGTATTGTAAAGAGGCCGATGTTTAGAGACACATAGACAGACATTGATTTAAACATTTCTAGGTGAATTTCTAGGTAAATTCACATCTTATTGTACAAAATTAGCAGCTGAAGTGGATATTGTTTACTAGATACTGATGTTAAAGCAAATTTCTGTTCCGCTTTCTCCCTCCAGGACCCTAAAGTGTACGTTCAGACGACGCTGGACGTTCATAAGAAATACAACGCACTCGTCATGTCCGCCTTTAACAACGACGCAGGCTTCGTGGCTGCACTAGACAAGGTCAGTGCTGCAGCTTTTATTTTAACGTTACATGTACTTCAATATAATTATCTATTACTTAGTTAAAGAGGGGGTATTATGCTTTTTTCAATCACATAGCACCAGTCTATAGCATACTACAATGATGACGTAACCTTCTGTTGGTCTGTAGATGCAGTAAATTAAAATAACTGCCTTGAATAAAATTGCTCTCTCAAAATGGCTGTACTGAACGTCTTGAAATAGGCCTCTGTCTCTTTAAGAAGCTTTCCGACACGCCCCCTTCAGCACACTGCTGTGGCATCTAAACAACAACACTGTGCAGAGCCCCCTGCTGAGCTGAGGAGCAGTGGTTGGTGGCTTGGCTGGTGACAAAAGGTCCAGAGGCGTCTCCAGGAGGTGGGGGCGTTCCTAGGAGGACTGAGGCATAGCTACACCTAAAATGGCTGCCGTCTAAGTTTTTACTGATTACTCAAAAATATGTGAATGAGCCAAGGCAACACTCCAGGCATGTGTTTAATGAGGGAATGACATAATAACATGATATAAAGCTTGAAAAAGTCGATTTTACATAATACCCCCTTTAAGTCCGGTGTAGCTTCTTTACCCGTAATCCTCGAATGTGCTCGTTTTGTCTCTGCAGGCCTGCGGTCGGTTCATAAACAACAACGCGGTGACTCGGATGGCGCAGTCGTCCAGTAAATCTCCGGAGCTTTTGGCCCGATACTGCGACTCGCTCCTGAAGAAGAGCTCCAAGAACCCGGAGGAGGCCGAGCTGGAGGACACGCTCAACCAAGTGGTGAGAGCAGTAATATCTGAGAACAATTTTTAGTATTGACGGGTTCAGGTCTTGTGTGACGGTTGAAACCCGTGTCTTCACCGTTCGCCTTTGTCTCTTGTAGATGGTTGTGTTCAAATACATCGAGGACAAAGACGTTTTCCAGAAGTTTTATGCGAAGATGTTGGCCAAGCGTCTGGTGCATCAAAACAGCGCGAGCGATGACGCAGAGGCCAGCATGATCTCCAAGCTCAAGGTGTGTCTCTTTAGTCATCCACAACAGATGTAAGGCAACACTGTAGAATGTTAGCAATTTGAGTAAACTGTACCTTGGCTTTAGCACCGTGGTTCCCAAAAGTTTTGGAGCGGTGTGTACCCCCTGTCAGAAAACAGTGAATATTGCACACACAATAAAATGCCTATTTCATCCATTATTACAGTGAACTTAAAGGGATATTTCAGGATTTTTGACATAGGGCCTCATTTCCTAGTTATCCAGAGTATTGTTGATGTCTGGAGATATTTTTTCTTAAATTCATGCAGTTCTTATATTTGAAGAGTCTAGTGGCGCTAGGCTAATGCTAGGCTAAAGCATTTCTATGGTATCAGTTAGCCTGCATTAAAAACAGTCTGACCCACTCCACAGTGCACCTGAGGTAAATCACTTATAACACCAGACTAACCATATCAATGTCTGTGTTAATAGAATAATTTTAACCATTTTACATTTAAAATAACTTATATTTGAGCAGCATCAGCTTCGTGGCTGTAAGCTAATGCAGCGGCGGAGTGATCTGCGAGAAAATAGTCCCTCAAAATGCGGTAATTCATGTGATACAAGGTCAGTTATATTTCAAAAATTATTCTATTAACACAGACATTTATATGGTTAGTCTGGAGTTATAAGTGATTTACCTCAGGTGCACTGTGGAGTGGGTCAGACTGTTTTTAATGCAGGCTAACTGTTACCATAGAAATGCTTTAGCCTTGCCCTAGCCTAGCGCCACTAGACTCTTCAAATATAAGAACTGCATGAATTTAAGAAAAAAAAAAAATATCTCCAGACATCAACAACACTCTGGATAACTAGGAAATGAGGCCCAATGTCAAAAATCCTGAAATATCCCTTTAAGCAAGTTTTCCTCATTTAAACAACTTTACTTATTCTTAATAACTTATTACACAAAGCCAGACTAGGCCTAATTAAACACAAAAATAGGAAGAAAATGTCAGGTTTTTTTATAGCTTTTTAAACAAATTTGCAGTATTTTGCTTTGCCCCAGTGGACCAGCTCATTCTGAACATCAGACACTGGTTTGGAGCTACAAAGCCGAATGTGCTGGTTTAAGCTCTCGAGGATAATTTATATGCAGGACATTACAAGCTTTGCCGGGCATTAACTTGTAAAGTAGATGTATGTGACAGATGCAAAGCCACAGGTTGAGCAGCAAAGGAGGGAATGATGCGACTCCTTCCTCAGATCAGAATGAGCGGAAAACTTGTGTTGCAAATCGAAGTCTCCAATTAGCACTGGCTTCTCATTATGAACAGACAATACAACTAGATCAAACTTTTGCGCTGTTCATGTTAAAGGCGCTGCTGTTGTAGCGAGGGCGGACGCACATGGGGTTCTATGCACTTGAGGTTCGGTTCCTGAGTGGACGGCATTTAGGTCCAGACCAAGCATTTCCACCTGTATAAGCGCGCGTTTCCTGTGTGCCGGTCAATTTCAAACAGATTGTCATAAACATTATTTTTTTCTTCAAAATGTCTTTGCGTACCACTGTTTGGGAACCACTGCTTTCATACATTTATTCTTAGGCTTTTATTGTTGTTTTATCTGATGTTATATTTCCTCCTCGTAATTTGTGCAGCAAGCCTGTGGTTTCGAGTACACGTCCAAACTGCAGCGGATGTTCCAGGACATCGGCGTCAGCAAAGACCTCAACGAACAGTTCAAGAAGCACCTGACCAACTCCGAGCCTCTGGACTGTGAGTTCACACGAGTCACAATGAAGAGCATAATTACAGCTGTCTGAGGATACACTAGTGTGAGGTTTGGAAGGGAAGTGACGAGGTGTCATTTTAGAAAAGTACAGTACAGCTGCCGCCATTTTGTTGGACGATATAAGATCTATGGTTGAGTGAGACGAGACCATAGGCAGCAAAACGGGACAGTTTTTCTCAAGTTTTAGCATAATTGTATTAATAAGACTCTCCATATTGATCAATCTCGATGAATCTCAATTCAAATGTGGCCTTTCCTGGACTTGAAAGTAAACAGATGCTGCGGCCGGACAGAAAACTGTGACAAAGACGAGCTCCACTCTTATAGGCTCGCAGAACAACATCCTCATGTCCCTTCTTCACCTGCCCCGCACCACGTAACACAAACATCTGCAAAGGAGACGCAAAAAAGTGGAATGGTTGAAGAATATCCGAAGCAGACGGCGAGGGTTGGTGCATGGATTGTTTTCAGAGCATCACAAGGCTACGACTTCAGAGTTTAGCATTAACTATGTGCGTAAAGAAATACTAGTAAACAGCGCATGCGCATTCATAAGTATAAAACACGTCTCAAACGTACAATTCACTGTTAGTGTCCAGCTTAATCCATGGCCGTCGCCTCAAAAATAATCCACATGGTCCAGATACAGCGATCGATTCCTCTTTGAAGGTAAACTTTTTGTCCTTGTGCAGCGTCCTGATCCTCTGACGGCTCCTCGCTTGTTTCTATTTTGCCCATTAATGAGTTAGTGCGAGTTTGTAGCTGATTTTACGCATGTGCCTTCCTGTTTGTTAGTCTGAGTATTCCCAGGACTTGCCCTGACAGGCGCTGCAGCATCCCGGCGGAGCTTTTCTCCAGGATGTGACGGGACTGGCCAATTCTCCTGTCAATTAAAACACACACTAAGACTAAGACTAAAATCGCCAGAGACTTTTGCCGACTGATGAGTAAATAAGATTGAAATGAAGCGACTGAAAACATTTAAATTTCCAGTATTAGTTTGAAAGAGCCTGCTCGTTTAAATTCACCGCCAAATGAATGGTCCGTTGTCCGTGCACTTTGAACTATATGAATAAAATGCTTACATGACATTTTTGTTGACTGAAACATTTTGATGGAAAAGATTAAGACGAAAAAATGTAAAGAACTTGAACGCTCTATACCTGATTTATTGTCTACAAACGATGAAGCGAGTAAATAGTTTATTGTGGTCCCAACTCATTCATAACTTTCCGAACACATTTCCAACATTCCAGTTCTTAACAGTGATGAGTTTATTTGTAGGATCCTCGTTAGCGCAATCAAGCTATTGTTCCTGAGGTCCAACTATCTCAGAAATGCTACAAAACTAACCCGCAAGTTAATGAAATGTATGTATTAGATGCTTTAAATTAGATGCACTCTATTTTTTCCACAATTATCTGACTTTACAATGTACTGGAGGAGGAAAGAGAAAATTGTTATGGGGCTTTTTAGTTAGTTTTACCCAACAAGAAAGAAAGGTCGTTCTGGACTCCCTCTATCTACTCATAATTACACCATGAGGAGGCTTTAATTTCAGGTCATTTTCATTTCCTGTGTGTTTGAGGCTTTTCATTTAAGGAGGTCTTGAGCTGATGTTTTTCTTGTCTCTGTGCAGTGGACTTCAGTATCCAGGTCCTGAGCTCCGGGTCCTGGCCTTTCCAACAGTCGTGCACTTTCGCCCTGCCGTCGGAGGTGACGCTGCCGCCTCACTTTGCCTAATTTAACCGTATTGCTCGATCACGATGACATGTTTGTAATGGGTGTGTCGTGCGTTTGCAGTTGGAGCGCAGTTATCAGCGTTTCACGGCGTTTTATGCCAGTCGACACAGCGGCAGGAAGCTCACCTGGCTCTATCACCTGTCCAAAGGGGAACTCGTCACGAACTGCTTCAAAAACAGGTACAGCTGCAACGACGACTCGGCAGATTTCCCTTTTTAACCTCTTAACCCCCGCCTTAACCGAGCGCGTTTTCTCCACTTCGGCTTTACCCAAATCTAAAAGCTTCTCGACTGGAGAGTTTACAGCCTATAGGCCAGTGTGTAACGCCTCATTTGAAAGCTAAGGCCTACAAAACTGATTTTTTTTTGGCCTGTTTTGGTCACTTTTCCATCGCTTTTTTGTGTGTTTTTTTTTCATCCCTCTTTAGTCATGTTTTGTGGCTTTGTTAATGTCGCTTTCCCAGCACGTTTTTAGTCACATTTTGGAAGTGTTTGTGTTTTTTCCTCTTTTTTTTAAATCTTTTTTTAGTAATGTGTTCGTAATCCGTTTTTTTGTTGTCACATTATTGTCACTTTTTCACCACGTCTTTGTCGCTCTTTCGCCACCTTTTTGCTTTAAGATTTGGGTAAAACCAAACTGGAGATAATGTGCTCGGTTTAGGTTCAAGAGCTGAAGTCATTTTTAAGAGTTAAAGTGCATATGACAGATTTTAATGCTCTTGAAAATATGACTTATTTAGATGGATTACATCAGTTGCATAGTTATAATTTTTTTCAGTGAAGCAGCAATTTTAATGAAGAAATGTTGGGCAGAAAAGTTATTTGAATTTTTAAGCTGCTGACAGGAAGTGACATAAAGGAAGGAAACATTCCATAGCAGTTTGACTCATTCATTTCCCATTGACTTGAAGGGATACTTCGGGATTTTTGACATTGGGCCTCATTTCCTAGTTATCCAGAGTGTTGTTGATGTCTGGAGATATTTTTTCTTAAATTCATGAAGTTCTTATATTTGAAGAGTCTAGTGGCGCTAGGCTAGGGCAAGGCTAAAGCATTTCTATGGTATCAGTTAACCTGCATTAAAACAGTCTGACCCACTCCACAGTGCACCTGAGGTAAATCACTTATAACGCCAGACTAACCATATAAATGTCTGTGTTAATAGAATAATTTTTGAAATATAATTGACCTTGTATCACATGAATTACCGCATTTTGAGGGACTATTTTCTCGCAGATCACTCCGCCGCTGCGTTAGCTTACAGCCACGAAGCTGATGCTGCTCAAATATAAGTTATTTTAAATGCAAAATGGTTAAAATTATTCTATTAACACAGACATTTATATGGTTAGTCTGGCGTTATAAGTGATTTACCTCAGGTGCACTGTGGAGTGGGTCACACTGTTTTTTAATGCAGGCTAGCGGTTACCATAGAAATGTTTTAGCCTTGCCCTAGCCTAGCGCAACTAGACTCTTCAAATATAAGAACTGCATGAATTTAAGAAAAAAATATCTCCAGACATCAACAACATTCTGGATAACTAGGAAATGAGGCCCTATGTCAAAAATCCCGAAGTATCACTTTAACATGGTTGGCAACAGTTTAAAATGGTTACCTTCTTCGATGTCACTTCCTGTCGGTGTCCAATAAGGAAGTGAAAACATAAACATCACAAAAATGGTCAAACTAAAGAAAACTGGGAATAATCTTTAGCAAAATCTTAAATATAATCGTGTTAACTGTGTTTTAGCAAAAATTGGATAAACTTGATAAACGACCTTGGTTAATATCACGGCTTGTATTTTGCAGATACACGCTGCAGGCGTCGACGTTCCAGATGGCCATTCTGCTCCAGTACAACACGGAGGACAGCTACACCGTTCAGCAGCTCACCGACAGCACACAGATCAAAACTGTAGGCTTCCCTTTGTCTCATCTTCCAACGGATTCTTTCAGCCTTTATGCAAAACGAGCAAATTGATCGTTAATGTCTTTTCATTTCAGGACATACTGGTTCAAGTTCTACAGATTTTATTAAAGTCCAAGCTACTGGTGAGTGCAACAATCAAGCCCAACAATGTATTCGTCATTTGTTTATTTCCTGGCGGCCATTAGTGGTTCTATCAAAATGGCAATATTCAAACAGGTTCTTTGCTGACTTTTACAGGTTTTGGAAGATGAAAACGCCAACGTGGACGAGGTGGACTTCAAACCGGACACTGTCATCAAACTGTTCCTCGGCTACAAGAAGTGAGAAGAGTCTTTTACTACGATCTTGTAATGATGAAGCTTAGTTCTGTTAAAAGCCTTTTTCGCGAGACAAACCAGCTGGTCAAAATGGCTCATAGTTACCAAAAAGTCAGATGGTTTTGCCGTTTTGTTCGGATACTTGCTATAACGCTATTATTTTTTGGTCTTTTTGTTACAGCAAGAAGCTAAGGGTGAACATTAACGTCCCAATGAAGACGGAGCAGAAACAGGAACAAGAAACGACTCACAAAAACATCGAGGAGGACCGGAAACTGCTCATTCAGGTACAAAGACGACCGGCCAGAGAATCTCAAACGGCTTATCCACTGGAGAGGTATCACGCGCCTCCGGAGCTGGAGTTTCCCCAGTAAACAATAAACTCCTTAACCCCCACCTGAACCGAGCACATTCTCTCCAGTTTGTCATTACCCAAATCTAAAAGGTTCCAGCCTCTAGGCCAGAGTAACGCCTCATTTGAAAGCTAAGGCCTGCGATAATCATTTATGGTTCTTCCTTGTTTTTGTGGTCAAGTTTTATTTTTTAGTTTTTTTTTTGCGTTTTAGCCACATTTTGTTTTTAGTGTAATGTAATTGAGATGAAGCCACAAAAACGATGAAAACGCAACAACAAAAACAAGGAAAGAGCTTAGTAGTTTTCAAATGAGGTGTTAAGCTCTGCCTATAGCAGAGGCGTGCCGGCCATAGGGAGAGTCGGGACGTTTCCCGGTGGGCCGCTCGGTTCCGGTGCTTCTGGGCCGGGCCATCAGAATAAAATAATGAAAGAATAACTCACTATTCCAGGCCTAAAGGCTTTAACTGGGCTGCAGCAGGAGCATGAGCTGCTGTTCCAGATATAAATGAAGTAACACAAGCGTAATTGTCATGGAAATCTATCAAAATAACGACTGATGAATGAAATTCTGAAAAATATTTGCATCGAACTTTTCATTCTTGCAGCGGGGAGATACCATTACATATTGAACTAACTCAGAGGGGTGTTTAAGTGGAACACCCCTCCGCTTTAGTTCAAGTTGGTGCAGTCCAATCCAGCGGAGACAAGTGTCTGCGCGAGTTAAGAGACTAAAAGGCAGTGAAAGGTAGAAAAGTGGACAAATAAATGTTTTTATCTACATAACTTGTGCTGATTGTGGGTTTGTATCAGGCTCAGACTGTGTTTGTATCAGGCTCAGACTGTGTGTGCAGCGGCCCATGTGAAAAGAGAAATTGTTAGAAAATTGTCAATGTGTGGTATTTGATCCAGCGACCTCTTGTACTTGAGACCAGCGCACTATTACGGAGCCATAATTCCGGGCCGGTCTTCTCCATATTCCCGGGCTGAAATTAGGTCCCAGCACGCCCCTGGCCTATAGGCTGTAAGCTCCCCGGTCAAGAATTACAGAGTTTGCCATCCATCCGTTTTCTTCTGCTTTATCCGGGGCCGGGTCACGGAGGCAGCAGTCTCAGCAGAGATGCCCAGACTTCCCGATCCGCGCACACCTCCTCCAGCTGTTCTGGGGGACCCCGAGGCGACACCAGGCCAGCTCGGAGACATAGTCCCACCAGCCTGTCCTGGGTCTGGGCCTCCTCCCTAAAGGACATGCCTGGAACACCTCCCGAGGGAGGCGACCAGGAGGCATTACTTTCTCCGTTATTTTAGACCAGTGGTTCTCAACTCCAGTAGCTTTCTTTGCTTAAATTGCCTGAACGTCACAGATAAAGTAGTGACTAGATCAGACAGTCAAGGATTTATGAGGAGGACGGCAGAAAGGAGAAGGTGTGGAGTGAGTTAGCTTGAATGGTGAGTTTTCTTATGAATAAAATCCTGTTCACCATTTCCGTATTGTATAGAAAGTAAGCATGTGAGAGCAGTTTTAGCGCCATGCTGTCAAGAATCCTTTAATCGAATGCAGCCCTTCTTATCGCAAACACGGAGCTTAAAGCATATCGTCTGTGTCTTTTAAAGGCGGCCATCGTTCGCATCATGAAGATGAGGAAGGTCCTGAAGCACCAGCAGCTTTTGGCCGAAGTCCTGAACCAGCTCTCGTCACGATTCAAGCCCAGAGTCCCAGTCATCAAGGTACTAGAATCTACACTTAAGTCTTACTACCAGTGGTTTCACTAGGGATAATTTCTCTCCTTCATTTTGACAGGCAGGTTTATAAAAAATCCATCATGGGCTATTTTTATCCTTCATGAATTAATCTCGCATTATAAGCAATTTTTAAAGACATTTACATAGGCTATATATAAGCTGCAGATTGTGTATGTTAGGAAAAATGTGAGATCGCTGGATAAATGGAGTTTAACTAAACATTTGAACAATCATGGAACACACATTTTGCTACAGAAATGTGAATGAACTCGTGCGTAAAATTCTCAGAGGCTTATTCAGAGCGTCATCTGCTCCTCATATCAGGGCTCATATTACACTAATACAAATGTAAAGTGGAGCTTATTATTTGCACTTTCTCTTTTAATGTTAATGTTTAAGAAACAGCGGACAATATTTACCAGTTCGCATCACTGCACAGCGCGCCGCGCACAGAAACACACACGCGGGAGGGAAAGAGAGAGAGAGGGGAGAGAAATAGATGAGCTCGTCCTGAGATTTACGGGAGTTAAAGTTAAGGAGCGGCTCCAGATGAGAAGGATATTATTAGCCTTTAACCGCGTTTGCATCGTGGTTTTCTTCCCCGTGTTGTTGTTAGCGCCCAGAAAGTTAGCTAGCTAGGCAGTGATACAAGTGAAACAGTGAAGCTGCGTTTAGAGAGAGAGCCCCGCGCGCTCTGAAAAAAAATCACGGCTTGATTTTCAATCTGTCAAAATGACAGACTGCCTTTGAAATGTTCCGTCAAAGCTTAAAATATTCCGTAAATGACGGAGAATTTTCGGTTAATGTAACCTCTGCTTACTACGTACAACTGTTGTGTCAGACAAAATGGCATCAGTGTTCCTTCAGTAGTAATAGCAAAGGTTTATATTAAATGTATCAGTTAATTTATACATTCTTATTAAAGGCACTATACCAGAATATTGTCCTAGTCCTAGCAGTGGAATGAAATTGATTTTGTCTTCCTCTGGGATATTGTGACCTCAGACATTCGTGGAAATAATACTGTGCATCCAATTATAAAGCAGTGACCATGAAAGGTGCTTATAAACTAGTCCCTGTAAAGAATTGGGATGTTAAAAATAAGTTTGGACTACAAATAACTATGTAATTTCCTCCCGCCATCTTTCACTGTTAGTTTAATTTAAAAACAAATCTGGTATGTGGCCTTTAATTATTATTGACTTAGTATTCATCATGTATTTTGACTTTTTTCCTGCTGTGAGAGGCCATATGTAGCAGCCTTTTTGTTTTTAAACTCGATTAGCATTTTAAAGTGGTTTATTATTGCAAATTGATATATCCAGGAGACCGCTTGTAACACTGTACGGATTATGCGTTTTAAAAATTAGGTAATAGGCAGGTTGCACTAGGTTCTAACACTTTGTCTCCCTCTTGTGGACAGAAATGTATCGACATCCTGATCGAGAAGGAGTACTTGGAGCGGGTGGACGGCGAGAAGGACACCTACAGCTACCTGGCCTGAATAAAAACGCCCCGCCCCTTTCTCCCACCTGTCGGCTCTCCTCCCCATTTATTTTGTTTATCTTATTCATTTTTTTATTTCACGTCTGAGTTCAAAAAGTTGTGGATTCCTCTGAGCGGCGGACTCGAATTATCAACGAGGGCGTGTGGGGGGTGGGGGCGCGCTTTCCCACAAAACGGACAAAACACCAACCCTCTGCTGTCGGGACCGGGATGAGATGTCCCAGTACTTGCCTGCCTCTCATGTATAGGACTCTCAAAATCTGCTCAGATATCATTCCCGATCCCCCCCCCCCTTTTTGTCAAAATGTAAATACCACAGACTCTTAATAAAAAGGAAAAAAAACGCCCTATCCCGTACTCTTACATAGCGCAAATGTTATGAACTTAGCAAATCAGAGGAGCGACGCATCCAAAGGTTTCTGCATGCTACAAGCGCCACAGTGACCACAAAAATGATCCTAAAAAGTTACCGCGGAGTCACTGGTTTGGCCCACGCAAGCCACCGTACAACGAAAGATCGAGAAGAGGGAGTGAGAGAGAAGGAGAGGGGGTGAACCGGAGGAAGAAGGGGCCGATTCTGTTTTAAAAAGAGTTCACGCAAGGAGGTCTGTTTCATTACTGAACAGTGGACATTTGTATAGTGTGGTTCATTTTCTAAATGTGTGAAAATAAAAACAAGTAAAGATTTCTCTAACGCTCGGCTCTCTCTGTTCGGAGTTTAGTCTCTTAAAGGAACAGGCCACCGTTTTTACATACTGAGATGTGTTTTTACCTGAGCTTAGACGAGTTGATACGCACCCGTCTGGTCTTTGTGCCCGTGGAAGAGCGTGGTCGCTTCTAACTTCACCCCGTTTGGAGCTATAGGAATATACTGGGAGAGGCCAAATGCTAACAACATCTTTGGTCGTTTTACGTGACTCGGGGCACGCACAAAGATCAGACGGGTATGTAGAGCTGGGCGATTTATTTATTTATTTTTTCCCCACAAAAAAAATGAGATTTTTTAATAAACTCAATTTACGATTCGATTTCCTCCCCCCCCCCCCCCCCCCCCCCCCATTTTAAACAAAATAACGGCGAACTGTAAATATATTTTAAATATATATATTTATTGTATTTAATGAAAGTGCATCAACAAACAAAATTGCAAAGGCAAACCCTTTCTCCAACTGAAAAGTCACTGTGCAGTGTGTAACAAAGATTGTTAAACATCCAAATTATTTATACTATATTAATAATAATAATGATGCCTTGCACTTGTAATGTGCTTTACAAGCCTGTATTACCAAGTACTGTCACTGTTGTACGCTACTGTTGTAGCCACAGCCGCCCTGGGGTAGATTGATGGAAGCGAGGCAACCAGTCAGTGCCATCAGCCCCTCCGACCAAAACCAACCACTCACTCACTCCATTCGCTAGGCTTCCTGGTGTTACTAAATGGTCTCCCATCCAAGTACCGACCAGGCCCTTCCCTGCTTAGCTTCCAAGGTCTGACGGGATTGGGCAGAGCAAAGGCAGCATGGCTATTGCTGTATTTCGATCGAGCTAATAAAACAAAAAATCCTGAGGTGGGCTCTGTTCTTCCTGGCACATTTACACAGCAGGACCTTCTTCAGAGAGGGGGGCAGAGAGCTAAAAAAATACTGAAAAATACTAAATAAAAAATTCTAAAAAATTGATTTTTTGAAAATATGAATCGATTTGACCTACCAACTCGATTTTAAAATCGAATCGATTTTTTTCCCAGCCATACAGGTACGTATCAATTTGTCTGAGCTCAGGTAAGAACATATCTTGGTATGTAAAAACGGTGGCCTGTTCCTTTAAACCTGTTGCTAAAAAAACCCCAAAAACTTTCTGATGGTGGAAAACTAAAATGTATACAAAGGCAAATCGTTGGTGGGTTTTATAACAAACGTTTTACGGAGTTTGTTTGGGTTTGGAGCACAGATTCTCAAACTTTACACGTCAAGCCCCAGCAACAAGGTTTTGTTTGCTCTAAATGTCTAGACATAACGGTTCTTTCAACATTTGTCACACTATAATTATGCAGTTGGGCTTTTAATCTCTTATCCCCCGCCTTAACCGAGCACATTTTCTCCCCAAATCTACAAGCTTCTCGACTGGATCTTACAGCCTACAGGCCAGTGTAACGCCTCATTTGAAAGCTAAGACCTGCAAAACTCATCTAAGCTTCTTTTGTGTTTTACTGATCAGGTTGTAGAGGAAATAGTTGCGTTTTTTCACCACATTTTTGTCACTTTTTCATTGCTTTGGGACGTACAGCCTTTAGGCCAGATTAACGCCTCATTTGAAAGCCAAGACCTACAAAAAGAATTAAAGTGCATATGACAGATTTTAATGCTCTTGAAAATATGACTTATTTAGATGGATTACATCAGTTGCAAGTTCATCAGTTGCCTAGTTATTTTTTTCAGTGAAGCAGCAATTTTAATGAAGAAATATTGGGTAGAAAAGTTATTTTTATTTGAATTTTTTAAGCTGCTGACAGGAAGTGACATAAAAGAAGGTAACATTCCATAGCAGTTTGACTCATTCATTTCCCATTGACTTAACATGGTTGGCAACAGTTTAAAATTGTTTACCTTCTTCGATGTCACTTCCTGTCTGTGTCCAATAAGGAAGTGAAAACCTAAACGTCACAAAAATGGTCAAACTAAAGAAAACTGGGTATAAGCTTTAGCAAAATCTTAAATATAATCGTGTTAACTGTGTTTTAGCAAAAATTGTGTCTAATGTGTCATATGCACTTTAAGCTTCTTTCTCGTTATGATTGTCATGTTTTTCTTGCTTTTTTTGACATTTTTTCGTCACATTTTTATGGCTCGATCAGTTACGAAGGGAGAAAAAACCTTTCTCCAGTGGGTAAAGCAGAACTGGAGGAAATTCACTCGGTTCAGGTGGGGGGATAAGAGAAAGAAAAGCGTGAATATCTTAAATTGAAACAAACATATAGACAGTTGATCTAAGCTTATTTCTAATGTAATCGTGTGTGTGTTCAATATCTTTCATTACATCTGAGTGGAATGTAATGGCAGCAGTTTCTTAACCATTGTTTCATTGTTTTTATCCGCTGTTCAACATTGACTCCTTGAGCTCACTTGCACATTTTTTATTTTATTTAACCTCTTTCTAACCGAGTGAGTTTTCTCCAGTTTGGCTTGACCCAAATCTAAAAGGTTACAGCCTATAGGCCAGAGTAACTTCCTCGTTATGATTGTCACGTTGTTGTGGTTTGATCAGTTACGTTACACTAAAGAAACGAAATGTGGCCAGAACTCGACAAGTGTGACATTAAAGTGACAAAAAAGCAATGAAAACATGGGGGGGGAAAGGCAACAAAAATGACTAAAGCGTGACCACAAAAACAAGAAGCTTAGGTTTTGGCTTAGGCGTTTCACTGGCCTAAATGGTGGAAGCTCCAGAAGCTTTTAGATTTGGGTAAAACTGGAGAAAATGTGCTCGGTTAAGGGGTTAAAGTTAGATATATATAGACTCCACTTTTGCTCGCCCTTGGGTAGTTGAGCAATGCATTTTCTGCCTCAATGACGTTGGGCCAATCGAGACCGAGTGGGGGCGTAGCTTGTTAACCCGTCGACCCCTAGTCCTTCATCCGAGGCTGTAATCCAGGTTTATTCCCCCTCAAACCTGCTTCATTTAAATGGATTATAATTCGTCCGCGGATGAATTTAATCTGTTGTTTACCGTGGCACGCGGCTTTCTCTTGATACAAATAAATCGCTTTCACCTTCGCGCATGCGCTCTTGAAAGCTGTCGGGACAGCTGCAGGTGCCACATGGGTTTAGAGCGCGTTATCAGTGTTTATGGCCCAAATTGAGGTATTAAAATATATGAACCCAGCGTTTATAAACACTTAACATGCGTATATGGTGTGAAACGTTGTTTGCATGTATATACTGTTTTTTCCCCCGAAACGTTAAAAAGCTGACAGTCGCTCCAAACGCGACGCGCGCGCTGATCAACCAAACCCGCGGGCGCGTATTGTCTCTTTCTTCGCCGTTTCGCATGTTTTTATTGACATTTGGGAGAACAAAGAAGCCGTGCACATGTCCCCCGTTGCAGGGCCCCACACGTTTCCCCCCGTCCCATTGGTTATTGCTGAGAGAGCCCTCGGATAATCAGCGATCCGCGAGTCTACACCGGCCCTCGCGATTGGCCCATACGGTTTGGCGCCTCTTGAATGTGCCGCTGCCGTGGTGGGCGGCGCGAGCGACGGCTGGTAGCACAGTTTGAACCGTTTCAGCTGGGGGAAAAACACAAATTTTGTTCTTTGTTTACATCGGACATAAAAGAAAACAATCGTGTGCCGTACCCGAACGCCGCGGCTTTTGAGATACTTTGACTAGAAGCCGGGGAAAGCGCTGTTTTTTGTGCTATTTTAGCGATAAAGCCGCTCCCTCGTTGTAAGGAAACTGGTCGCTAGCCGCGAAGCTAACCGGGGGGAGCTAATCCTGAACACAAAAGACGACTTCGCTCGCTGTTGTCTTTTTCTCCCAAACTTTTCATTGGATGAGGACTGTCTTTTTACGAACAGGTAAGGCAAGCTGTCAGCAATGCACGTATGTGTTTTGGACGCCCTTTTCGAGATGAAAACGAGCCGCGGATGCTCTTTTGTTAGGCGTCCAATGTGTTAGCACGCGCTCGCCGGTTGGTGGTGTCGTGCCAGATTGTGCATCCCTGACAGAGTTGAGCATCTTGTAATTTACACTAACAAACTGTGATTAAATTTCTGTATTTTAGGATAAAAAGAGACAAGTCTTGTTCAGTGAAGTTGGGCATGTAAATTTGTGCTAAAAGAAAAAACTTGTCTCTCTGCTTTGCGTTGTTTCGAACAGGAAGTCTAAACCAATTATCCTTGGCACAGAAGTTGACATAACTGGGTGAGGTTAAACTCACAAGAACCAGAGTTGTATGGACAAGTTGCACATCTTTCCTCTCGGTCTTACTCCTTGATGTCATGAGCTAGAGCCACCAATACCGAAAGTTTCAACTTGTCTTCTAGCTTGAATCATTTCACTCACTTTTCTCCTGTAATTATTGTGCGCAGATGTGACTGGAAAATTACCTTCTTGGCTGTTACTACTGTTTTAATGTTGTTTATTTAAAGCATATCTACTGTAAAAGCTAATATTTGGACTTCAGTTGGTTCATACTCATTGAACAAGTACAAAGTCACGATGACCTAGACTTGAGTGTCAAATGTAAGTGGGCAGGTGATGTAATATCCATTTCAGGAGGCTGTCCATCTGATTGAGATATCCTTTTTTTTTTCAAGCACCTAAAACAAAATTGCATGGTGACTTACAAATAGTGATCCTGTAGTGCGTGTCTGCTGAGATATAAAAGCATTTGTTCGTGTAGAAAGTGATTTGTTTTTGTATGTGGCAGTGGTTCCTTTAATTTGAGGCGACAGACGCTCAGTTCAGACTGTTGTCATAGTGACGGACTGCTTGTCTGGGAGAAACTGGATCATTGAGAAGTGCAGAAAATCTGTGAAACATCCCGGTGCCTCAGGAGGGAGAGCCTCCAGTCTTACTGAGAGTAGACTTTCAGTATTCAGGTTTGCTCCAGTGCCTCTGTGACCACAGAGGTGCACTGCTCACTGAGGAAGAGGAACCATTTTATGTCACTGAAACTAACTCAAAAAAATGGAAAGCACCGTAGTTTCTTTGTTCAAAACTACGTATTAACATGATCTTCAATAACACATTCGGTGCAATAAACAAGAGACACAATGAAACACAATGTGCTAAGGGGAACATGGTTAAGTTTGAATAGTATAAAATATCAAACTAAATATACTTTAGATCAGGGGTGCCCAAACTTTTTGTCTCCGAGGGCCAAAATGAAAAAGTGCCTGTGGGTCGCGGGCCAAACACGGCGATGTCAAGCGTGAAACACGTATAACTGCAAGTAATAATAGTTGCTTTATTTTTTTCGGTTATACATTTGCATTTGATTATATCTATGCAAATAACATACTATATAAAACAAATGTTACCTATGGCAGAAACCTAGTTTTAGTAAAACAAAATCAACAATTGTAGCAATATAGTGCAAAATGTAAAAACCACCTGTAGCCTATCTACAGCACCTACAGTGACTTTAACTCATTCATTTGTTAACTCAAAGAAAATGCCATATTAGATTATTTTGAAAGTGTCAGTTCAGCATCAATTCTTTCATAAGTCAATTTTTAACACGTACCTTTGTTGATGTCAATAATCTTTGCAATAAAAGTTGCAAAACTGGGAAAGTTGATGCTACAACGCTCTGTGATTGATAAACACCAAGACACCACAACAATGTTTCCATAACTTTGCGAAAGGAGTGAAACAGCGCCCCCAATTTGACGCCGGTGGCCAAAAAGTGTACTGCATCCATATTTACCATTGCGAATGAATGGGAGAGAGACCACGCAGCGCAAAAGTAGGTCACTCTCTGGAGGGCCAACAGAATTGTTTCGGCGGGCCAAATTTGGCCCGCGGGCCCCACTTTGGGCATCCCTGCTTTAGATAAATGAGCCCAAACAGGTTTAGTTTAGTTTTTTTCCATAATTTCACTAGGAGTGTGACAATATATCGATTTTCCGATATATCGCGATATTTTGCGGGACGATACGATACCGATACTTTTTATTCCGATATCAATACTTTTGATGATGTCATGCATATTAATGAGGCAGCAGTGCTCCACTGTTTTCACTGTCAATAGAGGCAAATAATGATCAAGAATTCAGTCAGACCAGCAGGGGGCAGCACTACAGTTTTAAGCACTTGGGCCAAACACTGTCACACAAATAAATTACTTTTAATGATAGTTTTTATAATTATAAAGAAGATTAATTTGGGGTTGATTTATTCCTTTTTAAATAGGACTGTGGTTTCTTGTTTATTTAATTGTAAATGAAGTCACTGACAGATCTATGACCCATTTTCAGTGAGTAAGTCAGGGATCATTTATAAAAGTGGTACAAAGCACATGAACAGAAATGTAAATGATGAATAATGTATGTTAAAATAAAGGTTAAAAGTAGCTTTTTTTTTTTTTTTATCGTGATGTATCGTAGGTTATTTTTGTGCAATATATCGATTATCGCAGTATCGAATCGTGAGGTACCCAGAGGTTCCCACCCCTAAATTTCACACATTGCGTTCGTTGCTATATTAGAACCAGTGTTCACATGTTACACAAAACATTACTTTTTCAGCAGCCAAGGAATATCACATATTACTTACACAAAGTGTGGTAATATATTAGTCATTACAATTCAAGTAACTCGAGTAACAAACTCTCCCCAAATAAAATGCACCAAATCAAGTTGGACACAAGATCTGCAGGAGCTCAACATCAAAACAAAACATGAGAGAATGGGGAAAGAGAAGGAAAAGGAAATCCCTGACTGCACCCCTGCTCGGCGGCATCACTAACATCTCAGTCCATGTCTCACTAACGGCGTTAAGCAACTGAAAGTAGTGTAATATGTAACACATGACATTTTAAGGCTGCAACTCCCAATATGGAACACATTACAACCCTAAAGTGACCTGCCCAACCCAGACCAGAAAACACAATCGTGGTCTATTGTGAAAAATGGACTCTCAAAAAGCTTATGAATAGGGGTCCATCCCACCACCAGCACCACCCCAATTATATGGTAATTGCCCAGCTCTATACTGGACAAACGATATGCGATACGATATTGCTCACGGTAGGATAATCCATAACCCAAACCAGTAAAACACATTGGAACTGTGATGAAAGTACTGTTGGTATATTCCTACAGTACAGATTATTGTTGTTTTATAGGATTAAAAATACAGCTGTTAAACTAAAATCATGGTCAAAGAGCTCGACACCAGTCACTTCAAGAGACTTCAGTGCTTTTTCAGTAAATAAATGCTTCCTGGGAAAGGCTCGTCGTGACCCACTGGACATGGTCCCGCGACCCCTGAGTCGACAGCTATTGGTTTATCAGATTTGCTGCTTTACTGTATCGAGTTGTAGAAAACATAGAAATATATACTTTCAGTGTAAACTATACAAAAGTATGAACTATGAGGTGACCACAAGAGTTAAGAAGCTTCAGTGAATAGAAGCGAAACGTCCTCAACTTTACCAAACCCACATTTTAATGGAGAGCTTGAGAAACCTTGTCAGTATTTGAGTAAATTTGTTTTTGTGATTGTCTATTAATCACCAGAGACTCCTCGCTGTCATAGTTTCTTTTGCGCACATACATAATGCATACATGGACTGCATATAGGTCAAGCTCTAGACTCGATGCAAACTGGTTTCCAAGAAGCTTAAACTGGTCCTTTTTGCAGATGATACAACAATCATACTCTCAGGCGCAGACTTACAGCAAATGGTGATCGAGATTACAGAAGAAATGGATACATTGAAAGATTGGTTCTGCGTAAACATTACGAAAACCAAAACAATGTTCTTTGGAAATCGTGTAATGAATGTACAACTACCTATTGAAACTATTGAAAGAGTCTATGAACATACATTTCTTGGTGTAACACTCGATCATAAAATCAGCTGGAAACCCCACATCATAAAAATTAAAACTAAAGTTGCAAAGATTTCAGCCATAATGAATAAATCTAAATATATCATTGATAACAAAGCTCTATATACTGTTCACTTATCCTTCCCCATTTAACATATTGTGTAGAGATCTGGGGAAATGCGTATAAAAGTCATCTTGACCCATTGTTTAAAGCAGTACTAAGTAACGTGTTTACCTTAATAAATCCTTTCCGTAGTCCCTCTGGGGGTAATACAAGTGTTAATGGGATGATTGGAGGGTCTTTCATCTCCCCCTGGTGTCTCTAGTCAGAAAACCATGCTTGCAACTTGACTGCCACCGGGGCGGAGCAACCAATACACACTAATAGAATCACGGAGAAGAAGCTAACAGGCTAACGGGCAAAGCTAACTGCGGGCTAGCGCCACTTAAACAGTATTTACAGCCAAGTTTGAGTGAAAAAAATATTTCCATTGTATAACTGGATGAACAACACCCCTCTCTCCCTTCACCTTTTCTATCAACGTAGTATTTACTCTCCAAGACATTTAATAAGTTAAAAAAATCGTAACTTGCTAAGACACCTGCAGTTGCTAAGGGCAAGAGTTACTTAGTACTGCTTTCAGAAAAAGGCAATAAGAATAATTCATTTAGCTGGATACGTGAACATACAAATCCATTATTCTTTAAATCAAAAACAATGAAATTTGAGGACCTTATTGATTTTAAGATGGCACAAATCATGTTCAAAGCCTCACAAAAGTCGCTTCCTGAAAGTATACAAAATATGTTCTGCAAACGAGAAGTTAAATACAACCTGAGAGATAAGATGATTCGATAAACAGTACTCAAGAACACAAGACGTGGTGTAGAGGTATGGAGGAATTTAGATGAGGGCATCAAAGTTTGTAATTATTTTGCTGTTTCTTTATTTTGCTGTTTTTTATTATTGTTCCTTATTATTTGTTGTTACCTTGCCTTATGTTCCCTTGTTTATGATTTGTTATCTTGCATTACGTTCCTTGCTCTAATTTTAGGGTGGGTGTTTATAAGCTATTTGCTTCGGCCCACTCCCTTTGAGCAAACTTACTGCTCAAACAAACAAACAAACTCTGGTGCCCTGATAACGGCCGCTCCGCTCTCTCTGCTGCAGCCGAACCATGGTGCTGACGGGGAAGCGCTCGGAGAAAGGCCCTGCGTGTTGGAAACGCAGAGTCAAGTCTGAATACACTCGACTCCGGCAGCTCAAGCGCTTCAGGCGAGCCGACGAGGTCAAGGTAAAAAAAACACACACACAAAAAAGTCTAAAATGAAAGAAAATTGACCGTTTTTGGTGATTCGATGATGATAAAATTCTCGTGTCCCGTTTTTAGACCATGTTCAACTCGAATCGTCAGAAAATCAACGATCGGACGGACGTTTTGAACCAGGAGTGGAAGACCAGGCGGATTCAGCCGGTGCACATCATGACCTCCGTGAGCTCCCTGCGAGGGACCAGAGAGGTGACGATTTATTTCAGTATCGCTTTACACTAACGCGAGACACGGCAGCGATGTTTCATGCAGTGATAGAGATTTCTAGGTAGATTTCACTTCTAAAATTCACTCTGCAAAACAATTTTATGTTTTTAGTCCGCTTAGCCAAGCCAGAGATATCCAGGGAGTAACTACAACAGCACGGAGCTCCCTCATCTTTCTCACGCATGTTCATTCATAAATTCTGTCGTGTTTTGTATCCGCATGTCGCAGGAAAGGCAACTGAGATGATGTAATCCAAATATTGTCATTTCCTTTCTGGGATAGGGCTGTGGCTAAAGACAAGAGAAACATACAGGCGCATGTGCAGACGTTAAGTTTTCATTCCACTCTTAGAACGACATCTTCACATTAGCAGCTTAACAATATTTACAAGGATTTTTCAGAGGGATATTTTAAAGGGGGGTATTATGCTTTTTTCAATCACATAGCACCAGTCTATAGCATACTACAACAATGACGTAACCTTCTGTTGGTCTGTATATGCATTAAATTAAAATAACTGCCTTGAATAAAATTGCTCTCTCAAAATGGCTGTACTGAACGTCTTGAAATAGGCCTCTGTCTCTTTAAGAAGCTTTCCGACACGCCCCCTTCAGCACACTGCTGTGGCATCTAAACAACACTACTGTGCGGAGAGGGGGCTCTGCTGAGCTGAGGAGCAGTGGTTGGCGGCTTGGCTGGTGACGAAAGGTCCAGAGGCGTCTCCAGGAGGTGGGGGCGTTCCTAGGAGGACTGAGGCATAGCTACACCTAAAATGGCTGCCGTCTAAGTTTTTACTGATTACTCAAAAATATGTGAATGAGCCAAGGCAACACTCCAGGCATGTGTTTAATGAGGGAATGACATAATAACATGATATAAAGCTTGAAAAAGTCGATTTTACATAATACCCCCTTTAACAATATTTACAAGCATTTTTCAGAGGGATATTTTAACCTCTTATTCCCCCACCTGAACCGAGCACATTTTCTCCAGTTTTGGCTTTACCCAAATCCAAAAGCTTCTTGAAAAAGCAACAAAGAGCGACACAAACGTGATGTGAAAAGAATTGATGAAAACGTGACAAAAAAGCTACAAAAGAGTAATAGAAAAGTGACAAAAATGTGTGACGAAACACAATGCGAGGAACAGATGAGTTTAGATGAGTTTTGTTGGTCTGACCTGGAGGCTGTGACCTTTTAGATTTGGGTAAAGTTGAACTGGAGAAAATGTGCTCGATTAAGGCGGGGGTTAAGAGGTTAAAGGCACACTGTGTAACATTTTGGACTATACTGTTGCCATTAGGAGTGTGACAATAAGTTGATTTTCCGATATATCGCGATACTTTTGATGACGTCATGCATATTAATGAGGCAGCAGTGCTCCACTGTTTTCACAGTGAATAGAGGCCAATAATGATCAAGAATTCAGTCAGACCAGCAGGGGGCAGCACTACAGTTTTAAGCACTTGGACCAAACACTGTCACACAAATAAATTACTTTTAATGATAGTTTTCATAATTATAAAGAAGATTAATTTGGGGTTGATTTATTACTTTTTAAATGGGACTGTGGTTTCTTGTTTATTTAATTGTAAATGAAGTCACTGACAGATCTATAGACCCATTTTCAGTGAGTAAGTCAGGGATCATTTATAAAAGTGTTACAAGACACATGAACAGAAATGTAAATGATGAATAATATGTAGTATGATATAATAAAGGTTAAAAGTAGCATGTTTCTTTTTTTTATCGTGATGTATCGTAGATTATTTTTGTGCAATATATCTATCGCAGTATCGGGGGAATCGTATCGAATCGTGAGGGACCCAGAGGTTCCCACCCCTAGTTGCCATCAACACAAACCATGAGCAGCTCGACACAGAAAATGCTTGTTCTGCCGTGGGTAATAAAAGAATGGATTTGGATGAAAACATAAACTATTTAAATCTCAAATTCTGCTGACTTTAGTCGACATCTCCATGGAGACGAGCTGGAGACGTCCCCACTCCCGGTAAAGTTACAGCCATGTCTCAGGAGACGCTCACAGCAAAGGCACATGTTCTTTTGGTACATTTATGAGGTATTTGTCATAAAATGAAAGCTTGTATTTCAATATTATTTATTGGGTAACATGTAAGCGATGTGGCTTTAATATCCTAAGTCTAGCCTGATTAATTGATCTTTCAACCGCAAAAATAAGGCAAGATTTGAATGTATAAATAGCTTATAGTAATCAAGTTATGCAAAATCCCCTCTGAGAAAATCTTTGTAACTAATATATCTGCAAAATAAAATAAAAACATTCATTTAAACCTGGCTCTATCTGTGATTTAGATTTTTTTTGTCGCCGAAAGCAAAGGCAATTTTGGCTTTTTCCCTTTGTCATAGAATGCCTTATTTTTATATGAAAACATAAAATGACTGAAAGTTTGCAGTGCGTTTTTCTCCTCATATTTATGGCAGTAATCTACAGCAAAGGTTTCAGATTTGTATCTCTAAATGTAATGTTTTTATTCACCTTAAATCGCTGTGTTTGTCATCGAAGGCCATAGATTATACTGACCTTGTCCTTATTGTGTTTTTGTCGTGTTGCGTTCAGTGCATGGTGGACAGTGGGTTTTCTGAGTTCCCGCGGCAGGTGATCCCTCTGAAGACGCTGAACGCTGTGGCCTCGGTCCCCGTCATGTACTCCTGGTCCCCCCTGCAGCAGAACTTCATGGTAAAGCAATAACAAGTTTACAATTATTAATATTCTGGCTCTGACGCTTCACTTTAAAGCAGAAAACAAGTCTAATCCGTTACAGTAATCCTAATGTGTCCGTTTTCTTCACAGGTGGAGGATGAGACGGTGCTACACAACATCCCGTACATGGGCGACGAGATCCTGGACCAGGACGGGACTTTCATCGAGGAACTGATCAAAAACTACGACGGGAAAGTTCACGGAGACAGAGGTGCGACATGTGACCCTTTAGACACAGGCCGTTACTACATTACCACCAACTACGCCTTCATTTATTTAAAGAGGGGGTATTATGCTTTTTTCAATCACATAGCACCAGTCTATAGCATACTACAATGATGACGTAACCTTCTGTTGGTCTGTATATGCAGTAAATTAAAATCACTGCCTTGAATAAAATTGCTCTCTCAAAATGGCTGTACTGAACGTCTTGAAATAGGCCTCTGTCTCTTTAAGAAGCTTTCCGACACGCCCCCTTCAGCACACTGCTGTGGCATCTAAACAACACTACTGTGCGGGGAGGGGGCTCTGCTGAGCTGAGGAGCAGTGGTTGGTGGCTTGGCTGGTGACGAAAGGTCCAGAGGCGTCTCCAGGAGGTGGGGGCGTTCCTAGGAGGACTGAGGCATAGCTACACCTAAAATGGCTGCCGTCTAAGCTTTTACTGATTACTCAAAAATATGTGAATGAGCCAAGGCAACACTCCAGGCATGTGTTTAATGAGGGAATGACATAATAACATGATATAAAGCTTGAAAAAGTCGATTTTACATAATACCCCCCTTTTAAAGACTTTCTGAACAGTTGTGGAAAATGTAAACTGGAGTCTTTCTTTGCAGAGTGCGGGTTCATAAACGACGAGATCTTCGTGGAGCTGGTGACGGCGTTGGCTCAGTACAGCGACAACGAAGACGAGGACGACGAGGACGAGGTCGACATGTGCGACGGCAAAGAGCGGCCGGAGGAACAGAGGGCGAACCACGAGGGTAACACTTTCACATATTTAGACCCTGTTTTTATCAGCAATGCCTTTTATCATCACAGTCGGTGACAAGAGACTAAAAATAGCAGTAATACTGTGGTTTTCCATCTGACAAAGAGCATTACTTTAGATTCCATTGGAGTCAGTGACTTTTCTTACACCAGAAGTTTATCATAAAATATAAAGAATATGGCCCAAAACACCACCTACTTCCTTAACGTTTCTTTCAGTTTTACACACATTCACACAGTTCAGTTGGCTTTTAAATATGAACAATCTTCCATCAGACCTCTGTTTTACTGATGCAAATCTTAAAAATGTATAAATGCTTCGATTTTTCCCTTTATGGGATTAAAAATATGTAGTTTAGGTATTAAAAAGCTGTGAATCTTAGTTGCCTCTTCCCTGTTTTTGGCACAGTTTCTCTGGCTTTGTTTCCTTTGCGTATGTTAAAGGGATATTTCAGGATTTTTGACACAGGGCCTCATTTCCTAGTTATCCAGAGTGTTGTTGATGTCTGGAGATATTTTTTTCTTAAATTCATGCAGTTCTTATATTTGAAGAGCTTAGTGGCACTAGGCTAGGGCAAGGCTAACGCATTTCTATGGTATCAGTTAGCCTGCATTAAAAACAGTCTGACCCACTCCACAGTGCACCTGAGGTAAATCACTTATAACACCAGACTAACCATATAAATGTCTGTGTTAATGGAATAATGTTTGAAATATAACTGACCTTGTATCACATGAATTACCACATTTTGAGGGACTATTTTCTCGCAGATCACTCCGCCGCTGCGTTAGCTTACAGCCACGAAGCTGATGCTGCTCAAATATAAGTTATTTTGCAAAATGGTTAAAATTATTCTATGAACACAGACATTTATATGGTTAGTCTGGCGTTATAAGTGATTTACCTCAGGTGCACTGTGGAGTGGGTCAGACTGTTTTTAATGCAGGCTAACTGATACCATAGAAATGCTTTAGCCTTGCCGTAGCCTAGCGCCACTAGACTCTTCAAATATAAGAACTGCATGAATTTAAGAAAAAAATATCTCCAGACATCAACAACACTCTGGATAACTAGGAAATGAGGCCCTATGTCAAAAATCCTGAAATATCCCTTTAATAAACTAAAATGTTTCCATTATTGCGACATTTAAGACTATGTTTTCTTTGACCAGGTCGAGTCAATAACGTCTCCAAGAAGTTTCCCACGGACAAGATTTTTGAAGCCATTTCCTCCATGTTTCCCGACAAGGGATCGACTGAGGAGCTGAAAGAAAAGTGAGTGCAATTACTGAGATTTTCCCTTTTTCCTCTCAGTATTTGTGCAAAAATATTCACTATATAAAGGTTTTAGAACGAGTTGCTTGTCATTGTCACCAACGCAAAGTCGCTAAGGCTGTGTACTGTTAAAAGTACCAGTCTGGTACCGAAAAGAAGAAGAAGAATTAATAATAATGCATTGGTTTAATATAGCACTTTTTTGGACACTCAAACACAAGTTGAAAAAAAAAAATTTGGGGGGAAACACAGAAAAAATATGGGAAATTTGGGAAAAAACATGGAATAAAACTGGGAAAATTTGGAGCAAAATTAGGGGAATAAAAATTGGGGGGAAAAACTTGAAATAAATGTGTTAAAAATGGGGGAAATAAGAAAAACTTGGAAAGTGTTTTTTCTGCTCTTTTGTAGTTAAAGGAAGTTTCGTGGCGGTTTCAAATCAAACAAATGATATAAAAGAAATGAAAGGAAAAGGAATAAATTAACATTATTAATCTGTTTTACGGTTCTACATGAGAAATAACTTACTATAGGTATTGGAAAAAGTATCTATCAAAAACCAAGTATCATTAAAGCAGTACTAAGTAACTTGTTTACCTTAATAAATCCTTTCCGTAGTCCCTCTGGGGGTAATACAAGTGTTAATGGGATGATTGGGGGTCTTTCATCTCCCCCTGGTGTCTCTGGCCAGAAAACCACACTTGCAACTTGACTGCCACCGGGTCGAAGGCGCAATACACACTAATGGATTCACGAAGAAGCTAACAGGCGAACGGGCAAAGCTAACTGTGGGCTAGCGCCACTTAAAACAGTATTTACAGCCAAGTTTGAGTGAAAAAAATCATTTCCATTGTGTAATTGGATGAACAATATCCCTCTCTCCCTTGGTCTTTTCTGTCAGCGTAGTATTTACTCTCACGGACAATTAATGAGTAAAAATAAAAACGCAACATGCTACGACACCTGCAGTGGCGCTTATGGCCTCTAGGGGCATGAGTTACTTAGTACTTCTTTAAAGTACAGGTATCGAAAAATGGTACCCAGCCCTAAAAGTCACAGAGTTCTCTTTCATATTTTGTGTGTGAACGTTGGATGTCCAGTCGTCATGTTTTAACCCAGCTGCTATATCACAGTAAAACTCGTTCTTAAAGGGGGGTATTATGTAAAATCGACTTTTTCAAGCTTTATATCATGTTATTATGTCATTCCCTCATTAAACACATGCCTGGAGTGTTGCCTTGGCTCATTCACATATTTTTGAGTAATCAGTAAAACTTAGACGGCAGCCATTTTAGGTGTAGCTATGCCTCAGTCCTCCTAGGAACGCCCCCACCTCCTGGAGACGCCTCTGGACCTTTGTCACCAGCCAAGCCACCAACCACTGCTCCTCAGCTCAGCAGAGCCCCCTCCCCGCACAGTAGTGTTGTTTAGATGCCACAGCAGTGTGCTGAAGGGGGCGTGTCGGAAAGCTTCTTAAAGAGACAGAGGCCTATTTCAAGACGTTCAGTACAGCCATTTTGAGAGAGCAATTTTATTCAAGGCAGTTATTTTACTATTTTACTACTATTTACTGCATATACAGACCAACAGAAGGTTACGTCATCATTGTAGTATGCTATAGACGGGTGCTATGTGATTGAAAAAAGCATAATACCCCCTCTTTAAAGGTCGTTGTCCCGTGTGCTGCAGGTACAAAGAGCTGACGGAGCAGCAGGTCCCGGGGCCCTTCCTCCGGAGTGCACCCCGAACATCGACGGCCCCAACGCGCGCTCGGTCCAACGCGAGCAGAGCCTCCACTCCTTCCACACGCTCTTCTGCAGACGCTGCTTCAAATACGACTGTTTCCTCCACCGTCAGTACACGGATAAATACTTCATATACCGGGGGGGACTTGAAAGCCTCGTTTGAACTGGTTTGTTTCCATGTTTTTAGCGTTTCATGCGACGCCAAACACGTACAAGAGGAAAAACCTGGAGAACCTGGTGGACAGTAAACCGTGCGGCATCGACTGCTACATGTATCTGGTGCAGGTAACGAACGCTCCCCTATTCGACGAGTGTTCTTGTGGGATGAGGTTCCAACGTGTCGTCTCTCTCCGCAGGACGGGATGGCGAGGGAGTACACCGACGGCGTGGTGGCGGAGCGAGCGAAGACGCCGTCCAAACGCAGCGTGGGCCGTCGCCGAGGCCGGCTCCCGAATAGCAACAGTCGCCCCGGCACCCCCACGACGGTCTCCTCGGAAACCAAAGACACGGACAGCGACCGGGAGGGCAGCCGGGACGACGAGCCGGAGACGGGGGGCGCCGGAGAGGACGACGGGGACGCGGGCGCCGACGGTGAGCACGACATGGAGGAGGAGGAGGAGGAGGAGGAGGACAAGAAGGACGACAACACCAGCAGCAGCTCAGGTACGACACAACCGGGACGGGAACTCAATATGTTTTTGATCAGGTTTTTATGAGTCACGTCACAAAAACATCACCCACCTCCATTTTGGATCAACATCTTTTACTCAGAGTCAGAGTGAGTTTAAGTAATTTAATTTGATGTGTTTATTATTATAGTAAAGGTTTCAATCATAGAAATACGTATATATCTAATAGAGGTGTTTTTTTCCTGAGGTTGATGCAGCTAATATACTGTGTATGTTGCCTCCAAATGTGTCAGCGTTGAACTGTGACAGCAGGGGGCGCTGTATGATTTATTCAGGACATTCATGTTAAAGGGATATTTCAGGATTTTTGACATTGGGCCTCATTTCCTAGTTATCCAGAGTGTTGTTGATGTCTGGAGATATTTTTTTCTTAAATTCATGCAGTTCTTATATTTGAAGAGTCTAGTGGCGCTAGGCTAGAGCAAGGCTAAAGCATTTCTATGGTATCAGTTAGCCTGCATTAAAAACAGTCTGACCCACTCCACAGTGCTCCTGAGGTAAATCACTTATAACACCAGACTAACCATATAAATGTCTGTGTTAATAGAATAATTTTTGAAATGTAACTGACCTTGTATCACATGAATTACCGCATTTTGAGGGACTATTTTCTCGCAGATCGCTCCGCCGCTGCGTTAGCTTACAGCCACGAAGCTGATGCTGCTCAAATATAAGTTATTTTAAATGCAAAATGGTTAAAATTATTCTATCGACACAGACATTTATATGGTTAGTCTGGCGTTATAAGTGATTTACCTCAGGTGCACTGTGGAGTGGGTCAGACTGTTTTTAATGCAGGCTAACTGATACCATAGAAATGCTTTAGCCTAGCATTAGCCTAGCGCCACTAGACTCTTCAAATATAAGAACTGCATGAATTTAAGAAAAAAAAAAAATATCTCCAGACATCAACAACACTCTGGATAACTAGGAAATGAGGCCCAATGTCAAAAATCCTGAAATATCCTTTAAGTACGGTCATCAGAGAGAGCTTGTTTGGAAGACAAAAAACGGCAAGTCTCTATCTCTTACGGTTCCGAAATTATTATGCAAATCTACAACATAAAATAGTACCTATCTTATGTTGTAGATTTGCATAATAATTTCTTGAGTGACTTGTGAGCGATTTTCAACACTCCCCCGCCCTGAGGCCTAGGGAATTGTGGGAGGGCTCATTTTAAAGCTCTGACTGAACTCTTTTTCCACTGCAAAGGAAAAAGAGTTAAAATAGAGATAAAATATTGATATTGGCCTGATATATCGGTTGAATCGGTTATATAGAAAAAGCTTTGAGCAGTACGACTGACGCTTCTGTTGGTACTCGGCATAGTAGCTCCTTTATAGACCCTTTAATTGTTTGTAAACATTCCTGGCTTAGCTGGAGGCAGGAAGCTCGATTCCTATCTATTTCCATTGTAGCTGTTGTCATAGTAACGATAAACAAATGTCTGTTTTTGGAAATATCAGATAAACCTTATTTTATCGTCTCAAATGTCATTCCTCTTGTTCTGGCACCTTAAGCCACAACAGGACCACTTTTTCAGTTGTAGTTTTACACTTAAAATCGCTAGTTTTAGTTTAATCTTATTTCCCTTGATCACTTCCTGCCTCCAGCTGATGTCACTGATGATGTCAGCAGTTAAAGGGTCTATGTGTAAGCCCTTTAGTGACCTTCTAACCGGCCTGCGTTTCGTGCAGAGGGAAACTCGCGGTGCCAGACTCCGGTGAAGCTGAAGTTGTGCGACCCGGAGCCGGTGGAGTGGAGCGGAGCCGAGGCGTCTCTGTTCCGGGTCCTCATCGGGACGTACTACGACAACTACTGCGCCATCGCCCGCCTCATCAGCACCAAGACGTGCAGACAGGTGAGAAACGACTAAGAAACAAGCGTAGGATGTAACGAGAAGTAGCAATATGTATTAATGCTTTTAATGCATTACACTATGTAGGGCTTTCATAATACATTATACATGGGAAAAAAAGAGTAAAATGTACACAAATATTATACTGAGGATGGTAATGACAACTGGGAAGTAGCAAGATCACGAAGTATAATATGTACTGCATAGTAACGTGCCTTTATAACATAAAAATAGTGACTTCCGGAAATGTTACCAAGGTTTGGTATTGGTAACATGCTGACATATATTATATTAAAGCAGTACTAAGTAACTCTTGCCCCTAGAGGCCATAAGCGCAACTGCAGGTGTCGTAGCAAGTTACGATTTTTTTACTTATTAAATGTCTTGGAGAGTAAATACTACGCTGACAGAAAAGGTGAAGGGAGAGAGGGAGGGATATTGTACATCCAATTATACAATGGGAATATTTTTTTCACTCAGACTTGGCTGTAAATACTGTTTAAGTGGCGCTAGCCCACAGTTAGCTTTGCCCGTTAGCCTGTTAGCTTCTTCTCCGTGATTGTATTGGTGTGTATTGCTTGCTCCGCCCCGGTGGCAGGCAAGTTGCAAGCATAGTTTTCTGGCCAGAGACACCAGGGGGAGATGAAAGACCCTCCAATCATCCCATTAACACTTGTATTACCCCCAGAGGGACGACGGAAAGGATTTATTAAGGTAAACACGTTACTTAGTACTGCTTTAAGGGTTGCCTTTTGTTACTTGCTTTGTACTAAACATCGTACATGAAACGAGACCGTGGTTGTCGTTGTGCTTCATTATCTATATGAACATTTCAAACAATGCTTTGTAATTTGGTCTGTGTTAAAAAAGCCGCTTGGTTCTCTTTTGACATGAAAATCAAAATATGATGCTGCTACTTGTATGATTGATAATGTAATTGCAATAGGATAAAGTTATTATTATAGTTCTGTCATGTAAAGTCTTTATGTAGATGCTATATTGTAAATGTTGTATTGATTTTGGGGGTGGGGCTTATAAGCTCTTGCTTCAGCCCACTCCTTTTGAGCAGAATGTTTACTGCTCAAACTACTAAACAAGTGCACACATTTCCCCCTTTCTAAAGCCCCTTTGAGATTTGAGAGTGAAAAAAACATCTGGGTGAAAGTTTAATATTTAAGCTGTTTGGCAAACGATAATGTTCATAGTTCTTTCCATGAGGCTGCACAGGAATAAATAAAAATGCACCTTTAGTAATTGTCTACACTTCCGTCCGTTTCCTCTTTGTTTAGGTTTACGAGTTCAGGGTAAAAGAGTCGAGTATAATCGCTCGAGCTCCGACTGAAGACGAAGACACTCCTCCCAGGAAAAAGAAGCGGAAACACCGGCTCTGGGCCACGCACTGCAGGAAGATCCAGCTCAAGAAAGGTCAGTCGCCTCTTTTAGTTTGTCAAACCCCTGAAGACGAAGAGTAGTCGGATATTGACCTGTGCTGTTGCAGACGGCTCTTCGAATCACGTGTACAACTACCAGCCGTGTGACCACCCGCGTCAGCCCTGTGACTCGTCCTGCCCCTGCGTCACGGCACAAAACTTCTGTGAGAAGTTCTGTCAGTGCAGCTCCGAGTGTGAGTGCTTTATTGCTCTCTGGCCCAAACTGTTGTCTATATTATCCTAAACCGTTTGTCTTTCCGTTGCCAGGTCAGAACCGATTCCCCGGCTGCCGCTGTAAGGCCCAGTGCAACACGAAGCAGTGTCCGTGTTACTTGGCCGTGCGGGAGTGTGACCCGGACCTGTGCCTCACCTGTGGAGCCGCCGAGCACTGGGACAGCAAGAACGTGTCCTGCAAGAACTGCTCCATACAGAGAGGAGCCAAGAAGGTGCGACTATCACGTCCACACTACTTTTAAATGCTATTACTGTAACTGCCTTATAAAGAGAGGAGCAATGGGCTATAAAAGAAGGTTTGATAGACGATATTTCATAGCTGATAATGGAAAAAATACGATGTCAGTTATCGGCTACAATTATCCGGTACTGAACCGATTCCAGTTTTGTCTCTCACCGCTTTAAAAACACAACTTTCACCAACTAAATGTGAGTGAATATGGGCATGCTGTAAATCGTTTTGAAGGGAAGAACCTGGAGAATTCACTCGCTGAGTTAGTTTTGAACGCTGTGCAAAATGCTAGCGGCCGTATGCTAATGCTAACCGGAACTAATCAAGGCTGGGTCAGAAACTGTGATAGAAATGCCTAAAGTGGCCTAATAAAATAAAATCAGCCACTGCTGGAGCGGCCAAGTGTTTGTATTTTAGTTCATGAAATACTGTTAAAGAATAACTGATCTAACATATTTGTAATGATTACTTCATGTGAGCTGTTAATGTAACAGCCTGTCCTGAGGATAGTGTCAAAAATCCAGTGATCCTTGTTAGATGTTTTTCCATTAGTTTATTAATAGATATAATTGATAATTGATCTGTAACAACATGACAAGAAAATACTTTATTGATCTCACAATGGAGATAAGAGGACCATTCACTTTCTCATTCAGAGAAAGTCACTTTTTAGAAAGTCTCTTGATATCGGTAAATATCGGATATCGGCAGATACTCATCCACCAGTATCGGTATCGGAAGAAGAAGATGATCTTTTATTTATATAGTGCCTTTCACAGACATGGTCACAAAGCGCTTTACATGAGACAATTTCACATTCAGTCCATACTCTGTGGTGGTAACTTTAGTTTCCCCTGTCGCAACTGCACCAACAGTCCCTCTGACCACCTCCATGCTTTCACACACACACATCATTCGTCCTGGCCTATTGTACATGTTGTTGGTGCTAAGGGAAACCGGAGTAAACCTACATAGACACGAGGAGAACATGCAAACTCCACACAGAAAGGCCCCGTCCAGGTGGGAATCAAACCCTGGACCTTCTAGCTGGAAAAAGCTGGATCGGTGCATCTCTAGTTTTGTTGTACAGCTTCTATAGTCAGATAAAGGCTAAGTAAACTAAGTGAATCGAGTCTTTGCTTTGAGCCAGGAGGACAAACAACTTCCTTTTCTTGCACACTGGACTCTCAACCCCATCCGAACATTTCAGAGTGAACTTTGTGGCTTGAACCTACTTTTATGTGTGTGTGTCGCAGCACCTGCTCCTGGCCCCCTCAGATGTGGCCGGGTGGGGCATCTTCATCAAAGAGCCCGTGCAGAAGAATGAGTTTATTTCGGAGTACTGCGGAGAGGTGAGCGACGCGATTCCAGACACATTTTAACCAAGGGATCGTTTTAAAACAAATGACTTCTTGTGCAGATAATTTCTCAGGACGAAGCCGATCGGAGAGGAAAAGTTTACGACAAATACATGTGCAGCTTTCTCTTCAATCTCAACAACGGTAAGAGACGTGAAAGGACTGAACACAGAAACAGAGATGGATATTATTTTGACTATAACATGTTTGTTTTTTAGATTTTGTTGTTGACGCCACGAGGAAAGGCAACAAGATCCGCTTTGCAAATCATTCTGTGAATCCCAACTGCTATGCAAAAGGTAAAAAGATCTCCGTTCAAAGCTCAGTTTAGTACTAGTTTGTACAAATAGGCTTCATGGCTCTAGTTTAGACACATTTGTTTCTGTTTGATTTATGGTCATTTACTTCCTGTATTTTCAGTGATGATGGTGAACGGAGACCACAGAATAGGAATCTTCGCCAAAAGAGCGATTCAGACCGGAGAGGAGCTGTTCTTCGACTACAGGTTTGTATGAAGGAACGTTTCAAGTAAAGTAAACCCAGGACTCCAGGTACAAGGTTAGCATTAGGTCGACACTTTATTCAAACACTAGCACTAGGATTCTTACCCACAAATTCCATCTGTTTTCAAACACTTTTAAAAACTTCACTTATTATGAAATTAGTTTAATCTTAATTTTGAGCAGATCAGGCCTTTTATGACTTATACATGCGTTTCGGCGGCCATTTTGAACACCGAAGTATAATTATGCAGTACTACAACATGTAACAGTATCTACTCAGGATGAAAATGAAAGACAACTGGCATTTTTATGTACTTGTTATCATTGCTCAAGAAGATAACAGTTAAAACACGGAACCAGAGACGCACGTTTATACCGGTATGACATAACCAGCAAATGTGGCACAGACGTAGCAGCGCTGTCTGTCGAGCTACAGCAGGATTTACTAAAGATCTGCTTCACTGCTCAGACTAAATTAACTCGTCAAAGAGGAAACAGAAAACCTTTCTCTGGGATTTTTACAGTTTGTCATGTTAACAGAGTCTCAGTCTGAGTCGGTGTTTAAGCTGCTCAAGACGTTAGCATGCTACCGGTTAGCAACTGTCAACCAACACGATAAACTCATGTGTGTCTCACATCTATGAACACTGAGGAAATACTACAGTAACAGAGCTGAGCTGTTACTATTAGTCTACAGGGCTCGAAATTAACTTTTTTTTCTTGGTAGCGCTTATGCTCCTAATTCTGAAATTTAGGAGCACAGTAAAAAATGTAGGAGCGGAACCACACAAAAAAACAGGGACGCTTTTAACAGGGATGAAGGAAATTTAAGCATATCACATGCCACTTCCAGCCTTCTGTTGCATTTTAGCTGTTTGCAATGATTCACCAATCTACAAAACTCATTAGGCTAAATTTTAACATTATAAATGGGACACCAGATCGCCCCTAATCCCCGACTTGCTCCGCCCCTGCTTCACCGCACTTCATCGTCTCCTCTACACTCTCCTCACTCTGTGCTGTGGGAACAGCTCCATAGATCGCGCTACACGCGACAAACTCCTTTGCCAGAACCTTAGAAGACGTGTTAAACATTGCGTTTGTGACTTTATGTTTTGTATTTTGCGAGAGCGACGATGATTCGCTTTCAGCGCTGCACGAGGTGACGAGCGGGTTGGACTGAAGTTTGCGCTGCTTCTCCGCCCGACATCGATTTGCGCGTTATTTTAGAGATAGTCCCCAGTCCCAATGAGTTTATGAATGACATATATATTCCTCGTTTTCTCATAAAGAGACTACAGTTGTGTAAATACATTGGCTAAATGAAAGCGGGCAGAGGAATGAGAGCGGAGCACACACACACACAGAGAACACTGCGCTGGTGCAGGTCGGCCCAGCGCGTGTGACTGAGAGGAATGACAGCGGCGCTGAGCCAAAAGAGAGAACAGATCGTACTGTTCAGATATGTTCTCAAACTATTCTAGAAAAGAAAGTTTGCTGTTCTTGGCAGGCAGCGTTTGTGAAAACAAATGACACAAGCGTTTCTAAGGTAGCAAGAGGTTTTCTTTTAAGGTGGACCGGAGCATTTGTTTACAGTCGCAAACATGCGAGTGATTCTATTTTTAGATCGCAAAGGCATAATTTTGGGAGCATATGCAACCAAAATGGTCGCAGTTTCGAGCCCTGGTCTACATGTGTTTATCATGTTGAAGCTAAATGCTAACCAGTAGCATACTAACGTCTTGAGCAGCTTAAACACTGACTCACTGGTTTCTTCACATAAACGTGCGTCTCTGGAGCCGTGTTTTTACTGTTATCTTCTTGAGCAATGATTACGAGGACATAAAAATGCCGCTGTCGATCAATTGTCTTTCATTTTCATCCTGAGTAGAGACATCGTTACATGTTCTTGTTCTGCAAAATATCGGATTGGCCCCTGAGTATCATGATACGTAACAATAGTGTATCGTCCCAGCCCTCCTGGGTTTGTCCTTGTTTTAGAGCGTGGTGTTCTGCACTGATCAGCTCCTCCTCCTTTCTCCTGCACAGCTTCCTCCGCTCCACAACAGTCTTTCACCAACTTCATGGGAAGAGCGTAGCAGACAAATATAATCCATCTCATTCTCCAGTGAACCAACATTAGCCAGAACAATTGTAGCGCTAAGGCTTGTGTGGTCTAGCTGTGAGTCTTGCCTGGATACCTCCCCATTTGTCCCGTTTTTTTTGTATCTTGTAGCAACTCTTGTGATGCCTCCACTGTGCTGCAGGTGTCCGATACATAAATAATAGTTTTAAAACATTTAATTTTTTTTGACCAAATTGCCTATACCGACACGTCTCTAGGAAGTTATTGTTTTGATCACACATAGAAATGGTTATAAATTCAACCTGGATTCTCTGAGTCTTTGCTAAAGTCTGTCTCCGCCCACAGGTACAGCCAGGCGGACGCGCTGAAGTACGTTGGCATCGAGCGCGAGAATGAAATTGCCTAAGAATCTACCTCTGAGACACAGGCCTTACCCGACCCGCAGGAACACGTCAGGAATCACACACTGCCAACTTTGTACCTTTCTATGGGATTATTTCACTGAACTCGGACGGACATGTTTACTTTTTTTACTCAAACACAGTGAAGAGACCAAACCAAGTCTCTTTTTTTTTTTTTTTTTTTAGTTCACACTTCAGGGACCAACTTTCCACCACCAGCTGTTTTTTCACACGATCCAAATCAACCTTTTTATATTTCCGTCTTTCAAAACGCTGCGAGAGATCAGAGCCAACACTGTCAATTTGTATTAGGACTCGAATCAAAACGGCAGCAGAAAATGTGAGGCCTTGAGAAATTGTAACTTTATTTTGAAATGGGACGAGGGGGGAATATGGAGGTAAATTTCTGGAAACACAGTATTTGACTTATTTGAGTTGTATCTATTTTAATGGGAAAAGGTTGCAGCCCTTAAAAACATGTTTTTCTTTGTTATGTTTGAAAAGTTTTACAATAAATGAATATACGAACTGTTGCCAAGGGACGCAGACATTTTTTTCTCTCCTCCTTTTGTATTTAAAATGTTTACATCTACATTGTATCCCAATCCGTGTTTTCTGTCAATAAATATTATACTAGTTCTTTGATCAACACTCAAAGCCTCCAAGTTCAAGAGGTGTGAAAGAAAACATTTACTTTTTTAGAAAATGGTATTGAGGTGAGGCATATGGTATTGTTATAAAAAAAATCAATAGAAACTCCAAAGTCCATTATCCTGCTGAGCTAAAGAGTGATCTAAAGCTACACATTAAATGTCTGGTAAACTTATTTTAATAAATATAATTAAAGAAAAATACGACTCAGTAATTCAAACCGTTACATTTAAAGGGGGGGTATTATGCTTTTTCAATCACATAGCACCAGTCTATAGCATACTACAATGATGACGTAACCTTCTGTTGGTCTGTATATGCAGTAAATTAAAATAACTGCCTTGAATAAAATTGCTCTCTCAAAATGGCTGTACTGAACGTTTTGAAATAGGCCTCTGTCTCTTTAAGAAGCTTTGCTGTGGCATCTAAACAACACTACTGTGCGGGGAGGGGGCTCTGCTGAGCTGAGGAGCAGTGGTTGGTGGCTTGGCTGGTGACGAAAGGTCCAGAGGCGTCTCCAGGAGGTGGGGGCGTTCCTAGGAGGACTGAGGCATAGCTACACCTAAAATGGCTGCCGTCTAAGTTTTTACTGATTACTCAAAAATATGTGAATGAGCCAAGGCAACACTCCAGGCATGTGTTTAATGAGGGAATGACATAATAACATGATATAAAGCTTGAAAAAGTCGATTTTACGTAATACCCCCCTTTAAAAAAAAATCACAGCCTAACCAAATATAAAGTCGCCACTTGGATTTAACTGTTCTGATCCGCGGTTGCTGCAGTTCGTCAGGTCTAGGTTCTGCAACACTATGAGCCCAAAGAATGAGCTGAACATCCCGAATGACAAGGTTATTCCTTAAGGGATTTCTTATTCCCTGATGACACAGGAATATTTAGATGACAATGCCAGGATTCATCGGGCTCAGGCTGCATGAGACGTTATTTTCACACATGGATCGGCCACTGCAGAGTCCATTATCGCCTCATGTTTAGGTAAATCTCATTCATAAGTTACTTTGCATATCCTTATATGGTGACATGGAGGCGTGCAGGGGGCGTGACGTGAGGAGGGGTCATGTGCGCACATTTCTGCTCCAGGTGGAATTTGTGAAGGGGAGTTTAAATAAATGAGACCCCTGGGGTCTCATTTATGAAACTATCCGTGAGAATCTGCCTATAAGAGTCCGTACGAGCAAAACCCAAACTTCACGTACGGAGAAAAAAATTGGGACTTATGAAACCCTCCGTACGCGCAGCACCACGTAAACTCCCCTTCACAAATTCCACCTGGAGCAGAAATGTGCGCACATGACCCCTCCTCACGTCACGCCCCCTGCACGCCTCCATGTCACCATATAAGGATATGCAAAGTAACTTATGAATGAGATTTACCTAAACATGAGGCGATAATGAGGGTTTTACCGAGACCCCGGGAGCAGAGAGGGAGGGGCCACACGCCGCAGCAGTGACGGCAGAGGCCGAGGTGGATCTTTACTGACATGTTACCGCTGTTTCTCTGATCACAAGTAACCTACTGGCAGAGTGCAGAGTCTCATCAATAACACTTTTGGAAATACACTTTTAGAACGTAAAGAAGAGCCTTTTAGACGCTGATTGTGATATTTCCCAGTGCTGTTCACGGAGCTCACATTTCCTGAAACTACAGAATAAGCTCGGTGGGCTTTGAATCACTCAGATAGTCTATTGTTTTTTGAGCTCGCTGTACGTGCAGTGGGGATGAGGCACCGGTTCGCTTTGGGCATGAATGAGGAGCAGAGTCCGGGTGGTATGAGAAAGAGAGAGGTTGTGGAGCTGCAGCGCGTAATTACGCAGCGTCTCTGAATGGACTTGTGCCTTGGACCAGCCATCCGCACGGCCTCCACAGGAGTTGGTCAGACTTTGGTTAAAAGCACAGAGCGGCTCGGATCCTTCCTGCTTCTCGCTCGCAGCCGGCGGCAGTGCGCTCCGGTGTCCGTGCATGAGCGTCATGAGCGTGCACGTCTTTGAGTGTCACACATGACTACAATATTTTTATTAAGTATATAACGAAAGATTGAAACACTACACAAAGCCAACGGTTGATTTCCTAGATTTTATTTTTAATGATCTTAATCATTCCTGTAGAAAATAAAGAAATGAGCAGTTTAAAATGTGCACCAGACTTCATTTCCTCAATCCGACCTCCCCTTGCTGCTTTCCCTCGCCTCTCCTCGTGTGTTTGCAGCGTTTCTGAAAAGTGCGGACTGCGTACGCCAGGTACAAACCTAGTGTGGCGGTGCGTAATGTTTCACGTTCAGTTTGATTTCTATAAATACCACCTTTGGCGCAGAACAGTTCGTACGGAAGGTTTTGGCCTCATTTTGTCCGTACGTGGGCTTTATAAATGAGACCCCAGATCTTAACCCCATTGAGAATCTTTGGGGTGTGCTGGAGAAGGCTTTGCGCAGTGGTCACACTTTCCCCATCATCATTACAAGATATTGGTGAAAAACAGATGCAGTTCTGGATCTTTTGACATTGCTGAAGCTTATTGAAACAATGCAAAAGTGTGCTGTAATCAAATCTAAAGACGCGTGAGACCTCTTTATGTGGAGACTTTTTTTTGGCCAGGCAGTGAGTAGCTTTTACCATACATACATTACACACACATATAGTACATGAACAGCAAAGTGACTTTTTTAACCTGTAATAGACTTGATAATATCGTTATGCAACATTTCTTTACATCTAACTTGAAAATGACTCCATCTTGAGAATCATAAGTTGATCTCAAAGTTGTATGTCCACAGCAGGTAACAGGTCATGAAGCTCCTCTAAGACTCGTGTGCAGTTACCGCGTAGATCCAGCTCTTTCAGAGGAGCCCGACACGACTTCAGGGCTGAAGCTAGAGAGGCGCCGCTGACCTCTGACAGTTTACAGTTCTTCAACCTAATAAAGTCAAAATAACCATGTGTTACAATTACAAATCTGCAAATTATCGCGACGTAATGCTTTCAGATCTTGAGGGTAGTATTCATTTAAAAGGGACAGGCCACCGTTTGTACATACTGAGATATGTTCTTACCTGAGCTTAGACGAGTTCATTTGTACCTGTCTGGTCTCCACGTGTGCCTTCCATAACGTAAACACAGCACAGACGGCGTTAGCATTTAGCCTCTCTCTTCTCCTCTATAGCTCCAAACGAGGTGAAGATAGAAGCTACCAAGCTCTTCCACGTTTTCCCTATTTAAATATGGTTACGTGAAGTGTTACACTATAAAGTATAATTACACAAAATTAAACAATGTGGATTTTCTAAGCGGATAAAAGGGGAACTATATTGTAAGGCGTGATAATACCAGGAATACTTCAGCATCCCCGCAGTGATATCTTCACTTTACTGTGCGGATGCCGAAGTATTCCTGGTATTATTACGCCTTACAATATAGTTCCCCCTTTTATCCGCTTAGAAAATCCACATTGTTTAATTTTGTGTAATTATACTTTGTAGTGTAACACTTCACGTAACCATATTTAAATAGGGAAAACGTGGAAGAGTTTGGTAGCTTCTATCTTCACCTCGTTTGGAGCTATAGAGGAGAAGAGAGAGGCTAAATGTTAACGCTGTTTGTGCTGTGTTTACGTTACAGAAGGCACACGTGAAGACCAGACAGGTACAAATGAACTTGTCTAAGCTCAGGTAAGAACATATCTCAGTATGTAAAAAACAGTGGCCTATTCCTTTAAAGCAGTGGTCTCCAACCCTTTTTACCCGGGGAGCTACTTTTACACAACATGAACATCGGAGAGTTATGCTTCAAAAACACTCGAGGAAAATTAAACTTAGGTGGAGTTCACCCAGGAGAATTTGTTACCAAGATGGTATTTCAAAGAAAACAACTAGAGTTTAGTCCTTATATTTTACAATAATGACTCAACTAGTCACAGATTGTGTTCAGCATATTCAGAACAAAGAGAAAATGTATCTCAAATTTGAATGATCATGCATATAGAGATGTAGAAAGCCTTTGGCGAGCTACTGGTAGCTCTCAAGCTACTGGTTGGAGATCACTGCTTTAAAGGGTCTATATACGGTACTGCAAAATTTACTGTATGTTACATCCTCATACAAAGCATTCCTGCAGTGGTATGTTTCCATTTTGGACGTTTCAGTAATCCTACATATTTTATTTTGTCTCCCACACCCTGATATACAAGACAATTCACCCGACTTGCCTCCAGTGTTTGCGTACACTGGCGTGTGAATGATTGAGTGGTTCCCTGATGTAAAGCGCTTGAAGTGCCTAAAAGCAGGTGGAAAGGCGCTTTATAAATGTGACCATTTACCATTTTGGAGAACATTTCACCTCAGTTACTCTTTAAACTGTTTAGTAGGGCTGAGACTTTTCGATAATGACGATGAAGCGATATTTTTGCATCAGAAATACGCACCAAAAAAATATTTACATTCCTTTGTCGCTCAAAAAGATAATTGTCCTGGACAGACTACAAAAGGGCAGGGAAAAAAACACACTTGAAAATTTTTGTCCCCTTTTTTTCTCTTTTCACTCTTTTATTTCCCTTTTTTAAATTTCTTTTTCACAGATTTCCACAATTTCCCCCCTAATTTGTTGGCGTAAATTTGCATATCTTCAAACCATCAATTTCAATATGCTCTTGTAGGCGATATACTGCTCACCTCTACTGTTTAGTTGTCAAATCAAGATCATTTATAACTTAGGGGACTAACTTTAATATCTCCAGTTGACAATTGGGGCTCTGCAGGAAGTCCCAGAGCAGATCCACCCTAAGTCCTGGATGTGGGTAGAGCTGAGGTCAAGCTCTCTGAGACGGGACGGGTTCCTCTTCAGCGCTGAGCCCAGACTCGCACAGCAGGTCGCACTGATCATCTGAAGTCTGAATCAAGGAAACAATGTGTGACACTGGATGTGATTATGTTGAGATGTCCTGAATTACTAACAGTAACATTAGTGCTACAATTACACAGACCTGAGCACCTCCAGCCAACACTGTGGGGTCTGGAGATAGCCACTGAGGGAGTTCAGTCCACTCTCTTTTATGTCGTTGATGCTCAAATCGAGTGTTCGCAGATGAGAAGGATTTAACTGCAGCGCTGAAGCCAGAGATACACAGCTGATCTCGGACAAAAGGCACTCATTCAACCTAGCAAAATAATCATAAGAGTTTTAAACACATGGTGCATTTGTAACTCTTTGACTCTCACTCACCACTTTGGGCACAAAATGCATCATAATTTTGTTTACAATATGACATTAAAAAAATAGAACACCTATCGCTTCCTAAGGCTAATTCAGTAAACTTTAGTTGTTTAATATAGATGTAATCATTAACATTAAAGGTCCTATATCATGCAAAATTGACTTTTTGGAGTTTTTAGCCATGTTGTTTTGCTATTTCCTTATCAAAAACACCCCCAGAGCGGTTTTTGGCTTCATACACGCAGTTCTAAGTAATCCTCCTGAATCCTGCTCTCTGAGCAGCTGCTCCGCCCTCTCCTGGTAAACGACTGAGCTGTTCAGTTGTGTCGTCACAGCGGAACGGAAGTGCTCTACGTCTGTAATGTAATGCCTTACGTTTTAATTCATAAAACAGCTTTTTCATTTTTTTATGTTGTAAGAGAGAGAGAGAGAAAAAAAAGGAACTCTCCGTCTTCGACGCGTCTGTGCTGTCCCAGGAGAGTAAACAAACGCTCCCCAGACCGGAGGGTGTATTGATAATGTCACGGATGCGCGTTTGGCTCTATTAGATCCATGGTTTGACTAGAGAGGAACAGGACTATTCAACCTTCCTAAAGAAGAGTGCACTCGCCAGAAGTTGGAATTTCTTTCCGGGATTCAGCGACTATATCAACCAACCTGATGGATGCTTGGTGAACCTCGGCCAGAATCAAAGTGGATCAACTTTTATAACCAACGCGATTTCATAACCCGATGGGGAGGCCAGACTGAGCGGTAAGAGACCAAAGATGTTGTTAGCGTTTTGGCCTCTCAACATATTCCTATAGCTCCAAACGAGGGTGAAGTTAGTTAATCTCTCTCTCTCTCTCTCCCCCCCCCATGGAAAAACGATGGCCTGTTCCTTTAAGAGCTTCAAAACTCATGCAAGCTTTTTCCTTATTTTTGTTGCCACATTTTTTATCACATTGTCATTGCTTTTTTTGTTGCGTTTTGGCCACGTTTTTGTTGTGTAATGTACAGAAGCAGCGTTTGTCACTGCTCAGTGAATTTGAAAACAAAAACGATCATTATAAAAAACAAAACGTGTCAGTCCATTTTTTTGTTTCTGATGTTGGTTGGTCTTTTTGTTTGGTATAAAAGCAGATTCATAGTGTAGGCAGATTTCCTCTTAAATAAACAAAGAAACATTCACAAACCACAGAACATTTTAATGTACAATTCTAGTTTTGGCATCGTTTTTTGGTGGTTCCGGGTTTGGTAGAGACAAACAAATAAATGAAAATTAAATATTACATTAAATTATTTGGGGTATTGCATAGTGTGCAGATGGTGCGTATGAAAAGAAAAATATATATTATAATTCTTTTGCATAAAGTTGCTAATGGGAAATATTAAAACATAAAGATTGAAAATGCTTATCCTACTGTGCCACTATTACCTAAATAGTTGGTCTCCTCCATTTGCGACTGAAGGAGTGAATGATTATTGCCAAAAGTGCAATAAAAGACTAATACACAATAAACTTACATCAGCGTGTGGAGTTTACAGTCAGAGCTTTGCAGAAAACCGCAGAGCAGAGCGACTCCTGCGTCTCTGATGTCATTGTTGTCCCCGAGGTTCAGCTCTCTCAGGTGGGACGGGTTTGACTTCAGGGCTGAGGCCAGGGATGCACAGCTGACCTCCGACAGTTCACATTGTACTAATCTACAAACACAAACATTCAAGAGGGAAAGAGAATTCACAGGAAATGCACTGACACTGACTTATAGAAGTGAAATATTTACAGCAAGTTCCTTCCTCCTTTTTTTTTTAAATAGTAATATAATAAACAGAAATGATGGTATACTGGGGGAGACGGTTATAAGCTACATTTGAGCTAATATGTTAATTTCACTACGACTATATTGACCTTGTTCATCAAAAGGTGTAAATGTCTCTATGTCCTAATGTTGGTGACTGCACCTGAGTGTTTCCAGCCTGCAGTGGGCGCTCTGGAGTCCAGCACAGAGCAGCTCCACAGACGCCTGCTCTAGTTCAGTGCTGCTCAGGTCTAGGAGTCTGAGATGAGACGGATGCGACCGAAGAGCTGAGGCCACAATCTCACAGTGAAGCTCTGACAGGCCGCAGTTAGACAATCTGTAATGAAAAGAGCATTGTTATTACGATGGCACAGGAACTAAGGCACCAAGATTAAATGAAACTGCGAAATGAAAATGAGCAAATCGCAAAGTGTTTATTAATTAATAAGGAAATTAAAAGTAAAATGCAAACAGCAGAAGATTCCTTTACCAAACTAATAACACCGGCCAAGTATCCAGATGTTTAAACCTCTACAAACATGAAATGCATGTGATTATTTATTAGCCTGGCCAGCCAGACAACAGGTTTTTGCTTGCAGGATATTTTTTCTAAAATAGTTCAGACCAGACAGGAACCTACATCATAACAGCTGTTGGGTTTGATCGATTGTGGGTGGGCAGCTTCTGCCACAACTGGTGAATACTTGTGCAGTAGCCTAGAGGGTAGATTGGACTAGGAGTGTGACAATATATTGATTTTCCGATATATCGCGATATTTTGTGGGGCGATACGATACCGATACTTTTTATGACGTCATGCATACTAATGAGGCAGCAGTGCTCCGCTGTTTTCACAGTCAATAGAGGCCAATAATGATTCAAGAATTCAGTCAGGACAGCAGGGGGCAGCACTACAGTTTTAAGCACTTGGACCAAACACTGTCACACAAATAAATTACTTTTAATGATAGTTTTTATAATTATAAAGATTAATTTGGGGTTGATTTATTCCTTTTTAAATAGGACTGTGTTTTCTTGTTTATTTAAGTGTAAATGAAGTCACTGACAGATCTATAGACCCATTATCAGTGAGTAAGTCAGGGATCATTTATAAAAGTGGTACAAAGCACATGAAAAGAAATGTAAATGATGAATAATATGTTGTATGTTAAAATAAAGGTTAAAAGTAGCATTTATTTTTTATCGTGATGTATCGTAGATTATTTTTGTGCAATATATCGATTATCGCAGTATCGGCGTATCGTGAGATAATCGTTATCGTGAGCCATGTATCGCGTATCGTATCGAATCGTGAGGTACCCAGAGGTTCCCAGCCCTAGACTGGACCAGGTTTGCATCCTAAATTCTCCATTGGCATGTTATTATAATATCGCCACTATTTCCAGTATTTTGCACAGTTAAGAAACAGGTTTCTCGGTTTGACGAACTGAAATATAATAAATAAAAAGTCCACACCTGTTTAGCCGTCCTCAAATCAGTGGTTCTCAATTGGTGGGTCGGCAGTCAGCTTATATGCTTATTTAATGCTTATTCAACAGTAATTTATTTATTTATATAACTATTGCAACTATTTTTTGGGTTGACGCTTGTCATCTCAGGGTGATGGTTTGTCCTGACGCTATACCAGTTGAGAACCACTGCACCAATGAGCAGTGCTTACTTACATGGCCTGCTTGCAGTTTCTGACAGCTGGGACCAGTCTCCATCGTCCGGTGCGAGACGTGTTGTACTGCGTCAGGTCGAGCTCTTCGAAGACCTCCCCCAAAACCTGCAGCCTGTAGGCGAGAGCTGAGCACTGGAGCTCTGACATTGCCCCAGATCCACTGTGGAAAGAGGAGACCAACAGTGGTGAAAATACACCGATGCACTGTTCTCTTTTTTAGTGTGTTGAAGCAGGATAGAAAACATTGAATTATTTTCTTTTTTTTCTTCTCAAACCAGTCAAATTTAGACAGGAATTAGTGCCTCCAAAGGATAAAAGTCCACAGCCACAAACAGTGACTGAATGGAGTTGACTCCTTGTTATACAGCACATTAGGCATGTAGCTGTTATTAATATGATCTATTTATATGAAAAGGACAAGGAAACCCCCTCACTGCTAGGTCAGTATAAGAATATAGTCTGATGCTAAAACATTGTTGCTGATGAGGTCTCTTGAGGTGAAAGTCCAGAACAGATTTCAGATTGAAAACTGCTTTCTACAATTGAAAGCTGACACAAACAACAGAAAGGGAATATGATGTATGGTTCAGTAAAATGAAAATAAAAAGTTTGAAATCTTTGTGAACAAACACCGAGTTACTACCCACCTCTGCTCCTCTGCCTCCTCATGAACTGTGTGGTCCTTCATCTCTGTCAAACAATGGAAAATGTTGATGCTTCTATCAGGATCCACATCCTCCTCACAGCCCGTTGTCTTCAGGTCATTTAATACAGTCTCGGGACAGATCTCAGTGCGGCCCAAAAGCCCAAATAACAGTCTCTGGTTGGACTCGAGAGACAAGCCATGGAGGAAGCGGACAAACAGATCCAAGTGTCCAGTCTTACTTTCAAAGGACATCTCCAAGGCGATGCTCAAAAAGTTATCGAGATACGGCTCGTCTTCCTCATCTGACAGCCCATCCTCTGCCTCCTCATCATCATCATCATCCTCCTCAAATCGAACTGCGTTTTCCACATATCTATTGCAAAGGAAGTTCTTCAGCACTAGGTTGTCCCTGACGAGATAAGCGTGAAAGATGTAAACAGCGGCGAGGAATTCTTGAACGCTCAGGTGCACGAAGCAGAAAACGGGTCTGTCAAAAAGCACACACTCCTCCCTTTGGAAGATTTTGGTGCATATTCCAGAGTAAACTGATGCCTCGGTCACATCTAAACCGCACATTTCAAGATCCTCTTCATAAAACATCAGGTTTCCTCTGTGTAGCTGTTCAAAGGCCAGTCTCCCCAACTTCAGAAGGACTTCACTGTCTGCCTGAGTGAATTGCAGTGGATGTCTGTCCTGCCCTTTTGCATGGCCTGCATGATATGAGAAAAAGTAAAGGTATTTGCTGAATCAGTCCTGTTATAATATTTTATACACAGAAAGTTCAATGGAATTCCATTTTGTCAAACAGTAATAATCTAAACCAGGAGTGTCTATGCTTTTTTAAAGTGCATATGACAGGTTTTAATACTTTTGAAAATATGACTTATTTAGATGGATAACATTTGTTGTAAATAATAATCATAAGTAAGTGAAGCAGCAATTCTAACGAAGAAATGTTGGGGGGAAAAGTTTAAGCCACTAACAGGAAGTGACATAAAGGTAAAGTTCCAGAGCAGTTTGACTCATATCCCATTGACATAACATCATCTATGTCACAAAAATGGTCAAACTAAACAAAGATGTGTTTTTTTTTTTTAGCAAAATCTTAAATATTATTGAGATTTTCTTTTTCTCTTGTTACGCATGCAGCTGGTGATGGTGCATGCGCCTTGTTATGATTATTATGACGTTACTTAGTCAAACTGTTGCTAAGACGATGTTATTAATGTAAATAATTCCTTCCTATGGGAAATGTAAGCAATGGAGTACATGCTTTCCAGTCATGTAATCTTATTTTCTTCTGAGGACACTTGTCTACTTAAGGAATAGACAAATGTTCTTCTTTGTTGTGGATACAGTCCTCACGTATTACTGTGAAATGTAAATGTTTATTATGTTGAATGTGGGGTAGGCGTTCATAAGCTTCTTGCTTCAGCCTACTCCTTTTGAGCATCTGTGACTGTTTAAAGCAGTACTAAGTAACGTGTTTACCTTAATAAATCCTTTCCATAGTTCCTCTGGGGTAATACAAGTGTTAATGATATGATTGGGGGGTGTTTCATCTCCCCCTGGTGACTCTGGCCAGAAAACCATGCTTGCAACTTGACTGCCACCGGGTCGGAGCCACCAATACACACTAATAGAATCACGGAGAAGAAGCTAACAGGCTAACGGGCAAAGCTAACTGTGGGCTAGCGCCACTAAAACAGTATTTACAGCCAAGTTTGAGTGAAAACAAATATTCCCATTCTATAACTGGATGTACAACACCCCTCTCTCCCTTCACCTTTTCTGTCAGCATAGTATTTACTCTCCAAGACATTTAATAAGTTAAAAAATCGTAACTTGCTAAAACACCTGCAGTTGCGCTTATGGCCTCTAGGGACAAGAGTTACTTAGTACTGCTTTAATGTGTATTTTGTAAATTAGGAAAATGTAAGCTGCTCAAATAAACTAACTAATATGTCATATGCACTTTAATCAAGGGCCACATAGTGAAGTGTGTATGGCATGGAAGGCCAACGATCAGTGGTCAACGGAGGTACCAGCATTTAAGAGCGGTTTAAAATGTTAGTTTTTTAATGATTGCAGTCAAAAGTACCATCAGTGGCGAGAAAAGCAGGACCTAAACCAGGCTAACCAGAGTGCACAATTTATTTAACCAGGAAAGTCCCACTGAGATTTAGATTTTTTTTCTAGGGAAGTCCTAAAGGGGACCCTATAGCACATGTTTTTAGTTTAAAGAAAGAAATGAAAAGAAATAATAAAAGAAATGACTATAACCACACTTTTTCAAGCATTTCAAGTGACAGCAAATGTTTGTGTTAATGTTTATAAAACAGAAAGTCCTCAGTGTTGTTACAATTGGTTTAGTTTCTTGCATAATGGAAATTACTTTAGCTTGGAGTACCATTCTAGTACTGCCCTACCTTTTGCATATTTCTCGTTCCTCGTCATGTGAACAAGCAGGAACTGTGCGTACAGGTCGGTGAGGGTCTTGGGCAGCTCATAACTGCTCTCTGTGGTGAACATGTGCTCAAAGACGGTGGCAGCGATCCAACAAAAGACAGGGATCTGGCACATGCTGAACAAAACCTTGGACGTGTGAATATGGGAGATGATGTTGCTCGAAAGGCGCTCATCTGGGAACCTTTTCTTGAAATATTCCTCTTTTTGGGCATCCATGAAGAAGCCTCTCACTTCGGTCACTCTGTCTATGCACGTGGATGGGATCTGGTTGGAAGCTGCGGGTCGAGATGTGATCCAAACCAAAGCAGCAGGCAGCAGTTTTCCTGTTATAAGGTTTACCAAAAGGACATCGACTGCAGACTCATGTGTAACATCAGAAACCTTCTCAGAGTTAAGAAAATCTAGCCTAAGTCTACTCTCATCGAGACCATCAAAGATAAAGAGAAGTTGAAGGTTTGCAAGAGCTTCGGCTGTGAGTTTGTCCAATGATGGGTGGAAAATCTGAAGCAAACTTAGCGACTGTAGCGCTCGTTTCTGACCAGATTGAGCTCTCTGAAAGACAGTGGGATGACTAAATTAATGTCGTGATTCTCCAGGTCCTCAGCCCAGTCCAAAGTGAACTTATGCACCGAAAACGTCTTCCCTACTCCAGCCACGCCGTTGGTCAGTACCACTCTGACAGGTTTCTGGTTATTATCTGAAAACAGAGTTGCCTTTATGTTTACTATCACTATGAAAAAATACTGTTCAAACAGAAGTCAAATGGAGTAAATTAAAGAGGGGGTATTATGTAAAATCGACTTTTCAAGCTTTATATCATGTTATTATGTCATTCCCTCATTAAACACATGCCTGGAGTGTTGCCTTGGCTCATTCACATATTTTTGAGTAATCAGTAAAAACTTAGACGGCAGCCATTTTAGGTGTAGCTATGCCTCAGTCCTCCTAGGAACGCCCCCACCTCCTGGAGACGCCTCTGGACCTTTTGTCACCAGCCAAGCCACCAACCACTGCTCCTCAGCTCAGCAGAGCCCCCTCCCCGCACAGTAGTGTTGTTTAGATGCCACAGCAGTGTGCTGAAGGGGGCGTGTCGGAAAGCTTCTTAAAGAGACAGAGGCCTATTTCAAGACGTTCAGTACAGCCATTTTGAGAGAGCAATTTTATTCAAGGCAGTTATTTTAATTTACTGCATATACAGACCAACAGAAGGTTACGTCATCATTGTAGTATGCTATAGACTGGTGCCATGTGATTGAAAAAAGCATAATACCCCCTCTTTAACTCATGACTCAAGAGTAAAAAAGTATTTCATTAAAACACAACTGAAATCGCTGGAAATTAACTGCTGGACATTGCTGGCAAAAACATTAATATATCAGATTTAACACACTGTTAATATCCAAGGTTTCTAATGACCATAAAACTAATTTGTAATGACAAAGAACTCCAAACTGAAGCTTGGGAGCAATCAGTAATGCTCCACTTCTTTACAGGTAGCTCCCCAAAGGTTTTTGACCCTTACATAAGTACATTTGTTCGGTGTCAACACATATGTCAAGTCCAGTGGTGGAAGAAGACTTACTCCAATATGGAAAATGTCATCCTACTCAGATCTAGGGCTGGGACAAAATATCATTTGGAATGTATTGCAATACTTCTTTCTTGTGATACGTGTATCGAAAAAATATATATACATGTTTTTGACTTAAAGAGAGTGTTGTTAAATCCAGATTTTTAAACAAAAGAGCCAAACTAAAATGCTTCTGACATTTGCACTTATATTAAATATTATGTCTAAATATTAAAGCAGTACTAAGTAACTTGTTTACCTTAATAAATCCTTTCCGTAGTCCCTCTGGGGGTAATACAAGTGTTAATGGGATGATTGAGGGTCTTTCATCTTCCCCTGGTGTCTCTGGCCAGAAAACCACAATTGCAACTTCGCTGCCACCGGACCGGAGCAACCAATACACACTAATGGAATCACGAAGAAGAAGCTAACAGGCTAACGGGCAAAGCTAACTGTGGGCTAGCACCACTTAAACAGTATTTACAGCCAAGTTTGAGTAAAAAAACATATCTCCATTGTGTAATTGGATGTACAATATCCCTCTGTCCCTTTGTCTTTTCTGTCAGCGTAGTATTTACTCTCACGGACAATTAATGAGTAAAAAAACGCAACATGCTACGGCACCTGCAGTGGCGCTTATGGCCTCTAGGGGCATGAGTTACTTAGTACTGCTATAAATGTATACATTTTGGAAATTGAACCTGCACTTTCTTATTAAATCCATGTGGGCAGTTCGTGATCATGAAAAATCATAAATTTAAAACTTTGTGCTTTGAAGTATATTGTATGGCAATACATATTGTATCGGTTATCAGGCCCTCTGTATTGTGATACGTATTGGAACGTGGTAAAAGTGTATCGTCCCAGCCCTACACAGATCACCCAAAGGTTTCTCTCTGACCTTTTAATTTAGCCAAGAAGCTTATTGGGAAAAGATTAGAGACCTCTGGAATTTATCATACAACCGCACAAAGTAACATAATTATTGTTATTTAAAAAACAAAACAATAACAGTAGTAATTATAAGCATAATTTTTCTGAAGTTAAAAAAAGGAAGTCAAGTTAACTTGTAACATCTGCGTAACCCACCTCTGTCGGTAAAGTTTTTAAAAATATCTTGGCACTTGATTCTTGTTTCATCCAGTATCTTCCACTTGGAAATGGTCTCTAGCTGGCGGGCCTCGTGCAGGGCGTTCAGCTCCTCACTCTGTCTCTCTGTGATGTAGAGCTCAGCGTATACAGATTTCAGGGATGCTGTGGCTCCAACAGCATCGGTGCCTTCGGTCACACGCTCGTTTCTCCTCTTCAGACTGTGTTTGTGATCACTGAGAAGATTCGAGTCTACGCGGAATTACAAGATGAAGCCCCATAAACAAAAACAGCACACTGATATGGAAAGCTTTGACCACCATTAATATTGGCACCCTTGAAAAATATGAACAAATGAGACAATAAAATGTTTCCTAACGTTTTCAAATATACCTATATATCACAAATTCACACTAGAACAAGCTAAATTTGATAAATGTATGTACACAATAAAGACTAGCCCTTTACAAATAGGCTAAATATTTCCAAAGAGTTTCTTCTGGTAAACTGCATTGTGCAAACGCAACATTACCTCAAATGAAAGTGATAGTCTGTAAGATTGCAAAATATCAAGAAAATAAAAGTTATTTCCTCTATTCAGTCATTTTGGACTACTTTTTGATAGCACGTGCACCTTTTCACTTTAGGTTATCCTGAACATATAGCACTTTATCTTGCTTCCCCAGCAGAATAAAGTCCTAGTAAAGTCATCATTTTTGGAAGAAAAGACTTTAGCCTAGCCTGCTGGGGGCACATGGAGTATGTGAATGTAGCTATAATGTTATACTCACCAATAAACGATCTGGTTTCTGTTGTCAGTGTTTTACTGTCAAAATTCAGACAAGTTTAATCAATTATTTAAGTCCATAAAAGAAGCCAAAAACAATATCTGCAGCTTTTACTTACATTGGAATATCTGTGAGTGTCATTGGAGAGTCCTCTTCGTGACTGAAGTCCGGAGGGTTCCACTTGGACCAGTCACTTCTCATGGACACATTACTGGGCACTGGAGACACGGGTCTAAGACTGAAATTCCACAATTTATGGAGATTACATATGAATTCAGAGTAATGGTTCATACTGTTGGAATCTAATATAATCTGACATTAAAATGTCTTAGTTATACTACTGATCTAGCCTGCTGTTGCTCTGTTGTATTCTGTGCCATACTTCTTTTCTGGATTCGAGTCTGTGGGTTCTGCCTCTTTACTGAAGTCCGGAGGGTTCCACTTCGACCAGTCACTCCTCATGGACAAATTACTGGGCATGGGAGACACGGGTCTAGGACTAACGTCACAAAACATACCATACATTACAGATGGTTGAATTTGTCTTCAGCAAACATTTGGTTGTTTTTAGCTTTACTAAACAAAGGCTCATCACACCAAAAATGCGGAGTCACCATACACAAGTTGACATTAGAAAGGTTCATTTAAAATCAACATTAAAACCATTAAATATGACGTACACCAGGTTTCACCCTTATTATGCCCCCATTCGTCATGGCTCATGTCAAGCACAAGCCACACAAGCATTTCAAGTGTGTTTTTATCCAACTTGTTTACATACTTCTCTAATGCAATTGAGTCTGTGGGTTCTGGCTCTTTACTGAAGTCCGGAGGGTTCCACTTGGACCAGTCACTTCGCATTGACACATTACTGGACACAGGGGACGCAGACCTAGGACTAAAGACGTTAAAAAAAAAAAACCATACACTTCCATCACATCTCAATTGTAATTAATTTATGAATGCAGATGTATCAGGGTTAGCATTTTGGGGGCCTGCTGGTGCTCACTTTGATGTAATCTGTCACCAATCCGTGCTAAATTTAAGACTGTGCAATCTTTACATCTGAAAATGCCCTATGGAATATATTTAGTTCATTTACAGTTGGAAAATGTTCCTATTAAAGCAGTAGCCAATAGAGTTTGGTAGAGATACAAACAGTTTCAATTAATTAATTTATATATAAAATGCCTCTTGAGATCTCCTTTTTGCAATAATTTCAATTTAGATGCTTCTCTACAATGTCACCTACATTGCAGTGCATAGGCCATATTGTATCACACAAAAGAGAACTACAATAAGAGTAAGAATAGTCATGATTAGTTTCAATAACTGCAATAATGCTCAGTCCATTATAATAGGCACTGTAGAGTAAATGCATATTGTCTGTTACTTTGAGTCTGAAGGCCCAGGCTCTTTACTGAAGTCTGGAGGGTTCCACTTCGACCAGTCACTCCTCATTGAAACACAACTGGGCACTGGAGACACGGGCCTAGATCTAAAGACACATATTGAATTCAAAGGAATAGCCAACCCATAGCTACAACAAGTCAAAGGCGTATGGTTCTTACTTTGCAAGTTTATAATCCATGCTGCTGACATCTTCTGGTGATTTAAGGTTAGACATGAGTCCTGCGGTCTCGTCTTTATGCACATCAGCATGGATCATCCACCCTTAATTCCGTTAGAATGGAAAACCGCCGCGAGGTTATTGCAGTCACACCCAGAACAGCTCAAGTGAAACCGAAAGGCGGATATTGTTTAGCAAATATGGCCAATAGTGGTTTCTGTTTATAATAAAAAATAGCCTCGCTAACATGCATGCATGCAAAAAAAAAAGCGTTTCACATACCTTTTTTCGCAAAAATTCTGTCAAATGATTTGTTTTCTGAGGCTTTGGTGCTGTAAAAATGCGCGTGACTGAACTGAAGTGAAAGTAAAATGTAACAGCGTTAGTGGTGCAAACTAAGACCAAACTGATAACATCAAAGTGGTACCTGTATTTCAAGTTTTAAGACCGTCTTTTCTTCAGTTAAACGTGAAAGACGCGTCTGTGTTTCTTTTCACTTATATACTTCCCATTTCAGGGATTCTACAAATTCCTGTCATAATAAAAGTAATAACATGTCAACGACAATAGCTTTAGATGTTTTCTCTCAAAATGGGAATTTTACGTTGGGGAACTACTTAAAGCGGAACCTTTTCTCTGACACTGTTTCGGTCGGGTTGTTTTCAGCGTCGGACTCCACTGCATCTATTTGAGCGAGCGGCTTATTTTTGCTCGCTAAAGTTGCACCCCTCAGCCCGGCACAATGAGAAACATGTTAACTCTCATCTCTAACGCACTTTGTCGGATCACGGGCCGGAAGGTGGTGAGTGCCCGGGATTTGATTTTCGCCTCTGGGGTGTTTAATTGGGTTGACTGCTAACATGCTAACTGCTAACCCCATGGTGTTTACTGACCTTGTGCGGCTGCTCGTTGCCTGATGTGACTTCTGATTCCTTCCTTCTCGCGTGCTTGTTATGTTTTGCTTTAACTGCTTTGTGAGTTTATTATTACACTTGGAGTAAGATGTGGTATTAATGAATGGATTCGTAGTCGAATTGCTACATAAAAAGCACTGGGGTCACACCTAACTTGCGTGACGTTAACATTTATTTGCCATTTCACATTTTCTGAGTCTTTCTCCCAACACAGTCACGTCTAAAGCAACAGAAGGATGGCGCATTGTTGGTTTCTTTGACTAATACTTTTCACAGGCCACTTTTATCTTATCTTTATTGTAACACAAAGGAAAGTAAACTTGCATGGATCATTCTGATTGTGATTTCAGATAACAGTTTCCAAAAGTAAAGCTGCATGGAACGACAAGAGTAATGTTTATGTCCTTACTCCTCCTACGGGCATAAAGACTAGTTGGTGTATTGTGTTTGCTGCCGCTTAACCTTGTGTTTTGTCACTCCTGCCTTGCTCCTTTTTAACTCCTCAGAAACCTAATGTTTGTCTGGCCTTTCTCCCGCTGCCCGTGCCGTCTGCAACCGAATCGTAGGCAGAACAGTCCGTCTCCGAGGTAAGACGCTTCTCCTTCTCACCCTTTGTGCTTTGATTCCTGTGACAAATATTCAGAAATTTAAATCTAAACAATATTTTACTGAAACTATTTGGGCTTCAGGGTTAAAAGTAGGTTTAGTAGGTTCAGTATTAAGTTTTAAATGTCTTTCTAGGTCTCAGTCGTCTCGGCTGTTTGTGGTCAGACCTTTTTCTTTTTTTTACCTCTCTCCTGGGAAGCTTCTTTGCCCCAAGTCCTAAGATGATCAGACCTGGTTAAAGAAGAGGGACCTTCTTGATGCAAATGAGACACGAGCATCGCTGGGAGGTGCCGAAGCTCAGAACAATGATTAGATGAAAGAGGCTTAGGCTAAACTAGAAGTAAGTCGCGTTATGACAGACTTGCTTAGAAGATGAGATTAAAAACTTCGTAATTGCTTAAAGTGCATATGACAGATTTTAATGCTCTTGAAAATATGACTTATTTAGATGGATTACATCAATTGCAAGTTCATCAGTTGCATAGTTATCATTTTTTTCAGTGAAGCAGCAATTTTAATGAAGAAATGTTGGGCAGAAAAGTTATTTGAATTTTTAAGCTGCTGACAGGAAGTGACATAAAGGAAGGTAACATTCCACAGCAGTTTGACTCAATTCATTTCCCATTGACTTAACATGGTTGCACGGCAACAGTTTAAAATTGTTTACCTTCTTCAATGTCACTTCCTGTCGGTGTCCAATAAGGAAGTGAAAACATAAACATCACAAAAATGGTCAAACTAAAGAAAACTGGGTATAATCTTTAGCAAAATCTTAAATATAATCGTGTGATCTGTGTTTTAGCAAAACATTGTGTCTAATGTGTCATATGCACTTTAAGTTTTATCAGATAAACACAAAGAAGCTTCTCAGACGAGTTGAGCAACGTCTACCTTAAACAGTCCAGTCTAGTTGACAACTTGGATAACCTCTGTGCTTTGATGTTGTTTTTTAAAATGATATACTATATCATTTTGAAGCTCAGAACCTGGAGAATTCAATCGCTTAGTTTTTAACCTATGCTAAAGCTAGCGGGAGCATGCTAATGTTAACGGCATCTAATCAAGGCTGGGTCATAAACTATGATAGAAATGCCTAAATTAGCCTAATAAAATAACCACTGCTGAAGCCAAGTGTTTGTATTTTAGTTTAAGAAATAACTGATCTAACATATTTGCAATGACCAGATCACTTTATGTGAGTTGTTTATTTGTTGTGTAACCTAAAGCCTGTCGTATACCCAAGGATATTTAGTGTAGAAAAGTCCAGTGATCCTTAAATGTTTATCAATAGATATAATTGATAATTGATCTGTAACATGACAATAAAATATGACTATTGGTCTTAAAATGGAGAAACGAGTAAAATGTTTCACTCAGAGAAAGACACTTTTAAAGGAACAGGCCACAGTTTTTACATACTGAGATATGTTCTTACCTGAGTTTAGACGAGTTGATACGTACCTGTCTGGTCTTTGTGCCCGTGGAAGAGCGTGGTAGCTTCCAACCCCCCCCCCCCCCCCCCCCCCCTAAATGCTAACAACATCTTTGGTCGTTTTGTGTGACTGAGCGCACGCACAAAGACCAGACAGGTACACATCAACTCGTCTAAACTGTCAGTATGGAAAAACGGTGGCCTGTTCCTTTAAGAAAGTCTCTTGGTATCGGTAAATATCGGGTATCGGCAGATTCTCAAAACCCAGTATCGGTAGCAAAAAAGCTGGATCGGTGCATTTCTCATTGTGTCCCATTAGACCAGGGGTTCCTAAACTGTGATACGCGTACCCCCGGGGTACGCAAAGAAATTTTGGAGAACAAAAAATCACAATGTGATACTGACCCGTTAAAACCGCCGCACGGGAAACGCACTTATACAAGCGAAAGAGTCTTATAATTCAGACGTGGATGAGTTTGTTCTAGACCTAACTGTGTCCACTCCAGAACCGAACCTCAAGACCCGCTTTGGATCAGAGTGCGTAAAACTCCGCGGAGGCTGAGAGCGCGGCTGAGGCTGCGTCGGCCCAGCAGCGCCTCTAAGCGCGCCTTTCGAGTAGCAATATCTGTCCTAAAGACGGAGGAACCTTTGCCGTCAGACCATCACCATCAGGTGACTTCGATTTGCAACAGGAGTTTTCCTCTCATTCTGATCCGAGGAGCGAGGGGAGAAGAAGCGTCTGTCCCCTCCTCTGCTGCTAAACACTTTGTATCTGACACATGCATTCAAATTTACGAGCTGATGTGCAGTGGCACGTGCATAGATGGTTATGTCCTGCGTATACATTATCTCCGCTTTAACAAAAGCTTAAACCAGCACGTTTGAGTCTGTACCGGTGGTTTGACAGTACGACTGAGTGAGACGCAGAGGGGGCGGGGCCAGAGCGCAGAGTCCAAACCAGAGTCTGATGATCAGAATGAGTCCTGGTCCACTGGGACAAAACACTCAGCTTTATCCATTCACACTAACAGCCTTGTTTCCAAAATAATCAAAAACTGGCATTTTCATTACATTTTTTTGTATTTACATTTTCTTAATAGCCTTAATCACCCAGGCAAGCAAAAACATATTGAATGTGGAAAACCTGCTTCAGTTCACTGTAATAATAATTGAGGAAATAAACATAATATTACATGTGATACTCCCAGTGTTTTCAGTAGCGTCAAACTAAGGGGTACGCGACTCGTCACCTAAAGCTTCAGGGGGTACACGGCTCCAAAAAGTTTGGGAACCACTGCGTTAGACCATAGAGTTAAAACTCCCTTCCTCCTCCTCCTGTGATTTCTCATGTTTTGTCTTGGCGGCCGTTGCGCTGCGTTCTGATCGATGGACTCCTGTTTTCCGCAGCTCCTTATCGACCTATCAGAGTTCGTGAATGTGTCGTCAGGGGCGACACAGATCCGGAAGCTTCCTCCTGAACCTCCTCCGGGAGCTGATAGAGATCCAGAGTTAGATACAGACCTCGTAGACTCCGCTGTAAGGACCAGGGGATGGTTACACTGTATGTGTGAATGGAAACTAACCATGAGTCTGTAAAGATGTACTAAAGGACGACCTCACAGCGGGATGGGTCTAATTCCCAAACCGTGTGGGGCTTTTCTGCTGTTAAGTTTCCGTATTCTCCCTCCGTCTGGTCGTTTTAACTTTGCTTAAGCTAATATTTTTTTAGTGAATACAATATGCAGAGAAGCAACAGTTGGACTTTTAACCTCTTAACCCCCGCCTTAACCAAGCCCATTTTCTTCAGTTCAACGTATGAATATAAAAATTTAAAGAGCTTAAGGCAGACAAAAATATATCGCAATCTGACTCCTGGAGTTGTTGTACAAAACAGATGAACATCAAAAGGTGTTCAGAAGAAATCAGCAGGCATCAGAAGATTACGTGTTCTCAGAAGGCTCTTTTATTGAAGATAGATGTTACATGTTGCTGGTTTAGTTGCTTGGAAAAGTCTGACTAAAACTCCGTTCTCCCAAGTATTTCTCTGATTGTTAGCTCCGCCCACTCAATGCACATCACATGCATTTCAGCATACAAAGACAAAGGGAGAAACCTGAAACCTTCTCAATGCTCATCCTCTACATCAAAGCACATTCCTTTAGCTTACTGATTACATCTGGAGACCTTGTGCTGAACACAGATAAGCACTTCTTTATTGCCCCGTAAACAGGCTGCCCCCCTTACTTCCCCTCGAGCTTAGTGGCCTTGTGACCTCTCCGGCGCCACTAGTCTAAAGGAAGAATTTAAGCCTTATATACAGTTAGCATACAATTCATAAGAGGTAGCTAAAGATACATTTTAAAACTCGACAATTCCCTCTCTTGAACACATCTCTGTGTGTTCACCAAAAGAAAATGTCACTAAAGTTTAATACATGCAAAACTAAAATTAAATCCTAACATACTAAAAACTAAAAATTCAAAACTTATATTCCTACTCATTATTTATGTATCCACCTTCCACTTGCATCAACATATACCTCACAAACGAGTTATTTGTTAGTCCTATTCTTTGCTTTTATGTCGCTTTTATGCAAAATTACTTTAGTTTAATCTAGTTTATTTATTTGTTTTAGCAGTTAACCTACTCAAAGGGATTGGCTGAAGCCAAAGGCTTATATGCAAAGTCAGTTAACAATTTAGTATGGCAAAATCAAAACTACCAATTTTCACTATGATTTTTGGTTTAACAATTCAATTTAATTCAAACCAATCCATGGCCTGCTTAGAACCCTGGAGTGAGAAGAAATATATTATGATGTCGGTGGTTGACGTTGGAAAGTGGGCACATACATAACATTCAGTATTACTAGCAAGATGAGCTCCGTAGTTCACACATCTCCTTTCTCGATGTATCATTTATGTCGAACTTCAGAATCTACATTTAACCAGTCTTCAAACAGTAATAAAGAAAACACAATTACGATAAACAAAATAAAAAACACATATCACTACTCAAGGTGAGCATCCCATTTTTCGTAAACTAACTTTTTGATTTGTCCATGGTGACGTTGACTTCTTCTGGTCACGTGCAAGTGTATGATGTTGTGACCACGATCGTCTATATGCCTAGAGCAGAGGTTATTAACACATGCTCTTTAGTCGTTCTAACAGTGTAGTATGTACTTGAATGGTCGCTTCCTCTTGAATTATGACATCTTCAGTTCACCCAGTAGGTGAGGTGAATCCAGGGAGATTTTATGACGCCTTCACAGCAGTGGGCCTCGTCCACAGCATGTGATTTGGACTCTCCCCTCTTTCTGCCCTTGAAGCCTCAGGGGTAGAATCGGATGACTGGTGGTGTCCGTCATCAGTGCCAGATGTTGGAACGGCCATCTTCTTTGTCTTCCATGTAGATTGAAGATCCAGATACGGCTCCGTCTGGTACGGTTGGGTCCAGTTGTCAACGTTTATGCATTTTAACATAAACCCAAAATCCTGGAGAAATGTCCATGTTCGTGTCAGGTCTATTGTTACGGTTTGCTGCTTCTTTGATTGCCTTATCAGCTGCATGATTGCCCAGAGACACAGAGTCTCCGCCTTTGGTATGGGCTTTGCATTTCATGTTGGCTAGTTTCTCTGGCAATTGAACCTCATCAATAAGTTGTCTGACCAGTGTTTCATGCTTTATAGGAAGTCCCGTTGTTAGCTTGAAACCATTCCTGATCCAGCCTGCAATAGATATTGTGACCGTCATGAAAACATAAATTAAGTCAGTATGGATATTGACCTTGCAGCCTCCCAAGAGTTGTAAGGCGTGCAGTACTGTCATTAATTCTGCCTCCAGTATTTCATGCTGTTGTGTTGACTGTTGTTTGACTACAGCATGTGACGAAATGACATGTCCTTCTTTCGCTCTGTACGAGCAGCCATTACAGGATAAAGTCATTTCTGGATTGGGCAGTGGGGTTGTCTTCAGATCGGCTTTGATATACAGTTCACTTTTGGCTTTTTCTTCACACGTATGAAGTTCAAATTGTCCATGATTCATATGTATAATCAACTGATGTTTCTGCACAGGATGTGAGGTTTTCTCTGTCGTCTTGGTCAAAGCTGCCAAGTAGCGTGCACATCCAGGTTGTGCCTGTTCGTGGAAGTCAAGTTTGCAGGAATAATGTTTCAGCACCTTTCCATCCTGCCTTACTTGGTCTCGTGTGAAGAACTGGGACATTCTATTGTTAATTGCGTTTGTTATTATTATGATTATATATAAAATAATATTTAGATCCGCCATGCTTAGTCAAGGGGATTATATAGGTCTTAGTTATTTAATATCTTCTGTATTTATTTAGTTATTAGATTTATCATCTAAATCACTATTAGTTATGAATAATAATAATATTTATATTGCTTCATGCATTTATTTATTTTTATCTACTAAGGCGCTCTGTATTATCGTTACTTTTAATCCTCCTACTCCTTACTTCTCCTCCGTCATGCTGCTCTTTGCAGCACCCCGGGGGGTGGGAGAAGTCGCACCAAGGGAGAAGGGAAAGGGGAGGGGTTGACCGCGGCGTAGCCGGTCGCTAGGGGTTAACCAGACGAGAGGAGACTTCGCCTCCTCACTTGATTTTAATATCTCTAATGGACGTCCAATTATATACAAAAAGTAAAAAGATATGACAGATTATATATGTTTGTTTAGATTTCTCTCTTCGTGTAACAAACTGACGTCTTTTGACTTCAAAAACTATCACGGATAACTCTTTGACTTATTTTCTCTTCGTATTTCAAAGATTAACCTTCGGTTATAGAAAAAACACGGATAACTTAAATATTACTTTGCTTACTTTTCTCTCCCGTGTAACAAAGAAGTTGCCTTTATAGCTTTTAAGAAACTAACACGGTATATACGATTATAATACGGTTTGGTCACTTTTATCTCTCCGTGTGACAAACTAAAGCATTTTCTACTTTAAAAACTGACACGGTATTTATATGTGGTTTGATCACTTTTATCTCTCCGTGTGACAAACTAAAGCATTTCTACTTTAAAAACTGACACGGTATACATGCTTATAATGATAACCTATTCTAATTAAAAGCGTGTTATTTACAAAGCGTTTTTCCCCGTTTCTATTGTTTATTTTTTTGAGAATTATTTTACATAAAGTCCCAGTCCATCAAATCACATTTAATTTATTTTTAGACCAATCTTAGCAGTTTAGAAAGGGATGCCTTACCGCTGTTTGTGCGTACGCTTGAAATCTTCTGGACTCGAACTGTATGGAGACTTTTCAGATGTTTTTTTCTTTCTTTCTGAGATCTGTCACGTGCTGTTGTTCTCCCCCTCTCTTTGTTTGGCGCTGCTGGTCCCCTGCTGCGCGCATGCGCGGTCTGCTGTTTTCCTGCTGCTGCTGTTTTTGGAGCGTTTGATGAAAAAAACAGTTCCTCAGCTCTCAGTGTTCTTTGCGTTTCTAAACAAAAACTTGGGTCGCCTTCGAGTTCTGCCTTGCGCTTTGATCACGTCGGGGTCACCAAATTATGAATATAAAAATTTAAAGAGCTTAAGGCAGACAAAAATATATCGCAATCTGACTCCTGGAGTTGTTGTACAAAACAGATGAACATCAAAAGGTGTTCAGAAGAAATCAGCAGGCATCAGAAGATTACGTGTTCTCAGAAGGCTCTTTTATTGAAGATAGATGTTACAAGTTGCTTGTTCAGTTGCTTGGAAAAGTCTTAGTTGTTACATGTTGCTGGTTTAGTTGCTTGGAAAAGTCTGACTAAAACTCCGTTCTCCCAAGTATTTCTCTGATTGTTAGCTCCGCCCACTCAATGCACATCACATGCATTTCAGCATACAAAGACAAAGGGAGAAACCTGAAACCTTCTCAATGCTCATCCTCTACATCAAAGCACATTCCTTTAGCTTACTGATTACATCTGGAGACCTTGTGCTGAACACAGATAAGCACTTCTTTATTGCCCCGTAAACAGGCTGCCCCCCTTACTTCCCCTCGAGCTTAGTGGCCTTGTGACCTCTCCGGCGCCACTAGTCTAAAGGAAGAATTTAAGCCTTATATACAGTTAGCATACAATTCATAAGAGGTAGCTAAAGATACATTTTAAAACTCGACAAACGTTACCCAAATCTAAAAGCTTCTTGGAAAAAAACACCAAAATAGCGACAAAAAATTAGCTGTCAGTAAGGATAAAAACGGCCGGAGGGTGTCCGGTTTGGGAACCTCAGGATCTCATCTCTGCTGTTTGCAGACGATGTTGTTCTGTTGGCTTCATCAAATCAGGACCTTCAGCTGCTCTGGGGTGGTTTGCAGCTGAGTGTGCAGCAGCTGGGATGAGAATCAGCTCCTCCAATCCGAGGCACCTCCAAATCCCGCTTCAGGTCGGTGGGGAGTCCTTGCCTCAAGTGGAGGAGTTAAAGTATCTCGGGGTCGTGTTCACGAGTGAGGGACGGATGGCGCGTGAGATCGATAGACGGATCAGTGCAGCGTCAGCAGTGATGCGGTTGCTGTATCGGACTGTTGTGGTGAAGAGGGAGCTGAGTCAGGGGGCAAAGCTCTCGATTTACCGATCGATCTACGTTCCCACCCTCACCTGTGGTCATGAGATCTGGGTAATGACCGAAAGGACAAGATCACGGATACAAGCGGCCGAAATGAGTTTCCTTCGCAGGGTGGCTGGGCGCACCCTCCGAGATCAGGTGAGGAGCTCGGAGTAGAGTCACTGCTCCTTCACGTTGAAAGGAGCCAGCTGAGGTGGCTAGGGCATCTGTTCCGGATGCCTCCTGGTCGCCTCCCTCGGGAGATGCTCCAGACATGTCCTATTGGGAGGAGGCCTCGTGGAAGGCCCAGGACAGGCTGGTGGGATTATGTCTCCGAGCTGGCCTGGTGTTGCCTCGGGGTCCCCCTAGAACAGCTGGAGGAGGTGTGCGTGGATCGGGAAGTCTGTGCATCTCTGCTGAGACTCCTGCCTCCGCGACCCGGCCCCGGATAAAGCGGAAGAAATGGATGGATGGATAAGGATAAAAATGCAAAATAGTGACAAAAGTGATGAAAAAGCAACAAAAAAGCATCAAAGTGAAACAGTAGTGACAAAAACAGGCGACTACAAAGCAACAAACACATTAAAACAGCCGACAAATAAGTGAAAAGCAAAGCGACAAAGCAAGGAAAATCGGTTTTGTCCATCTTGGCTTTCAAATGAGGCGTCACTCTGACCTATAGTCTGTAAACTCCAGTCGAGAAGCTTTTACATTTGGGAAAAGCTGAACTGGAGAAAATGTGCTTGGTTAAGTTTGAGGTTAACCTATTCAATGATCTCCATCGTATCTCATCAAATGTCCATCTATATGAACAGACTGGTGGGTTTATGGGGGAGACCTTTCAACTCGGCACTTGATCTGTTTTCCTCTGCTTTAGTCTCTAAGTGCTTGGCTTAAACTAACCTGTGACGCTACATTTACTTCCCTTGGCTGTTCAATTGTAGATCTAAAAACAAGTTGGTCTAAAGTAGCTTAATTACTGACACTGAAAAGAAACTGATGTCTAACAATTTGAGTCCGTCTTGGGCTACATTTCTTCAGCTGTTCCAGTATAATCGTCCTTTATGATGTTGTTGAAATGCTTTGGTTCTGGCGTTGTGTGTGTGAAGCATTTGTTTCCTTGACTCGTGTGTGTTTTTGTTTCTAGGCTGCAAAGGTCGTCGTCTCTCAGTCGTTTACAGATTTCACTCCTCAAGTCTCTTTCAACATCAAGGTGAGTGTAGTCTGTTTTCTTCTCCACTTGCATTAACCTCTTAACTGAGCGCTTTTTCTCCAGTTCCGCTTTACCCAAAATCTAAAAGGTTGCAGCCTATAGCCAATCTTTTTCCTTGCTTTTTTTGTCACTTTGTTGCCCCCTTTTTGTTACTCTTTTCGCTTTTCCGTCACACTTCATTACTTTTTGGTCTCATTATTGTCTCTTTTTCGTCACTTTTTCGTATTTTTGGTCACTTTAACTTCTCTTCTCTTGGTCATTTGTTTGTTTTTGTCACTTTTTCATCACCTTTTCGTCTCTTTGTCAATTTGGTCGCTTTTTGGTCACTTTTAAAGGGATATTTCAGGATTTTTGACATTGGGCCTCATTTCCTAGTTATCCCGAATGTTGTTGATGTCTGGAGATATTTTTTTCTTAAATTCATGCAGTTCTTATATTTGAAGAGTCTAGTGGCGCTAGGCTAACGCATTTCTATGGTATCAGTTAGCCTGCATTAAAAACAGTGTGACCCACTCCACAGTGCACCTGAGGCAAATCACTTATAACACCAGACTAACCATATAAATGTCTGTGTTAATAGAATATTTTTTAAATATAACTGACCTTGTATCACATGAATTACCGCATTTTGAGGGACTATTTTCTCGCAGATCACTCCGCCGCTGCGTTAGCTTACAGCCACGAAGCTGATGCTGCTCAAATATAAGTTATTTTAAATGCAAAACGGTTAAAATTATTCTATCGACACAGACATTTATATGGTTAGTCTGGCGTTATAAGTGATTTACCTCAGGTGCACTGTGGAGTGGGTCACACTGTTTTTAATGCAGGCTAACTGATACCATAGAAATGCTTTAGCCTTGCCCTAGCCTAGCGCCACTAGACTCTTCAAATATAAGAACTGCATGAATTTAAGAAAAAAATATCTCCAGACATCAACAACACTCTGGATAACTAGGAAATGAGGCCCAATGTCAAAAATCCTGAAATATCCCTTACTTCTCTTACGTAACTTTTTCGTTATTTTTTGTCACTTTTTCGTCACTTTACTGTTTGCTTTTTTTTTTTGTCACGTTTTTGTTGCGTTTTCATCCTTGTGTTCATCTCATTTTTGTCGCTAGTTTTTTCAAGGAGCTTTTAGATTTGGAGAAAATGTGCTCAGTTCAGGTGGAGGTTAAGAGGTTAAAAATGACTAAAGTTTTACCCTAAGGTCAGTCGGACATCTTCTCTCTCCTCTTTTCGGACGCCTCGTAGAGTTGTGATCTCCACGGTTTGGAGGAGGGTCCCGCTGACACCGCAGTCCTGACCCGTGACCAGGGCCTGAGCTACTACCGCTGCATGCAGACGATCAGACGCATGGAGCTGAAGGCGGATCAGCTCTACAAACAGAAGATCATCCGAGGCTTCTGTCACCTCTACGATGGGCAGGTACAACGACCCGCGAGCATCAGCGTAAACCAAATACTTTAACTAACTTAGCATTTCCTTGTGTTCTTGTAGGAGGCGTGTGCAGCAGGTATCGAAGCCGGCATTGAGCGAACAGACCACGTGATCACGGCGTACAGAGCCCACGCGTTCACGTACACGAGAGGAGTGTCCGTGAGAGAGATCCTCGCCGAACTCACCGGTGAGACATGGACATCGTGTTGCCATGTAGCTCTTTTGGGGGTTGATTATGCTTCACTGGGACGGCCATTTAAACCAGTGTTTCACTTTATCTCCCTAAAGGTCGTCAAGGGGGCGTGGCCAAAGGTAAAGGCGGCTCGATGCACATGTACGCACCACATTTCTACGGCGGGAACGGCATCGTGGGCGCACAGGTGAACTTTGTCTCTTATCTAGTCTGCTATTCTATTACTAAAGATTAAAGGGATATTTCAGGATTTTTGACATAGGGCCTCATTTCCTAGTTATCCAGAGTGTTGTTGATGTCTGGAGATATTTTTTTCTTAAATTCATGCAGTTCTTATATTTGAAGAGTCTAGTGGCGCTAGGCTAATGCTAGGCTAAAGCATTTCTATGGTATCAGTTAGCCTGCATTAAAAACACATAAAACACATATAAATGTCTGTCGATAGAATAATGTTTGAAATATAACTGACCTTGTATCACATGAATTACCGCATTTTGAGGGACTATTTTCTCACAGATCACTCCGCCGCTGTGTTAGCTTACAGCCACGAAGCTGATGCAGCTCAAATATAAGTTATTTTAAATGCAAAATGGTTAAAATTATTCTATTAACACAGACATTTATATGGTTAGTCTGGTGTTATAAGTGATTTACCTCAGGTGCACTGTGGAGTGGGTCAGACTGTTTTTAATGCAGGCTAACTGATACCATAGAAATGCTTTAGCCTAGCATTAGCCTAGCGCCACTAGACTCTTCAAATATAAGAACTGCATGAATTTAAGAAAAAATATCTCCAGACATCAACAACACTCTGGATAACTAGGAAATGAGGCCCAATGTCAAAAATCCTGAAATATCCCTTTAAGTATTTCTTCCACCATGTTGTACTAATGTTTAATATACTGTAGGTTCCTCTGGGGGCGGGGATCGCTCTGGCCTGTCAGTATCAGGGCAACGGACAGATCTGTGTGGCGCTGTATGGAGATGGAGCGGCCAATCAGGTGAGAGAACGGTCTATTCCAGGGGTCTCCAAGTAAATTTCCCTGGGGGCCAAAATATATTGGGAGTGTATTGTTGGGGTCCATAAACAAAAGCTCCAGTAAAATATGTTTTAATTTGGAGAATATTATTGAGGAAACAAATGGATAATAATGAGCCTGACGGGACTGTAGCCTCATAAAAACGGCTAATACTTGTATTGCACTCAACAAGCCTACATTGTAGTGATTATTTATTCACTCCACACTCGTCCTGGGGCAGACTGTCCATTTACCACGTGGTTATTATGTGTTGTTTATATCCTGATCTCTCATTATGTCAGTGCCCTCTGCTGGACACGTGTGAAATTCTTTCTCCTTTATTTAAGGTGCCCCTTAGTGGCTGGAGTGAGCATTCTGGTTATTTCTTTAAAAAAATCGTAACTCAGGACAAGAATGGGCTTCAAACTTACTTTCTTTTTGACATACTCAGGGATTTGTGCTCTACAAGTCAGGGGCCGGGGTGAATCATCTCGCGGGCCGGATTTGGCCCGAGGCCCGCTTGTTGGAGACCCCTGGTTAGGGCTGGGCGATGTGGACCAAAAGTCATATCCCGATATATTTAGGTTGAATATCGATAAATATATATCCTGATATTTTTTCCTCAAAGTGAGAGCTGTGAAAATAGCCTATAAAATAAAATAGGTCAATCTTTTTCTGTGGGCAGCATTTATATATAAAGAGATTACAAAGTGGTCAGTTTAAGATAAACTTATTTTTAAATCGGCTTGAGATTATCCGTTTCTTTTTAAGTTATTAAGTTATCTGAATTTGAAATATCCCGATATAGGCGATATGGTCGAATTCCATATCTCATTTAAAAATGTATCTTAAATATCGATATCGCCCAGCCCTACCCCTGGTCTATTCATTTGATTAACCTCTTAACCTGAACCGAGCACACGTTCCCCAGCGTAATGCCTCATTTGAAAGCTAAGGCCTTCAAAACTCATCTAAACTGATCTTTTTCCTCGTATTTTTGTCACATTTTCATCATTTTCGTCACACTTTTGTCACTTTTTCGGCAAGATGGTGCTTTTTACTTTTTTTGAAATTGATAATGGAGGAAGAAATCCAGCTGTAATGATTGGCCTTTATGACCTATTCGATCAGTGCCTTTGTGTTGCTCGTAGCTGATAATGGACTCGTGTAGTGTTTTCTCTCATGAGGCTGGAGTATAATGAGTAATGCATCTCCGTCCTCCTCAGGGTCAGTTGTTTGAGACCTACAACATGGCGGCGCTGTGGAAACTGCCCTGCGTGTTCGTGTGTGAGAATAACCGGTACGGCATGGGCACCTCGGTGGAGCGCGCCGCGGCCAGCACAGACTACTACAAGAGAGGAGACTTCATCCCCGGACTCAGGGTGAGGTTTTTAGTCTCCTTGGTCTCTTGCCTCGAGTCTGTCTGGTCTTGGGCCGTGACTGCAGGGGTCCTGTCCTCTGTGGTCGCACCGTTCAGACCTACATTATAACGGGACAGTCAGGAACGTCCGTCCCGGCAGCTGCAGGTGTGAACATTCACTCAGTCTCTGATGTTCATGTATGATGCTGCATACAATCGACTCACCGAGCGCTTATGTAAAATCTGGAATCTTTCTGAATGTGTCTTGTTTCCTGGATTTAGTTTTAGTCTGGTGTCTTCTGTTCCACGTTTACAAAGTGTACGGGCTCTGTCTTGTTGAATTTGTGTGACTGGACTTCTGTTTCCTCAGGTCGACGGGATGGACGTCCTCTGTGTCCGAGAGGCCACAAAGTTTGCTGCTGACCACTGTCGATCAGGAAAGGTGGGTTCATCTCTGTGCAGTGGTTTTCAAATACTTTGTTTTATTGCTTGAGTAAAATACAGATACAACAGGTATTACTCCTATACGAGCGATTGTGATGTCGTCACGTCCAGGGCTGTGGTTGGCAATTTAAATAAATAGTATGAAATTCAATGATAGTCAAAAATAATGTTCACAAACAGGGCTTTGCTTCCCTTGTGCTGTAACAGATCAGTAATTGTTTTGAAACGGCATGAGAGGCTTTGATGCATGAGCTGAAGTAAACGACAACGATTGCTCGAATAAGTTGCTCAGTCCAGATTTTTCTTAAAGAGTAACTAACCCCCCCCTTTCCAGAGCCTCAGATTTGAAAATCTCAATAGAAAAGGGGCGTTGCCTGGAGGACTAAGGGGTGGGCGGGGTCTGGGTCGGTGATTGACAGGCCTGAGTCATCTGACTTTTATTTACTTCAACGCGTAAACAAAGTCCGAGCATGGAGTTCCTGCGACTACACAGTAGTACAATAAACAATATAGTAAAATCACACACGATATTGAACTCTAAAACCAATACTAACAAATGTAACTAAATTCAGCTAACTAATCTAGCAATAAAAGCAACTAATGACTAAAACTACAATATTCAACAACAACGCTATAACACTACACAATTATTTATAATACAAAAAGTTATGCTAAAATTAATCTACCTAAATGCTAAAACTAATCGCAAACCTGACAATCAATGAAAATACTCTCTCGCTATTCCTTCAACTCGCTACGGGGGCGTGAGCGAGACTGGGCCACTTTTACAAGCCAGAGCGGCAACTGACGTCGGGCTTCACGGCTGCGCAAATAGTGGCGCCAAATTCAAAAAATCAAATGCAGTAAAGACAGATCGCCTGTAGATGGCGCCTCACTGACAGTTTAGGCATAAAGTTGATCTTTCAACTAATTTGCACTAAAATTATGACCAGGACATGTAGACAACACTATTGGACACTCATTTATACAGTTTATCAGCAAAAAAGTGGATTTGAGGGCGAGTTTTCCTTTTAAGTGCTTTTATTCTGTAGAAAATACTAAAAAGTAAAAAATACAGATCAGTTTAAATTATAAAGATTGTGCCCAAATTCCTCACCTGTACTGACATGACTGGGATATACCTTTTGTAGTGAGTCTTTGGCATTGACATCGCATCTGCACACTGCCATCTAGTGGTCTGCAGTATACAGTTAATTACTGTTGAGCTCTAGCCTGGCTAACGCCAGACTAAAATCACAAGTGATATTTAGTCTGGGGACCACCAATTCATTTTCTCGTAGGAGAGGTGTGGTTTACGATTGTCCATAGCCGTTTATTGGGCGCTACGAATGTCTCTCATGCGTCTGCACGTAGCCATAGCCAATCGTATCATGGTATCAGATGACGTATGACGTACCTGCTGTAAACTTTACTAAACTATTTAGAACACGTTTTAAAGCTTGATCGAAAGATGGCGTCGCGTCTGCTGCTGTCATGTTAGATCCCTAAATATTTTTTATTTTTTTTATCCCTAAACAAACTACAAGCTTCCGTATATCAAATAGCGCGTCATCGTCTTACCGTCCCTCCTCGTTCTGTGATTGGTGCCCAAATCCATGGAAAAATGTCGGCCATGGTCCCCAGGCTGTTGTGAAGTTCGAAAAGATTCGAGCGCACACAGCAGTCTGGCGTTAGCCAGGCATGTTGAGCTCTTTTAGAAAGAGTGAAGTAGAAAGTATTTATCTTTTCATGTAGTGTAGTAAAAGTAATTGGTTCTCAACAACTACAGTACAAATCCTTAAAGAAATAGGGCACAGTTTTTCCATACAGATATGTTCTTACCTGAGCTTAGACGAGTTGATGCATAACTGTCTGGTCTTTGTGCTCAGTCACGCAAATGTTGTTAGCGTTTAGCCTCTCCCAGCAGAGGTATAGCTCCAAACTGGGGTGAAGTTAGAAGCTACCAAGCTGTTCCACATTTTCCCTGTTTAAATACAGTTACGTTAAAAGTTACACGATCCAAGCGGATACAAAGGGACCTATATTGTGAGGCGTAACAACACCTTAGGAGCACTTCGACATCTGCGCAGTAAAGTGGGATATTACTGCTCCTATGTAATTCAGGGTCCAGTTTATGGAGGAATTATTCGTTTAATACATTTATATTTGATGATGCTGTGGTTTGTTTCAGGGGCCCATTTTGATGGAGCTGCAGACCTACCGCTATCACGGACACAGCATGAGCGACCCGGGAGTCAGGTCAGCAACTTCAATGAAAAAGTCTCTTAAATCTGAAATTCTCTGGGCTAACTAACCACTGGCGGATAGAAGTGCTGTATATTTTGGTCAGTGTCGTAGATTAGTCATAGATCAATATTTACTTTTCCTTCGTACTCCCAGTTACCGGACGCGGGAGGAGGTCCAGGAGGTGCGCAGTAAGAACGACCCGATCTCACTGCTGAAGGAACGAATGCTCAGCAACAACATGGCGTCGGCCGAGGAGCTTAAGGTCGGTCACTTTTGTGGATGTGTGTCATAACCCCAAAGTGCCCATTAGCGAAGAACAACTCAAAGCATCACTCGCTTTAAAGGTCAGAAATCCTCAAAATGGTGCCGTAACAGGAAAAAGTCAAGTTTAATGGAGGGCACAGACATACTAAAAGTCTTAAATGTGCTGGATCAAAAGAGGAAACCTTCATCAAGGGCTGAAACCCATCAATAGTTTAAGACATTTGTTCAAAATCTGTATACTTTTTAGCCATGAGAGGGCAGTACACACACGGTTTTAGAGAGTTTTAGCCTATAAATGTGCAAAATATACTTGTTTACTCTCAAATGAAGTAGGAACAGAAGATTATACTCGAACGTCATCAGATATTTCAGGATTTTTGACATAGGGCCTCATTTCCTAGTTATCCAGAGTGTTGTTGATGTCTGGAGATATTTTTTTCTTAAATTCATGCAGTTCTTATATTTGAAGAGTCTAGTGGCGCTAGGCTAGGGCAAGGCTAAAGCATTTCTATGGTATCAGTTAGCCTGCATTAAAAACAGTCTGACCCACTCCACAGTGCACCTGAGGTAAATCACTTATAACACCAGACTAACCATATAAATGTCTGTGTCGATAGAATTTTAACCATTTTGCATTTAAAATAACTTATATTTGAGCTGCATCAGCTTCGTGGCTGTAAGCTAACGCAGCGGCGGAGTGATCTGCGAGAAAATAGTCCCTCAAAATGCGGTAATTCATGTGATACAAGGTCAGTTGTATTTAAAAATTATTCTATTAACACAGACATTTATATGGTTAGTCTGGTGTTATAAGTGATTTACCTCAGGTGCACTGTGGAGTGGGTCAGACTGTTTTTAATGCAGGCTAACTGATACCATAGAAATGCTTTAGCCTTGCCCTAGCCTAGCACCACTAGACTCTTCAAATATAAGAACTGCATGAATTTAAGAAAAAAATATCTCCAGACATCAACAACACTCTGGATAACTAGGAAATGAGGCCCAATGTCAAAAATCCTGAAATATCCCTTTAACCCCCACCTGAACCGAGCACTTTTCCTCCATGTTGGCTTTACTCAAATCTAAAAGCTTATTAGAAAAAAAAGCGATGGAAATGCAACAAAAAGTGAAAAAAACTTTGACGACAAAACTGTGAAAAAGCCACAAAAAAACTAAAAAACATGACAAGAAAAGTATGTTCGAACTTTGATGTACAGCTTTATGTGTCGATTGAACATGTCTGAAAATGAAATAATAGTGCCCCTCACGAATATAAAATGGAGTGCGACACGTTATCAATCTGACTTGTGGAGACATTGGCATGATTGTCTTTTTAAAATGCCATCCTAATTGTATGTCTTGTCCTTTATTTTTATTTTTATGGACTACGAGTCCGGAATAAAGTTGAATTGAATTGAATATGTCCAGAGTTAAGTGTGTTGTCTCCTAAATGCAGGAAATAGACGGTGAGATCAGGAAAGAGGTGGACGACGCGGCTCAGTTCGCCACCTCAGACCCGGAGCCCCCGCTGGACGACCTGTGTAAATACATCTACCACAACAGCCCCCCGGTGCAGGTCCGAGGAACAAACCCCTGGGCCAAACTGCAGTCTGTCAGCAGCAGCTAACGGCCCTTTAAGACTTTGTCCATTACCATAACCTTCAGAAGATCCATTTGCACTGTGGAGGCGAGTCATCGGTGCTCTGTGTGAAGCTGCTCTTTTATCAGACTGTCTGTCCTCTCTCATCTTTGATTTGTACATCATTTATAATGTGTTATCTTTATTTCAATAGGGTGCTGTTACAAAGCCAGTGTTAAAGACAGTGGGACAAGTCAAAGCGCTTGTACAGGGATTAACGGAGCCACTTTGTTTTCTGCTACGAACCAAATGAAAAGAGCTGGAATTAAGGCGTTCCCACACTAAACGGGGAGCCCCTTCTGTAAAATGTAATTAGCATTGATCATAATTTAAGGTGCAAAGCATTTAAAATTCTGGGTTAATTTGATATTATACATCAAATTCAATGTCAGAAATGAAAAAAATATTGTCTCAGAATCATCTTGCAACCCCAAAGAGGTAAAACAATAAATTAATACATGATGCAATTATAGGAAATGCAGCAGGTTTTGGGGGCGTCCTTCCCTATGACAATCTGAACAAACCGTAACACTATTTAGCCTATATACACACACAATTCCACTTTTCTGATACCTAAATACACCTCGGGTCTACACAACCAAGGAGAACCAAATACTAAAACATTCATTATGCTAAGTGGCTTCTTTTCTAGTTTATTTAAAGGGCTTTGTTAGGGTAAATGTCAGTGTCTTATTTAGCTTTCTACCATTACTTCCATTGAAGTCGCACATATTCTAGTTTTTAACAATACTGCACTTTTTAAGAAAAAGCTGACCTTTTGTTGTTGTTGATGAAATGAGATGGATTGGGAATAAGAGCTACTATAGAAACTAAGGAAAATGTTTATTGAATATGTCGATTTAAAAGTGGCAGCGGGTTTGAGTATTTATCGAGGGGCAAGATTTTATTTTGCGTAGTTTGCTTGTCAAGTAGAAACGAGGTCATAATGCAGATTTTATTTTGAACGTGCGATCCCGGGACGCAATATAGTGCTTGTGTTGTAAACGTGGGCCCACCTGTACAGTATATGATGAGACATTTATAATAAATTCAACCCCAACTCTGTTTTTGTGTGTATTTCTGTGAAGGACTCGAGCATTTAGAAAACATGGCGTGGTTTAAATGAGGACAAAAACTTGTAAGGTCCTTCTCAGAACTGTAGTTACTTTCTGGTATTTACTCTGGGCGTTGTGTCCAAACAAACGAAGCTGGTGGTAAGTGCTTTAGTGCAGACGTACTTTTACAGGCACTTGGCAGGAGGTACTTGGGATTATTTCAGATTTAAAAAAGATTCAACTCGGTAGTTTTTTAGTAATACTTCCGAAGGAACATATTACAATATGTTCTTATAGCCAAACCTGTGTGTTATACCAAAATATTGACTCAAGTAAGAGTAACCAGTAAAAGTAGTGACCCAAATACTCAAATGAAAAAAAAAAAAGTACTGAGTAACTGAGCATAGAAGTCAGAGTTATGTTTCAGTTGTGAAATAAATGAGAAACAAAACTTGTAATAAAGAAAATACCCAAAATATGTATTAGAAATATAGATTTATGAAGAAAAAGGGGCACAAAACTACATATATTTTAGGTCGACTCGAAGCTTTTGTAACTTTGAGTGGCACAAAGTAAGAGTAGAGATACTTAGTAAGTCAAGTAGAAGTAAAAAGTACTGAATGATACAACTACTCTTTGCGAACCACAGGTTTAGTTGGTCCTACATGGCCCCTCCAAATATGAGCCAATACTGATGGTTTGGATTGTTTAATTTGACATGGCAATAAACAAACCCATTGATTAATATTGTGATGAAAAGCTAACGTGGTAGAGTTGCCTTTTTGTATCGTAGCTGAACATGGTTAATATTTGTTAAATTACTCGGCCTATCCACATAACACAAAAACGACAAAGCCTTCTCTTTCAGCACTGACAAACTGATCCGAAATATGCTATTTTGACCAGTGTTTTTCCCCCCATAACCTTTCTGCATTATGCGATACAAACGGATGCAACAGATGATATTGTGGGCCCAAAACCAAAATTAATTACAGAAGGCTTTCATTGTACCTCTGATCGTGTGGGGCCTGTATGTGCAGAGTTTTTCAGGTCCTCTCTTGATAGGCTTCCTGCGGGCAGTTTTCCCCATCAACCCAAAACATGAACAACAGACCCATCCCCAAGTCAAATAGTCCTGACCAAAACCAGGCTCCAGATCCACAGAATTCCCAGCTAATGCACCAATGTTGCTCTGGTGAAATGCAGAGAACACATTTCCTAACGAGAAGATCAACAAATCATCTTTTCCATAATAATAAGAAGCAGACAACAAACCCATCAAGCTGAAATCATGATATATATGTATATTTTTTCAATGACTCAGGAATGTTATTGGGCTTTTTCAGCCAATAATAACTTAAACAAATGTTCCTCATGAAGGGTTCTCAACCTACAACTGTTGAGAACCCCTGATATAGAGTTTGTATATACAATTATATGTCTTCAAGTTGTAATTACCGAGATATAATGTTAAAAGATCAACACAAACCTGCCTAATTAATTACTTGTTTGTTTTCTGAGGTTGTGTCTTTTTGCAGGTTGACGGGATGGATGTGCTCTGTGTCCGCGAGGCTTCAAAGTTTGCCACAGACCACTGTCGATCAGGGAGGGTCAGTTTTTCATACTGTTTACTTATTTAAATTAATTTAGTTATTTTAGTCTTTAGTAATAGTCTAATATACTGTTGTAAACATTTTTAGGGGCCCATAGTGATGAAGCTTTGGACACCATACAGGTGAATCAAACGTGAGGTCAGTCACACCAAAAAAAACCTGCTCAAACTCTGTTAACAGTGATATAATAGTAACATACCATGAGAAAAGATGTTGTGTTGTCATAACCACAACTACTTAGCAGATTCTCTTAAAGGCACTATAGCTGATTTTTTTTTTTTTCAGCAATGGAACAAAATACCGACGGGTCTAACTGTTATGGTATTTGTTTTTAGGAAATAGAGAGATCACAGCAGAGGTGGAGGAGGCGGCTCAGTTTGCTAGAGGATCTGTGTAACTGCATCTACCACAATAGTCCCCCAATGAAAGTCCGAGGATTGCACCCCTGGGCCAAACTGCAGTCAGTAACAGCTTATAATGAGTTCATAGTCCAGCTGAAGGGATGAAAAGTTGGCTAACAATATGCCTTCCATGTGTATAATAAAATGCTGAAACTGTCAATAAAACTGCAATTAATTTGTCTAAATTGTAATGTCTGCTATTGTCTGAATACATATAAACCAGTAGGCCTACACCTCAAAATTGCTTTGTTTATTCATAAACACCTCTGCTCTACCTCTCATATAAAGACAGATGTAGCTTAGAGTTTTTTTTACTCTCAAGAACCATTGCTGCCAATATGAGACTATCTTACAACAATCTTGAGCTTGGACTACAAACTATATAGGCTATTACTAAATTCCCATCTCCTGTGCTGTGATTCAGGACACATTCAGTATCTGTTTGCTAACATATTTTCATCATCCTGTGCATCATCTATATAATGCATAATGTCATGATTCAGTTTATTCTGAAACTCGTAATTGCTGTTGCACGACCCTGCCACAAGGTGTCAGCAGTTAACTGACAAAAAGTAAGCACACACATCACTGTGAAGATTCTGATTATCAGGAGACCATGCTCATTGGCCTATTTTGAAATATCTGTGAGTGTAGTTATACATCCACACGGCCTTTAAAAATAATAAATAAATAATAATAAAATAAATAAAAATCACCAGGAGAATAAGGAGTAATAGATTACCTCGCCTTCGTAGACAGCTGTTCACCTATCACAGCTGACCCTTCTCACCCTGGACACGGACTATTCATCCCTCTCCCTTCAGGCAGGAGGCTACGGTCCATCCAGACCCGTACCTCCCGCCACAAGAACAGTTTTTTTCCCTCCGCCATCAGACTCATGAACAATAACAAGACCCAATAACTGTATCAGACTCATGAATGTAATAACCTGTTCTAGCCATTTGAACTGCTCTATTGCACTATGTGGTCTGTCCACACTTAGATCTGCTGCTAACACTTAATGCACCTGCACATCTGTAGACACTCACGCTGTTTTTCTATGTCAAATTGTTGTTGTCGTTATCATATTTTTATTTATTTTAATCTTCTTTATGCGTGCCCTCATAGCCTTATAGTTTTAAAGTTTTTATGGTTTATTTTTATCCAACTTATGTGTTATATGTTTTATGTTTCACGATTGAACCGAGGAAAAAATCCTAGTTTGGGAACCTGTTTTAAAACAATGGCAATAAAACTATTCTGATTCTGATTTGTGTGAAAAGTTTGTGAATCACTGCACTACAGTGTTGCTTACTTTATACTTGTGTAGACTTATGAAGACTTAAATATCATCGACTGGACTGGATTGATTGAATTGAGGATCTAGAGACCTTACAAGAAGAATGTGGGAGTCATGGTTAAAGGCCAGAGATTAATAGCCCTAGCTTCTGTTTTACATTTGTCTAGACTAGAGCATGAAGAAGGTAGAAATTAGCCTAAATCTTCTCAGCTCAATCAACCCAGTCCAGTCGACTATATTTCAGTCTCTCCAAATGATTTTTTAATAAATACTAAGTCTAAGTTTAGTTTGGCAGCATCTTCGAAGTGCTCACTGAGAAGCGCTGCTCTACTGCGCGTTTGTTTTGAAGTTATGCTTGAAGTTTAAACTTTTGATGGCTTGACCACGCCTCCTACAGTCTCCCCCCGGCGTGACGCAGAGTGACGCAGCGTGACGCAGTGACAGGTAAACCGACACCGGCCGCCATATTGGGCAAGAGCGGAAGTGAGCGGCTGAGCCAGGAGGGGCGGTGTCAGCGCTACGACCGATCCCAGATTCTGCTGCGTTCGCTCGGCTTACCTCTGTTCGGTCGCTCGGTAGGTCCCGGTGGCGGAGGCTGGCTGGCTGGCCCGTGGACCAACTTTTACTAACACTTCGACAACGGGACGCAAACGGATAATTTACAAACATTACCGGGACTGTCGACCACGAGTGAAAAGGGGAGGAAGGAAGACAGACAGAGGAGCAGCAGCAGCAGAGCGGTAAAAGTCGAGGAGGGAGACCGAGGAGATGCCGCTCGCTCAGTTGGCAGACCCCTGGCAGAAGATGCCTGTGGGCACCGCTGCAGAGGTGAGTCCGACCCCGCTGTCAGAGAGTACACACACTGCCCTGGTTCTGGGGCTGTCAACTCTCCCGTCTCCTCCCGTACTTCAACACAAGGGACCGAACTTATTGCGGAGTGCAGACATTAGTTAACGGCTTATTTAGGCTAGTAACGGCAACGAAGAGTTAATTTCTTATCGCTCACCTACTAGCATACCGTTTATAATCGTGAATAGATAAGAAGAAAACCTCTACTTTTGTTCTTCTCAACTTGTATGTGCTGGAGTGCGTGCAGTAGTTGGATTAAGATTGTTGTCTGTGAGGTATGTCAAGAATGCCGGAGTAAATTTGATTAAAGTGCATATGACACCTTAGACACAGTTTTTGCTAAAACACAGTTAACACGATTATATTTAAGATTTTGCTAAAGATTACACACAGTTTTCTTTAGTTTGACCATTTTTGTGATGTTTATGTTTTCACTTCCTTATTGGACACCGACAGGAAGTGACATCAAAGAAGGTAAACAGTTTTAAACTGTTGCCGTGCAACCATATTAATGTCCATATGACAGATTTTAATGCTCTTGAAAATATGACTTATTTAGATGGATTACATCAGTTGCAAGTTCATCAGTTGCATAGTTATCATTTTTTTCAGTGAAGCAGCAATTTTAATGAAGAAATTTTATTTTTATTTGAATTTTTAAGCTGCTGACAGGAAGCGACATAAAAGAAGGTAACATTCCAAGGCAGTTTGACTCATTCATTTCCCATTGACTTAACATGGTTGCACGGCAACAGTTTAAAATTGTTTACCTTCTTTGATGTCACTTCCTGTCGGTGTCCAATAAGGAAGTGAAAACATAAACATCACAAAAATGGTCAAACTAAAGAAAACTGGGTATAATCTTTAGCAAAATCTTAAATGTAATCGTGTTAACTGTGTTTTAGCAAAAATTGTGTCTAAGGTGTCAAATGGTAAATGGTCTCAACTTATATAGCGCTTTTCCACCAACATTAGGCACTCAAAGCGCTTTACAGCAAGGATCCACTCACCCATTCACTCTCTCATTCATACACCAATGTACGCAGACACTGGATATGCACTTTAAGTCAATGGGAAATGAATGAGTCAAACTGCTATGGCATGTTACCTTCTTCTAGGTCACTTCCTGTTAGCAGCTTAAAAATTCAAATAAAAATCACTTTTCTGCCCAACATTTCTTCATTAAAATTGCTGCTTCACTGAAAAAAAATTATAACTATGCAACTGATGAACTTGCAACTGATGTAATCCATCTGAATAAGTCATATTTTCAAGAGCATTAAAATCTGTCATATGCAGTTTACAGATCCGGGATCATTAAATTTGGAGATATGAATTGCCGAACAGTGTAGGACATGCTAGCAGAGATCTAAACTTCAGGGTTGGCAGGTTTTTATAAAAGAGACCGCATTAAAAACTTGACTTATTGGTATGTACGAGGACATTGTCTCCTAAATAAATGGAGCATGTTCAATTTCAAAATTGATTTGCAGTCTGCCATTCCTCCTCCTGCAGTCGTCAAGTTAATTGCACAGCGCATTGTGAGTACAAGTAATGGGAATGGTGACGGCACAAGGAGCGATTGATCTAATTTATGGGTTGTGTGTCTGTGTGTTCGCAATGCGTTGTGGATTCTTCATTGACAGCTCGCTTTAATTTGCATCTGTCGATCATTTTTACACTTACAAGTGAGCTGGTCCAATCCTTTTGAAAAAGAGACCTCTGTCAGATTTGCTGTTTTGTGTGAGGAAAAAAATAATTGTCTCAGTTGGCGTTAAAACAAGAAGCCACAGATAGGGGGTGAAATTTTTGGCATGAAAGTATGACAAGTGTTTGATAGAAGCTAATTTGCAAAACTAAAATATAATTGATATTTTCTACAATATGCAGGATCCTGTTTCAACATTTTAACATGGCCCCAAACTACACAGTTCAAAACGCTACTCTAGAAAGTCTCTTTGAACAAGTGTGGTTTGCGCTCTTGCAAGCAGATCATGTGGCTTTTGTTTCCCCATAAACCTCAAAAATGCACAATGCAAAATCTACTTGGCACTAGTAGTAAAATATTTGTCATACAGAACCATAAAACAGAACAATAATGTTAATTTACTCCTTTTCCTTCCATTGCATTTATATCATTTGTTTAACCTCTTACCCCCCACCGTAACCGTGTGCATTTTCTCTAGTTTGGAAGTACTCAAATCTAAAAGCTTCTGGACTGGAGAGCAACAGTGTAATGCCTTTATTTTTTGTGTGGCTTATTGGTCATAGTTTTGCGACGTTTTTGTCAGATTTTTGTTGCGCTTTAGTCACTTTTTTGTTTTTTTCATCATGTTTTTTTCCGCTTTTTTGTCACATTTTAGTTTTACATATTCATCCTCGTTTTCATTGCTATTTTGATTCGTTTTTGAAAACATTTGAGTAAAGCCAAACTGGAGAGAATGTGCTAGGTTCAGGTGGGGGTTAAGAGGTTAAGGTGAAACAACCAAAACACTTTTTCCCCCCACATTTTTTCCCAATTTTGCCACAAAATGTTTCAATCCCCCCAATTTTTCCCCCTCCCTAAATTATAATTTTTTCAACTTGTCTTTCACTTTTTTTTCTTTTAAAATTCGATGACCAACAGCATCAAAACTTGAATTGAAATATTTTATGTTCATTTCCTGCTTTTTCAATACCACTAGAACCTAAACCTGTTTGTTTTTTTATACAAGACTGGAATGGTTTAACGGTATCCAGCCCTATAGGCCCTGCTTGAAGGATGGGTCATAAAGCAGACACATGTTCCCTTTGCTTTACTAAATAATCCTTGAGCGATTGTTTGCTGATTTACCCGACTTCGTGCATCCATCAGGGTCCAGAGCCAGGAGGTTGTGTGGTCTTCGAATGTTGGACTGCTGATGACGTGTCCTTGGGCAAAACTCTTCACCCGTCATGCCTCTTCCGCCTGTGTGTGTACATTGAGTGCTTATGTGAGAGTGGATGGGGCTTTGATGTAAAGTGCTTTAAGTGCATGGGAGGTTGGGAAGCAGACGGCACAGAATACATTTACCATTACCATAAGCGCTAATGGATCCAGACTAAAATAGTTTCTCTGCAGCAGGGTTTTCTTGGACATGGCCCCAGCTCACCTCGGTCTTCTCATGTGGAGGGATTTGTGTTCGCCGATAATATGTCAGATGCCCTTCTTAAAGGAGCATTATGCGTTTGTATTTAACCTTGACTGTATGAGTGGTCAGCTTGGGGCCAACGATCAATTGTTTTGTAGGTTTTCTGGTGAGAGGATCCATCAGCAGTGAAAACCAACTGATCCTGGAGCCTTGTAGAGCCCACTGTGACAGAATGTAAAGGCCCCATGCTAACCACTCACACAAATCTCTTTTTTTCCACCTCTTAACCCTCACCTGAACCGAGCACATTTTCTCCAGTCTGGCTTCACCCGCATCGAAAAGCTTCTTGAAAAAAAAAGCGTCAAAATAGCTACAAAAATGAGACGAAAACGAGGATGAAAATGCAACAAAAGAGTAACAGAAAAGTGACCAAAAATGCAAGAAAAAAGTGATGAAAATGTGGCATAAACGCAAGAACAAAAGGAATGGATCTGGAGAAAAGGCGCTTGGTCTAGACGGGGGTTAAGAGATTAACACAGCCACTCCTTTTTGTTTGGGCTTAGGACCAGCTGATAGAGTGTCAGGCTACCATATAGCTTTAATATGGATATTATGAAAGAAGTACAATGTTATGAATGTCTCTCTGCAGCTTTCTTTTACATGGCTGTAAGTTTTTTTTTTATTCTGAAACTAAATCAGGCTCACAACTCTTATACCTGAGATTAACACATCTACAATTACATTCGACAACTGTGTAGCAAATCAAGGAAATCACTACTGCAGTCATTAGTCGGTAAATACTGCACTTTTGCCTGGAAAGCCCTTGAAGTATAGGAAGAGCATTTGACCCGTCTTTCAGCAGTTCAGTTCTTGCTTTGTTACTGGAATAATGAATTGAGTTGGAGTCCTGAGAGAACGGCCCTTTAACCGGTTTCCATGTTGCGAGCAAAACACTGCGCGTTGCTGTTTATTTAACTTATTGCTGCATAGCCGGTGCGTCATTAAAAGGGCACACATTATTTAGAGAGATAAGACACAGTATTTGTGTAGGAAAATCACCTCGTAAAAAAAGGCTTTGTGATTTTAGCTCATAAACTATTTGCACCAGGCCTAGATCAAAGACAAATTAGGACTAAACCGAGTCTAAAAATGGTTTGAAATTGGACTAAATTGAAATGATCTCTAAATAAAATGACCCTGACTTCTTGCACTAAAGTTCTGAATCGTTTCCTTCCTCTCGATCTCTTCTAATCAGCCGCACTTCCTGGTATAGTGTGTTATCTCCTTGGCTCGATCTTGTTCACAGCTTCGACCTCTTTGAGATGAGGGTGCAGCAGCAGCAGCAGCAGGAGGAGGGCGGGACTTGGGGGCGACCGCACGAATCACGAAGGGCTTGCGTACGAGTCTCCTTCCTGTTCGAGCTGTCAATCACGCGGAGTTATGAGTAATAAACACGCACAGACCTGCTCCTAAATGTTTTGCTCGTGTCAGCCATTTTTCCTCCGACCTCTCGCCCTGGTTCCCACAGCTTTCAGACTGGCTTAACAACACTCCAGAAAATGTGATCTGAATGGGACTAAACTAGGGCTACATAACGACAAGAACAAGGATTAAACCAGAGCTTAACTAGGACTGAAACCCCTGGAACTTCAAACTGTGGCTGAATCCCCACCTCTTTGCAAATGGGTTTGGGACTAAAATGGGACCAAACTAGGGCTAATTATGGATTAAACTATGGCTTAAGACGGTTTTTATCACCTGAGAAATGTCTTTAAAGTGAGGAAAATGCCAAAATCTTTCATATCTTTCAAGAATTCTTTTATTCTTTTATTTGACTTGTTGTGACCCTTCTCCTCAGGGCGCACCCTTCGGTCTTCAGGGTCTCTTAAAGGTCCCAAAGACTTGTTTTTAAACCCGGGCAGATCTGGCGTTTCAGACTCTGGAATAACCGGCTCCTGTCCCTCCGCGTGGCCTGGACACTTTTATAAAAAATCTCTGACTAAAAAAGACTCTGTTATAGGGGTGTGTATCGCCTAGTCTCAGGCGATACGATACGTATCCCGATACAAGGGTCACGATACGATACGATACGATATATCCCGATATTGAAGAATTAGACGATTATTGCGATTTTTTTTTACTACTTTGGAAACAACTATTCAGTAAACTAGTCCACCTTCATTAGATTTGTATCAAATACATTTGATCTATCCATCTTATGATATAATGCTTTTCACTAATGTGCTTGTGACTGTGGTGTTTATGGTGATTATGTAACTTTGAATGGAAAACAGATTTCTTGGAAACCTAGTAATGAAACCAATTACTGGGGATGCACGTTTTCTAGTATTTCTATAGTTGGGAGTCCTTGGCGATCAGTAACCATTATGGGTTTCATCCATTAAAATATACAATAACTCAGACGGGGCATTTAAAATTGTGTCTAGTCCACAACGGGTGTCACTCGTAGATCTGGGACATAATGACACGGGCATCACGCGCAGCAGTAGCACACAACTGAAGTAGAGGGGAAACTACAGCAGGCTCTTTTTAAACTTGTGTCGTAGTACTGCAGTGGCGAGACACAGGTTTAACATGAGTATGCTGTATTTACTGTAGTTTCACCTCGGTTTCGTTTAATTCCGTAATAAAATGCTATGAAGATAAATCCATGCTACGAAGATAAATCCTCTCCAAACGCAGCGGCGACGCACTCAGCAATATGCACAAAGCTGTGGCTCTCGTAATAATCCAGGTCTCTGTCTTTGCTGTAAAAGCCAAAGCCAAATGTAGAGTTTTAAAAGAGCAACGTAGCGTCTCATAGCTCATTCTTTTCCATGCTAAGCTCTTCCTGTGTTTCTCTAACTCTCACTAAATTCTAGTGTTACTCAAGCGGGCTGCGCGGTGCGCTGCCATCTAGCGGGCGGGAGTAAAAGTGCAGGACCAAAGAGAGACGCTGCAATGAATATTTCCCCAAAAATAGATGTTTAAATATCGATACGGGCGCTTTTGTATCGATACGAGAATCGCGCGACGTAATATCGCGATATATCGGCGAATCGATATTTTTCAACACCCCTACTCTGTTATTTAGGAAAGCTTTTGGTTGGCGGATTTTTCCTTATTTTGTGATACTGTTTCATATGTTTTATTTTTATTGTCTGTTTTTATCTGTCTCTTTGGACCTTGAGTCCGTAATAAAGTTGAATTGATTTATTATGTACAGCACTTTGTGACACAGAACACTAGAACCCCAGTAAACCCCACAAAATGTAATCTTAATCTGTGGTGTTCAAACACTGAGGCCACTGTTTACTCTTTCGTAATCCCTCTTCAATCCTTATTGAGACTTGGTTTAGTCCTGTTTTAATCCTTGTTTAGTCCTGGTACAATCTCGGTTTACTGAAGGTTCAATTTAAGACACCAATACAAAACAAACGGATTACTGTAAAAGAGACGAGTGCAGATAAAATACTTTGAGTCATAAAGGACAGTTTATGGTGAGAGTTTAGGTTTGTCCCACGTCTTCTGTAAGTCTATTCCAGATTTTTAGCTGCGTAAAACTGAAACGCAGCCTCGCTAAGTTTAGTCCTGACTCTGGGACCAGCAGGTGACCTCTCCCTGAGGTTCTCATCAACTCTTTTTTTGAGGGTTTAACTAAACCCACATGAGCTGTTCCCCTTTCTCTCATGTGTAAAGTAAAAACAAGATTTGCCTTCCCTTTTTCTGCTGCTTTTGAGGAACCGCTTTTAAAATGAATGTCTCTATGAAGATACACAGTTAGAAAATAAAGTACCAGCTTGTTATTTATTACGATTGAACCTGTCAGTCACACATTCGACAATCAAAGGAATCGTTTATTCAGTATGTTCATAGTCCGTATCAAACCATTTTTATGTTGCTTCAAGCTTGCTGCATGTTCATTCTAAATCATACACGAGAGGAAGAAAACAAACCCAGTTTAGGGATTATTTTGGATTTTTTGCTGTGTGTTGGAGCCAGCTGCTATCACAGATCTGCCTCTTGTCCAGATCAAATAGAGATTAACTCAGTCATTTCTCTTTATCGCAACAAGAATCGGACCAACAATTTCTTCTTCCTTAAAGGGATATTTCAGGATTTTTGACATAGGGCCTCATTTCCTAGTTATCCAGAGTGTTGTTGATGTCTGGAGATATTTTTTTCTTAAATTCATGCAGTTCTTATATTTGAAGAGTCTAGTGGCGCTAGGCTAGGGCAAGGCTAAAGCATTTCTATGGTATCAGTTAGCCTGCATTAAAAACAGTCTGACCCACTCCACAGTGCACCTGAGGCAAATCACTTATAACACCAGACTAACCATATAAATGTCTGTGTTAATAGAATAATTTTTGAAATATAACTGACCTTGTATCACATGAATTACCGCATTTTGAGGGACTATTTTCTCGCAGATCACTCCGCCGCTGCGTTAGCTTACAGCCACGAAGCTGATGCTGCTCAAATATAAGTTATTTTAAATGCAAAATGGTTAAAATTATTCTATCGACACAGACATTTATATGGTTAGTCTGGTGTTATAAGTGATTTACCTCAGGTGCACTGTGGAGTGGGTCAGACTGTTTTTAATGCAGGCTAACTGATACCATAGAAATGCTTTAGCCTTGCCCTAGCCTAGCGCCACTAGACTCTTCAAATATAAGAACTGCATGAATTTAAGAAAAAATATCTCCAGACATCAACAACACTCTGGATAACTAGGAAATGAGGCCCTATGTAAAAAATCCTGAAATATCCCTTTAAAGCATTTCCAATGGCGTAGGATTTTCTCATGAGCGTAACTCATACAGTAAAGTCGATTGGTCTGTGTCTCGTCAAAACACATTTATGCCAACGATACGAACACTGTAACGATGATGTCCAAGTAGTAGCCAGAGGGGAAGCTGCTTCTTACATTTTGATGGCTTTATAGAGACAATTGTAGAATACTGCAAGAGGAAAACAAGTCTGCAAACAAAGTGAGCAGCTGAAAACCTAAGAAATGAACTTTGTATGAACCTCTTTGGACTGAAAAGCAAGAGATCAGAGCCTCACTCTCTTCCTCTGATGATGTTTTTGGTCTTTTTATTGTGTTGTGAGTCAAAATACCCTGCAGCAAACGTAGTCCACTGGGCGCAGCTTGTTTAGAAATGGATATGAGGTGAAACAACCTGCTGTGTATATATATATTATATTTTTGCTAACGTATTATATTTTCAGTGTTAACTTTATAAATGTGTGTTACAGGACTTTCATCACGACGCTGGCGACTCGGTGGGAGACGACGACTCGACTCTTGTGAGTAAAAAAGCAGTTCAGCCTTTAATCTTTTGGGAATCGATCGCTTTATACAGAGCACTATAAAAGTTGAAGGTGTCGTATCCTCTTTTGATTTGCGTCATGACTTGCTATTTTCATAATTCTGTCACGATACATAAGGACGGACAGGATTCTTATTACTATACATTAAATATTGTTTATCGTTATTGCAATACTTTACCCTGAATAAATTGAAACACAAAGCACAAGTTGAGTTTGAAAAATGGAGGAACCAAATGTTTTTGGTAATCGTGAGCCAAGAATATTTAGCATCAAGCCCGAAGGTGGTAATGTTATGAATGTTAACAATGGTTAGTAATATTTTATTTGTGCACTGCTGAGAAAGAAGCATTATAAAATGTTGGCTCTTGTTTCAACCAGTGTTGCCAAAACTTTTTTCATATCGAAGCGTATACGAGGTAGAGGGCCAAAGATCAGTGGGCAGTGCAGTGAAACATTCACTCGGGTGCATCCCAGTAAAAAGTACTATCTCTGGAGAGGTGAGCCAATTCAACAAGACGCCTGAGGTCCACCAAACATTAGTCTGAGGGCCGCATTTGGTCCCCGGGCCGCTCTTTGGGCACCCCTGGTTTAAACCATTGTATTTATTTGTATGTTTATTTGATAAGGACAGAACATGAAGCATTGTTACAAATAACCGATGTTCATGGGCCATATAGCTAACAGCTAATTCACAGACCTGGTCTCTCGGCATCAATTCTGGATTTACCAAAACTCTCTTTAAGTCAAATACATTTGTTTATTTTTTCACAACAAAGAATTGTGATTATTGCAAAATTATATCTTGTCCCAGCCCTACAATATTGCGCAAAAAAGTATCGTATTGCAATATTAGGTGATGAAATATCCGCACAATATATCGTAAAGTCACTAAAGTTTTCCATCTGACTGAGGTCGGCACTTTTTTTTTTTTACTCGTCCTAAAACTAAACATTTATGGAAATTGGCAATAGTTCAGTTTACTTTAGTTATAATTTTAGCCTTGTTTTGTTTCTGATTTAGTGTTTTTTGAAGACTTGTTTTGACACAGTTTGCTGGAAAACAAAACGTTTAGTAAAATATCTGAAAATCATTATCACAATATCGCATATCATTATTGCATCGTTTTTCAATACTGTGTAGCCCTATTTGTCTTGTTTTGTTTTTACAAGTTTATATCTGCGAAAGCCTTCAGTAAAGTGCCAATAATGATACAACAATAATGAACAGAACTACGTACTGTCACAGCTCTGTTGGTGCTTGAAATACCTACGTCATCAGTGCAGTAGTTTGTGCAGTAACAGGGCTGTTGAATGGCCATTATGAGTCATTTGACTTGGCTTTTATGGATGAAAATTTACTCAAATTATATCGACCGTCGGGGGAAATGACTTGGTTTGCAGCAGCTCAGTTACATAGGAAAGCACAATTATGAATAAATGAGAAAGTAATGAAGTAATATGAATAAAAGGGATTTGAAAAAGGCAGAAATGCAACGTAGGGGAGGAGAAGAGTTAAAAGTTGTCTCGCTGTCGTCTCACTCAGTTTTGTTTATACGTTTTTGTACCTTTTTCCTGATTTTCTTTCATGTTCTGATCAGGTTTTGTGAATGTGAGTGGCGCGTTTGGGACCAAGCACTCAAGTTGTGAAACATGTGCCCACTCGGTGCGGGATAATCGCTGGTTTTACGTGAATAAAGTCATGAGTCAGATCCTCCCTCACATTCATTGTCAGCAATTAGACCGAGCCCACCTTTACAGGAAATTATCACTGCGTGCGTGTGTGCCTGTGCTTGTGTGTGTGTGTGCTTGTGCCTGTGCTTGTGTGTGTGTGTGCTTGTGCCTGTGCTTGTGTGTGATCTTTTCATACTCAGTTTTATGACTTAAAAAGACAAAACAATGTGGAGTCTTTGGGGGCGGATTGATATTGATACTAAGGGGGCTGGAAATGCAGATTAGCAAAGTGGGTGGATTTTGAGTAGTTTTGGAATTCATTGCAAATGTTTTCTCATTTCGCGTTCATCACGGTTGGTAATATCTCATCCCTCGCAAATTCAACTTTTAGTGTAAAATCCATTACATTTTTTATGCAGTATCTGTTCTGCGCCTTTGTCACGATACAATATGCATCATGAAATAGGACTGTGTTGCAATTCATCAAAATGTATCAACATGGCAATCGATCTGTATAATAATCCTCAGGTCTACAGCTAATTCTGTGACAGTTTGGAGGAGGATTGTGGAGAGAAAACCAGGAAGTGAAAGTACCGGATTTGTATTTTTAGCTTTTTTTTGCATCAGTGTTGCATTTTCTAACCAACAAAGGGTAAAACAGTGATAAAGATGTGTTTGACTACTGTTAGAGAATAGGTCGTGTTCATGTGCCAATACAACTCTATGGAAGAGAAACCATTTTTGAAAGAAATTTCCAAAAAGAAAATGTCCAAATGTCTTCCCTGATCATTATTTGATAGTGATTGGATTCACAAACTATATTATTCATATGGCTGAAAGTACTTTCTATTGGCCAAAATCACGCACATGTTTTTGATTATTGTCACCACCTTTCGACACCTTTATGAGGAAACAATCAGACCATAGTTCATATGAGCTGGGAGAGATGACTTTGAACTTTGTGACATTTTTTTGGAATTGCAGAGAAATCAGCAATAAAGACTAGAAATGTGTATTTTTGACAGTTACCATAGTTACCGCAAAGGAATTTTCAGCTGCTCCACCTCAATTTTAAACTCTTTACAATGTTGTAACGTCAAATGAACGCAACCTATAAAATTAAATAGCTATTTATTAGGGATGGTCCGATATGAAAATTTTCTGCCGATATCGATATCCGATATTTGTCCCGCTGCTGTGGCCGATATCTGATATTTGCCGATATTTATTTCAACATTAAAAATCAATAGAAAGGCTCACTCCAATGTCTTATTGAGAATGAGGAGTTGTCGTCACGGCACAGAGCCCCCCCGCCGATCCCCCCCCGCCGCCATATTGGAAGCCCGGGGCTTGGGCAATACACATTGTTTACGTGTGTTGTTAACACAGTAGTAGCAGAGGTTCTTACTATTCCGCACTGTGTTACCAGCCTGGAAGTCACTGCTGCGTTAAAAACTGCTCCAATACCTCACACGATAGACATGGAAAACGTAGGACACCGTTTTTTAGGTTACAGAAATGGACACCGCATCGAGGAGTGCAAGTCTCACTCTGACTTGTCAAAACATTTTGGAAACGTTTGTGTACATTGAACATCTCGTAACAATGTAGTGTTTACAAAACTCGCACTTTATTACTTTGTCATTTTGCTAAATGCAATGTAATGACAACACACTAAAACGCATGTGAGGAAAGTTACTTTTGCCAGTACAGCTGTTTTCACCAGCTGGAGGCTTGTAGAGCCAAGTCCTGGATCCAGCCACAGCAGAAAGTCTCGTAACTTTCCAAAGACTTGTGGCTTTTAAACTCCTGCATCGTGTAGTAACTTAAACCAAATACAAGGGAGTTTACTATGTCCATGTAAGTGCACGGAGGTAAATGGTCCAGGTCTCTGTGCCGTTCCGCTGCAGGGAGCTCGTGTGTTGATGTCTTGAATGTCCACAAGCTTCTCCAAATACCGCTGTTTTGCGCTTGGTATGAGCTTGTTCCTGTAAGGTCCCTTTTCTTTCGCCTTATCTCTTTGCATTGCTTTACTTTCTTCCTTTTCGTTGTCGTATTCGTAGATCCGTCTCTGTCTCACCGAAAACGTAAATGCACAAAATTTAAAGTGTTTTGGAATATGAGGAATGCGTGAAATTCTGGAGGCGTGTCCCTAATCTGCTTCCAACATGGCCGACAGGCTCAGAGCCCCCCCCAAATCACCCTCATTCTCAATACTTATGCCTAGGACTCACTGTCTCACACACTATGATGAAACAAACAACCCTTTTTTATTAGAAAAATATTAAAAAGATCAAATGTAATGTTGGAGTGAAATGTCATTTTGTGTTTGGCTAAATATTTAGTCAGATCTACATATTATTATACTTTTTACCCATGTCCTCTATTAATGGGAACAGTGACACTGGGAATATGCTACTATTTATTGTATTCTTTATTTAAACATGTAGCCTACCATGTTGTTTAAGTTACATGTTTTAACTTTAAACAAATCTGATGGACTTCTCTGAGGACAGCTCTGTATGAAGCTGTGGATTGTAAAAAATAGCATCATGTCACTTTAACAGCATCTTATACTGAACTTCTGAGGCCAGACTGAAGATTTAACGTTGGTTTAGAGCAGGGAAAAGGCAAACAGTAGATTTACAAGATTAGCATGAGCTTTGGACTGCATTGCTTTCAATGTAAAATGCGCGAACGATTGCAAATGCATCTAATTAAATACGCGCAAAATGCGACATAACTCCTTGTTTTCACGGGTCATTAACATGACAAAAGTGGGCACAGTAAACGTGCATACAGCCATTATCATCACTGTAGTAAACTTACATGATGACACAAAGCCAATGTTTACGTGTTGTAGCCTTTAGCCTGTGTTAGAAGCTATGCTATGCTAACAAAGTTATAAATCTGGCGTCAGGACGGAGAAACCTTTGCAACACTCAACACTCAGATGTAGCGACAATCCATCAGAAAAAGATTCATGTTAATCCTGAGTCAAAATAATGTCCATGGAGGCAGTTTTAGTCCAGTTTGTTACAGCAGCAACTTGTGGCTCTGTATCTGTGGTGTCCAAGTGTCCGCTCCACTTTGTTTAAACTGAGTAAAACATACTTTCTTTTGGAGACGTGTGAATTTACACTGGAGTTTATTTTAGGAGCCACTGTTTATTTCAGATAATTTGAATAAACTGTTGCCCCAGTCAGGTCAGTGCAGCCCGTCTACACTGCTGCTGCATTCAAGTGCGCTACCACATTATGGGGCAGCAAATAATTCAAAGAAAAAAAGAAATATCGGCCGATATTTTCCCATGTCGGACCGATACCGATATGTGAAAAAAATGGCAAATATCTGCCATCCCTACTATTTATCATATTGGTTCATGCTGTACAGTCGTATCTCGGTCGTAGCCTTAACTATGACTGAATGTTTTGCTTGCGTATCAGTATGACGCACAACAGACGGTACACTGTCTTTAGTCTGGGTCTCGCACTGATGGTAAAATGAGACGTCTGTACTCCTGCCTATTTTTCATCCATCCTCTCAGACACCATTATCTGTTCGTTGTTTATTTACATCTGGTACAGAATGCAGCTGCACGCCTCGTAGGTAACAGGCATTAGTTTTAAGTGGCTTTATACATTAGCTTTCAACACAAGCCGAGCTGATTATGTATTGCACATAATGCTTGAATTTTTAGCTTCTTTATATTTCCTACCTTGTATATTGTCTATTTTCTCTTGTCTGAATATACTGGGGTGAAAAAGCATTCATTCTTTAGTTGAGCGGAGGTTTGTTTAAAAAGTCTGTCTTGTCTATGTTCATGAACCTTATTAATAAAATATCTATTTGTTTTTAACATGAACAATGTAATCTAGTAGAAATGTTTTGTTTAAAGTTATTGAACACACTCTGCTGCAACGGTTTGGTAGAATTTAGCAATGCGTCATTATTGCAATATCCAAGACCCTTATCGAATCGAATGCTACATTTTGTTTACAATAGTTGACAATAATTGACTCATGTTTTCTGTCTTTGACCTGCGCCTCAGTGATAGTTTTCTAGTGACCGGTCCGCGTTCAATCGAGCAAAACCCGGGTGCTTTGGTGCTTCCTGGAGCTGGCTGCGGCGGAGACGGCAGCTGCTCGTATTGATTTTTAAATGCAGGAGGAGAAAGCAGAGGATCGAGTGTCAGAGGGGCTCATTACATCAGAGCAGAGCAAGTCCAGACCTGTATCTCGGGCTGGGAATACGTCTTTATTAACTCGCTCATTTTACGGCGCAGTTTGGCATTGTTGATTATTCACTATGCATTATTTATCGGGCCGAGTGCAGGAGTTTTATAGCCATTCTTATTCTGTTCTTAAAGAGAGGTGTTTGGCGGTTCCAAAAGCAAGCCACACATACACACACACACACACACACACACAAGGAGCATGTAACGTACATAACCACAACAAACATGACAGTTGGTGCTTGAGAAGAGCATATGTTTTTAGCCGTCAAACATCAGTATAGTTGTCATTGACATTACTTAAAGGTCAGTAACGATGATATCTTATTAACATAAGCCACTAGAAAGGTTTGTAGGGTTTGGAATCTCCATGTAAAGTACAATATTGCATTGTTTGTCTGGGTTGATCATGGGTAATCGATTAATTGCAAAAGATACCATGTTTTCCCACATATTATTGTTGATTTAAGCATTTAATAAGCCTAAAGCAGAAATCAAGATCAACACAACTGTCATTTTAACTCAAGGTCGACCGATTTCCTTTAAAATATGTCAGTGTTTAACTTTGACAGCAGGGGGTGCTTTATTAGGGGCACGGGGCTGATTTTTGTAGGACATTTATGTTAAGTAGATACTTCAGAAAAAGCTTGTATGAAGCAAAAGTCTGCAACATAAAATATTCTGTATAAAATAGGTGAACAAACTGATTTTCCTCAGCTCCTCTGAGGTCTTGAAAGTTAAGGTCATCTTTAGTATATATTTAGTCATCTTTAGTATATATTTAGTCATCTTTAGTGTATATTTAGAAAGAAATGTCTGACACGCTTCCCTAAAAACTGTTCCACACGTCACACACGCATTCAAATCTATTTTCTGTTCATGTGCGACTCTATCTGTTAATTAATTCAGTTATCAGCAGTAAAACCAAACACAAAAATATGGCGCCAGTGGTGTTTTCTTCTTGGCACCTGTGCAGTGGTGGGATTAGCCGCACGGAACATTTTGTCCTCGGAGTTGATGTGCGAGAGCAAGAAAACTGGGCAAGCGGAGTTAATGAGCAAATCGTACAAACCTGCAGGTGCTGTTGTGGTGTTTCCAGTCGGCAGTGGTCAGTATCTGTCAAGAGAGCTGCTTTTCCCCTGATTTAGTGCCGTTCAATGTGGGCCAGGGAAGGGGCAGTGGTGCACCGGAGGCAATATAGACGAGATGGGTGCGGATTACTCAGTTTTGCTGCTAAAAGACGTCTAACAACCGAATCATTTGTCAGTAATTGTTGTAAACTCTTTGACTTTTTCCTCTGGTTTCTGAACAGGTTCAGTCAGAGCGGTGTGGAGTGTGCGGGTGAATACATTACAGGGCTGTTAACACTCAACAGACTGTGAAAGCTGCCTGCATATCTAACATGCCCCAACGTCGACAGGTTTTCATTTTGTTTGACAACATTTGGCAATTTTAAACAACGCTGAGGTGATCTGGCAGGAGCAGTGGGCGCCCGCGGAGCTACCTCCAGATCTGAGCCTGGAGTCTTGGTTTTGGCACAGCTCAGGCGTATCTTTTTTTAAATTATTTATCCATGAAAGTGCCTCTGAGTTTTTGAAATCTCTTTCAGGGGAGTCCTGGATGGGAGCCTTGTGTTGTAAATGGTTTATATTCCCTCAGTTTTAAGTTTTGGATTCAGCCCTGAGCCAACACTATAGAAGTCACAGAAAAGTCTGGGCCTGTTCCTATAGTTTACTGGATCTGTTTGAATTGAGCGTCCTATCCCCATACAAATGAATGAAGAAGTCAGGCCCTCTCATGTAAAGCGCTTTGTGACCATGTCTGAGAAAGGCGCTATATAAATAAAGTTCTTCTTCTTCTACTTCTTCTATTACTACTACTACTACTGCTGCTGCTACTACTACTACTACTACTTCTGCTACTGCTACTGCTACTGCTACTACTTCTACTTCTACTTCTACTACTACTTCTTCTTCTACTATTACTACTTAAGTATAGTGAGGTATGGTATGTCAGTTTCCAGGCTTTTAATTTCTGTGGTTTCTCCATCATTAACATATTATACGACGATGTATAGTGGCCATTGAATGGAATGTGTCTCCAACGCCACAAAAAGCATAAACTTGCTTGAATATGATTTAGCATTAAAGGCACTAGACCAATTTATTTTTTATTTTTTTACCCGTTTCTTTAGAATGTGTCAAAAAAGGTAAACCCCTTTTCGTCACATAATTACTATTTGGGTTGACCGTACACAGCATCAACAAATCATAATACAGTCAGGCTTGCTTTTTTTCCCATGGATGACTACTTTTACAACACTTGTATGGGACAAAATAAATGTTACCCTACAAAAAGAAAAATCAATAGGGCTAAAGCTCAGATGACTCTTTTGTAAGGTCATTCTTATCAAGGGATGTCAAGATTAACCGGTTTTACGATTACCACGATTATAAAAGGACGCGGTAGGTTATCCGTAAGAATTTCAGAAGCCACGGTTTACCGCGGAAATTTTTCACGCTGACGCACGAGCCGCTGCACGCCATAAACAGCGTAAACTCACCGGTAGTTGAGCAAGGCAGAAGGACGCTCTGCTCCAGTGTTGTATCCACCCAAAAACGATTGAAGTCAGCAGAGTGGGACCTGTTTAGGATCCAAAAGATGACCAAAGCGTTGTTGTTGTCGATGGAACATCCGTTATGCAAACCCTGTGGTCAGAAAGTTGCAGCAAAAGGCGCTGATATCGGCTACGTCGAATATAAACAACATCTTGGAGATAATCCTTTGCTGTAAATGTCCAGGTCAAGGTGGTCAAAGTTGTCCAAATGTTGGGAAACAGCCGCCACTGGCTCAGGATGTAAACAAAAAGCTAACGTGCTCCGCTCTGCTTCAGCGTAACAGAAAGGAAAGTGAAACCGCGCACATGTGGAAATCAGCTGTTCAAAAGAGTCTCCTTAGTCATTTTGTAAACACGTTTCATTCTCTGTTCATCAAAACATCTGACAAATAATTAAGCAACAGCATCACTTTTGAGAACAGGAAACCCCGCCTAGACTGTGACCTAATAATATATAGTAAAATAATTATGATAATTATGGTCATTATAAAGAAGTAAAGTTGACATTGTTTTTTATTATTCAATGTAGGCCTATTTATTTTAATGCAAAACTATCTTAAAGCATTTTTCATTTTTAGAAACGGTGAATGTTTACAACTTTACAAGTATTAAAAAGCTTTTTAAAGACCAAACCTAAAAATATCAGTTCTTTCCTTTCATTCAGTCGATAATCGTAAAATCGCAATATTTTCTCTCACAATAATCGTGACTCAAAAAATTGAAATCGTGACACCCCTATTCTTATCTAAAATAACTCTCAAAACATCTGCACATTCAATAAGGATTTCCAACTAGGCTTTGGCCTCACCTTAACGGGTTGAGAACAGCTGAAAACATCTGGATCATTCATAATTTGTGATGTTTGACGGCTAATGCTAACGGCTATAGGAAAAGTACATTGAACAAGCTAACGAACTCTGAAAGTTTCCCGGACTAGCGTACTTGCTAACTGTCCACATACATTTGGATCGAACGCCGCTTCTCCTTTTTATTTCTATGGTCATCAACACAACAAATTGATACTGTGCTGTTTAAATCCATTTTTCAATCTGATTTCAACTTTTTTTTATAGATGAAACCTCCATGATCATGCGCCATGTGGGCATTTTCCAAAGTGTTGTGTCTTTTCCAAAACCTGCTCGTATGGAGAAACCTGTATTCTTCTTGCAAATATCTATTTCAAGAGTAGGCGTTGGACTATTTTGACCAATGCTTGTTAAAAAGGAAGATGATGCAACTGGAAATGGCACAAACCTGAAGTGCCGGCTGTTTTTAGCAACAGCTGAATGAATGAGTCATTTGTATTTGTCAGACAATTATGTATTGCTTTCTATTCATCAGCAATTATTTTTATTGTTCTGTGTAGGCATGAGGATGGGCCAAACTAAAAACCTTTATGTGGCTCAGGGGCTGCCACCATAAGAACATACTTTTATTCTTCAACAGTGACTTTTCTGTGTAGAACCCGGGACATGGATCAAAAAAGCATTTCCTTTGACCTTTTGGTACGCCTCAGATTTCACCTAAACGATGCGTTTGGGTTCAGAAAACACCATTAGTCTGTAGTTTGGAAGGTCAAAATGTAATTACTCCGGCCTTTAGTCAAACGGCAGCGTCCAATTATGACAATTATGGACATTATTGTGAACATTATTGTAGTAGGACGCTGCACATGACCATCTGTTTATAAATGTCATGGGTCAATATATTCCTATGATGTCCTAGGTCCATTAATGCATGGTCTCTGGCACACAAACGATAAAGTGTGATAATATAATACGATCTTTACTGCCATAATGGGGAGCCTCATGGAAATGTTTAAATGCTTCCTATTCACAAAAGGTCCTTAGGCGGCGTTTATGTAATGTTTGTCACATTTCCAAAGATTAAGACAAAAATGTTTGATAGGTAACATGCTGGCCAATACCGATCCGATACAGTCTTGTAGACCTATTGCATATTACAGTAGTTTCACCAAATGGTGTCTATTACATGCAAGAAGTATATACAGTAAGTAAGTAATATGCTGCATTTGACTCCCCTTCACAAAACAACAGCAGTAGATATTATAGTTTCAGTTCTATCTGCTTCTAAAAGCCATTCAGGTCTATTGCATTATGTTCAGGGCCTGTTAAAGTGCATATGACAGATTCTTCTCAAGTGACATGGCTGGCATGGCAACAGCAAAATTGATTGCCTCTATCTATGTCACCACCTGTCGATGTCCAATAAGGAAGGAAACTATAAACATCACAAAATGGTCAAAGAAAGCTGGGTAAAGTTTTTATCAAAATCTTAAATTGTACTCACTTTGTTTTATCAAGATTGTCTCATGTGTCATATGCACTTTAAAGACACTAGGAGCACATGGCTAATTATTATGCATTTAAACAAAAGTGCATACCTACAAGAGCTCTCTCTTTGTTGGAGTGGATTCTGTCTTGAGTTTCTGGCTCCTCTGTTAAAGCTACAGCTCTGCAAAGATGAGAAGGAACTAGTCTCTGCCGTTATTATGTTTTTAGCGGCTGCAGAGCGCTCTCAGTGAGTTTTTAGGCTGCAGTAGTCTAGCTGCAGATTGAGGACTGCAGATTCACAGCTGTGTTTGTGGAATCGGACTTTTTCCAGTCATTAAATCTGATCCGATACTCCTCAAAATACCTAGATACCAATACAGATAATGAATATTCTGGACAGTAACTTGCAGTATGTATGTTGCACTGTTATGATGGTGAAGGATGGGCTACTCTGTATGTTTAACGTCTTCAACTTAAGAGTTATTTTTGTATATAGCTATAGGAAGACAGGGACGATTAAGATATAACTTCCCATCTGCAAAGAATTGCTTCCAATTTTTATTAAATTTCATTTTCATTGTGATTGTGAGGACTAAATCTGGACTTCATCAGACCTTTTACTAGAAGACCAAAGAGCCTGTGCAGAGCTAAAGAGATCATAGATTGCAGATTTCCCGTTCAATACAAGGCTTTTTAGACCAATTGCCTTTTGATCTGTGAGCCTTTTGATGCTGCCGAAATTACTCCATCCCTAATGGACAATTCCCCAGAAGCAACTATAGAAAGATAAATCACAGATTGCATGAACATTTGCATCAATATCCAAGACCTTGTATTGTCTGTGGAACATAATAAAAAGTGGAGTGAGGGCAGAGACAGCCACGGGCCGGTCTCTGAGGGCCTGGTCACATCTGCTGCCATCTGCTCCTCTGCTCTTCTGTTCATGCTCAAGTTCGTTGGGGGGAAAATGCTGCCTTTTGCTGCGACTTGCCTCGACGTCAAACTGTAAATAGTAAAATAACCGTTGGGGTATTTTTTTTCAAGTTGTGAAGTTTGTAAAAATGCATGATTTGTTGCAAAATGGATCAGATTTCATCCCATTACTGTGAGGTCACTTACTGTGTGGGTGAACATGACCAAGCCTAAACCGTTATTTGCCTTTTTATGGTGGGATGTTAGACTGCTCCTGGATTTCTTTGAGCTTCTTGCAATGCTAGAGTGAATGCTCAATCTGATTAGTCTGAATTGTCATTGAAAAGACTGAGAAAATGTTAATATGTCGCCAAATTATCGTCCGATGAAGCGATATCCGTATCACTGAAGTCTTCCATCTGACAGAGATTCGTACTTTTTTTTTTTGTGCCAGTGCAGCCTAAAAGAAAAGTGTGGTAGCTTAAAAATATGCAGCAGTTCAATCTCGCTTTGATCTAATTTGATGGAGAAAAACAAAACAAAACATTTCCCTGAAGTTAGTGCGAGAGATGATGGTTCAAAGTCTCTCTGGGTCTTTTATTTGGAATATGTTCTATTATAGTTCTTCAGTTATGACTTCTTGAAGACTGTGCACTCTGAGTGGCATTTTCCCCTTTACCCGTCTCTGACCCGGTGTGTTTGGGTGGCGTTTGTGACTGTGCGTGGGCAGGTGGTGTGTAATCCCGGCGCCATCTGGACGGACTTTCTCTGCAGTCCCTAAACTCGACACACACGGCAGTGCGCACACGTGAACCAACCAAGTCCTCGCAGAGCTCTGAATGAACTGGACCGTGTTTGTTTTGGTCTCAAATGGACTTTTGTTTTGATGTGGGATCATGAAATGGCGGTTTTATTTGTTAAAGTGCATCTCCCCAGGCTTTAATACAAGACTTCTACATTCCATTATACAGCATTAAAGTGTGTAAGATTGCAAAATGAGGACAGAGAGTCAGATCTCAAAAGTAAACCGTCAAGTCCCGCCTCCCGCCCCTCCTGATTGGACCAGACAGGCCGGTTCATAGGAAAAGCTTGTCTCATTGGTCAAAGTTGTGGCACCGGGGATTCTGATTAGTTGCTGAGATCAAAGGAAGAGACTTAAGAGACATGTCAATTATATTCATCTATTATCTATTATTTATTCAATTTGTAAAACATTTCAAGTTACAAACTATCGCTTTAAGGCGTACGCTACAAAGAGTAAATATCAAACAGTGGCTTAAATGACTTGTTTTGAGTGGTTTTCACTCATTTAAACATTTTCCTTGACCTGACCAAGTGATCGAAACTAGTAAAGCAGGTAAACAAGCCGTCTGTCTTACTAAAAGAACAACCAGTAATAGTTTAATCTAAGAAGACAGTATGAACCTTTTTATAAAGTAGTTTGATGACATTTCAGACTAACTCTAAGGTCATCTCGCTTTAAATCGGAAAGTAAAACTGCCAATGAGACCAATTTCTTACCGCATTGGCAAAGACAATTTCCTGAAATAAAGACGAAACGAGTCAGAAACAAGAACAAGTGAAAAAATCTAGGTCAAATGCCCATTGCCCAACTACATCTTAACTAGTCACACTTAGAAACTCAAATTTTGATTATTATTATTTTCACATAAAACTTTCCCATTGTGTACACTTTATTTTGGAATCTTCTATTTTCCTAACATTCTGTTTGATGGAACCATTACAAATGTTTGGAAATGAGACATGCATTGTGTTGTATTTCGGTGTTGAAGAACATTTAATATGACTAGTTGATACTTGTAGAACCATATCATGGCAATATTCAAAGAAAGTTACAAATTCTTAATGATTTGTTGCAATCTAATTGACATCACAACTTTACTGTTTGGAATTAGCATGTTGGATTTATTTTGATGATGATATCTCTTCTGCAAGCTACCTAAGTATCTCATTATCTTTGGGTTTTATTATGTATAAAAGCTGCTCACTCTGGAAATGAGCTCAAACAATTTTCTTATCTCTCGTCTTAATGCGTGTGTAAAACCTGCACAAATCTGAAAATTGCTTTTGAAAACACAAATCAATTGCAAAACCCGTCCCATTTTAGCTTTCCACTGTAAAACTCAAACAATTGGGTCAATCGTAACGCGTTTCTGAATGTTGTTGCCTTCTCAGATTTCATCCTCGTCTCTTAAAATGGAAAGCCCCGCCCCCTCAGCTGCAGCTAAAGTGGATATCGATGAGCGCAGAGGAAGTATTGACCAGTTAGTGCTCTCCCTCCCGTGCGCCGCTGTTTATGATGTCGTCCAGTCCACTCGGAGCGGTGCATTGTGGGCGAAGTGCCATTGTGAGGTCACGGGGGTTGATGATGTAATCTGCGAGAGCCGGCGCCGGTTTTCCTAAACACAAGTCTCTGTCCCGCTCACAATAGGTCGACTACAGGCCTCACACGATCAAGCCTCCTCAAAGTCACAGGTTTTAGTTCGATGTCACTGCAGTATCGGCCGTAAAGCGTTCTTTATCAACAATAACCCCGCATTGATGGATTTGTCATTGCCGCTGGAGCACGAGGCGACCGTGGTGGGGGGCCCTTTTACAAATCATTACCTTATAAGGAAACCCATGATATTCACATCAGGGCGTGAGAGAGACAGGGGTCTTCAGCGACAAAGACTCATTTCTGCGTGTCCTTTGCGCCCAACTCTGACAATTCCTTTAGCTTGATCAAACTGGAGAGATGGCTGCAAGGTTTATCGATATCAAATCACAATCGAGGTTTTAACTTCTGCAATAGCCTAATCTCAAGATGCTGAGGCCCCCCCTTCTGTCTCAGTCTCTGGTGATCATCTATCGCTCAAATCAGAATTGTGGAGCCTCTGATCTCAGGTTCAGCTGCAACAGATACAAGTTTGTCTGAGTTTCCATAAAGCATATTCTAAAGTGTTTAGATCTACATTTTGTGTTTCCATTGCAGACTTATTTTAGTCACGTGGCTGTCCCCCAGAGGTACTCTAAAAGGTGGAAGATGAACTCCAGAAGAGTCCACATAAAACCAAATATTTTTGAAAGCAGAATATTGTGTATTGTTTGTGGGGCAAGAATATGTTGTTTGACAGTCTAAAAGTAACATGACTTTCTTCACTTCATAATTTTAGCAGTTTATGCATTTAAATATATCAAATATAAAAATTGCAATGTAGAGAGAGAAGTTGTGAGCGCTCGCTAGATCACCTTTATAAGTGGAGAAACAGGTGCTCTTCAAGATCCGAGGGCCAGGATATACTTGAATGAAAACAGGATCGAGGCACTCCGTATTCCTTGAGTAGTTTTATTTAGTAACGCCAACGCGTTTCGACTCTACTGAGGCTGCATCCGAAACCATTAAATTGTAGCCTCTAAGTACTAACACTAGCTACTAATCCTTAACCTTTCATGGGGTCAACTGTTAGATCTCTATGCAGTTAGTGAACTAGAGCTTCAGCAGCATTTGCCCAATTCGACCGTCCTTACCCAGGGGAAGGGGAAGTGACATCACCAACAGCTGTTTCTTCTTCTTTAAAGTTCAGTGCAAGCCAAACAAAAGCGCATACCGCCACCTACTGTATATTGTCCAACAACAACATAGTGTCCAAATAAAGACATTTAAGGCGGAAAAAAAAGAAAAGAAAGAAAGAGAAACATCCAAATGACCCTTCACATTTCCCTTTATTTTATCTCAACAGCTGTTTCATAAAGCTACAGTATGCAAATTAACCATGTGGCTTAAGTTTCTACTAAATGAAAACAAAAGCACAAACTACTTACTTACTTACTGAGAAGGCTCTTTAAAACCATGTGACTGTGCTGTGGTGACTCTAACATGTATTTTGTCACTTTTATAAAGTTTGGCTTGTGCAGAATCTTATTTTTATTTTTTATCAAATGTGCACCTGTCAATCAACAGTGGTTGCGCATGAATCACTCGAGGGTGGGGGCGAGGGGGGTGGGGAGATTGCAGTGGCTTATGGGATAGCACATAGCTCCTAATCGCCAGTAAGTTAGCATCAGAGGTCCCTATGCTAAAGTAGCTATGATAGTTAGCAAACAGGCCACTTCCCCTAACTCCTTACTAACTGGCAGACCAATTCGGACGCATCTTATCATGGCGGACGCTGACGCACATCCGGTTTGGCGTAAGACCTTTTACCAATTTAGTGGTTTCGGATGCAGCATGAGTCTTCATCAGGGCACATACCCACACAGGTGCACGGTGATTATTTATAACAGTGAGTCACGTGACCGACTTGGTCACATGACTGGACAAGGTGCTGTACATAAAGTACCAAAAACAGTACCAAAAAACACACAAAAAAATTTATAAAAGAGCTCCATATATGATACATCAAATATAATGATTATGAAACCAATCTGACTCCAAAACCACCATAAGAGATAAGCAGTTTGTGAACAGTGTGGCCTACAATCATATACAATATACACAGTACATGTGATAATTAAGGCGAACATGTCACAAAAACAGACAAAATTCAAAAGGAGGCTAACAAGCAGGCTACAAACATACTAGTTGCGGATCACAGGTACGGTAAAAAGTCAATTTCCTCATTCAAACCAGGGTAACACATAGCATTTAAAGTGTGTATCCAGTATGTCTCACGTTGTAACAGGACCTTTAAATTGCAATATTTGTCTGGAAAACTCATGCAGCCCTAAAGACGGTGAACTCCATGAATGTGTGGTGAGCCTAAAGTCCTAATCAAAGTCCAAAAGTCCTTTCTTGGAATAGTAAATTATTGTAATTGATATAGAAACAATATAGATACACATAATCGGTATAAAATTCACATTTCCCTTTTTGCAAATGGAGCCAATATGCAAAAGGAAATTAATCCATCGATCCATGTTGTGGATGGCATGTTGTTCTATTTTAAAAGTGGCAGCTGCAAGCGTAATTGCCCTCCTAGGATAAATAAAGTGTTATAAGTCTGAATCTGAATCAATGGTTCATCATGACTATAAGCATTAAAAGTTGTTAAATTAATTCTGTCATTTAAAAGCCTTATCTATTGGAAAAAATAATGACATTTCTCAACCATTTTTACTGTAAATTCATCGAAAATACCAAGCTGATGTTTAGCTGCAGTTTTGGCTCAAATTTACCACATTTTGTCCCAAAAGTTTCTTGTTTTGTTCTATTCTCTTTTCTCAGTTTGATGAAATGTTTGTTGCATTGACTATTTATTTGGGCATTAAAAATGTCATTAAAAAGCATTACATTTGACTTGCTTCTGCCCGTATAAACCCTGTTAAGTGTGTTACTTGTTTGGGTTCTAAGTTACAGTAGTTTTATTGTTGTTGATTTCAAATGTACAGAAAATGTGAGTCATCTTTATGTGTCTATGATCTAAATTTGGCAAATCCAGGTCGTTTACAAAGGCCTTAAAAAGTCACATTTCACATGGCATAGTGTGCAGGAAGTAAAGCTCTTTACCTTTTACAATATCCTCTGCAGGCAACGGAATATCAAACATGTCCTGAAATTCTTGTGACTCTTGTTTTACTTAAGTAGATCAACCTTCCCACAATAACAATCCCATTACAACCATTAGATATTTCTTTCCAAAATCGTGCACCGTGACTGCGAATTAGTCTTGCACTTTTAGAGGTTGGCACGTCCGGTTGCCAGGATATTGCTGTGAATCGTGGATAATCCTGAGACACTTGGTTTATTAATAATGCATATCATTTTGCTCCACCATGTTCCTTGACTTCTGACACAGTTTTGGCCTAAAGCGTTTTCTCACGGAGCCACGCCTCTGAAAACCGGTTTGCGTCTGCCTCTTGAAGTCAATGATTATCAGCCCGGTGTCTCAACAAAAAAATGAAAAGTAATAGCATTTTCGAGCATCCTTGAGTTCAGTGATTTTGCATAATCCTTTGGGAAGTGTGGAAAGTACACTACATTATGTTGCAGAGACTTCAGTAATGCTTGTCCCTATAGATTTTGGACTCTTAAGTTATGGCAGTTGCTCGGATCGGGAATCTTGCACAGACCTGTCAAGACCCTCTTCTTCTTCTCTTGTGGAATTTCTCATCACACTTCCTGGTTTCCATCTGTCTTCTTGTTTGGACCTTTTCTGTGACGTTTTTATGTTTGAGAAGCTCACTGCAAATTTATTGCTGCTCTTGAAGCTTTCTCAAAATAACTGGACAAAGGAAGCACTATCCTGTGGCAGTAACGGTGGGAGATTCAGTGTTTATTCTCTATATTGTATTTAGAATGAGATCCCAGCTCTGACCAGTGCAAACTGTCACTGCGTCCTTAGGCAAGACACTTTTCACACTTGTGAGATGCAAATTGCCCAATGACTACAATCCCATGTGGCGTAACATGTTTGTGTAGGATATTAAAGGGATATTTCAGGATTTCTGACATAGGGCCTCATTTCCTAGTTATCCAGAGTGTTGTTGATGTCTGGAGATATTTTTTTCTTAAATTCATGCAGTTCTTATATTTGAAGAGTCTAGTGGCGCTAGGCTAGGGCAAGGCTAAAGCATTTCTATGGTATCAGTTAGCCTGCATTAAAAACAGTCTGACCCACTCCACAGTGCACCTGAGGTAAATCACTTATAACACCAGACTAACCATATAAATGTCTGTGTCGATAGAATAATTTTAGAAATATAACTGACCTTGTATCACATGAATTACTGTATTTTGAGGGACTATTTTCTCACAGATCACTCCGCCGCTGCGTTAGCTTACAGCCACGAAGCTGATGCTGCTCAAATATAAGTTATTTCAAATGCAAAATGGTTAAAATTATTCTATCGACACATACACATCTCTTCGGTCCACTTTGGTTGTTGTAAGGCGCTTTAGAAATAAAACTTGATTGATTGATTTCCATACTTATCTAAATTAATTATAACTTTTTATAATGAAACTGACGAAAACTTGACTGAAACCTTTTAAATTTTCGTCTGACTAAAACTAAAAGCATTTTCGTCCAAAAGACTAAGACTAAGACTAAAACTAAAACTAAAAGGGCTGCCAAAAACAACACTGCAGACATCAACAACACTCTGGATAACTAGGAAATGAGGCCCAATGTCAAAAATCCTGAAATATCCCTTTAATTATCACACACTGTCCAAATCCAAACGATAACGATAATCAAATATATTGTTGATTTATGCTATTCAGTGCAGTGATCATTTTTACAGCATATTTTTTAAATCAGTTTTAGCCTTTTGACAACCATGTAATTTAGTTTTTAGTCAAAGTTTTGTCAAATAATCTTTTCCAGTTTGAGTGGGGCTGGGACAAAATATCAGATAGGATCGCAATACTTTTTGGTGCAATACCAAGTATTGATACTTTATCAAGACATTGCAATACTTTCAATACCTGTGTTTGGAGGCATTTTTACTCAATTGTTTCCCAGTAACAGCACTTTATTTTACTACATTTTGTGTTAATGCACTTTTCAATCTTAACACTTGACTGTTTTCTTTTTACATATTTTAAGGTAAACTTATTACTTATCATAATTACTTACTGTAGCGCAATACGTATCGGATCGGCCTGTAAGTATCGTGATGAAAGGGGATCGTCCAAGCCCTAGATTTTAGTCATAGTTTTAGTCTCATACTTTTAATTTAGTTTTCGTCAACAGAAATATTACTTTGAATAAAACAATGACAAAAAGTTTAGTCGATGAAATTAACACTGATTCAATGCGACAAAAACAGACTTGTATTCATATTATAAAATGTTCCCTCATTAACATCGCTGGAGCTGTTTTGCTTCTGTCACGCAGTAGAGTCATTTTTCACTGTGGTCGTTTCTTCTTCTACTGTTGAAGCACTCCAATTTATATCCCCAATACTACCTGCAAAGGGCGCTGGAAATCCTGACCAGCCCAAACTTTGAATCCTCACGGTCTTTCCTTCACATAGATGTTATTTTGTAACATAGTCAATTGCTTTTTTCCTAGATGGCGCTTTAGTAGAAATTAATTCAGTCCTGCCATGTTTTGTTTTAATCCTCAGTTTGCATCCTTTTCCCTAATCCGTTCTCATCTGCTCTACTCTCTTTCCCCGCTGCCCCTTCACCGTCGGCCGTAAATCCTCGAGTCCGATCCCGTTTTTTAGAAACTCCCGCCGCTCGCTCGCTCGCCCGTCGCTGCGTTCTCCGCTCGTGGACTTCCCGTTCTTCCCCGGCGCTCCCTCGACAGATGTGAGCGCTTCCTGTCCAGATGTTGCCGGGGAAACAATGGCAGGAAGTGATGTAATCCGGGGCCGAACAGCTGGCGGCTCGTGCGATGAGATAAACTCTAAACACAGGGCTTTAGTCGATCGCAGCTCAGACCATGAAGGCGCTGCTGTTTCACCTCAGGAGTCGACTGCAGGTCAGAATAAAAACTTACTTCATTTCGATGCTCTTTTACATTTTGGCTTTGACTGTTGCTGATTAACGTTTGACTTGCCGATAGTTTACTCTCAGGAGCCTGGATTACTCAAGCTTATATTGAATTCATAACATGGGCTTCCTCTGTGTAGGGAACAAAAAAGATGTACAAAAAAATACCTGGAGTGATGTTTCATTTCACACTTTTATAACCCTCTATCTTTTTCGCTCAGAACGACCCCGCTGTTTCAGTATGTGTCACAGAGTGCGTTTACAAGGGCTCAAATTCCCGGTTATTCGCTATATTCCGGTTATGGCAGTTTTCGGGATGTGGTGTTTATATGACACTGAGAAATCGGGAAACTCAAATTCCTTGTTTACATGATCAAATAAGGAAACCCGGCTTTTCTAATTTAAGCTCTGTTCGCACAGGCGCATACATTACATTTTGAGCACAATACGGTGAAAATATGAAAAGTATAAATGTGGGGCTTATTGTGAGGCTTGTTCTTTTGAATGTCCACTTTGGGCTACATTTTTTTGCTCGTCCTCTACATCCTGAGCTACGACAGTGACGGCAGATTGTGGATAATTCCTGATCTTTACCCGTCCTGGGTCTGTCTTTACTGACGCGGACCAGGGAGCTCTGGGAGAAGGTTAAAGCCGGGGCCGGTGTGAGAGAGTGGAGCTGATGGAGTTCACCGAGAGTTAGTGGAGGAAAAACTTAATCCGGCTCTGTGTTGTGGTCGACTCCTCTGTGTCCGGAGGAAAACCAGCCGCCTTGAAACGGTCGCCGACACGTTTGCATAAATCCACATAACGACGCTTCTTTCCATCTTAAATATTCCCTACTTTTAGTTCTTTCATGGTTAAAATATAAAACTTCGTCTCCTCTGGACTCCAGAAACAGGAGCTCTTTGGACTCGCCGCCGCAGTGTTTGTTTACAATTAACTGTGCATGCGCAAGAAATGGGAAGTTTATTAAAACCGGAAAATAGTGTATACATGAAGTTATATCCCAGTTACTGACGGAAAATCCCAGCCAGAAAATCCGGGTTTCTCAAATTCGGGAAACTGTTATTTTCGGGTTTTTATAATCGGGAAACTGCGTTTATATGATCAAAAACAAAACCGGAATATTAAAACTCCCGATAATAACCAGGAATTTCGAGCCCTTGTAAACGCACTCACAGTATCGTCATCTTTAGCTGCCAGATTTACTAACGACACCTATATCTGGATGATCAGACACATCCAAACCTAATGTAAATCTGTAACACTATCATTAGCACCGTCTCATTGTGTTGATACAGACTCCTGTTGAAGCTTGTCTTTTCTCCGATCTATTTTTTCTAGCTACATGAATGTGAGCTGCCTCAGAGACTTGTTTAGACGGATGACTTTCATGCATTTTGTCTAAAGAACTATTTCTCAGTCTTCTTATTTTAAAAACACACTTTTTTCCATGTTATTCAAAGCTCTGTCTGTCTTACATCAACACCAAACATAATGCCTTAATAAGTAAGTACCTTTTACTTTTGCTTGGATATTTTTACTCTCGCTTGAGTAAATATGTCGCTACTCTCACTCTACCCACCCCTGAATATACTCGATGCTGGAATTTGGATACTTTGTTTTCGCAGTTTTGTCTGGCTGTCGAATAAAGACATGTTTTTGACAGTGTCGTTAGCAGAAGCTGATGACGGTGAAGGCGCGGCTGGCAGCAGAAGGAAGCTCGTGTTTTCTCTAATGAGCAAAGAACTGACAGAGACTGTACTGTTTTAGCCGGGTTTTCTAATCCTTTTGTTTCTCCGACAGCAATCGCCAATTAACTCCGTCAGAGAACACACACGTACGCCTCTGCTGCTCCGCGCCGGGAATGTTCCAGGGCGGCGATGTTTTGGGGATAGAGTTTTTCAAATGAGATAGTTGTAAGTGGCAGGATGGTTAGTGCTCTCTCTCTTTGTTTTGGGCTCAATATTTATTGTCAGGCCATTTATTTACATTCTCTCCTTGTTTCTGTAATATTTGAACAGTTTTACAGACGCACATTGTGTTCCACTCAGTTTCATGTTTATTGCAACTCGTGTGTGTCAAAGATATGTTTATAATGACTTTTAGAACAAGAGAATACAGAGTTTTCCTTTTTTGTGGTTAGTTTCAGTGCCATCGAGTCGATATTTTCCTGCCTCAATATATCAAACTTAAAATTGTGTTATCAGGCCTAGTCCTACGTAACCAACAAAAATGCTTTCCTCACCTGTCCGTGTCTGTCTAAGCTTAATCCTTTCATCGCAGGGTACAAACACTTGCCAAAGCTTAAAGGGATATTTCGGGATTTTTGACATAGGGCCTCATTTCCTAGTTATCCAGAGTGTTGTTGACGTCTGGAGATATTTCTTTCTTAAATTCATGCAGTTCTTATATTTGAAGAGTCTAGTGGCGCTAGGCTAGGTCAAGGCTAAAGCATTTCTATGGTATCAGTTAGCCTGCATTAAAAACAGTCTGGCCCACTCCACAGTGCACCTGAGGTAAATCACTTATAACGCCAGACTAACCATATAAATGTCTGTGTTAATAGAATCATTTTAACCATTTAGCATTTAAAATAACTTATATTTGAGCAGCATCAGCTTCGTGGCTGTAAGCTAACGCAGCGGCGGAGTGATCTGCGAGAAAATAGTCCCTCAAAATGCGGTAATTCATGTGATACAAGGTCAGTTATATTTCAAACATTATTCTATCGACACAGACATTTATATGGTTAGTCTGGTGTTATAAGTGATTTGCCTCAGGTGCACTGTGGAGTGGGTCAGACTGTTTTTAATGCAGGCTAACTGATACCATAGAAATGCTTTAGCCTTGCCCTAGCCTAGCGCCACTAGACTCTTCAAATATAAGAACTGCATGAATTTAAGAAAAAATATCTCCAGACATCAACAACACTCTGGATAACTAGGAAATGAGGCCCTATGTCAAAAATCCTGAATTATCCCTTTAACTATAGCTGCACAGAGAAGGGGAGCAAGACGAGGGAGGGCTTACTCTGTGAGATCGCTTGAATATCAGGAAGTGAAACTACTTTTTATTTTGTTGTTGAAAATATCTTAATCAAAAGGAAATGCAAATGACTGCAGAAAAGGAAAGTTAATGCCAAACAAAATGAATAACTTGCTGTCCAGTAACAATAAGAGGGCATTAGTTGAATGAATGAATGAATGAATGGTTTATTTTGGTTGATTGATGCATTTACATTTCCAAACTGTAACAAAACAAAAATATTCAACCAAAAAGGAATAGGCTGAAGCAATGCTTATTTATGCCTATCCTTTCATATAAGTTCATATAAGTATCGAAGAAGAGAGCGACTGGTGCAGAGGATTAGAAGAGCGTCAATATAAAATGTGTTTGACTTTATATTTGCAGCTCGGTGTTCATTAATGCCATTACAGATGTTCGCTTCTGTTCCCGTTGTTCCTGAGAATATATATGCGTACTGAGATCCTGTTAATTCAGTGCATAATTCATCAATCATTTTCTCAAACGGTGTGTTCAAGTCAAAAGGGGCAAAATGTCTCTAATTAAACGAAAAGGCGGGATAATTAGCTCGTGGCGAAGCTGTGCACGGCTGAGGTCAGTCGACATCCATCTTTTCCACACGGCACTGCAGGCCTAAATCTCAACCAAGATGAGGCTAAAATGGAATGAAAGTAAAAATTCATGACCAAAATTGTGCACATTTTTAAGTTAACGTATTTTCCGGACTACAAGTCGCTCCGGAGTATAAGACGCTCTAGCCAAAAATTGCCTAATGAAGAAAAAACAAGAGGCTGAATAGGTGTACGGTATGCTAACACATTGATGGTTTGCTACATGAAGAATAAACAACAAACTAAATAGGTGTCTGATATGTCCAGTACATGTCCAGTAACTAATGCTCCATGATCAGAATAGTATCAGTGCAGTTGTGTGTGTGGAAGCAGCAGAGTCTCCACAGCTCCCTCTATCTCTGGTCTGAGGCTCCTGAATAAATCATGAGCCTCATCTATTCTTTATGTCGGACTCTTACATCACTGTCCCCCACTCAGCTCCAATCTGTGACCGCTGCCTCTGCTCTGATTTAGGCTCCACCAGCGCCAGTCATGTCCAGATTTATCGATTTGACGTTTAATTGTTTGCGACGGGGGGGAGTTTATTATCTAAGAGGGGGATCACATTTCATAAAACGCTTGGACAACAGGGAACAGGATGCAGCTTTCTGTTTGAGTAGATTTGATGAATTGAAGAGAAGAGTCAATATTACGGCGTTTCCGCGGGGAATTGGAAAGCTTTGAAAGTCGTTGAATTAATCGTACCTAAAGTAAAGTGTTAAATGTCATGAAAAAGGATTCAATTGGATTTAAACGGGCATAAATCTAGGTTTCTTGCAAAATAAGGAAATTGCTTGACTGTTTTTGCTGTGTGCCATTGAAAAATAAAGGTCTAAAGCAGTGTGGTCCAACCAGGGTGACGAGGAGAAGGGGGGAGAAGGAAGATTTTAGATTTTGAAAGGTGCAAATGATTTGAAATTGTATATTTTTATGGTAAAGTGATTTAAACAATATTTGTGCAGTAAAATGTATGGATTTAGAGTGTTTTGGTTTCATATTGAGCACCATAATGCCCTGTTTTTGCTTATGATCACTTTCAAAATAATAGGCAATACCCTTCGTCTCTCATAATGTTTACTATATCGACTTGTCCTCCAATAAATAACAGATACACGCCTCAATATTTATCGTCTGTACATTTTTCGGATATAATAGTTTATTTTTTTGCCCTAAGTTGGTTGTATGTCATTGTATTCATGTTCGTGAAAAGGTCTTCAGTAATATTGTTTATGGAAATATTTTAGTGGCTCATATCGGACTTCAAATTCTGTTATCGTGACAGAATCTCAGCTTTGGTCATTCTCTGTTCATGTGGCTTTTTAATCGTCAGGTCTAGAGCCTGTTGTGTTTGGAGTTTGTTGGATTTTGACAGTGAGGCGATGTGCTCAGTGCCGTCTGTAGAGGGAGCTGCTCTCATTATGTTTCAAGTGACAAGGGACTTCTTACGTTTGTGAGTCCTCCTCCCCTCAGCCTTGAGCTACACTGGATACACAAGGGACTTCTAATAAGACTCAAATTCAAAGCCATTCAGAGCTGATTTAGAAGAACATATAAGATTTATGTGTCCTGGGAAGAGACTATTGTAGGACACAGGAGGACTTCATTTTTGTTCTGTGATGTTGAAGTTTTCCCAGATTTTGTTTTCTGAATGTAATTAAAGTGTGCTCCCAAAGCTCGGTGAACTCATTGGCTTTTATCCTCTCGAAGAAGTACAACTCAAGCCCAAGAAGGAACCGGTTTGCACACTCGCCTCACAACAAGAAGGTTGCGGGTTTGATTCCCAAATGGTGTGGAGTTTACAAGTCTTCCCTGTGTCTGGATGGGTTTAGTTTCTTTGAACAATTCCAAGTTTCAAGTTCTTAGACAAAGAAGAAAACACAATAATGCCCAAAAAGGAGTAGGCTGAAGCAAACAATGCTTATTTATGCCTAAATAAGGTTTCCTTCAAGTGATTTCAAGGAGAAATACAGTTATAAGCTAAACGGCTATGTTTACATGCACAACAAATGCCTTTTTATTTATTAAATTTGGCAGGAAAGGGTTCAAAATCGTACTTAAGTATTGATTTACTGCAAAGGTCTGGTTTTCATATATACTGAAAGTAAAAAAGAAAATTCATTCCACTACTATTCTGCATCATACAAGGGGGTGTGAAACCTCATGGGAATCGCAATTTTACTATATATTTTTTAGCTGTTTTCTGTTGGATGATAAACTTATTTATCACTCACCAATAAAGTCAAGCCAAACTCGGGTCATTATGGTTGCTTTCTTACAGCAAATTGTTGAGTAGAGGCAAAAACGGCACTCGTCGCTAACTTTAGCATTATGTAACGTGAAGCTAACATTAGCTTCCTGGTTAGCATTGTCAGTTTTTATGTATTTATGGGCTGTTGAACCACTTTGCTCTTCTCCATGTCTCTGTATCTTTATTATTTAGTAGAAAATATATTAATAATTCAGCACTTAAAGTAATGATGGAGAAATGGGAGAAAGTTCAGTTCGTTTCCCCTACTGGCTGCTGCTTACATGACCATATATAGTGCTTGTTGTTTATTTATTTATAAGCTTGAAATTCAAAATAGATGTACGTCCAATTGAATTAAACCCTTGGATGACTGAGAATCTACATTGTTTTGGCAAATCTTTGCTCAGATTTGTCCATGAAACCACTAAATCCAAATGATTATCTCTACATGGAACAATCTCTCTGTACAAGGTTATGTTCTCCTGGATATTACACAACCTAATTGAGGGAAGGCTGTCCCGTATAAGCCCCGTTCTTATGCGTTAACCCCCCGCGCATGGGGCGGGACAGGTGCGGACTTCTCATCCCGAGTTACTTGATCCTAGAGTCACAGGAAGTAAGTTGGTGCGGCTCTAACCTGCTAAATCCCAGCCATCCGAGAGCGAGAGAGCGGAGGCATCCGCAGAGTAATTGTGTTGCGTAACGGCCTTGGACGGGACACGGCGTACGACCCTGACCCACATTTAACCCAGGCCTGGACAATAGAGCCGTGACGGGGACAACGTGGAGGGGGGAGGGCTGTGTACTGAAATATGGACTTAAGTATCTGCTGTATTCATTCTTACGGGCGCTAAATGTTGGAAGCCAGATGTTACGATTGTTAACAAACTCTACTAGTCGACTAAATCAAAAATTCATGTATTTACATTTATATAACTTATATTATTTCATTCAGACATGTTCAATCAAATTTCACTCCGCTATGGTGACTCTGGCACATGAACAGAGCATAGACAGGGTTTCGGCGGGGCATTAAAAGCCATTAAATGGATTAAATATAATATTTGGGCATTCAGAAGCATTGCATTGAACTTGCTTTTCCAGTGTAAACCCCGATAGACTTAATTCATTTAACTGTCACTGAATGTTTTGATGTTTTGAGTCCCGTCTTTTTATTCTTATTTATTTATCTATGTATTTATAACAAAAAAACTTTGGCTTTAATTATTTTTGTCAATTTTAACACTGGCTGCAAGATACCACTGCGAATTACAGGGATCTATAGAAAGCTCTTGAAATCTGCCATTTTAGGAGAAACATTGTGGCTGAGTTAAAAACGGCAAAGAGAAAAGAGATGAGGCGCAACTATTTTGTATTTTAAAATCTCCATTGGTTTAATCTTATACCGATTTGCCTTTTGACTCTGTGGTAACAAATATGTGAAGCCCAAACAGTGTCAAGAGCAAAGCTAGTGGCGACGCATGACTCTAAAACCAGGATAAATGTGACTGCGCTATGGGGCTTTTATGTCGTCTTTCCAAGACAATCAAATCGTCAGCCTCATTTAGCATAACTGCCTGAGCTATGGCAAGACTTTTGTTTTAATCTACTCCACAATGACGTCTTTAATTATCTTTGGGCATGTCCTCCAACATTTAGAAGATTTGTTACAACCAAAGAAACGGCGTCTGTTTCATCAGCCTTTTCTGTGAGGCCAGTGAAATGAAATATGTGCAAACGAAAGAACAATGATGTAAAGTTGGCTGTGGCACTGTGCAGCTGATGATCTCGGGGAGGACAGGGCGCTCCGGATCATGACTGAAGAGGGGGCTATTTTTGTGAGTGGCTGAAATAAAGGATCTGTGACGCTGGTGTGACTTTCTCTCACTTCCTCCTTCATCAAACACCTTTATGTCTTTTATTATACAGCGGGAGAGGGAGCTTCAGTGTGACCTAATGAAAATGCATGAGATTTTAAAATCAAAATGTGCATGCTTATTTAACGGAGAGTTATTATGAAAAATCGACTTTTTAAAATGTTCTCTCAGCAAAAACATTTCTGCAGTTTCGTTTCGTGGGCGCATCTTTGCGTAATCTTTCAATCTTCCACAGAGGTTATTCTTAGCACGGCGGCGGCAGCTCAGAAGGCCTGTCCTGAAATCCTACGTATCCAGGAAATGTTTTGCTCATCTCTCCATCTCCTGCTGAGCTTAATCCTTTCATTGGGGAGTAAAAATATTTTCCATTTTCAACATTTGAAGTTCGATATATTGAGGCAGGAACATTTCGATAAACAATAATAGCTTTATCGCCATTTTAAGCAGACATAACAATAACAATAAATGTACTGAACCACATTTTAAAGGGGGGGTATTATGTAAAATCGACTTTTTCAAGCTTTATATCATGTTATTATGTCATTCCCTCATTAAACACATGCCTGGAGTGTTGCCTTGACTCATTCACATATTTTTGAGTAATCAGTAAAAACTTAGACGGCAGCCATTTTAGGTGTAGCTATGCCTCAGTCCTCCTAGGAACGCCCCCACCTCCTGGAGACGCCTCTGGACCTTTTGTCACCAGCCAAGCCACCAACCACTGCTCCTCAGCTCAGCAGAGCCCCTCCCCGCACAGTAGTGTTGTTTAGATGCCACAGCAGTGTGCTGAAGGGGGCGTGTCGGAAAGCTTCTTAAAGAGACAGAGGCCTATTTCAAGATGTTCAGTACAGCCATTTTGAGAGAGCAATTTTATTCAAGGCAGTTATTTTAATTTACTGCATATACAGACCAACAGAAGGTTACGTCATCATTGTAGTATGCTATAGACTGGTGCTATGTGATTGAAAAAAGCATAATACCCCCTCTTTAAGTCACACACAAGTTGAAACACATTTTGAATTTAAGTATTACTGGTGGTAAATGGTCTTGAGCTGTTAAGGCGTGAGCATAATTTTCTAAGCTTTGAGACCCAGCGTGGCCACCTTTCATTTCGTTTCCAATATCTGTGAGTTCTCGCACATAGGCTATTCTTCCATTGTCTGTACTGTCCCGTGGTATCGGTAGAGATAACAGGTGAAGGTAATTTAATAAATGTCACGGCGCTATAAAGTAGTGCGGGAGTGTTTGAGTGACAGGTGGGTCTGTAGGGTCAGACATTACTCTCATCTCGCCATTGTTTGAATGAAAATGGAGCGTCACTGGTGATGATAACGTGTAATTTAATACATTTAGCAGCTGATCTCAGACTGTAATAGATGTATTTTACAACAGAGTGATGTATGGTGAAATGAAACCGCTTCACACGTAAAGTAATTGTACCATTTCTGAAAGTGAATTGGTATAGATTATATATAAAAAGAAGCACTGTCCAAAGCCATTTTTACTTGCACTGTTTTGTCTGGACTTTTGGACTTTCCTGTTGATTTGGTCTAAAAATACTCAAACATATTCAGTCAAATTTCATGGGCTCATGCCTGGAGCTTTTCCCACATCAACCGAGCCGATTTTTACTCACTGCAACTCTGGGAATGCCCACAAATGGTCACATTCGAAGCTACCACAACTACTTTACCAAATGCTTAATCAAAGATGTGTTTTCTACCTAAACAAACACATGAAGAAGTGGTTTCAACGACCCAAATTTGTGCATATAACAGGGAATGCTAACCAGATTTGTTTTTTTTGTTTTGTTTTTTTTGCTAACCAGAAAATCTAATGTTAGTTTCATGCTACAAGCTAACAGCTAGCTTCGAGTGCTGTTTTTTTTTTTTTTTTTATACTTCTAGTGGACAATCTGCTGTGTTTAAAACATATATAAGAAGCAGATTTGACTCAACTGTATTTGTGTGTGCTAAATATGGTTGTAGTCCGCAAGGAAACATCTAAAAAGAATGAAAAAATAGTGATTTTCATAACGGACTTCCTTTCCCCTCGTGAGGTCACGCCCCCAGTATGTTGCCACGGTGCCACCTGTATATAATTTAGGCCTGTTCTTTTGACGTTGAATTTAATTATGTTTTTGATCCTTTCTTGTTTCTTTTCATATAGTATTTATTAGTTGACAAAAATATCAGCAGATTTTAGCCCTCGATTTTATGGTGAATAATTTTAATCAGGTCTGGGTCCGTTCAGTTTAAAAGTGAAAGCTCGGACTTTTGATACAAATCTACAGGAAGTGACACGTTTGAGCCCGATAATTGTAAGAAACCACAGATTTAATCACAAAGCGGTTAAAACACAGCCTAAAATACAATGTTTATTTGTGTTTCCCACATGTTTCCCGCCTTGTAAACGTGTGAATAGTTGTTTTGCTGCTGTCACTTTCTCATGTTCACAGTGCGAGTCGTCTCCGCTCTGTCGTGGGGCACGTTCATTGGTCAGGGTGCTTTCAAAAGGGGGGGGGGTCAGCAAAGGGCGCTGGTCCAAATCGGGACGGGGCCAGGGCTTCGGGACGTCCCCCCACTGCCCCCCCCCGCCCTCACTTCCTCATGTTGCTCTGTTTATCTGGACTCACTCTTTCCATCAGCTGGGGGAGTGGAGATTCCCCATATCGTGCTGTACATCGGGGTTCCCCGCAGTCACGGAGCCAATGACCACGGACCACGTCTGGGAGAATGGGTTTTAAAGACTAGTGCAAGGTGCTTTTGTGGCAGGATATTTCCTAGATACATCCTAAAACTACTGCACAAAAGAAGATTTCCAGCAAGACTTACAACATCTATGGATTTAATTTCTTCATTGACACAAACGTTTTCTGACAATTTCTAGTTTACAGCCTTTTCCTTTTTGTTCCATTTAACTCATTCTTGCATCAAAAAAGTGTTTCATTTTGATGGATGCATTTGATCAATTTGGATTTTTGTTTCTGTCACAACCTTTGCTAGATAGATTCTTGAAGTTGTAAATGTTTGCTACAATTTAGGGCAAGCCTTTTTCGATCCACTCTGGACACAGTAGGACAACAATCCCAAACCCGGATACAGTTCTTGCCTGCATCTTTCTGCGATAAACTTGTTGCACCATAGAGAGTGTTGTATTACCGCGATGACGGTTTGCAGTGCTTGTGCCTGTGCCGTCTCCGGACTCGTTCGAAAGCTCAGGACGCGGCTCAAGTCTTTACGGCGGCTGCTGCTCCTCCACGGGACGTCCCACGCTCACGGCACCCCCCTGATACAACAATGTGCAGCAGCAGGCCCGGTCCCAAACCCTGCCGCAGCTGTGAGTACTCCTCCAGTGCGCTGATATAAAGGAGATATAGTTGTTTTTTGTTTGCATATGGCTGGTTTTCCTTATTCATTTGTTGGAGTTTTACAATTTGACTGAAGAGTGACTGGGTAAAGCATGAATTTTGTAAAGCAGTCCCTTTAAGCGCCTGGGAAACATGTCTAATGCCTTCAGAGACCTTTGGACCAGGTTTTGTCCAACTTAAAGGTGCATTATGGAACTTTTTATGTGACAAAACTTGATATTACTGCGTATTTGAGCTTTTAGTGACCCAGCAGCTGTATGAGTGGCCACCATGGCACCTTTACTTCCCATCACAGTGGCTCAAGGGTCAATTGTTTTAGTTTCTGGTAGGTTTTCCACTGCTGACGGACCTTCTCACCAGAAAACCTAGAAAACAATTGATTCAGGAGTGTTGTAAAGGCTACCGTGATCGAAGTAAAGTGCCATGCTAACCACTCATACAGCCATTGAGTCTCAAAATGACGCACACATATAGATTTTTTTTTAACGCTTAAAAGGTGCATTATGCAACTTTTTAAGTCCAGGTTTAGTGCACCTCTCGTGTGGCTTCGTTGACACTGAAGCTCGATTATTATTTTTTTTCTTATTTGGCGAGGTACAGTGGTGGCCAACGTACTTTGTTTCATTACTTGACTATTAGCATAGGTGCTATTGGTCAAATATTACTCAATTAAAAGTGTTTGCTGTCGAAGTTACTGTAGTATTCAATATGTTTAGAAAGTGTTATGAAAAATAAGTTTAAAAAAATCCAAAATAACATTCTTTCTTGTTGTGAGTCGGTGGCATTTGTATATCTGCACAGCGCCCCCTGCTGTTCACAGAGCCTGCATTATTACACTTTTAAAATCAACAAACACATGGACAAATTTGCGTTTTACTTTGGAGCCTTTTTAGAAACGTAGAGTAGATAGTGAAGTAAAAATTATATTTATCTTTCAAATGTATTGGAGTAAAGGTTAAAGAGGGGGTATTATGCTTTTTTCAATCACATAGCACCAGTCTATAGCATACTACAATGATGACGTAACCTTCTGTTGGTCTGTATATGCAGTAAATTAAAATAACTGCCTTGAATAAAATTGCTCTCTCAAAATGGCAGTACTGAACGTCTTGAAATAGGCCTCTGTCTCTTTAAGAAGCTTTCCGACACGCCCCCTTCAGCACACTGCTGTGGCATCTAAACAACACTACTGTGCGGGGAGGGGGCTCTGCTGAGCTGAGGAGCAGTGGTTGGTGGCTTGGCTGGTGACGAAAGGTCCAGAGGCGTCTCCAGGAGGTGGGGGCGTTCCTAGGAGGACTGAGGCATAGCTACACCTAAAATGGCTGCCGTCTAAGTTTTTACTGATTACTCAAAAATATGTGAATGAGCCAAAGCAACACTCCAGGCATGTGTTTAATGAGGGAATGACATAATAACATGATATAAAGCTTGAAAATGTCGATTTTACATAATACCCCACTTTAAAAGGTTTAAAGTTCTCTGTACTTAAGTAAATTAATTTCCTACTGACCACCTCTAGCAGGCCGGTTATTTTTAATGAAATGTGACTTGACTGTAATCTACTGTCTGAACAGAATGTCTGGAATGTGTCCCTCATGCGCTGAAGAGGGCACAGCGTCGCACACAGGGACCTGTTTGAAACAGCGGATCTGGCAATGTTAAAGCTGTTGTAAGAAGCAAATGGAGCCAACGTTTTTTCAACCTAATCATGTTAGGAAGGAAGAGAGATTGTTTTTTGGGTTATGGCGTTTTGTACGGTAGTGGCAGCGACGTCTGTACAGAGAAACATATTCAGTTGTGGAGAGTGAGACGAGCGGCGTGTTCCCTTTTGAGTCGCTTGTACTTTAGACTGAAGGCCATCTGCAGTGCATTGATGAGGAGTCGGATGAACCCAGAAGACACATTGCAAAAGCGTAAATGCGTACATGCTTTATTATTACATTATTACTGTGTTCTGACGGTCATAAAAATGAAGGAACAGTTCCTGATCACAAAGTGTTGGTCTGAACATCACAGAAGTGCCTTTAACCCAGTAAATTCCTGTGTTTCTGCAGCCAGAGTCTCTACAGCGTTTCCCCAATCATGTGCTGCGATAGTTCCTGCTAATGCAATAGGACATGTCTCTGGAGTCCATCTGCAGCAGCTCTAACCACATCAGCCTCATTCAGACCAACACTCCTAACCCGATCAGAGCACCTTTACTACTGTGAGGGAGGAGAGGGCACTACCACAGCTACTGCTTTACAAAATACTTCATATTAGAAAAGAAAACATGCTGGGATTTAGCAGATAGGTCACATTCTTCTTGTTTGTCATACATTATTGACAGCAGAGGTAGTCGGTCATCTTCCGCACTGTGTGATGTCTGTATTTAGCCTCGTTAGCTCGTGTTAGCTCCCTCTGAGTCTCCTCACGTTTGAATCCAGGACGAAGAACCAGGACAGCGCTGCATAATTAGTGAAAGTGTTTTACTACGGAGTGGACTGAACTCGCGTGAACTGTTCGTATTTTTAGACACGTACAGTACGTCCCGACATTTGGAAGTTGTTGTCTTTGAAGAAAATTGTTCCATCACTTTTGCTAAATGAATTACCTTTGAAGAACACTATCACATTACTGAACCTGATTATTAAGAGTCCCCTGTGTGTGTACGGTATGTGTAGATTTATTTTAAACCTGCTTTCTGATTGAGAATCCTGGTTAGTTCGGGTCTAGACCTGTTTTGGTCCTGGTTTAGCCGCAGGGCCTAATTATCGATATAGAACACATTGTTTTGCGAAAGTTGGAGGAGAACAGCCGGCAGCGACAGGTTTGAACTAAACATCAGTGTTTCCCACACATAGACTATGCTGTGGCGCACCACCACAGCATCAACACCGCCCGCCACACATTTTTTTCGTTTCGTTTTTTTAATTTTTTTTATCGCCATTTAAAACACACATCGTATAGAACCGCCGCAGCGGTCAATTTGACTGCGGGGAGGGGGGTTTAAAATGCGGCGGCCCTAGTGTAGGCCCTAGTGTAGTATTCCTCCGTAACTTTCACTCACGCGTCTCTCCCACATAGCCCACACACACAGCCCCTCCCCTTTGTGCACACCGCATGTCTCCATCTGCGATCATCGCTGGAAGCGTGGAAGCTGTGTCCATTTGGTGCAGAGAAGACGGCTGGTGAAATTCACCATGCTATTGTTTTTATTTTTGGGGTGGGCGCTTATAAGTCTTTGGCTTCGGCCCACTCCCTTTGAGCAGGTTAACTGCTCAAACAAATAAATAAACTAAACTAAAACTCCCGACCGTGACAACACCCCCGGGTGCCCCCCTGGTCCGACCAACACACATTGCCTTCAAACTTGTGGGAAACACTCAATGGCCGCTAGCTGCTCTGCTTTATGACCGCAACACTGGAGGCCGCCATTGCTGTAGTACCTCCATATAGCCGCTAGGAGCATTGAGTTGCCTTGTGTATGAAATGCGCGGTATAAATAAAATTGCCTTGCCTTGCCTAGGCCCCTATTGAAAAGCATTGGACTTTAGACACGTTAAAAACAACTTTAACGCCTGGTTTCAATTTTTTTAACACTTTCTATGGCTACATATTCCTCCGGAGATAACGCTGGGTTAGTCACAAAAAAAGAAACCAGGCTGGTTTTCGAAATAATATTTTTTTAAATCTCCTACTTAACGGAGGTCGGACTGTTAGCATTGGAGCTGCGCGAGCTACACGTCACACAAGGGCCGAGTCTACAGTGAAAATCCCGCCCATATGCCCTTATTAGGAACATGCTTCGTCAGAGTTGGGGAGGAGGAGCCTGTAAATCTGCCATGATTTCCCCCTCGAACGTGGTCATTATGGTAAACGGGGAGGAGTGAGGAATGACGGTCTATTAATAATATGTCTATGGAAACCATGAACATAACAGAATGGATTAAAAATAGCTTGATATGTATTTTCTCTAAATAAACCACTGAAATATAAGTTATTATGATGAGAAGCCGCTAATGTTCACTGCTGACCTTTAGTTTGAGCTGTTATATGATCGATGCCTTCCCGTCTTTGGCAAAAAGGCAATGATCCAAGCTGTTTTCTCCATTCATGTAAAATCCATGTTAGGGCTAAAAGATATATCGTTATCGTATTGATGTCGTGCTATGAACATTCAAGATATTAATATAAAAAACCAAGGTATAAATGATATAGATTCTCATCAATAAAACTACACTCTTTTGTATTATGATGTGTTTATTTTTCTGAGAAATGCTTGGTTTTCACCAAACCCGTAGTTATATCGTATCGATATCGAGATACAGTGAGGAAAATAAGTATTTGAACACCCTGCTATTTTGCAAGTTCTCCCACTTAGAAATCATGGAGGGGTCTGAAATTGTCATCGTAGGTGCATGTCCACTGTGAGACATAATCTAAAAAAAAAATCCAGAAATCACAATGTATGATTTTTTAACTATTTATTTGTATGATACAGCTGCAAATAAGTATTTGAACACCTGAGAAAATCAATGTTAATATTTGGTACAGTAGCCTTTGTTTGCAATTACAGAGGTCAAATGTTTCCTGTAGTTTTTCACCAGGTTTGCACACACTGCAGGAGGGATTTTGGCCCACTCCTCCACACAGATCTTCTCTAGATCAGTCAGGTTTCTGGGCTGTCGCTGAGAAACACGGAGTTTGAGCTCCCTCCAAAGATTCTCTATTGGGTTTAGGTCTGGAGACTGGCTAGGCCACGCCAGAACCTTGATATGCTTCTTACAGAGCCACTCCTTGGTTATCCTGGCTGTGTGCTTCGGGTCATTGTCATGTTGGAAGACCCAGCCTCGACCCATCTTCAATGCTCTAACTGAGGGAAGGAGGTTGTTCCCCAAAATCTTGCAATACATGGCCCCGGTCATCCTCTCCTTAATACAGTGCAGTCGCCCTGTCCCATGTGCAGAAAAACACCCCCAAAGCATGATGCTACCACCCCCATGCTTCACAGTAGGGATGGTGTTCTTGGGATGGTACTCATCATTCTTCTTCCTCCAAACACGTTTAGTGGAATTATGACCAAAACGTTCCATTTTGGTCTCATCTGACCACATGACTTTCTCCCATGACTCCTCTGGATCATCCAAATGGTCATTGGCAAACTTAAGACGGGCCTTGACATGTGCTGGTTTAAGCAGGGGAACCTTCCGTGCCATGCATGATTTCAAACCATGACGTCTTAGTGTATTACCAACAGTAACCTTGGAAACGGTGGTCCCAGCTCTTTTCAGGTCATTGACCAGCTCCCCCCGTGTAGTTCTGGGCTGATTTCTCACCTTTCTTAGGATCATTGAGACCCCACGAGGTGAGATCTTGCATGGAGCCCCAGTCCGAGGGAGATTGACAGTCATGTTTAGCTTCTTACATTTTCTAATGATTGCTCCAACAGTGGACCTTTTTTCACCAAGCTGCTTGGCAATTTCCCCGTAGCCCTTTCCAACCTTGTGGAGGTGTACAATTTTGTCTCTAGTGTCTTTGGACAGCTCTTTGGTCTTGGCCATGTTAGTAGTTGGATTCTTACTGATTGTATGGGGTGGACAGGTGTCTTTATGCAGCTAAAGACCTCAAACAGGTGCATCTACATTTAGGATAATAAATGGAGTGGAGGTGGACATTTTAAAGGCAGACTAACAGGTCTTTGAGGGTCAGAATTCTAGCTGATAGACAGGTGTTCAAATACTTATTTGCAGCTGTATCATACAAATAAATAGTTAAAAAATCATACATTGCGATTTCTGGAATTTTTTTTTTAGATTATGTCTCTCACAGTGGACATGCACCTACGATGACAATTTCAGACCCCTCCATGATTTCTAAGTGGGAGAACTTGCAAAATAGCAGGGTGTTCAAATACTTATTTTCCTCACTGTATCTGGCATGAATTAAATAATCCATGGTAATTAAAACTGATCTGACTAATATTCATCCATAGGCCAGGCAAGTTTATTTTGTAGAGCACAATTCATACACAAGGCAATTCAAAGGGCTTCACAGCTGCATAAAATTACAAGAAAGCGGATAAACTCAATCCATAAAACACCATCATAAAAATTAATTAATTACAGTAAAAAGCAAGAGTGGCCCATCCTCATGAAGACTGTTCCAGATTTGGCATTAACATTTAGCATTAACATTTAGTGCTAAACCATGAAAAGACTTGTAACAAGCAGAGCTGTTTTTAAATTCTATTCTCTGAGTGACAGGAAGCCAGTGCAGAGACCGGAGCACTGGACTAATATGGTCGTATTTCCTGTTTTTGTCAGGATAAATTATGTCTGTCTCTTGAATATGGTCGCTCTTGATTGCAGAAATCTGCCGACCTTGAGCAAACTTTATAGCCGCTCACGACTTTCTCCATGTCAGGTCAGGTGAAAATGGAATGGATGAAAAAGTGCAATAATATAAACAAATATGGTGGCATCTACAATTTGTTTTACACCCCAATTACTGCAGAAATAGTCAAGAAAACGTGGTGATTAGGGATGTAACGATTCATCGAAAATCGATTTAAAATCGATTTAATATGCGTAAAATGTGAATCGATGTAAAAAATTAAAGAATCGATTTTAAAGCCACCCTCAGCTACTCCATTTTGCGCTACCGAAATAGACCGGAACATAGCTCGTTGTTTCTAACGACGTTAACTTTTTCTCAAGACAAGCTCCACACCTCCACCCGCCTCACCCCCAACACACGCCACACCATGTAAACACATACACGTGTAGGCATCGAAGCAGCAGACGCAGCTACGAGATTAGCGTTAGCGGCTAACGCAGAGTTTAGCATTTTGACAGAAGTTTACCAAAGATCGTAAACTGACAAACATCTGACCAACCTGCTCTGATTCTGCTGAAATCCTCATCAAATGTCCGCTTGTCAATTAATCCAATACCTACAGGAGCTGTCATGTCTTTTTCCTCCTTATGATTACAAAGGCTGCACAGGAGGCTGTGAGGCGTTCGAGGGTGAAAAAAACTGCACTGTAAAATTAGTTCTAAATGGTAGTATTATGTTCAAACTGCAAAAAAAAAAAAGGTTTGGTAAAATAAATATAATCTCAAAATGTTTGCTTTGCTACACATCTTATTTATGATGAAAACATGTAAATTTACAAGCACTCATGTCAAAATGATTATAGTTCATTTTCATGTCTTGTAATTTTTTGTAATGTACAGTTCTCTTACTGAGACAGTTGCAGTTTGTTACAAGGACAAAAATGCAGATGTTAAAACAAAGAAACTTTGGTATGAATGAGTCATACTCTTTTCTAAAAAAAAGTTTAAAGGTAAAAAAAAATCGGAAAAAAATCGAAATCGGGAACTTAAAATTGGAAATCGAATCGAATCGGGGCTTGAGTGAATCGTTACATCCCTAGTGGTGATGGTTTGTTTAGTCATTTGTTTTGCTCCTAATATTGAGCAGTGTGCCATACTGTCCCCTGCTGTTAGCACATGGAAAGCTCTAAAAATCTTAACTGAGTTGGTCTCGGCCTGGACCCCGGGAAAATGCCATGAGAAGACCTCCCCCCCCACCCCCACACACACCACCACTGTAAACTCATCTCGGGTGACAGGTGAGTGGGTGGGTCCCCTCCCTCCCTCCCTCCCTCCCTCCCTCCCTCCCTCTCTGATCAGGTGCAGGAGGGTTGGCAGCGGCTGTCCTGCGATGAAGAGGCGCTACACTGAGCATCCTGTCGCTGCCAGCCTCCATCTGGGCTCTGACTCATGCACAAATGCCAGTAAACTCCACAGACTCTCGGCTATATTTACTCCCTCCTGCTCGGCCCGACTCGGCATCTCATAGACTTCTGTTTTGATAAGATAAAGCATCTCAAAGATCTATTTTGAAACAACCACATTAAACCTACATTTGTTTTTTTACAGCTTTAACTTTCCTTAAGTTTGGGACTTTTCTCCAGACTTTCAGCTTGGTTTTGGTCAAGATTGAGGATGTAGCTTTTTGTTTTGCATGTTTTAAGATGTTAATCTGTCGTTGCTCAGAAGTGAATGTGTAATACCAAGAACGGAAACATTAAAGTTCCTATACACAGAGTGTTCTTGGTTTACAAACAGAACAGGCAGTCCATACTGTCTACGAGATAATATCAAAATTGCATGTTTGCACAATATCGAGTTTATTTCCAATGTCCAGAAATGTGGGAAGAATTCGGGGGGAAAAATGAGGAAACATTGAAGGATAATTGGCAGGAAAATGTGGGAAACATTGGGAAGAAAATAGGACAATTTGGGGGGTAAATTGGGGAAGAATTTGGAAAAAAAAAAAAAAGTGAGGGAAAATATTGAGATAAATGTGTGAAAAAATTGAGGGAAAATTTGTGAAGAAATAAATAAAAGTTTGGAGTGTTTTTCTGCCGTTTTGCAGCCCGGACAATTTGAGCGACAAAACAGATGTAAATTAACATGTTTGACAGCACATTATTGCATATTTCTGATGGTTTGCAAAAATATCGCTTCATCAAGCAAAAAAATATATTCATTTTTGTCAGCCGTCCACACATTTTTAAACTGGATGAGTTTATAAGCTCCTTTCACAGCTTTCAAGTAGCAGTAATGTAAACAACAGCATCTAGACCCTTGTTAGAAATCCATTTAAAGACTTTGTTACATACACAGCGCACAAAGATCCTTTTACAATATACTAACAGACCAAACAGGTTCAGGTATTGGGCCTTTAAGAGATTTTAAGAATGAAAATCAAGAGAAGAGAGAGAGAGAGAGATGCAAATGAGTTCAGGGAGGTGAGAACGCTTGAAATGAAAAAGTGAGGAGAGACGAGAGGAGAGAGAGTCTGAAGCACATGACGAGCGTTTCATCTGCGCCGATCAGACCCACTCGGAGACATGTTAGCTCCACACACTCTTCACCGGGACTACAGGACCCACAATGCACTGGGGCCGACCCGAGCACACAGACATCTGTCCTGGGACCCGCAGGTACGAGGGGGAAGGAGGGGCAGTCCAGAGAAAAGTTGACATGGATGTGATATTTTAGCTTGTTGTTGGGTTATACAGAACTATTGTGTGGGCATTTCTGCGGACGTTATGGTGATTTTCTTTGACTTTACAGAGTTAATAGAGCGTTTAATTGTCTGTGTTTGCTAATTCGCGTGAGACTAATTCAAGTTCAGTTTAGGTTCATGAGCAGCCATTATTGAGAGCCAAGGGTTATTAGACTATAGCAATTGTTTCATTCACTTTTACTGCCAGACAAGTCCAGTATTGTTACACATTTTCCTTGTGTAACAATACTTTCCTCTTTTTTTAAACAGTTTAGTCCTTGAGATCATTGTAAAAGTGGACATTTGTGAAGAAAGACCTAAACCTATAAAGCCTTTTTATGGATGTACTGGCTGCTCTTGTTATCATAGTCATGTCGGGAAAGCTCTTCTTTGCTCCCGGAAAGTTGCGAAACATCTGAATACACTCACTCCTGCGGGATGTTACAAATGTTGGGGAAAGTTGGGGAGGAGTTTTGGAACCACGACTAAAACTTGACTCACGTCCTCTTTCATTGTTTGCTCCTACAAAACAATTAACTTAAGTACTAGTTTAATAGATGTGTTTGTTTTGCACTTGCACTGTTTTGTATTGGTCCTGTCTTTCCTTTATTATGCGTCTCATATCAAAGCTGTGGAGGTGACATTTTGACTCCGGTTCGGTGTACAGTGCTGTAGCTGTTCTCTACAGAAAGCACCTCTGCGTCTGTGGGTTCATTTGTCCCGGTGGGGGGCAGGTCATGATAACTACTGTACCTCCATGTTCTAACAACCGCACAGGGCTCCTACTGTATGTGTCCTGCTGAGCGCATCGCTCTGGGTTCTGGCGCTAACAGGAGCTATATTTATGTGTGAACTACATTACCCATAATACTCTTGGAAAACTACATTGTTGTAAGAGCTGTGATAAAACATACTTTCTTTGTGTAAATGGGCAAGACGGTGTGCTTATGATTGGGTGCATATTGTTTTTTTGATGTAGAACTGCTACATTTTAAAGATATTAAAGACAATTAATCCATGTTACTCATACATGAACCATTGGGTGAGAGGTTTGAGAATGACTGGTCTAAAGGTTTCTAGTGGATTCTAAAGGAAGGAGAGTTTGTACAAAACAAAAGTCCTTTATCCGTCATATATTTACGGGTTATTAGCCAACAGGTTCAGGCTCTGAGATCTTGCAACCCATGGTTGAGAACGCAACCTGTCCAATCTAGAATGGAAGGTCATAATGTCAGTCGGATGACGAGCCAACTCAATGGGAGATGGTTTTGGAATGAAATCTCCAAACAGAAAATCTGCAGATGTTTCCCCTGATCATTATTTTGGAAGTGACCATCATCTAACCAACGTCAAGCCTGTAATGTTTGGATATTGTCTCCAGTAATGTGACGTTAGTTCATATGTGCTGAGAGAGGAGACGTTGATCTTTGCGACAGTTTTTGTCCATCCGTTACACAGATATTAACCATAAACCAAGTCTAAAATTCAGCATTTTTTTTTCTGGCTACCGTAGTAACCACAATATAATTTCTAGGTGCAGCAACTACGTTTTAAATTATAGGCTATTTGCAGTGAAGTGCTCACTGTTGAGTATGAACAACTTTTACACCTTTACATCATTTGTTTTAAATTAAATGAGGTCTTAAGCAACACATCATACCTGAGTTCACAAATCATGTTCATAAATTAACATTCCCACTTGTTTATAAAGCTAGGTAAGTAAAAGACGAACTCAAAAGCACTTCATCTCTGTCCCTTTTGCCACTGAGCAAAGAGGCAGTGAATCACCGTGACGTCGGCGTGTATTGTTCCTGTCAGAAAGTGTGAAAACTGTTGAAAAACTGTTGTTTGTGTTTGGTTTTTCAGGACGATGTTCCCATCAAAGAGATCTGCATCACGCACCTCGTGAAGGAGGGCTCTGAAAGGCCGACCCGCGGCAGTTCGAGCTCAGGAAGGTCCTGGGACAGGGCTCTTTTGGGAAGGTGAGCTTTGGACTGAAATAGGACTTAACCAGGACACATTGAACCTTTTTTTTTCTCCTGTTCTAACTTTGAGACTGTGTTCATTTTTATTTTATGAATTTCTCCCACATGAACAAAGCCCAGACCTGTTTCTTTGGCAGTGAATTTAAATGGCTCTTTCAAACTGTCACTGGACTTTCAGATTTTTTATTTGTTTTTGTTAAGTTGTTTTAGTCTAATTTTCTACATTATAGGCAAATATTCAACTCTGCTTTGACACATGTTGCTGCCATCAAAATCTAGCGTATCTATGACAACCAGGACTGAACCGGGACTAAAGCAGGATTAAACTAAGTCAGTTAAAGGCAATTAAATCCAGGAATTACTCTCAAAGCAATCAAGGATTTGCATAATCCTTTATTGCTTTGGTCCCAACTGGGATCAGAATCAATTACACTGCCTGACCCAAAAAAAAAGGTCGCCTTCTGGATCTGGGGCTTCTGCAGTTGGTCAGGTCTAGGTTCAGGAACACTATGAGCCCAAAGAATGAGATCAGCCGACATCCAGAATGACCCGGTTATTCCATCAATGGGTTTGTTCTTCCCTGATGGCACAAGCATATGGATTCATATCGGGCTCACATTGTGAAAGAGTAGTTCAGGGAGCATTGGCTATAACCAAATATTAGAGCGTGTGGCCTTTGTTTTTTAGTGGCGACTTCATTCTGAACTGAATATTGTCAATCTTTTGTACTGTTTCTTTCTTCTTTACTTTGAAGATGTAAATCAAACAATCTCATCTCTCCGCCCCAAGCTCCAACTGTTCGCGATGCACTTTTGGTTCTCGCTGAATTTATTACCCAAACTTTTGAGCTGCGTTCCTGCTGCCAGCTTCGGGATCGTCACGACGCCGCGTTGACCACTTCACTCCAGTTATTTGACACTTTTTGGACAGGCTTTCTGAACGAGTTTATCTCATTACTTGGAAAGATTTGAATTAATTGCCTGCCTCCCTGACACGGATAAGGCTAGAAACTGAGTTCAAATGCTCTGTTGTGATGGAGTCCACCTCCTGCTGCTAAATCCTGATCATCTGGTGATTTTTATGTTGTTTACAAAGCAGCAGCAGCAGGCTCACGCTCAAACCTAAAACATGGGAAATCTGCCAGAATCTACCTAGACGTTCTGCCCAGAGCCACAGGAGAATCATTTTAGCAAGATGTAAATGCGTAGAAAAAAAAGAACGAGGGAAGAATTAAAAAAAAGAATTTGTCTGTGCGGCTGTAGTGAAGCTACGGTGAGTGTTTTTACCTCGTGATGAGAGGAGCTTAGCAAGAGATGGAGAGGTGAAGACAGCATTTCCTTGATACGTAGGAGCTGCTGAGGAGATTATTGGGAGCTGCCACCGCACCGCTAAGAAGAGCCACCAGTGAAGATCCAAAGATTACTCAAAGGTGCGCTTGCGGCTCAATACGCAACTCCAGGAACTCCAGGGAGAATAACATTGTATCTTAGGGGTGGGAACTTCTGGGTACTTTGCGATTTGATACGATTCACGATACAGGGCTCATGGCAATGATAACCTTGCGATAATCGATATATTGCACAAACATAACCTACAATAAATCCTTTAATTGTTTGTAAATAATAATAATATTGCATTGGTTTTATATAGCGCTTTTCTGGACACTCAAAGACGCTTTACATTGCACTATTCATTCACTCCATACTTGGTGGTAGTAAGCTACTATTGTAGCCACAGCTGCCCTGGGGTAGACTGACGGAAGCGAGGCAACCAGTCTGCGCCATTGGCCCCTCCGACCACCACCAACTTCTCACTCACTACATTCACTAGGCTTCCTGGTGTTCCCAAACAGTCTCCCATCCAAGTACCGACCAGGCCCTTCCTGCTTAGCTTCCAAGGTCTGACAGGATTGGGCAGAGCAAAGGCGGTATGACCACAAACATTCCGGGCTTAGCTGGAGGCAGGAAGCTCGATTCCTATCTATCCCCATTGTAGCTGTTGTCATAGTAATGATAAACAAATGTCTGTTGTTGGAAATATCAGATAAATCTTATTTTATCGTCTCAAATGTCATTCCTCTTGTTCTTGCACTTTAAGCCACAACAGGACCACATTTTTCAGTTGTAGTTTTACACTTAAAATCGCTAGTTTTAGTTTAATCTTATTTCTCTTGATCACTTCCTGTCACTGATGATGTCAGCAGTTAAAGGGTCACGGTTTTCAAAGAAACATGCAATATTTAACCTTTTTCTAAACATGCTACGTTATTCATGATTTACATTTGTTTTCAAGTGCTTTGTAGCCCTTGTTCTTAAATAAATGAGAGAATAAATGCTCTCTGACTTATACACTGAAAATGGGTCTAATCTGTCAGTGACAAAAGGAATAAATCAACCACAACTGTCTCAAATTTACTATCATTAAAAGTAATATATATTTGTGTAACAGTGTTTGGTCCAAGTGCTTAAAACAGTAGTGCTGCCCCCTGCTGTCCTGACTGAATTCTTGACTGTTATGGGCCTCTATTGACTGAAAGCAGTAAAGCACTACTACCTCATTAATATGCATGACATCATCAAAAGTATCCATATCGGAATATAAGAAACATCGGTGTCATATTGTCACACATTTGTCTCACCCCTAAGCTCTAAAAAGTTGCTGCTCTAACAAGTGAATTCATCCTTTGTGAGATCAATAAAGTCTTGTTTTATGTTCCTGGTTCCACAGCACATCCTGCCACATTGAAGGATGGGTCAAACAAGAAGTATATAAATAATATCTTTAGCCAGACTAGAGCGATGTGAAGTATGTGCGATATTAGAGACCGTCTGGATTCTTGCCTCAGCCTCCCGGGCTCTGATGGGCAGGACTAACCCAGTGGTTCAAACTGCTGTTGTTTGTGTCCCCCACAGAGCATAGTTATCCTTCAAACTACATAGAAATGAGGCCTCACATAAGATCTATTGACCCTCTGATCTTTTCCCAACCCCCAGTTTGAGAACTACTCGATTAACCAAGAAGATTAATGCAGCGCCATGTGGAGTGGAGGGATGGCTTACAAAAACTAGCTTAACCTTGATTTCACTCTCAGCCTTCATATTTTCCCATACAATTTCAGTCTAAATTATTCATAGTATTCTTGGCTGACCTATTTTTGAGCTCCTGCACTTGTTGAGAATCCCGTGTCTCTATCAACCCGTATATGCAAAATCAGACTGTTATGTTTACAAGGTAAAAAAAAAAACCCTCCTATAATCAATCCTGCAGAGGCCATGTGAGCTTTGATTTCTCTCGAGAGCTGCTGCCATAGAGACGGAGCAATTAGCGTTAACGCACGTGTGTTTATGCTAATATTCTCAAGAGCTACTCAGGGAATCAACACTCGGCAGCGACAAGAGCCACCGGCATTTGATTATTCTGTTAAAGTGAATGTTGAGCCACCGTGATGCAAAGTACGGTTCCTGGAGTCTCTGGAAATAGCCGGGAATTTGGGACATTTTTACCCAATAAGTCAGTTAAGGCTAGACACGGCAGGTGAAAACATAGACTTTTCATGCACATGTTTTCTCACAGGGTTTCCTCAGGGCCATTAAAAGCATTACAAGTCCTTATGCCATAATTAAGGCCTTAAAGGTCATTAAAAAAGCATTAACTTGCATTCAAACTGGCTTTAAATCTAAATTGCTTAGAAAATACTGTATATTTTTTCCTTAGAGACAGAAAATAATGGTCTAAAACAAACTCTGCTGCAGTTTTGACCATCTTTTGCTCAGAAGTTGCCCGTTGTGTCCAATTTGGCTTTGAATATCAAAATTGTCCTTCATTCCTCTGTTTGAATGAATGTTTCCAAATCTTACAAAAGATAATATTCACACATGCGCCCCCAGAAAGCTAAAGCCCTGGTAAAGTCAGGGTTTTCTTCCAAAAAACTGGACTTGCTGCCACCTGTAGAAACCCCGTCTCAAAATGAGGTTTTCTTTACACTTTAGCAGCTTCTACAGATTCCAGACCTTCCAGTTTTGTATAAGATCTAATTCCTGACTGATTTATTAACCTTTCATCTCATTAACCTTTCATTTTTTTACTAAACAAGGTCCAAAATCCTCTCTGATCAGATCTTTGTGACTAGTATATCAACACAATAAAACCATACACATATACCTGGTTCTATCCATTATTATTTGGTCATCAAAAATATAGGCAATTTTGGCAATTTTTACTCATGAAAATCCTTTTATATGAAAACATAATCATGATAACTCGCAGTACTTCTCCCCCTCATATTTATGTCCGTAATCTACAGCAAACGTTTCAAATCGATATCTCCTTAATATTTAGTTTTCCCCCATTGACCTGCAGCGTCTCGCCTTAAAGAGAGTGATCCGAGTGCTCATCCTGACAAGTCACTTTGTTTGTTTCAGGTGTTTCTAGTAAAGAAGGTCACCGGACCAGACGCCGGGCAGCTCTACGCCATGAAAGTGCTGAAGAAAGCCACGTTAAAAGGTTTGTGTCTTCCTCTGTGTCTTCACGCTCCAATAATCGCAAAACAGTGATTCTTTACATTGTTGCTTGGCTTATATATATATCCTTCCGTAATCTGAATAAATACTAGCTTTGTCTTCCTGTATTTGTCAAACCATAAGATCAATAACCGGTTCATTCGTCATCGCTCAAAGTGGAGCTTCACACCTCGCCGCGAGAGCAGACACAGCTCCTAAAACGGCAGAAACACATGATTCAAATGAACAGAACGACATACAGCCACAGCCAGACTAAAAAAGATCCACTCGCTGATTGTGACGAGAACAAAGGACTTTTGTTGCCCCATGGTTAAGGAATGTGACTTCGGGCCAGGATGACAAAAGTAGATGGTTCTACCAAGAGGTTTTCACAAAGTCTAAAGTGTTTGATTTTGGATTGACTTTTCCTTAACAGAACTTTTTTGTTTTGTTTTACCTTTTACCACCTGCCATAACTGTGTGTATTATATCTAAAAGCATACAGCCTACAAGCTGTACGCCTCATTCATAAAGCCTCACTTTTATTAAACTTTTCATTTTTTTTTATCCGTTATCATAGTTTTGGTCACTTTTTCATCACTTTTTGTCGTTTTTTTTTATCACATTTTGTCACATTTCATCAGATTTTAGTCACTTTTTCCATCACATTTGTTGTCACTTTATCACTTTTTAGAATTACGTTTTATAATCACTTATCACTTTTTTTAATCACATTTTTGTCCCATTTTTGTCAATTCATCACATCTTTATCACTTTTTTGTCATCCCTTTGTTGCGTTTTCATCCACGTTTTCGTTGCTATTTCAACACTTTTTTCAAGAAGCTTTTAGATTTGGGTAAAGCCGAACTGGAGAAAATGCGGTCCATTCCTGGAGCTGTGTTTCACGCCACTTGCGCATCATTGAGTAATCTTTCAATCATCCCCAGTGCCTGTTCTTAGCTGCGGCAACTCCCAAAAGGCTCCTCCTGAGGTCATACGTATCCAGAGAACGCTTTCCTCACCTCTCGATCTCTTGCTAAGCTTAATCCTTTCATCACGGAGTAAAAACATTTGCCATAGCTTCACTACACGCGTGCGAGGCTGCGCTCTTTATGGAAACAGCTGCACAGCAAAGGGGAGCAAGAGGATGGGGGTGTGGGAGGAGCTTAGAGTTGGCATGAAGTGAAACAATGCATTACGTTTCAGCTGTTTTAGATCGATATGGCCTTTTCAAACCAACACAGTTTCAGATAGTGATGAAAATGTGTCATAATGAAATACCTGCATAAAGTGTAATTTAAAGGTGCATTATACAACTTTTCATGTGGGGAAAAAAGTGGATATTTGTGTGGATTTAACCTTGTAGTGTATGAGGAGTCAGGAATGGTGCCTTTACTTTCCGTTATGGTGGTCTCTAGGACGCTCCAGGATCAATTGTTTGGAAGGTTTTCACTGCTGATGGAGCCTCTCACCAGAAAACCTACAAAAAAATTGATCCAGAGTGTTGTAGAGGCCACTGTGATGGAAAGTAAAGGTGCCATGATAACCACTCATACAGCCGCTAGGTCACTACAAGGTCAACTACGCACAAATATCAACTTATTTTTTTGCATAAAAAGTTTCATAATGCACCTTTAAGAAAGGTTAACAGGCTGTTGTGAAAGATTTTGTTTGTATCCAGTTTTACATATTAGGTAAAATCTCTTGCGATCTGTTTGTCTTAATTCCTATTTACCGTACTTTCCGGACTATAAGTCACACTTTTTTCATAGTTTAGCTGGCTGACTTATACTCAGGTGCGACTTGTATATCAAAATGTATAATTTCGCATGTTTGTTATTTTCATACTGACAGCCGCTAGAGGGCGCTCTAGGCTTGTGCACCAGTATCTGCTACTCCTGTACCACCAAAATGTAAAAACCGGTAATCGAGCAGCAGAAAGAAAGTGTGGAGTGGGCGAGAAACTTGAGGGACTGGCAAAAAGCGGAGGTTACTCTTACTGCAATGAAGAAAACAAATAAATTGCTAATCGCGGGCAAAAAGCTAGATGGCCACAGCTAGAGGAAAGAGTTTGCAAATGGGTGCTTGAACAACGTGCTGCCGGGAGAGGCTTGTCAACGGAGCAGTTACGCCTCCGTGCCCAGGTAGTTGCCAAGGCTCCGCTCCGGAGCAACTTATAGTCCGAAAAATGCGGTACCTGTATGTTTGTGATCTGGAACTCTCAGTGGAACTGCGTTGACTCTAATATGTATTATTACTGTTAAAGAAAAAGAAAAAAAAGTTAACAGGCTTTCCACTGGGCATGGAAAGCTAATTAAATCCACTAGATGATTTAAATGTAGTTGTCTTGAAAAATAATGACATTGCTCAACTATTTTACTGCAAGTTTATCAAAAATACAAAACATATGATCCTAAACATATTCAACTGCAGTTTTAACCACACTGTTTTTACTCAAAAGTTGCCCGTTGTGTCCAATTTGCTTTTGAACATCAACATTTCCCTTCATTCCTCTGATTCACTGACTTTTCTCAATTGTGGCATTTAAATTAACTCCAATCTCTTTTCATTTACCTTCCAGTACGAGACCGAGTTCGGACGAAGATGGAGAGGGACATTTTGGTGGAGGTCAACCATCCGTTCATCGTGAAGCTGCACTACGGTGAGTCGACCAGACACAGCGCTTTATTCCAAACGAATTCTGAGCTAAATGTGATTTTTCCCGCAGCGTTTCAGACGGAGGGGAAGCTCTACTTGATCCTGGACTTTCTCAGAGGAGGAGACCTGTTCACACGACTCTCCAAAGAGGTAAGAAATAGCAAAGAGGCTTTAATCGCAGTGTAAAAGCTTTTGAATTCTGTCTCAATGTCGGGTTCCTAATGCACTGGTGGAGGTCTCCGTCGTCTCTTGAAGCTGTTAGTTTTACTTTCACTCATTACAAAGTTTTCAAGTATTTCTGCGTGACTTCAGGTGATGTTCACGGAGGAGGACGTGAAGTTTTATTTGGCTGAACTCGCCCTGGCCCTGGATCACCTCCACGGACTCGGCATCATCTACAGAGACCTCAAACCAGAAAAGTAAGACACAGCAGAAACACTTGGTCAAAGATTACGTGTCGATTAATATCGTTTGTGATGTTCAGTTTACAGTACAAACTAATGGAGCAAAGACAGGCTTCTGACAATTATGTTTCTCTTCTACAGTATCCTACTTGATGAGGAGGGGCACATAAAGCTGACAGGTGCGTGGCATTATACCTCTGTTAAATTTAATTTCAGCAACAGCAGTCTCATTCATGTGAGAAAATGGGAAGAACTTGGGGAAAAATAGGGAAAGAATCATTAAAAATGGGGAAATGACTGGGAGAAATGGGGAAAAAACTGGAGAATGGGGATTTTTTTTTTTTAAAGTGTAAAAAATAAATGGGGAAAATTTGTTAAAGACATGGAGGGAAAATAAGGCGAAATACGGGAAAAAATTTAGAAAAAATATGGAAACAACTGGGAGAATATGGGGGAAAATTGATGAGGGGAAAAACAGTGAAAAGTGTTTTTGTCCCTTCCCTTTTGTCGTCTGTCCAGAACGATTATCTTTTTGAGCGACAAATCGATGTAAATTAAATGCACTGATATCATGGGCTTCACTCAAACAAAGCACTTTTCCACTTTCTTTCTATTTGTGTGTAGACTTCGGTCTGAGCAAAGAGTCAATCGACCACAAGAACAAGGCCACGCAACAGCAGTCTCATTCATGTGGGACAATGGGAAAAACTTGGAAAAAAATGAAAAATAGGGGGAAGAATCATTACAAATGGGGACAAAAATGTAGGGAAAATGGTGAAAAAATATGGGGGGGAAATTGGAACCAATTTTTGGGAAAATTGAAAATGTATGGGGAAATGACTGAGAAAAAAAGGGGCAAAAACTGTGGTGATTGAGGGGGGGAAATAGGGGAAGAATCGTTAAAAATGGGGGGAAATGACTGGGAGAAAATGGGAAAAAACTGGGGAGAATGGGGACATTTCTTTTGAAAATGTAAAAAAAAAATTGGAACTTTTTTTTTAAGAAATGGGGGAATTGGTGGGAAAAACGGGAAAACATTTAGAAAAATATGGAAACAACTTGGAGAATATGGGGGGAAATTGATGAGGGGGAAATAGGGAAAAGTGTTTTTTCCTTCCTTCTGATATCCTATTTCCTATTTGAAATACTTTGCTCCGGGAGTCAACAGCAGGATACATTATGTTCATCCAACCCTTAAATGTTGCCTGTAAAACACAAAATTATATATAATTATGCATGCGTTGAATTCCATTATTGTTAGAACCTGAAAATTCCCATTTTATGCCCTTTTTTCCACAACCTATGAGTACTAATTGCATTTTTCCACAATGTATTGCAAGTTATGTTAGATTTGCACATGAATGTCTAAATCTTGTTCCCTTTTGTCATCTGTCCAGGACGCGACAAATCAATGTAAATTAAATGCACTGATATCATGGGCTTCACTCAAACAAAGCACTTTTCCACTTTCTATTTGTGTGTAGACTTCGGTTTGAGCAAAGAGTCAATCGACCACGAGAACAAGGCCTACTCCTTCTGTGGGACGGTGGAGTACATGGCTCCTGAGGTGGTGAACCGCAGAGGGCACACCCACAGCGCCGACTGGTGGTCATACGGAGTACTGATGGTGAGCCACTCTCAGGTTTAGGAATTGTTTTGGAGTTAAAATGGTTACTTTTAAATCTTCTAATGTTCTAACCCCTGATACACTGAAGCGTAAAGTAATTTGTGAAACGCTGTGCGACCCTAACCTTCATCTCTCTCCGTCTGTTTCCTCAGTTCGAGATGCTGACGGGAACGCTGCCGTTTCAGGGCAAGGACCGGAAAGAGACGATGACCATGATCCTGAAGTAAGAAACTCGATCTGAGGCTACTGTGTCTGAGAAGCGGAGAAAGTGCAGAGACAAGCAACAAAACCGGAGCTATTTAAAAACCGCTGAGGGTCAAGTCACCGCCGCGATCCAGGAAGACACGAAGATAATGACTTTGATCAGGAACTTTATAACGTTTAAATCTCAATCTCCCTCAGTGAAGCAGCTCAGACTTTTGTAGATATAATTAAGCGGATGGACGGATGAAAACATTTGAACAAAAAGCGTAAGAAATATGGCTGGGCACCGTTAAACTATACCAGTACGGCATTGGAATAAAAGGTTTAGCTATTATTGGTATTGAAAAAGTAAAGGTAAAGAACATTACTGATTTATTTTCTGGTTCTGGATGATATCTTAGTATAGGCATTGGAAAAAGTATCTTTCAGTTATCGGTATGGTAAACCAGGTATCGTTAAAGGACTGGTATGTAAAGACATGTAGTAAGAAATGAGTTTTTTCATCAAAAGGTGTCAAAACTAGACTAGAAAAATACAAGATCTATACGCTTTTGAGGGTTTTCTTTATATGGTCAAAATTAGGCAAAAATTCTCTTCAGTGATGTTTAGAGACTTAGATGTCACTCTGTTCTGTCCTCTGAGTAAAAGTCCTGTGTCTTATTTCTTACAAAAGGAAACCGTCGATCCGAGCGAGTGTTAAATCTGATCCACTCCATCGTCTCTAAAACGCTGACTGTGCTTCCTGTGGTCTGAGCCGAGCCGGTGTCGAGTTCCTGTTTGATTTATAATGATCTAAAACAGTTTTCTCTTTCTTGTGTTTGTCCAGAGCCAAATTAGGAATGCCACAGTTTCTGAGTACAGAAGCACAAAGTCTGCTGAGGAACCTCTTCAAGAGAAACCCGGCCAATCGCCTCGGTAAAAACATTCACTTTATTCATTTATCTATTGACTGGTGCCCTTTGTTTTGGTTTTAAAGCTTTATGTGGTAAAAAAAATCTATATATGAGTGTTTTATTTGTTTTAAGGCGAGACACAGCAGATAAAAAACATCTATTTTTCACGTGGGGTCAATGTTGGTGGTAATGGTGATTTTTTTTTTTTTCTCCCTTAACGTCTTACTTTTAATGTCAGAGTAAAAAATAGACCAAACTCACCCGTTGCGATGCTTATTCGATGACGTTTTGTCCGCCTAGATATCCGAAGATTTCCAGAATATATTTATAAATGTTTATAATAACTACCGTATTATCCGGACTATAAGTCGCACTGGAGTATAAGACGCACTAGTCAAACATTGCCTAATGAAAAAACAACAGGCTGAATAGGCGTACGGTTTGCTAACGTAACACATTGATGGTTACATGAAGCATAAACAACGAACTAAATAGGAGTCTGGTTTGTTAACGTCACATGAACAGTTGAGATAACTATAGCATAAAGAACATGCCAAACTCTCCATCTCACTCCAAGTCAATCGTCTTGGCAACTACCTGGGCACGAAGGTGTAATTGCACAGTTGACAATCCTCTCCAAACAGCATGTTTTCAAGCTCTCATCTGCGAACTCGTTCCTCTAGCTGTGAGCCTGGGATTAGCTTGTTTTGTTTACGTCATTGCAGTAACCTCCGCTCTCTCGCTCACTCCAAACTTTCTTTCTGCTGCTCGATTAGCCTGCAGTGCCCTCTAGCGGCGTGTGAAAGTATATATTTGAATACAAAAAAATCACATATTAGTCGCTCCGGAGTATAAGACCAAAGTATGAAAAAAAGTGTGACTTGTAGTCCAGAAAATATGGTAACTATAATAGTAACTACTATAATAATAATAATAATAACGGTTTATAATAGAATAAACAGCGTGGCGCTCTCTCAGCTTTCAAATGCGTTTTTATCCACTAATCTTGACATGTTTGGTATCCACGTGTAGCACGAAAGGCGACCGATATGACGCTGTACTGCAAGTTTGGTCATTTGTTTTCTGGGACAAAGACACGGGAGAAACATTCAGGCGCATGTGCAGACGTTCGAAAACTTTAGGGCCGTTTTCTTTCCACTTTTGTAGCATCTACAGACTCCAAACTTTCCAGTCTTGTGCTTCGGAATATTGAAGGTTTTTTTTTTCCTAGCCTGATTTATTGAGCTTTGAATCACACAAAAAAGCAAGCAAATAGCTTCTTCCAAAAACTAAACTATTTCAACAAATCAAACCATAAATTTGAACTTTGCTCTATCCTTTTTCTTAGGTTTTGTCGATGAAAATATAGTTACAATTTTAATGCCTTTTTTCAATATGGAAGTATAATAACAAATAACTACATTTCTCATACCAGTAATCTACACAATTGATTCCTTTCTTCACCTGCGTGTCTCGTCGTAACACTGCTTTTTTGTACGTATTTAGTTTTTTACGTATATTTCTCACTACATCGAATATTGATCACTAGTAGCTGATGTGCTCGGTTCAGGCGGGGGTTAAGAGGTTAAAGATATGTCTAATGTATATTCTTGCTATTGTTGGCCACATGTGCATTAATGTTTGCGTTGGTCGCCCTCTGCTGGTGGCACCCGGTCTTGCACCTGTTCACTTGTCATTACTGTGTGTTGCAGGAGCTGGTCCTGACGGAGTGGAGGAAATCAAGAGGCATCAGTTTTTCAGCACAATCGACTGGAACGTGAGTCTGAGCAATAACCTGTGTGATGATAAATAGAGATTCGGGATTTTATAAAGACGCGACACTCACTGTAGTTTTTGTCTTGACAGAAATTGTTTCGAAGAGAGCTCCACCCTCCGTTCAAACCGGCTGCGGGACGACCTGACGACACGTTTTACTTTGACCCAGAATTCACAGCAAAAACCCCCAGAGGTGAGAAGATCAATAATGGACTTTTCTATCTCTCTCCTTGTAATATTCCTATCCCAACCAACTACTGACAACTCTGACTCTAGGGTCGGACCCAGGCATAAAAAACTGTCTGGGCCAGTTTAGTTCAATCAAGACAAACGGAAAGGGTGAGAGACTAATTAACATGTAAACAGAGGAGGGTAGAGTAGCCAGAAATTCATAAGGAAGAATAACGTTACTTTAAGATAATTTTGCTCAAGTAGAAGTAAAAAGTAGTGACACAAATAGGCCAAAATAGTGCACACAGAGATTTACAAATAGTAAATAATTACTATATTGACAATCGTTCAATAATTGACAGGTGCACAGCCTCCGCGGGCCAGGCAGCTTTAGCTGTTTCTTCTTCTTCAGTGTCAGCGCTTCGTTCTGCACTTCCTGGATACAATTGCGTCATTGCTACAACCCAAAATCGCTCTTCACAGTTTTAAAGCACATAATCCAACATTAATCGAGTCAGTGTGCTCGTAAACCACGCCTTAAATCAAAACTGAAGGTTATTCCCACAGCTGCCAATAGGTGGAGCCCCAGGCAAAGACTTCAGCAGCTCCTTCGCCTGTATGACATTGTTACTAGTTAAGTCTTACAGAGACATAATTTCAAATGATGAATTGTAAAATATCAATGCTGAGGCACCCAAATAATGTTTTTAAGTCTATTTTTAATGTAAAGTATGGGCCAGTATCGGCTTTTCTTCATTTTCAACACTTTCCATTGTGTGATTCTCATTGAAGACTTTAAACTATAAAATGAACACATGGGATTATAATATAAAAGGGTGAAATGGCTCAAAATATGTTTTATATTTTAAATTCTTCTAAATTGCCACCCTTTGTTCTTGGAACTTTCTCAATGAGCTTCATCATAAGGTCCTTGTCCCTGAAATGGTTTAACAGTCAGTGAAGTCAAAACCATTTCTGAAGCTCATTGAGAAAATGTCAAAAGTGTCCAAAGCAGAAATCAAAGCGAAAGAAGATTTTATTTCACATATTTGGTTTAAAACGTAACTTCATATGTGTTCAATGTAAATGGTCTTGAAAAGAATAACCAGTACATAAAGCTTTTGACCAGCACTGTATGTCTACTTCGCCTATAATTTGTGGGAAAATACAGTATTTTACATTATGCATAACAGATTTGAACCTCCAAATGTAAAAAAAATAAAGATAAGTTGGGTGGAAGCTTGTCATTCTGTAACCAAGTGCTCCCCATGTCTGCATGTCGCATAGTGGATTATTGTATAGACTGAGTAACGGACTGTATCTGTTATTATGTGTTTGTGGTCAGACTCTCCGGGCGTCCCTCCGAGCGCCAACGCCCATCAGCTCTTCAGGGGCTTCAGCTTCGTGGCCATCACTGAAGAAGACACAGAACCCGCTCCCAACACCATCATCCAGGTGCGACTCGAGCTAAAACTACAAATAAAGCTCTGCTGTAAACGCCCCCTCTCCTGTCTGACGTTGCTGTGCGTGTTTTCCCGCAGCAGCTGCACAGAAGCACGTCACATTTCTCAGACATGTACGAAATCAAAGAGGACATCGGCGTCGGCTCCTACTCCGTCTGCAAACGCGCCGTCCACAAAGGCACCGCCATGGAGTACGCAGTCAAGGTCTCAGCTCCACCGCCAACACGCAGCACAATAACTAACTTTATAGAAACAGATGCTCTTTCGTAACATTTGAGGCCAAGGCTAATTCACAATAACACATTTCATTGGCATTTTTATTTTCCCCGTGTTTAATCGAGATTTCTAGCCAGTTTTTTCCCTTAACATTTTAGCTTTAATGTCAGAGTAACTCGCCCTTTACGGTGTTTATTTTATGACGTACTTTTTTCTGGAAATGAGTACAGCATCGCAGCGAATCCTCATCCTTCCCAGGCGTATTCATTCTCAAATATTGACATGTTTGGTATCCATGTGTAGCACGAAAGGCGACAGAGATGACGCTGTAATCCAAATATGTTCTCCTTTTTGGGAGATTTACACGCACGAACGCAGAGGTTACAAACCCTTGTTTTCTTTACACATCTCCACTTTAGTCGCTCCTACAGACTTCAAACTTTTGACATTATTTTAAAGGTTTTTCAGAAGGATTTTTTAATATCTATTTCCAAGCCTGATTTTCTTTTCTTTATATATATATTTTTTTCTCACTAACAACTAGATTATTCAATAACTTAACAGAATATCTCAAATCCCCAAATTGTAACTAATATATCAAAAACCAATACATTTAAACCTGGGTTTAGCCATTATATAGATTTCGTCGATGGAAATATAGGAATTTTTGACAACTTTTAAGCCCTTGAAAACATAAAATGACACAAAACAATACATTTTCCTCATATTTACTGTATGTCAGTAATCTGCAGTAAAGTTTCCAATTTAAAGCAGTACTAAGTAACGTGTTTACCTTAATAAATCCTTTCCGTAGTCCCTCTGGGGGTAATACAAGTGTTAATGGGATGATTGGAGGGTCTTTCATCTCCCCCTGGTGTCTCTAGTCAGAAAACCATGCTTGTAACTTGACTGCCACCGGGGCGGAGCAACCAACACACACTAATAGAATCACGGAGAAGAAGCTAACAGGCTAACGGGCAAAGCTAACTGTGGGCTAGCGCCACTTTAAACAGTATTTACAGCCAAGTTTGAGTGGAAAAAAATATTCCCATTGTATAACTGGATGTACAACACCCCTCTCTCCCTTCACATTTTCTGTCAGCGTAGTATTTACTCTCCAAGACATTTAATAAGTTAAAATATCGTAACTTGCTAAGACACCTGCAGTTGCACTTATGGCCTCTAGGGGCAAGAGTTACTTAGTACTGCTTTAAACCTCTAAATTTAAGATAAAACAACAGTATTACAACCGTATTTTAATGTGTGTGTGTTTGTGCAGATCATAAACAAGTCGAAGCGGGACCCGTCGGAGGAGGTGGAGATTCTGCTGCGATATGGACAACACCCGAACATCATCACACTCAAAGACGTGAGAGCCAACAGTCAACTCACACCACAATGAGGAGGTTTAGATTTTAACTCAGGGTTTCTGGACATTAAAGAGCATCACAAGCCATTCATTTAGATTGACACAAGTTTACATTCTTAGTATTTACAGTATTCACATTATACAATGGAACCGCCGCCTTAACGAGGGGTTTGAGCCCGAATGACCCTGGAGCTCTGTTGTCCCTGGTAGGGTCTCCCATGGCAAACCGGTCCTAGGTGACGGGTCAAACAAAGAGAGGTTCAGATGCCCCTTATGAGAGACCAACAGTGGACCCACCACCTGCAGGAGGAGCCATAGGGGCTGGTGCTGTGTGATTTGGGCAGCTCCAACGGAAAGGTTGAAGAAAATGGATGGATGGACATTATACAATTATAGAGGCTTAAAAAGAGCAAAAATAACTAGTGAGCACCTATGCCATATTAAATGTGATTTCACTGTGCTACAACATGAGGACCGTGTGCACAGACAGTTCACACTTCAGAACAAAATATCCTGTTCTTTGAGAGGAAAACTGTCCTCAAAATATAAAAGTAATTAATGTGCCAAATTTAAGGCCTTATACTGTATGTCATTTAACCTCCTACCACCCGCCTTAACTGAGCGCATTTTCTCCAGTTCGGCTAAACCAAATGTAAAAGCTTCTGGACTGGAGTTTACAGCCTAAAGGGCCAGTGTTATGCTAATCATGTGCACAGATTGTTTCGCTTTTGTGGCATAAAAACATTTTGGCAATAAAATGGCATTAAAGCGTTGAATTTGAGTGTAAACGTTGTCATAGCTTTTGTTTTCACTGTGTCACAGGTTTACGATGACGGGAGGTCTGTTTTCCTGGTGACGGAGCTGATGAAAGGAGGAGAGCTTCTCGACAAGATTCTGAGACAGAAGTTTTTTCGGAGCGAGAGGCGAGCGCCGTTTTGTACACCATCACCCGGACTGTGGAGTATCTGCACATGCAGGGGGTACGTCGCGAAGCACCTGAATCTGCGTGTGCATTTTAGATCTTTGGCAAAGTGAAGTTTATTTATGTGTTTCTGTAGGTTGTGCACAGAGACCTGAAGCCCAGTAACATCCTGTACATGGACGAGAGCGGAAACGCCGAGTCCATAAGAATCTGTGACTTTGGATTTGCCAAACAGCTGCGCGCCGAGAACGGGCTGCTCATGACGCCCTGCTACACCGCCAACTTCGTCGCTCCGGAGGTAAACGCCACAGACACTAACGGACTGACCTCGGTATCCACATGTCTTTGATTAACGACTAATTATCTCATGGATTTTGTTGCAGGTGCTGAAGAAACAGGGTTATGACGCGGCCTGTGACATCTGGAGTCTGGGAGTGCTGCTCTACACGATGCTCACTGGGTCAGTCAGCGCTTCATTCTCTCAGGCATTTGATACATATTATATACATTGTACTATTTCAGAACATTTTCAGAACAAATTGAATAAGCCCAATGCCCATCTCGACTGCGCATGCGTGGGTCAATCAGGCTCCTAATTTCGACCCAAACAAATCACACCGCCATTGAAATGTGTGAGTTCAGGTAGCGGAGCGTGAACACTGAAGTATATTGAGCCATAACCGTGAACTATAAGGCTTACGGGCATTGGTTTACAGACTATAAGTCTCAAGTGACATTTCTTGCAAATATTTAAGTTGTCAATATCTTGAAAGGGAAAAGTCCGGGCGCCTCCGTAGGCAGGAGCAGACCATCGCGGACAGGGGAACAACAGGACCTGGGATCAGCCCGACACAGACACCCTCACTTTTTATATCATTTGAATTCGTCTTGTAATCACAGGGAAAAGTTCCAAAATGGTGTTGATGTTAAATACACTGGGTAAATTTCCGTCTGTCAAATTAGCGACCGATTAGTTCTGTTGTACCATCTCGTAAAAAAAATAAAATAAAGTACATTTAGATGCAGAGCCTATGTGTGTATGTGGATCTCTCTGGTCACAATTAAGAAAAAGATTTCGTCTACTGTCCACCTCCTTATTGACAAAAAAAGAGGATTCTATGTATTTATTTCTCATTTCAGTTTAAATGTTGTGAATATCGGCGACATGAGGCCACAGTTTCAGAGCCTGGACTTTGTCCAACAGTCGCTTCAAGGGTCACAAATGTTTTTCTGACATATTTATTCCATAGTTATTCCAACTATATGAACAAGGACTGGTCGTCACTGTTGAAGCATCTCTTCGTATGAATGGCAGTTTGGTTTCTGTCTATCTCCGTACGCAGCCCTGGTGTAAAATAGACTTTAAGTTAATATTGTAACAGGCTCCATGGCGACGACAAAAACGCTTTAAATCATCAACTTTCCAGCGGTTAAAACGCTCCAAATCAGAGCTTTCTTCGTTGCTTTACGCTAACTATCATTATTGTTTGGTAGCCAAAAGACATTCCATTACCCATAATGCAACGGGCGAGCCGAGATGGGCATTAGGCTTATTCTCACACTATTTGTGAGTTCGCGAACACCCGAGAATCCATCTTGGGCTGTCCCTGTCGATCAGTTTGAAAACAGGACTTAAATTGGTTTTATTTCGGCAAATGGAGACTGATTTAACCCCCGCCTTAACAGAGTACATTTTGTCCAGTTCAGCTTTACCCAAATCTAAAGGCTTTTCTCGACTGGAACTTACAGCCTGTTGGCCAGTGTAACGCCTCATTTCAAAGCAACACACTTTGTTGTTGCCGTTTTGCTGTTTTGGTCACATTTTTTGTCACTCTTTCGTTGCCTTTTTTTGTCGCTCTTTCGTTGCTTGTTTGTTGCTTTTTTTTTTGTCCTTTAGATTTGGGTAAATTGCCAAACTGGAGAAAATGTGATTGATTCGGGCGAGGTTAACCGAGTGCATTTTCTCCAGTTTGTCATTAACCAAATCTAAAAGCTTCTTGCAAAAAGTATCAAATTGGCAACAAAGATGAGACGAAAGCGAGTATGAAGATGCAACAAAAGAGCGTCAAAAAGTCACAAAAAAGGCGATGAAAAAGTGACAAAAAAATGTGTGACTAAAACACAACAAAAAGTGAAAAAAGCGACGACAATGTGGCAACAACACGAGGAAAATGATCCGTTTAGATGAGTTTTATGGATTTGAGTAAAGCTGAACTGCAGAAAATGCTCTTAGTTAAGTAAGAGGTGAACAACGCAGTGTCGAGGGGGGAAAATAATAAAATGATGGCCTTGAATGGCATTAAAAGCATTACATTTGATTCTAAAAGGCACAAAGTCTCTACATGTCTTTGGTAATAGTTACAATGCTTCACTCTATATTACTCCATGATTTTATCAAAAATACAAAAAGTGCAGGTTTTGCTGAACATGTTTGTTTTATTTTACACACATTTTGCTCAAAAGTTGCTTCTTCATATACATTTTGCCTAAATGTTTGCAAATCTTATGAAATTAAATATGAGTTTTGCATTTGAGGCATTAAATTTGACTTGCTGCTACCGATATATAAACCCTGATAATTCCAAACACATAACATTACAACAACAAGTAAATATTTAACTGATTGTGTTTGATACACTGGTTTAAGCCGGAGCCAGATTGATGTCGGTGCTAATGTTATTGGCTCTGGCTCTTTCAGGTTACAATAGGATTATTAGGATTCCCTCTGGGGCCAAAACTGAAAAAGATATTGTGAATCTCTGAAGGATTTCCTGGTCAAATAAAGCTCAAATGAAATCTAAAACTCACCTGTTTATTGTTATTGTGTATCTCTAAACTGTGTGTGGATATTTCTAGGTTCACTCCTTTTGCGAACGGCCCTGAGGACACGCCGGAGGAGATTCTGGCTCGAATCGGCTCAGGGAAGTTCTCTCTCTCCGGCGGATACTGGAACTCTGTGTCTGCAGAGGCCAAGGTACCTCATCCTTTTATCAATGCAGTGTCTGGAGTTTTCAGTTGGATCAAATGTGATAAATGCCGCCACAGTAAAAGCTTCTTTCCACAAGCTGTGATGTCTTTGAATGGTGCACTTTGATCAGGCTTCATTACCATTGCTTTCTACCTTTTTAATTGCGTTTCACAAATTTTAACTCTTAAGCTGTATTGTAACCTTTAACTTATTTAACTATGGGGCTTGTTTGTTTTTTAAGACGGTCTTTTATGTTTTATGAATGAATGTTTGACACTTTGAGCTACTTGCACCTTTTTTTCCAATGTGGTTTTATTCTGCAAATGGCAAATAAACTGAATCTGAATCTCCTGTTTCTTCAGGACCTGGTGTCTAAGATGCTCCACGTGGACCCGCACCAGCGCCTCACCGCGGAACAGGTGCTCAGACACCACTGGATCACTCACAGAGACCAGCTGCCCAAATACACCCTCAACAGACAGGACGCCCCGCACCTCGTCAAGGTAAAGCCCAGGGTCACCGTGTAAAGCGTAGAAAGTCATTAATGAACTGTGCAAAAAGTTAAGCCTTGAACGTTACAAAAAAGGAGGTATTGTGTTTTTACAGAGACATCTTTATCACTATCGGACACTTTGTTGCTTAGAAAATGTAATATTGATCTAAATGAGCTAAAACCACGCCCTCTCCTCTTGCTCTCCTTTGTTGCTGATCCATAAAAGAGAAAAGAAAGAATAAAAAAGTCTATGGAAAGTGTCTTTACTTTGCGATGAATAGAAGTGATGAAGCTTAGCAAGAGATTGAAAGCTGAGGAAAGCTTTTCCCGGACATATCGCCTTTGCTCTGCCCAATCCCGTCAGATCTTGGAAGCTAAGCAGGGAAGGGCCTGGTTAGTACTTGGATGGGAGACCGTTTGGTAACACCAGGAAGCCTAGTGAATGTAATGATGAGTGGTTGGTGGTGGTCGGAGGGGCCGATGGCGCAGACTGGCTGCCTCGCTTCCGTCAGTCTACCCCAGGGCAGCTGTGGCTACAACAGTAGCTTACCACCACCAAGTATGGAGTGAATGAATAATGAGCTGTGAAGCGCTCTGGGTATCTTGAAAAGCGCTATATAAATCCAAGAGATTATTATTATTATGAAGGACCTCAGGAGCAGCTTTTGTTGCTCCGCACGGCCGCTGGAGAAGACTCAAAGATCACTCAATGTTTATAACAATAAGAAATCATTAGTTTCCTCTTCTCATTCCTTCATTGATTTATCATTTTGCTTTTCACAATATGCTTGGTATGGAGCACAAACTTAAACATGTCACACTGACAAACAAAGTGATATACAAAACAACATACTTCACTGATAAAGCGGGAGAACCCCCTTTAAGAAGGCACCGAGGTTACAGATGCTGTTTGTGCTTTTAGACCAAAACAGGAGCACACATTTAAACATAGATGGGTAATTACAATGATACTTCAGCAGATATTTCTCTCTAAAAAACAATATCTCATTGCTTGTACACTCTAATACGACATGTAAATCATCTCCAACACAATTACTGACACATAAATTATATTTTCTCATATTTCTTTCCAGCCATTTGTACCTAACAATAACGTCTCGTCACTTTTCTCTCGTAGGGAGCGATGGCAGCGACGTACTCCGCCCTGAACAGGAACGTGCCGGCCGTCCTGGAGCCCGTGGGCCGTTCGACTCTGGCCCAAAGACGAGGAGTGAAGAAGATCACCTCCACCGCCCTGTGACCCCGCCCCCCCCTCCCTCACACTCCGCCCAGTATACTCCAACCCGGCCTGTGATTGGCTCTGCTCGACACTGAAGCCCCACCCCTCGCCATTTATGGGCGAAATTCCTCGAAATGGCCCCTTTTAGCTGGAAAAGGTGATTGAAACCCACGGATCCCCCGCCCTTCCTTCCGCTGCCTCTTTTTTGCTCCTCTCCACTTTGCAAGACAATCAGAAAGTACATATTTATTCTCAAAGGAGAGGAAAATTGTATGCATTCAAAGACATTTACACACACACAAAAAAAGACTATTATATTGTTGTTACTATGGGATTATTATTGTACTGTCAATCTGCTGTAGATCCGCATTTATTCAACCGCAAGTCGCCTCCGGGAAGAGACCAGGTGAGCAGAGAAGTCAGACGTTTCTGCTGCAAGTGAACAAATACAAACTCAAGGTGATTAGCATTAGCCCCTTTCATACACATCTTATCAGATTTCTATGTAACTTGGTTGTGTCCACTTTCTCGACTCTGACAGTGGGGAAAGTTCAGTTTAAGTTAGTGGTTAAAGGGATATTTCAGGATTTTTGACATTGGGCCTCATTTCCTAGTTATCCAGAGTGTTGTTGATGTCTGGAGATATTTTTTTCTTAAATTCATGCAGTTCTTATATTTGAAGAGTCTAGTGGCGCTAGGCTAGAGCAAGGCTAAAGCATTTCTATGGTATCAGTTAGCCTGCATTAAAAACAGTCTGGCGTTAGTCTGGTGTTATAAGTGATTTACCTCAGGTGCACTGTGGTAACTGATACCATAGGAATGCTTTAGCCTAGCATTAGCCTAGCGCCACTAGACTCTTCAAATATAAGAACTGCATGAATTTAAGAAAAAATATCTCCAGACATCAACAACACTCTGGATAACTAGGAAATGAGGCCCTATGTCAAAAATCCTCAAATATCCCTTTAAGACACTGTTTTAAAGGCGAGACATGGCAGGTGAATGTCAGAATTTATATAAAAGACAAAACTTCACGATGCTTATTTTATGACTTTTTGTTCACAAGCGAGGTGGCGATATCCGGGAACTACCTCCGACATCACAAAGGCTGGGTCCCCTCGTGTATTCATTCACAAATATTGACATGTTTTGCATCCACGTGTACTGCAAAGGTCCTCGAGATAATATAATCCAAATATGGTCATTTACTTTCTGGGAGACACTCGCTGCTTTAGGGTCGCTTTTCTCAAAATGAGGTTTTCGTTCCACTCATGCAACAACTTCTCCACTTTAGCAGCTCCTATAGACTCTTGGATTGAACACTATTTGTATGTTTTTTTTATTTCAGAGGGATTGAATATCTAATACCAAGCCTCATTTATTGATCTGTGAACCCAAAAAAACAAGGCAAAATTTGAATTTTTACATATTTTTTCTTTTATGATTAGCTTATTGTAAAACTAAACAAGATCCAAAATCCCCTCTGAACAAACCTTCGTTACTAATATGTCAACAAAATAAAACCATCGATTTCAATCTTGCTCTATCCATTATTTAGGTTTCTTGCTGAAAGTATCGGCATTTTTTTGGCCATTTTTATGCATAAAATAATGAAAACATGAAATGGCAGAAAACATCCGATCAATTTTTTCCTCGTATGTATATCAGTAATGGTCATTTAGTTTCCCCATTCACCTGCAGTGTCTCGCCTTAAACAAACATCCAGCCTAAAACCTGTCTGTCTAATTACTGGGACCAGGTACAGGTTCATTATTTGGAGATTCCTTTCAAAAACAATGAATCTCCCAGAGTTACATAAGACCACGCCTTCCATCTAAGATTATTTATGAAACTTATTGGCGACTATACTACCTTTTTGAAGCGCTATAGTGTTGACTTTCCCACTAGCAAAGGGAGCACACAAGGGGCTAATGCTGAATCAAGTGTTAATAGCAGACAGGAAGCAGTAAAAAAATCAATGTTAAGTAGATTAATTGTTAGACTACTGCGTGTGTTCTTCTCATACCAGCCGCTGTGCAAAGCAGAAGGAACATCTCTGTGGGCTTCATCTTCATTTCCTTCGAACAACCCCTTAGCGACAGTATTTTTATCTATGCACAGATCAAATAGCACAGTAATCCGCACAATGAGAAGAGTTTATTTCATCATAGTTCCAGTCGACGTCGTGTTTTTGCTGGCGCTACTAAACAAAACCTATTAATTGAAAGTGATGGAAAGGTTGCACTTTTCAGCACTGTAATAACACGATAATAGGATGGTAATAGCATTATAACTAGGGATAATACTAGCTATGTTTATCTACTGGGTAAGGGTTAGGATTAATCATATTACCACAGAATAAATAACATTGTCGATCCTGTGATTTTGAACTTGTTGCGTGGAAAGATAAGCAGATTTTCAATATCGAGTATATTTACAATGCAAAGAAACCAAAGAGGTTCAGTTTGTTATCGAAAAAATATTGAGATATTTATTTTTTTGTCAATATTGTCCATTCCTAGTCAGACAGATCTTATTACCGTGCTATTACTGTGCTGTAAAGTGCTTTCATTTCAACACTGAGCCCACGTTTTCTCTCGTTTCTTCTGCCGACGACTGAAAAGTTGAGCTGTCCATGTTTTTGTTCGGCCTGACGGAGCTTCCTGTCTAAAAAAAAACAAAATTGTAAATACTTTCACAACTTACTCAGGTTTTTACGTTGCGTTCGAGTCTCAAGCTGCGGCGTAAAAAAAAGAAAAGAAAAAAAAAGGACAAAACAAAAAAGCACAGCGTCTTGTGACCAAAACCGAGGTCACTCCGGGTCGTTTCTGTCTTCTTCTACTGTACGCGATGTGTGTTTAATGCAGCCCTTTAAAAAGCAACACAAAACATTCCCTCATTTCTTTTAGAGTCTGAAGAAAATTTCCAAAAAAATATGATCAACTTGAAATGACGTGTTATTTTTTAAGTCAGAAGCAAGAATAGCTATCGCAAACCTCGTGCCTACAATTCCCACAATGCATCTTGGCTTCTCTGTGAGGCTGGATAAACAGGTAGAAATGTACACGAAAGCAGTGTCTTGAATGTTTTTCTTTTTTAAATATATATATATATATGTGTATAATCTTTATTTAAATCAAGACAATCAACAAAATACGATATTAATTCTATCTTGGTTTTTGCTTCTGTTTGTATGATCTATCTCCTAAAGCCACACTGCAGAACATTTCAGGTTGCCCTTTGAGACGAGCTGTTGATGTTACGGGGCGAATGTTACACAGTATTGCTTTAATAGAAAGGAGAGAAAAAAAAGGCTGACCAAGCTATATGTGTTTTACCGTCTAAATAGCTGAATAAAGGGAAATTACTGTTATGTTTTAAATGATTATATTAAGTCTGCCTCTAAATGTACAGCTCTGGGAACAGGATTTAAAATGGTAAAAGCTTTTGTTTGTGTGTGTGTTGAGATGATAAAAATGGGAATAGCTTTCTTCTTCTTTACCTCCTCGTTCTTTTAGCGTTTGTCCTGCTGCTACCGGCCGCCATTTTGTATCCGCAGCAACGGCCGGACTTTATAGTAAAATAATAAAATCGATAATCAGACAAAAATGTGTTCCCGTGTGTTTTTCTACTCCAGACTTCGTTTCTCCACTGTCAAGTAGTCTTAATGCCTTTTGGATCCAAAGAGGCACTGCTTATGAACATGAGGATTGAACCAGGGCTAGATAATTGGTAAATGGTCTCAACTTGTATAGTGCTTTTCCACCTACATTAGCAAGCATCCACTCACTCATGCACACACCAATGTACACAGACACTGGAGGCAAGGTGGGTGAAGTGTCTTGCCCAAGGACACAGTGTGCACCTTCAGGAGGCGGGATTTGAACCCCCGACCTTCCGATCATGAGACGACCCGCTCTACCATCTGCACCACTACAAGGACTAAATTAGATTGACCACAAAACGCAACTGAATTCCTCCTGATAGAAGTAGACATGTTCCTTCCAGGTTGATTCAGAAAATTCAAAAGGATATAACAAACGTGCATTTTCTTTGTGAATTAACCTCGCCTTAGCTGAGCCATTTTCTCCAGTTTGGCTTTATCCAAATTTAAAAGCTTCTTGACCAGAGACCTTACGCCCTATAGGCCAGTGTAATGCCTCATTTGAAAACTAAGACCTACAAAACTGATCATAACTTTTATGTCACGTTGTCGCTGCATTTATGTCACATCTTTGAAGCGGTTTTTTTATATATATATTTTGGTCAATTTTTTGTCATGTTTTTGTAGTTTTTTTTTTTTTCGTGTTTTCATAAAAAAATACTTGTCGCTTTTTCATTGGCTTTTTTTTTTAAATCTCTTTTTAGTTTAGTTTTTGTTACTTGCTTATTGTGTTATTGTTGCTTTTCTGGCACTTTTTGTTGTTGTTTTTTCCCCACTTTGTTGTTGTTGCGTTTTCATCCTTGTATTTTCACGAAGCTTTTAGATTTGGGTAAAGCCAAACTGGAGAAAAAGTGCTCGGTTCAGAATAAACACAATTTATTAATCAGAATACATTACAATTTTTTTTTTAGCACAAATAAAAGTATTTTATGTCACCTGTTTGTGTTTCTTTAAAAAAATAACATTGAAAAAAATAAATCGTACCTCGAATGTAATTCTTGTTCAATAAAGCTCAGCGGTTTTGAACGCGTCGTCCTGCACATGCGCAAACCGGTGTTTCAGTTGAGCCGTGACTATCTTGTGCCGCAGAGCCTCAACATCTGTGATATATCTGTCTGTAAATACACATTTATTCACTGTTAGCCTTTTCTGTCGAGGGGAATTTACGGCGAACGAGGCGTGAAAGAATATGCCCAAAAATAAAGGTGGGTGACTTGGTTATTTTATGGCTTAATTTACGGTTTTATTTGAGATCGGCGCCCATCTTTCCCACCGTGCTGTGAAAACGTGACACTGCGCGGCTAAAGCTAGTTAGCTCAGTGACGCAAAGTCAAACAAAACAAACAAACCGCAGCCTAAAACAGCCTTATTTTTAAAGCGGGGTATGTTGTTTTAGTGTAAAGATACTGTCCCCTGTGATCGTCTTGATTTGTTAGCGCTTAATACTGATAATATTATACTCCGCTAACGGGCTAATGGCTAGTTAAACCGCACCCGATTGGCCCATAGCATATGGGTCGATATTAATAATACATCCTTTATTTCCAACTGTCAGATTATCAGAGTTACAGATTGTTATATTACAATAGCAATGTAGAACAAGCATCACCTTTAATCCAGTAAAACGGACTGTTTACCGTCGTAGCTTGTGCTTGGCTAATGATGTAACAATGGGGTTTTAACTGTGGGGGTTTGAGTATTGTTGACAGGTTAAAGATTGCACTTAATTATGAAGAAATAAAGAGGTATATTGTTGTGATATTAACACTTGTTTTTATTATTATTATTTCAGGTAAAGGAGGTAAAAATCGGCGGCGTGGAAAGAACGAAAATGAGTCCGAGAAGAGAGAGCTGGTGTTCAAGGAGGATGGACAGGGTGAGCGGTACTAAAGATTAGCATTAAACAGATTTTAACGATTCAGAAAACCTTTGTACTTGGTCAGATTCAATTTGTTATTTTGGGAAACATGTTGGACTAATATTTTGTTAGTCTTCAAGTGACTCTCATAGGGCTACAAACTAGTGTACGAGGTTCTAGTAGTTACATTGTTAAAATCCCAGGCGCCTTTTCACATATTTTGGGTCTTTTTCAGTGCATTGTTTACCATTGACCTCTCCTGATTATTCCTGTGTTTTCCTTATTGAGGCCATTTATCATCAGGGAAGGACACATTGTGTTTGTGGCGTTGCCTGGCAGATTAGATACAGTGATCTTTACCTCATTGAGGGGTGTAGCGCAGTTTGTGTTCAAGACCACAGAACTGTTTGAGTGCAAGGAAAACATTGCTTAATTTGCGAACATTTTGTGTGAACAAGTTTAGCTGCCATGATATTATTAAAGCCAGACTGTGAGACATTTCACCCAATAAAGAGGTTCATATGCGAGTATTTATTTTGTTACAGTTCACAGATATTACAGGTAAAAAAATGCATCAGATCTGACTCACGACTTTACTGGAGCAGGACCTCACCAGATCATCATCATGGAGCTGTTTAGTTACACTTAGTCAAAAATAAGGTTTAAGTAGTTTATATATTGGGTCGTCTTCCAAATGCGTTATATAAATGTTCTACTGTAAAAACATTATCAGTGTCTAGTGTTTATCAGGATTTTACAAAAGTTAAATTGAATTGCTTTTGTGACGTATCAACATATAACCAGAAATGTTAAAGCAGTGTGGGTTTAAAGCAGTACTAAGTAACTTGTTTATCTTTAATAAATCCTTTTCATAGTCCCTCTGGGGTAATACAAGTGTTAATGGGATGATTGGGGGGTCTGTCATCTCCCCCTCGTGTCTCTGGCCAGAAAACCACAATTGCAACTTCGCTGCCACTGGGTCGGAGGTGCAATACACACTAATGGAATCACGGAGAAGAAGCTAACAGGCTAACGGGCAAAGCTAACTGTGGGCTAGCACCACTTAAACAGTATTTACAGCCAAGTTTGAGTGAAAACACAAAATTGATCTTTGTGTAGACTAGAATACTGAAGGGTTTTGTAAATAACTCGACCCACCATTTGAACAACTTTGTCTTGGTTTTGATATTCTGAACAAAGCTGTAAGTTTCCATGCATGAATCACTTTGACAGAAGTAAATTGTTATGTATTTGGATTTTTTTTCAGGAACTACAGTCCCTTTGTTTCCTGCTGTAGGACTAATAGGAACACAAACTGCAGTTTATGTTTGGTTTTTGTTTCATAATGCTGCAACAACAAAAAAAGGCTCTAGTCTGGCCTTGTACATTTATTATTGTAATTTCAGTTGTGTCCAAACCAGTGGAATTTGCTTGGTTGTTAATCTGTTTGCTCAATGAAGCTTTGTTTATTGATGTATTTAAATGGGCATCGCTGTGACAAAAACACGTATGATTCAATAGTCTTTTAGAATAGTTGCACAAAGTTGCACAGATGGATTTGAAAATTAAACTTGACGTCGTCTTTTTGCAGAATATGCTCAGGTGATCAAAATGCTCGGTAACGGTCGTCTGGAGGCGATGTGCTTCGACGGCACCAAGAGGCTTTGCCACATCAGAGGAAAGCTCCGGAAAAAGGTTTGTCTCGTCCACTCTCCAGCCAAAAGAGCCTGCATCCGCCGGATCTAAAGATTGGTTTTATTATTCCGTCTTCTGTACCTCCTCAGGTTTGGATCAACACGTCAGACATCATCCTGGTCGGGCTCAGAGATTACCAGGTCTGTAGGTCATTTTATACAGATTCTTAACTAGTTATTTATCGTCACATATGCAGAGTTTACTCATAATCTTTACATAATTCATCCACTTTCTTCACAGGACAATAAAGCGGACGTCATCCTCAAATACAACGCAGACGAGGCTCGGAGTTTGAAAGCGTACGGAGAGCTGCCGGAGCACGGTCAGTTTAATAAATAGACTGTGTTTCCATGATGGACTTGGATTATGTTTGGTTTGCTCTAAAATGACTTTGATTTTCCTCTTCAGCTAAAATCAATGAGACAGACACGTTCGGTCCTGGAGACGACGATGAAATCCAGTTCGACGACATCGGGGACGACGACGAGGACATTGATGATGTAAGAACAGGAAGCATTTGAGCTGAATAAAAGAGTAGAAGTGAACACGGAGTCCACAAGGGGCGGCACCAGGGACGAGGCCTTTCTGTGTGGAGACATGTTCTCCCCGTGTCTGCGTAGGTTTCCTCCGGGTAGCTGGGCCCACTGCTCCTCACGGTTTGCCCCAGCGGCATCAAAGGATGGGTCAAATGCAGACAATAAAGTATACAAACAAAACAAACAGCTGCCAGGGCTCAGTAGGTCAGTTGCACGAAGCCAGGGGTTCCTGAACTTTCTGGTCGCAACCCCCAAAATGTTTAGTGTAGGGCTGAGCGATAAATCGAATTAATTCATGCTTTTAAAAACAGACTATGTGGAAAATGGTTAAATCGTAAAATCGTGTCCGCCGCTGCATGTCCGCTGACGAGCGCCGTGCTGCCATTTAGCGGCGTTTCAGACGCTTCGTAGCGACTCTTTTCGAAAATAACACCAGCGGAACCAGCCAGCAACTTTCTAACTATCTCTGCTGCTTTACAAAGGACGAGTGTTGTGTTTTCGTTGTGCGCGATGGAGTTTTCTTCGCTAAAACCAAGTTTCCCCAGGTCTGCTTCTCCCCTTCTCTCACACTGAGCTGCTCTGAGCCGCTGCAAGCATTTAACTCCGCCCCTTTCCCCTTGAGTCTCCATGGAGACGGTTGTCAATCACAGCTGAGCTCGAGGATGATAAAACTAAAGGCTTATTAAGAAGTTTTACTTTTGAGAGCAGATAAAGAATATTTAAAACAGAAATAACAATTTTGAATGGGCCTAATTGTCGGCTATATTATGAATCTAAATATGAATGAGCAGAACTCTGCAGTGTTCTACATATTAAAGATCAGGAGACCTTTTCAAGTTTATCGCTCAGCCCTAGTTTAGTGCAAGACATTTTTTTGAACGCTTTTGGTGTTCATGATAACTTTAAAAAACAGGTTTAATAATATGGATTGACCGTTAACTTTTGACCATTGAATTTTATGAAATATACTGTCAATCTCTCTTTTGTGGCTTGAAATCTTCTCGAGACCCCACTTTGGGAACTTCTGCCCTAAGCTACTGTGAAAACAGCATAACGGGCACAGATTAGTGAAATTACACTATTAAAAAGCACATTAAAACCACGCTGCCATTAGCAAAGCATGAAGAAACTGGAATTTAACTGTGCTTTGTCTTCTAATAACCCTGAAAATTGAAGCAGTTGCTCCAGGCTAAGACCGTGCGCTGTGTGTGTGGTTTTTTTAGCGTCTTTTTTTTTGTAAAACTGAATCCATTAATTGATAAGGGACTTGATATGAACGTTGTGAAGTCTCTGGTGTTTATTTTTAGAAACAAGACTTAAATCTATAACTACAGTAATGTTCATTTTGTACTTTCTTGTTTCAGATCTAATCTGTTGAAGAACGAAGCTTGGATTTTACTCAAGATGCTCCGGTTGGATGGTTAATTTGACACCGCGCACCGATAATACATATTTTTACTAAGATCAGCTTAATGTCAGTCTACAACAGTTTATTAAAATATAACGTACACTATGATATTTCTAGTTCTGAAGTCTGTCTACCATCAGTCTTTGCATTTCACATCAGGAGATAAGAAACTCGTCGATTATATGAAATGTAACGCTGGTGTGAAATTGAATGAAGTCATATTTTAGAATCTGCCCGGCGACTGATGACGGCGGACGGGAACAACAGTGAAACAATCGGGAGCTTTGTTAGACGTTTTACATTAGTTTTTTCCCTCTTCTTTCTTTCTCCAAAAACACACTCTTGATCTCAACACCTGCGAAGATCCCATTGGTTCGAACACCACTCTTTTTAAGATATATTTATATTGATTTCACATTCTGTGGAAGAGTAAACAGAATCTCTGGATTCGCCAATAAACAAATAAACCATTTTGTGTTTTTCCCCCTTTTTTGTGAAGTTGTATCTCGTTTGTGAAGCTGGACACGTGGGTGGAAATGCTAGATTTAAATCAAACTACTGGAATTTTGTTTAAGTTTTCTCGTACTGAAGCGATCTTCTAAAGTCGTCTGAATTGGGATGTTTAAAAAGGAAGGCGTCTTCAGCTCACGTGGTTCCACTGAGCTGCAAAAATTAAGTACTACTTCTGTGGAACGTCCCCTTCATTAATGTCTTTTTGCTTTGCCTGAGGGTGTTAAAATATGTCATGGATTCTAAATAAACCAGTACCAATGACTACTTTTGGAAACCATAATTAATACTGTCATTTTCTTAGGAGCCTCGTTCAGATTTAGGGCTGACTTTGACGTTGCGAGATGATAATGCAAAATTAAGTGTCTCATGAGGCCTGATGTGAAGTTTAGCTGTTTTGTTTTTTGTGCCCAAAAGCTGTTAAGAATTCAGGAAAAGAGCTCGAGTCTTGAATTGTCTTTTTTTCTTTTTTTTTTACTAACAATGAATCAAGTTAAACCATTGTCTAGTCTTCAAATAAAAAAATGCAGTAATGTATTTTATTGGTTCTCTTTGTCTAATACAACTTTCATATCGTCTGTAACTTTTTGTTCCTTTACTGCATCAGTCTGACAAACCCCTTGACTGGAGCAGTGTCAGGGCCCTTCTGCAGGTCTAGTTTTTATTTAGTTTTGAGAAGCGAGCTGCCTGGTTTAGAAATGGTTAAATCACGGTCTAGTCCTATTTTGCACCCACTTTAGTCCTTGGCTTGATTCTGTCCAACTTTTGAATGGCTGTAAATGTGGTGGAACTCAGCACTTTGAGTGATTCTTGGTGTTACAAAGGGCTGGGAAGATACACTTTTAGTCGCCAAACAACAGGCATCACGAACAATACAGAGGCACTAAATATAATTTGTCTTAACGAACTGCGATACTTTACCTTGAATTCAGGCATTTTGTTACTGTATTGCGATACATTGCAAATCTATATTTTGTCCCAGCCGTAATGTTAAAGTGCATATGACACATTAGATACAACCTTTGCTAAAACATAGTTAACAATTATATTTCAGATAAAAAAATAATTAAAAAAACTTTCTTTAGTTTGGCCATTTTCGTGATGTTTATAGTTTCACTTCCTTATTGGACACTGACAGGAAGTGACAGACAAGAGGCAAACAATTTTAAACTGTTGCCGTGCCAACCCAATGTGAAATGAGTCAAACTGCTCTGGAACTTTACCTCTCACTTCCTGTCATTAGCTTAAAAATTCTAATAAAAATAACTTTTCTGCGCAACATTTCTTCATTCATTTGCTGCTTCACTGAACTAAAATGGTAATTATTACTTACAACAGATGTTAATTAAAACCTGTCATATGCACTTTAAGCGTTTTAGAGTCAATGGAAGAGTAGGCCTATGTGCAATAATTTTCTACACAAAGTGTCAAAAAAAACAAATCATAATTCAATATTAACACTCAATAGACCCTTTAATTGTTTGTAAATATTCCGAGCTTAGCTGGAGGTGGGAAGCTCGATTCCTATCTATTTCCATTGTAGCTGTTGTCATAGTAACGATAAACAAATGTCTAACTGTTTTAGGAATATCAGATAAATCTTATTTTATCGTCTCAAATGTCATTCCTCTTGTTCTTGCACCTTAAGCCACAACAGGACCACATTTTTCAGTTGTAGTTTTACACTTAAAATCGCTAGCTTTAGTTTAATCTTATTTCTCTTGATCACTTCCTGCCTCCAGCTGATGTCACTGATGATGTCAGCAGTTAAAGAGTCTCTGCTATGACGTAATCTGCATATCCTCTGGTCAAATATTCTCCTCTAATTTAGTTTTGGTGCTCACTTCTGCAGTTGTTCAGTGGCAAACAGAAGACTTTGTGGCTGCCATTCTCTGACGCACTGAAACACCGCCAACAAATCAGTGTCTTGCCCAAAGGCACAACAGCAGGCTGCAATGGATTGGACACACATAAGCTTTTGGAGTTTTGTTTTCATTCCATAATCTCAAAACATCTGTCAGGGAGCAGACTGCAAAAGCCTGTCTCTGGTGGTTGTTATTTTTAGCGCTGCCACGACGTGACTCATGAACGTGTGAACAGCGCTGACCCATATCTGCGCGTGCGCTGCCCTCGTGCGCGGGTGCCGACGTGACGTAACGCCGCCGAGGGGGCTCGTGCCTGGCACGTGCGATACCCGACACGAGCCAGAAACAAGAGGGCGCTGGATAACAAGGCAGAAAACATATGACCAGGTTCAACATTGGTGCAATTTCTTACGGAGCTAGAGTTTTATAACTATAGCTTATTATATGATAGAAATCTGAACCTCAGTGTTTGTAAAATCAATAAAGACAGTTTTAGCTTCGCTTCAAATGGTTTTGCAGTGTGAAGGAGCAGCAGCCATGTCTGTATCTGCCCAGGCACAGGGCAGCTGCAGTAAAAGAGCCTTGAGAAGCGTATGCCAAAAATCATACTGATACACTGATACAGTACAAAACTCATTCCTAACTTTCCTAACACATTTGTAGCATCTCAATTCTTCACAGAGACATGTTTCACTCATCAGGGTCACTGTCACAGTAATACTATAAAACTAGCCTTTAAGTCAGGGGTCACTTTGCTCGGTGGAGGGCAGATTTTTACAGTGATTCAACTCTAAAAGATTAAAGTAGCTCTGATTTATCACTGTTCGTTCTTTTAGTAAGAAAGAACAAACAGTAATAGTTCAATCAGTATGAACCTTTTACAAAGTACCTCTGATTTGTATAATAATATTTCCAGTAAGTTACTTTAAAATTGTAATATATTCAAAATTAGTTACAGTTTTAAAAATGTAGCTGAGTTACACCATGAGTGACTTCTTAGTTACTTTCGGCAAAATATAAACTGAAAATAGTAAAAAGCAAAAGCGCAGTCAAACATTTCCTTTGCCATCCCCATTCTCTTGTGTTGCTTTGACGACATTAGCTACACACAACTGCAGATCTTATACACATTGCTAGATTTATGCAGGGGCTAAGCCCAGGGGCCCAGCAGGTTGAAGGGCCCATGGGCATAAGGAGAAATATGCATGCTCAGTTGTCAAACTAGTTCCCTCTCTCTTTGCAGACTCCCTCACATGTAAGGCTTTATCAGATGACTTTGTACCCAAGACTAAACCAGTTCTAAACAAGATCTGAGCCATTTTCATTGAGTTGACACTGGGAAAAAAATATGTACCTATTAGTCTGTTAAAATGCATGAGAATTGCACCATTAAAATAAAAAAAAACCTCAAGGGGAGGACCCCATACCCCCATTTTAAATGTCCCCCCACCAGTTTGGCAGTAGTAAAGGTTCTTCCATGAAGGCCACGGAGCTCAAATTGGGGTCATTATGTTAAACTGTTCACAAATTTGTTGTTTCTTAAACTAGTACCATGTTTAAGAAGTTACTTCTGCATGTTCAAATAAAAAAAATCATTCATTTATCCTTTCATTGGAGAGAGAGAGAAATCCGACAGCCATACAGTATATTGGGGGCCCTGAAAAAACTTTAGCCCCGGGGCCCATTTTACTTAAATCCGGCCCTGCTTATACACCAGTGTCTTGCTGCATTTTATTTGGGGGAGTTTTGCATTTTTTTCATACATTTACATGCCTTTGAAACTCGAGTTACTTGAATTGTAATGAGCTGTAACATATTCCAGTATTTTGTTTAACCTCTTAACCCCCGCCTTAACCGACTGCATTTTCTCCAGTTCAGCTTCCCCACATCTAAAAGGTTAAAGCCTACAGGCCAGTAACACCTCATTTGAAAGCTAAGACCTACAAAACTCATCTAAACGAATCTTTTCCCTTGCGTTGTTGCTGCGTTGTCGTCACCTTTTTTGGGACATTATTTTAATCGCGTTTACGTTGCTTTGTCTTTTTGATGTTTACGTCACATTTTTGTCACTTTTTTGTTCCGTTTTTGTCGCTCTTTTGTTGCATTTTCATCCTCGTCTTTGTCTCATTTTTGTCGCTATTTTGACACTGTTTTCCAAGAAGCTTTAAATGGCTGTTATCCGGGTGTACACAAAATATGCTAATTTGCGCGAGCCTGTGCCGGGGGAACGGTAAGAGGTTAAAGCCAAACTGGAGAAAATGTGGGGGTGGGGTTGTATAGGTTAAGTCAGTGGTTCCCAAAGTGGGGCCCCCTAAGCTTGTCTACAAAACAAGTCTAATGAAAAAAGTTCATTTTGAAAGAAAAAATACATGTATTTGGACAAATGCACCAGTTTAGACCAGTATTTTGCTACTGTCATTGCTAGATGTTACTTTTCATGTCATTTTAGCTGTGAAATAACAAGAAATTCCTTTGATAGAGTAACTTATTATGAATTGGGGGGTCCTGAGAGATGTTCTGATCAATGAGGGGGCCGCGATGTCTCGGATTTTGGGAATGGCTGGGTTAAGTAATATGTTCCTTAGTTAATGAAAAAAGTAATATATTTTTTTAGTCCCATGCAGAGGGTGCCTGGAGGATGGCACAGATAAAGGTAAAATCCCACGGCAGTTTGACTCACTTCCCATTGACGTAACATGGTCGGCACGGCAACAGTTTAAAATAGTTGTCCTCTATCTATGTCAGTTCCTGTCGTGTCCGAAAAGGAAGTGAAACTATAAACATCACAAAAATGGTCAAACTAAAGAAAGCTGAGGATGTTTAGCAAAATCTGACATATAATTGTGTTTATGTTTCAGCCAAAAATGTGTCTAATGTGTCATATGCGCTTTAAGTTCATGAAATTTGACACAAAAGATTTATAATTAGATGCGTCATGTTCGTGCGTCAGGTATAGTCATGTGTAACACCTACGCTGTTAGGCAAAGGACTGTAGGGTATGGACCAGTTCTAGATTCGAAAGGAGTGGTGTGTAATCCAAAATGAGAGCCAAAGTCAATAAGTTTAAATGGAAAAGCCGGCAATTTACTTTACATAGACAATAAAAAGGACAGACAAACATCAAACATTAATACTGGCACTTCTGTTAGTTACCCGTTACACCTTTATATTGTTTAACTTTTGAGATGAGTTCAATAAAAGGTATGTTTTACTTGTTTCACTTATTTCAACAAGTTTTGTTTTATGACCGGTCATTTAGTTACTTTGAGTGTTTTTAATTTAAACCTATTCTTAAATTACTTTAATTTAAGTTTAATCTTGGTTTCAGGTTTATATTATTCACTCTTTTCAATTTTCAAACACGTTTTGTCACTTTAAAAATGACACCATAGGTACCCTTTAAATACATAAATAAAACAATTATCAAAAGGATCCAGTAAACAATTTGGCTTGCAAAGCAATAACAAAAAGAAAATGGCTTCTAATTGTCCAAAAACTTAGCAAAACTTAAATTGTGGATATGTTCTGAGTTCAATGTAGGCGCCCTTTAACGTGCGCTCAAATCCGTTGGAAAAACTCCACAAACGCTCCTCAAACCTTGGTCTGGGAGTCAGTGAGGTTCTTTGGTGGAATGCGGACCACGCGCGCCTCGCGAGACGCTGCCGTTGATCCTGAGAATGTTCCGTTGGGTGGCTCGCCTTGGTCTCGACTCGATCCTGGGTCCAAGAACTCGATCCAACTCCAAGAACTGAGGTGTTCTCGGGGTGGGGATAAAACCTGGCCTGTGGAGCAGGCCAACAAGGATCGCAATTAGCATTAAATAAAATTACATTCAAGTAAAAACACAAATCCATCCGCTTACAAGGCTGCGGAGGCACGTAACTTGAGAGAGAAACAAAAAAAGAGAGGCGACGATTTGTTTTTAGCTGAGCCGCTTACTGTTACTGGGAAATAAAGCTTCTTTCCACATAAAATGAACAAACCACCGTAAAAATAATCAACATTGTGACCAACAGAAATAAAAGTAGAAATGCAGAAAACGTTAAGTTACCGTTATCTGGTCCCTGCCGTCTCGGGCAAAAGCACAACTGCCTCGTTTAACCGCAGCGACAAACGCTGCGTAAAAGAATACATTTATATTAACTTCAGCACCAAATGCTGGACAAGAGAAATAAAAATAAAAGAGCAAATATATTGTTACCGTTTCTTTGCTCTCTGCCGTCTCAAGCAAAAGCATCGGCCTCGTTTAACCGCAGGCGACAAACACTGTACAATAAATAAGTTTGCGTCAACTTCAGCTTCAAATGCTGAGCAACAAACAAAAACTTTCCAAATAAATAACTCACCGAGACTACTCCCAAAGGTTTCACGTCTCGTAGACACACTCCTCCCTCAACCCGGCAAGGCAAACGGTGTGTAAGATCACTTTTCGGTGTAGTTTGGGTCAGTTTTGTTCGTAACGGCTGCACTGCTCTGTTCGCCCGTGCGCTCTTTTTAGACTCCTGCCGCTGACTGAGCCTCGGCCAGGTGGGGGAGGGGCATACGCTGAGAGCGTCTTGAATCAGTTATATTGATAACGGTTTACAATGTAACTTTTTATAATAACATTGTAAATCCCACTAATTATATATTTAATGTCACGTAGTTTTTAACTGTTTTAAGCGAATATTTAATTAGGTTATTTATGAATATTTATAAGGTTATTTATTGTCAGGTTTTGTCCAGTTACACCAGTGTTTATTTGTAACGGGGGTTACATCCTCCCCTCCTTTTCCTATGTACGTCCTCGTACATGTTTCATACAGTTTCAACTTTAAACACTCTAGGGCCATTCAAGGATTCAGTAAATGCTATGGCTAGGCCCTGGAAGAGTGACTGGACCACAGAAACTAGTGGGTTGCCTAGTTCAGGATAAGTCAGTCTCTGAGCTGGTTCCCTACGTCTGGTTGAGCGTCTTAGGAAGTCAGAGTTACTGTCACAATGGTCAGTGACATCTGGGCACTGGTCTGTGTCAGCTGTGGTCTCGTTAGGAAAGTCAGGAATGTCTTTAGATTGGCTGTCCATTTCAGGGAAGTCATTGGTTGACACTGGTTCTTCAGGTAGGTTTTCTTTTTCAGGGTAAGTATCGACTGTCTCTGTCTCTTTGTCATTTTCTTCAGGATTCTTTTCAGGTAAGATCTCATTCAGTGGATTTGTCTCATCAGGTAAGTTTGACTCATCAGGTAAGTTTGTCTCATCCGGTGTCTTTTGACATATTCTGTATTCAGAGAAAGCGTTGGGCATTTCTGAAGAACTTTGTTTGACATCATTTGCATGTTTGTCCGTATCAGGTGAGTATGAACTTTTGGTTTCCACTATTAGGTCTTGGTAGTCATAAAAGTAGCCAGAATCGGATTCTTCACAGTCTGATTCTTGTTCATGACTTTCTGTTTGTTGACGTGTTTTGGGTCGCTTGAGTTTGTCTTTTATTGGTTGTCCTGTTTCATTTGTGTTGGTGGAAAGGAAACCACATGGCAGTAATAAATCACGATGGAGGGTTCTTTGAGGACCTTCTTTTGCCTCAGGCTTTACAACATAAACAGGGAGGTTGTTCGACTGTTTCACTACAACATGGACTTCGGATTCCCACTTGTCGGCTAGCTTATGTTTGCCTCTTATGCGAACATTTCTAACAAGAACTCTATCTCCTTCTTTTAAGGTAGAGTCAACAATGTGTTTGTCAAATCTTGCTTTGTTGCGACCTGCTGATTTCTTTGCCATTTCAGTTGCGATTTTGTAGCTGGATTCTAGGTGTGACTTAAGGTTGCGAACATACTCAGAGTGGGAACCTGACTGATGATGGACTGGCAGACCGAAGGCGAGGTCGACAGGGAGCCTTGGCTGTCGGCCAAACATAAGCTCATATGGGGTAAACCCTGTCACCTCGTTTTTAGTACAGTTATAAGCGTGTACTAAGGGTCGGACATAATCACGCCAGTGGGTCTTTTTGTGGTTCTCCAAAGTACCAAGCATGTTGAGAAGCGTCCTGTTGAAGCGTTCAACAGGGTTTCCCCTCGGGTGGTAAGGTGTAGTTCGAACCTTTTGAATGCCAGCTAGTAAACAGAGCTCTTTTATCGTGCGGGACTCGAAGTCCGGGCCCTGATCACTATGTAGTCTCTCAGGGAAACCGTAGTGTGAGATAAAGTTTTCCCAGAGGAATTTGGCAACTGTGCGCGCCTTTTGGTTTGGAGTGGGCAAAGCAAGCGCGTATTTAGTGAAATGGTCTGTTATCACTAATACATCTTTAGTATTGCTTGAATCTGGCTCTAATGTTAGAAAGTCGATGCACACTAGTTCAAGCGGTCGTGTGACAACGATATTCACAAGCGGCGCGGCTTTCTCTGGATGGACTTTACGGCGGGTGCAACGGTTGCAGGTTTTGACTTTAAGTTCTATGTCTGAGGCCATTTTGGGCCAATAGAATCGCTTTCTCACAAGATCCAGTGTTCTTTCGACACCCATGTGCCCCATGTCGTCGTGTAAGCTTTTTAGGACAAGGGGTCTTAACTCTTGGGGTAGCACGAGTTGGTATTGTGTTTGTGCTCCCTCTTGTCTTGTACGATAGAGGACTCCATCTTTGAGAATGAACTTGTTCCACTCCCTTAGCAACAAGCCAAGTTCGGGGAGTTCACTCTTTGCAGTTGGTGGGGGCTTTTCTCCCAATTCCATTTGGTTGATTATTTCTCGAATGCTTGTGTCATTGTTTTGTATTTCTTTCAGGTCTGATGTTGTGTAATGGGACATTACAGGTAAGCCACCAAGCTCCTCCTCCTCTTCAAAACTTTGGGGGATAGCTTGGGGATGATGAGCGAGAGACAGAACCAGAGAGCTATTGACTGTAGACTCAACTGGATTGTTCTCTGAAAGCTGATGGACAAAGTGTTTTTCGCAGATGGCTCGGATTGTGCTCTCTTCAACAAGGTCAAGGTCTGGATGGTCAGGTAGGTGTCTTTGTGTGAACTGTTGTATCCTTTCCAACTCCTTTTTGGACAGCATGTCGTCAGGCTCTGCACTGTGTGGACGCCTGGACAGACCATCTGCATCCTGATTTTGTTTTCCTGCCCTGTATTGCAGCTGGAAATCGAACGTGGACAGCGCCGCCAACCATCTGTAACTCGCGGCATCAAGTTTTGCAGTGGTAAGTATGTATGTTAACGGGTTGCTGTCCGTGATGACAAGAAATGAGCGGCCGTAAAGGTAATCTTGAAATTTTTCTGTGACTGCCCATTTAAGAGCAAGGAACTCTAACTTATGTGCAGGGTACTTTGTTTCACACTTTGACAACCCGCGACTTGCGTAGGAGATGACACGGTTTTGACCTTGTTGATTTTGGTACAGAGCGGCCCCTAATCCACGAGTGCTTGCATCTGTATGCAAGGTGTAAGAAAGTTTAGGGTCCGCGAACCCGAGCACTGGTGCTGTGGTCAGTTTCTGAATGATTGTGTCAAATGCTGTTTGACAATCCTCTGTCCATCGAGCTCCGAAGGGGTCTTTCGGGTTGTGGTACTGGGTTTTATCAACTTTGTTTGTTTTTTTCCAGTGAGGTGGGTATCCACCAGTGAGTTGGTTGAGAGGACGCATGATCTTTGAATAGTCCTTTATGAATCTACGGTAATAACCGGAAAATCCAAGAAAGGTCCTGAGTTCTTTCAAGTTGTTTGGTTTCGGCCAGGTTTTGAGTGACGAGATCTTATCGGGGTCTGTTTCAATGCCTTTTTCCGAAATGATGTGGCCAAGGTATTTTACAGAGCTCTGAAAAAAACTGCATTTTTCTGGTGAAAGTTTAAGGCCAAACTCCTTCAAACGACTGAGGACTCGCAAGAGGCGTTCTTCGTGCTCCTCCAGAGTTGAAGAGAACACAATGAGGTCATCAAGGAACACAAGGGCCTGTTTTAGATTGAGCTCCCCCATGCAGCGCTCCATGAGTCTCTGGAATGTGCTAGGGGCGTTTGTGATTCCTTGAGGCATTCTATTAAACTCGAAGAAACCTAGAGGGCAGACAAATGCAGTCTTTTGTTTATCAGCCTCCTCCATCTCAATCTGATAAAACCCTGACTTAAGGTCTAAGACTGAGAACCATTTCGATCCATTCAAAGCTGAAAAAGACTCTTCGAGGTTGGGTAAAGCGTAAGAATCTTTCACAGTCTGGAGGTTTAACTTTCTGTAGTCAATACATAATCTGACATCTCCATTCTTTTTTCGTACGACTACAATTGGGGATGAAAAAGGAGATTCAGAGTCACGGATGACTTCGGCATCAAGGAGTTGCTGCAGGTGATTACGTACTGCCTCTAGATCTTGTGGATGTATTGGCCTTGCCCTGTGTTTGAAAGGAGTAGGGTCGCTGAGTGTGATGTGATGCTTGATCTTACTGGTGCGACCAAAGTCGAGCTCGTTTTGGGCAAATACCTCAGGCATAGAATTCAACTTTGAACGTATTCTTTCTTTCCACTCACTGGGGATTGAAGAATCACCAAATCGAATTGGAGATCTGAGTTTTCAAACTTTGGTTTAAGCGTTGGGTCATTGGCTGATCGAACACTTTGAATGGCGTGAATTTGTGCAATGACTGTCTTTGGAGTGAGTGTGATGGTGTGATTGGATTCGTTTTTCAAGATGACAGGTACACTGCGTGGGAGTTTGGATGGGAGGGTCGCTAACCCATCTTTAACAAGAAGCCACCAGTTAAGTAGGTTGTTGTTGGTGCTTCGACTGTCACCCATTTTCCAGTTTCTGGTACTCTGCATGTTACTGATCCTTCCAGAACTTTTGTTTCTCCAGCTCCAATAGTTTCACAATCCATACTGTTTAGTCTGACTTCGCCCAAGTTTGAATCAGCTGTGCGTTTTTTCCTCGCTGCAAGGGTTTTGAGAACGACTTTGTACCCATATGGAAGTGTGTGTTTCTCTTTGGGCTCTACAACTAGTCCATACTGCTCATACAGAATGTCCAAAGTATTTGTACCTATCAGCAGTGAAGGTGAGTTAGAACTCAGATTGGGAACAATCAAAGCGAGAGTTGGCACTTCAATGTCAGCACCCAAAGAACTCTTGGGAAAAGTGATGGCTATCTCGATAAAGCCAAGGTAAGGGACATTTTGGCCATTTGCACCTTCTACCTCTAACAGGTCATTCAAGCTGTGGACAGGTAAGTGAGACAGGTTCTCTTCGTAGAAAGACTGGGAGACTGTTGTTACCTGTGAGCCCGTATCTAATAAGCAACTGCACAGATGGTCATTGATAGCTATTTGAGCTGTACACTTTGCTCCAACTAAGCCTTTTGGAAGAGAGAGAGGCTTTTCAGTTTGAGCATGAAAGTTCAAAGCACGTTTCTTTTTCTTGGGACACCTTGTGTTTTGTTTAGCTCCACTTTGTCCCACAAATGGAGCTGGGTCTAGTTTAAAGAAGAATATTCTGGATCATTCACTTTGTCCCATGTCATTTGCTTTTCTCTTAGCTGCTTCTTTTTAAGAGCAACAAGATGAGAGTTTGGCTCATTCTCGCATTGGGGTTTGATATGCCCATCCTCTCCGCACTTAAAGCAATACCAGGGCTTTGGTCGGTTGCTTGAGTGGATGTCAGGTCTTTGATCAGAGGACTGTGACTTTTGAGCTCTGGAGTTATCAAAAGGGACTTTATGTTTTGCAGAGCTGAAGACTCGTGGTTTGGCGTTGGGTGTTTCAGCATCTTTTTTAGTTTTGAGAGACGCAAGATGCGATTGCAGATCAGCAATTTGCTTTTTGAGATTTTGAATTTCAGAATCGACTGCTTTTGGTCTGGGGCGTTCTGGACTTTGAGACTGGGCACCCTGATAGTGTGAGTAGACCTTTGGCTTTGTTGTATTTAGATGCTGTTTCATGCGTGACATTTTCGATGTGCGTCTTTTCTCTGCAGTACGGAGCATGAGCAGGAGATCAGCAAAAGTAGGTGGAGTTTGTTTCTTTTGCTCAAGCTGAAGCTCCGCAATCAAGTCATTGTCCCAACAGCCTCTTATGAACTGTTTCAAGAGCTGTTTATCAAGTTCACCAGCAGAGATACCTCCCCTTATGAACGTTGTGTTAAGCATGACTTGGAGTCTCTGAAGGTAAGATGAAGGTTCTTCACCATGATTTTGCATGGTGTTCAAGTATTTGGCGAAAAGGTCGTCACCATCTTCGACTGTACCAAAAGCAGAATCAAGGATTTGCAAGTATGTGACTGGAGGCGAATCGGCAGGTAAGTGTTTTACAAGATCAACTGCAGGTGAAGAGAGACTCTCCAAAGCCTTCTGGACTTACTTGAGTCTGGTTGCTTGGCATCTTTAAGAAGAAGCTCAACACTTGAGCGCCAGCTTTCAAAGTCAACTTCATTGTTTGGACGGGGACAACGCCCAGAAAAGAGTCTCAACCTGAAGGGAGTGTTCATTTGTGAATGAATATCTTCAGTTCGGAGAATGTGCTCCACTATTACTTTTTGAAGCTCTGGTGGATTAACATCAGAGGTACTTAGAGTAGGAGTCTTTGTACTGATTGGGGTTTGTGAGCGATTCCCCACAGAGACTGGGATCGGTTGGTGGAAGTCACCAGATTGGAGGGCTCTGTGCACTGGATTGTCTGAGTCAGGGACTTGAACAGAGTCACCATGGTCACTTGGACTGTCATGTTCGTCCGTGTCAACAGCCCTAGTAATAGAGCTAAGCTCCTCTCTCAGTACGTCTGTGAAATCTTTACCTGTCTGTTTTGCAATGTCTCTCAGTTCAGCTAAGTAAGTCTGTGTAGCAGTCTTGCTAACTACAGGAGAGTAGACGGTGCTTAAAGTCTCGACAAGGTAAAGTATGTCAGGTTCATCTTTAGGTAAGAATTTGTAAGGTAGCAAGGGTGAAAGTGCCTGTACTGATGCACCTGAAGTGTACTCAACAATGTTCTGCTTGCCTACCTGTGGGCTTGTAGGGGCTATGGGCACAATCTGAAAAGACCCGTACTGTTTAAGAAAGTCAAAGAGCTCCTCATCAACTACAGTGCCAGTTATGCCAGTAATAATGAGTGAGTTTGGTATCTTAACATTACTCTGTCGCACGGCTTCCATATTGGCTGTTTGAAAACAATACCTAGGCTCACAAGAGTGTACGGACCACTCCTGGCTGGCTCGCCAAGAATATGTAACACCTACGCTGTTAGGCAAAGGACTGTAGGGTATGGACCAGTTCTAGATTCGAAAGGAGTGGTGTGTAATCCAAATGAGAGCCAAAGTCAATAAGTTTAAATGGAAAAGCCGGCAATTTACTTTACATAGACAATAAAAAGGACAGACAAACATCAAACATTAATACTGGCACTTCTGTTAGTTACCCGTTACACCTTTATATTGTTTAACTTTTGAGATGAGTTCAATAAAAGGTATGTTTTACTTGTTTCACTTATTTCAACAAGTTTTGTTTTATGACCGGTCATTTAGTTACTTTGAGTGTTTTTAATTTAAACCTATTCTTAAATTACTTTAATTTAAGTTTAATCTTGGTTTCAGGTTTATATTATTCACTCTTTTCAATTTTCAAACACGTTTTGTCACTTTAAAAATGACACCATAGGTACCCTTTAAATACATAAATAAAACAATTATCAAAAGGATCCAGTAAACAATTTGGCTTGCAAAGCAATAACAAAAGAAAATGGCTTCTAATTGTCCAAAAACTTAGCAAAACTTAAATTGTGGATATGTTCTGAGTTCAATGTAGGCGCCCTTTAACGTGCGCTCAAATCCGTTGGAAAAACTCCACAAACGCTCCTCAAACCTTGGTCTGGGAGTCAGTGAGGTTCTTTGGTGGAATGCGGACCACGCGCGCCTCGCGAGACGCTGCCGTTGATCCTGAGAATGTTCCGTTGGGTGGCTCGCCTTGGTCTCGACTCGATCCTGGGTCCAAGAACTCGATCCAACTCCAAGAACTGAGGTGTTCTCGGGGTGGGGATAAAACCTGGCCTGTGGAGCAGGCCAACAAGGATCGCAATTAGCATTAAATAAAATTACATTCAAGTAAAAACACAAATCCATCCGCTTACAAGGCTGCGGAGGCACGTAACTTGAGAGAGAAACAAAAAAGAGAGGCGACGATTTGTTTTTAGCTGAGCCGCTTACTGTTACTGGGAAATAAAGCTTCTTTCCACATAAAATGAACAAACCACCGTAAAAATAATCAACATTGTGACCAACAGAAATAAAAGTAGAAATGCAGAAAACGTTAAGTTACCGTTATCTGGTCCCTGCCGTCTCGGGCAAAAGCACAACTGCCTCGTTTAACCGCAGCGACAAACGCTGCGTAAAAGAATACATTTATATTAACTTCAGCACCAAATGCTGGACAAGAGAAATAAAAATAAAAGAGCAAATATATTGTTACCGTTTCTTTGCTCTCTGCCGTCTCAAGCAAAAGCATCGGCCTCGTTTAACCGCAGGCGACAAACACTGTACAATAAATAAGTTGCGTCAACTTCAGCTTCAAATGCTGAGCAACAAACAAAACTTTCCAAATAAATAACTCACAGAGACTACTCCCAAAGGTTTCACGTCTCGTAGACACACTCCTCCCTCAACCCGGCAAGGCAAACGGTGTGTAAGATCACTTTTCGGTGTAGTTTGGGTCAGTTTGTTCGTAACGGCTGCACTGCTCTGTTCGCCCGTGCGCTCTTTTTAGACTCCTGCCGCTGACTGAGCCTCGGCCAGGTGGGGGAGGGGCATACGCTGAGAGCGTCTTGAATCAGTTATATTGATAACGGTTTACAATGTAACGTTTTATAATAACATTGTAAATCCCACTAATTATATATTTAATGTCACGTAGTTTTTTAACTGTTTTAAGCGAATATTTAATTAGGTTATTTATGAATATTTATAAGGTTATTTATTGTCAGGTTTTGTCCAGTTACACCAGTGTTTATTTGTAACGGGGGTTACATCCTCCCCTCCTTTTCCTATGTACGTCCTCGTACATGTTTCATACAGTTTCAACTTTAAACACTCTAGGGCCATTCAAGGATTCAGTAATGCTATGGCTAGGCCCTGGAAGAGTGACTGGACCACAGAAACTAGTGGGTTGCCTAGTTCAGGATAAGTCAGTCTCTGAGCTGGTTCCCTACGTCTGGTTGAGCGTCTTAGGAAGTCAGAGTTACTGTCACAATGGTCAGTGACATCTGGGCACTGGTCTGTGTCAGCTGTGGTCTCGTTAGGAAAGTCAGGAATGTCTTTAGATTGGCTGTCCATTTCAGGGAAGTCATTGGTTGACACTGGTTCTTCAGGTAGGTTTTCTTTTTCAGGGTAAGTATCGACTGTCTCTGTCTCTTTGTCATTTTCTTCAGGATTCTTTTCAGGTAAGATCTCATTCAGTGGATTTGTCTCATCAGGTAAGTTTGACTCATCAGGTAAGTTTGTCTCATCCGGTGTCTTTTGACATATTCTGTATTCAGAGAAAGCGTTGGGCATTTCTGAAGAACTTTGTTTGACATCATTTGCATGTTTGTCGTATCAGGTGAGTATGAACTTTTGGTTTCCACTATTAGGTCTTGGTAGTCATAAAAGTAGCCAGAATCGGATTCTTCACAGTCTGATTCTTGTTCATGACTTTCTGTTTGTTGACGTGTTTTGGGTCCTTGAGTTTGTCTTTATTGGTTGTCCTGTTTCATTTGTGTTGGTGGAAAGGAACCACATGGCAGTAATAAATCACGATGGAGGGTTCTTTGAGGACCTTCTTTTGCCTCAGGCTTTACAACATAAACAGGGAGGTTGTTCGACTGTTTCACTACAACATGGACTTCGGATTCCCACTTGTCGGCTAGCTTATGTTTGCCTCTTATGCGAACATTTCTAACAAGAACTCTATCTCCTTCTTTTAAGGTAGAGTCAACAATGTGTTTGTCAAATCTTGCTTTGTTGCGACCTGCTGATTTCTTTGCCATTTCAGTTGCGATTTTGTAGCTGGATTCTAGGTGTGACTTAAGGTTGCGAACATACTCAGAGTGGGAACCTGACTGATGATGGACTGGCAGACCGAAGGCGAGGTCGACAGGGAGCCTTGGCTGTCGGCCAAACATAAGCTCATATGGGGTAAACCCTGTCACCTCGTTTTTAGTACAGTTATAAGCGTGTACTAAGGGTCGGACATAATCACGCCAGTGGGTCTTTTTGTGGTTCTCCAAAGTACCAAGCATGTTGAGAAGCGTCCTGTTGAAGCGTTCAACAGGGTTTCCCCTCGGGTGGTAAGGTGTAGTTCGAACCTTTTGAATGCCAGCTAGTAAACAGAGCTTTTTATCGTGCGGGACTCGAAGTCCGGGCCCTGATCACTATGTAGTCTCTCAGGGAAACGTAGTGTGAGATAAAGTTTTCCCAGAGGAATTTGGCAACTGTGCGCGCCTTTGGTTTGGAGTGGGCAAAGCAAGCGCGTATTTAGTGAAATGGTCTGTTATCACTAATACATCTTTAGTATTGCTTGAATCTGGCTCTAATGTTAGAAGTCGATGCACACTAGTTCAAGCGGTCGTGTGACAACGATATTCACAAGCGGCGCGGCTTTCTCTGGATGGACTTTACGGCGGGTGCAACGGTTGCAGGTTTTGACTTTAAGTTCTATGTCTGAGGCCATTTTGGGCCAATAGAATCGCTTTCTCACAAGATCCAGTGTTCTTTCGACACCCATGTGCCCCATGTCGTCGTGTAAGCTTTTAGGACAAGGGGTCTTAACTCTTGGGGTAGCACGAGTTGGTATTGTGTTTGTGCTCCCTCTTGTCTTGTACGATAGAGGACTCCATCTTTGAGAATGAACTTGTTCCACTCCTTAGCAACAAGCCAAGTTCGGGGAGTTCACTCTTGCAGTTGGTGGGGCTTTTCTCCAATTCCATTTGGTTGATTATTTCTCGAATGCTTGTGTCATTGTTTTGTATTTCTTTCAGTCTGATGTTGTGTAATGGGACATTACAGGTAGCCACCAAGCTCCTCCTCCTCTTCAAACTTTGGGGGATAGCTTGGGGATGATGAGCGAGAGACAGAACCAGAGAGCTATTGACTGTAGACTCAACTGGATTGTTCTCTGAAAGCTGATGGACAAAGTGTTTTTCGCAGATGGCTCGGATTGTGCTCTCTTCAACAAGGTCAAGGTCTGGATGGTCAGGTAGGTGTCTTTGTGTGAACTGTTGTTCCTTTCCAACTCCTTTTGGACAGCATGTCGTCAGGCTCTGCACTGTGTGGACGCCTGGACAGACCATCTGCATCCTGATTTTGTTTTCCTGCTGTATTGCAGCTGGAAATCGAACGTGGACAGCGCCGCCAACCATCTTAACTCGCGGCATCAAGTTTGCAGTGGTAAGTATGTATGTTAACGGTTGCTGTCCGTGATGACAAGAATGAGCGGCCGTAAAGGTAAATCTTGAAATTTTTCTGTGACTGCCCATTTAAGAGCAAGGAACTCTAACTTATGTGCAGGGTACTTTGTTTCACACTTTGACAACCCGCGACTTGCGTAGGAGATGACACGGTTTTGACCTTGTGATTTTGGTACAGAGCGGCCCCTAATCCACGAGTGCTTGCATCTGTATGCAAGGTGTAAGAAAGTTTAGGGTCCGCGAACCCGAGCACTGGTGCTGTGGTCAGTTTCTGAATGATTGTGTCAAATGCTGTTTGACAATCCTCTGTCCATCGAGCTCCGAAGGGGTCTTTCGGGTTGTGGTACTGGTTTTATCAACTTTGTTTGTTTTTTCCAGTGAGGTGGGTATCCACCAGTGAGTTGTTGAGAGGACGCATGATCTTTGAATAGTCCTTTATGAATCTACGGTAATACCGGAAAATCCAAGAAAGGTCCTGAGTTCTTTCAAGTTGTTTGGTTTCGGCCAGGTTTTGAGTGACGAGATCTTATCGGGGTCTGTTTCAATGCCTTTTTCCGAAATGATGTGGCCAAGGTATTTTACAGAGCTCTGAAAAAACTGCATTTTCTGGTGAAAGTTTAAGGCCAAACTCCTTCAAACGACTGAGGACTCGCAAGAGGCGTTCTTCGTGCTCCTCCAGAGTTGAAGAGAAACAATGAGGTCATCAAGGAACACAAGGGCCTGTTTTAGATTGAGCTCCCCCATGCAGCGCTCCATGAGTCTCTGGAATGTGCTAGGGGCGTTTGTGATTCCTTGAGGCATTCTATTAAACTCGAAGAAACCTAGAGGCAGACAAATGCAGTCTTTGTTTATCAGCCTCCTCCATCTCAATCTGATAAAACCCTGACTTAAGGTCTAAGACTGAGAACCATTTCGATCCATTCAAAGCTGAAAAAGACTCTTCGAGGTTGGGTAAAGCGTAAGAATCTTTCACAGTCTGGAGGTTTAACTTTCTGTAGTCAATACATATCTGACATCTCCATTCTTTTTCGTACGACTACAATTGGGGATGAAAAAGGAGATTCAGAGTCACGGATGACTCGGCATCAAGGAGTTGCTGCAGGTGATTACGTACTGCTCTAGATCTTGTGGATGTATGGCCTTGCCCTGTTTGAAAGGAGTAGGGTCGCTGAGTGTGATGTGATGCTTGATCTTACTGGTGCGACCAAAGTCGAGCTCGTTTTGGGCAAATACCTCAGGCATAGAATTCAACTTTGAACGTATTCTTTCTTTCCACTCACTGGGGATTGAAGATCACCAAAATCGAATTGGAGATCTGAGTTTTCAAACTTTGGTTTAAGCGTTGGTCATTGGCTGATCGAACACTTTGAATGGCGTGAATTTGTGCAATGACTGTCTTTGGAGTGAGTGTGATGGTGTGATTGGATTCGTTTTCAAGATGACAGGTACACTGCGTGGGAGTTGGATGGGAGGGTCGCTAACCCATCTTAACAAGAAGCCCACCAGTTAAGTAGGTTGTTGTTGGTGCTCGACTGTCACCCATTTTCCAGTTTCTGGTACTCTGCATGTTACTGATCCTTCCAGAACTTTTGTTTCTCCAGCTCCAATAGTTTCACAATCCATACTGTTTAGTCTGACTTCGCCCAAGTTTGAATCAGCTGTGCGTTTTTTCCTCGCTGCAAGGGTTTTGAGAACGACTTTGTACCCATATGGAATGTGTGTTTCTCTTGGGCTCTACAACTAGTCCATACTGCTCATACAGAATGTCCAAAGTATTTGTACCTATCAGCAGTGAAGGTGAGTTAGAACTCAGATTGGAACAATCAATAGCGAGAGTTGGCACTTCAATGTCAGCACCACAAAAGAACTTTTGAGGAAGAAGTGATGGCTATCTCGATAAAGCCAGAGAGAGCTTTTGCCATTTGGCACCTTCTACAGCCTCTAACAGGTCATTCAAGCTGTGGACAGGTAGTAGACAGGTTCTGTAAACGACGGGAGACTGTTGTTACCTGTGTAGCCCGTATCTAATAAGAACTGACAGATGGTCATTGGATGGTGAGAGAGACACGTTTGCTCAACTTAAGGCCTTGTTGAAGGAGAGAGGGCTTTTTCAGTTGAAGCATGAAAGTAAAGCACGTTTCTTTTCTTGGGACCCTTGTGTTTTGTTTAGCTCCCTTTGTCCACAAATGAGCTGGTCACAGTTTAAAGACGAATATCTGGACATTCACTTTGTCCCAATGTCTTTCGCTTTTCTCTTAGCTGCTTCTTTAAGAGCGACAAGATTGAGATTGGCTCATTCTCGCATTGGTGGTTTGATATGCCCATCCTCTCCGCACTTTAACAGCAATACTCAGGCTTTGGTCGGTTGTTGAGTGGATGTCAGGTCTTTGATCATAGGATGGTGACTTTGACTCTGGGAGTATCAAAAGGACTTTAATGTTTTGCAGAGCTGAAGACTCGTCGGTTTGGCGTTGGCTGTTCAGCAAGCTTTTTTAAGTTTGAGAAGACGCAAGAATCGATTGCAGTATCACAATTTGCTTTTTGAGATTTTGCAATCAGAATCGACTGCTTTTCGTCTGGGGCGTTCTGGACTTTGAGACTGGGCAACCCTGATAGTGTGAGAGACCTTTGCTTTGGTTGTATATTTAGATGCTCGTTTATGCGTAAGACATCTTTCGATTGCGTCTTTTCTGCTGCAGTAAACGGAGCAATGAGGCAGAGATAAAGAAGTAGGTGGAGTTTTGTTTCTTTTGCTCATGCTGAAGTTCCGCAATCAAGTCATTGTCCCAACAGCCCTCTTATGAACTGTTTCATGAGCTGTTTTCAGTGTCACACAGAGATACCTCCCCTTATGAGAGAACGTGTGTTAAGGCATGACTTGGAGTCTGCTGAAGGTAGATGAAGGTTCTTCACCATGATTTTGACATGGTGTTCAAGTATTGGCGAAAAGGGTTGTCACCCATCTTCGACTTGACCAAAGCAGAATCAAGGATTGCAATATGTGACTGGAAATGGCGATGGCAGGTAAGTGTTTCTACAAGATCAACTGCAGGTGAAGAGAGACTCTCCAAAGCCTTCTGGACTCTTGATCTGTGCTTGGCAATTTTATGAAGAAGCTCACATCTTGAGCGCCAGCTTTCAAAGTCAACTTCATTGTTTGACGGGGACAACAGCGCTCTAAGAAAAAGTCTCAACTAAGGGAGTGTTCATTTGTGAATGAATATCTTCAGTTCGGAGAATGTGCTCCACTATTACTTTTTGAAGCTCTGGTGGATAACATCAGATGGTACTGTAGAGTAGGAGTCTTTGTACTGATTTGGGGTTTGTGACGATGTACCCACACGACGACTGGGATCGGTTGGTGGAAGTCCACCTAGAATGTGAGGTCTGTGACACTGGATTTGTCTGAGTCAGGGACTTGACTAGAGTCACACATGGTCACTTGGAATGTTATGTTCGTACCGTGTCAAAGCCCTAGTCAATAGACTAGCTCCTCTCTCAGTACTCCGTGAAATCTTTAACCTGTCTGATTTTGCAATGTCTCTCAGTTCAGCGTAAGTAAGTCTGTGTAGCAGTCTTGCTAACTACAGGAAGTGACGGTGCTTTAAAGTCCTCGACCAGTAAAGTAGTCAGGTTCATCTTAAGGTAAAGAATTTGTAAGGTAAGCAAGGGTGAAAGTGCTGTACGATGCAACTCTGAAGTGTATCTCAACAATACTGCTTGCCTACCTTGGGCTTGTAGGCGGAGCTATGGGCACAATCCTGAAAAGCACCCGTACTGTTTTAATGAACAGTCAACAGAGCTCCTCATCACGATACAGTGCCAAGTTATGCCAGTAATTAATGAGTGATTTGGGTAGTGTCAACGGCGGATATTAGCTTTACTCGGTCGCACAGGTCTTTCCATATTGCCTGTTTTTGGAAAAAACAATACCCTAAGGCTCGACAAGAGTGTACGCACACCCTGGCTGGCATCTGCCAAGAATGATGTAACACTACGGCTGTGGCACAGGACTGTAGGGTATGGACCTAAGTTCTAGATTCGAAAGGAGTGGTGTGTAATCCAACAATGAGAAAGCCAAAAGTCAACTAAGTTGTATAAATGACAAGGCCGGCAATTTACTTTACATAGACAATAAAAAGGACAGACACATCAAACAATCTAATATGGCACTTCCTCTGTTAGTTTTACCGTTACAGCCTTATATTGTTTTAACCTTTTGAGATGAGTTCAATGAAAAGGTATGTTTTCACTTGTTTCACTTATTTTCCAACAAGTTTTGTTTTCTGACGCGGGCATCATTTAGTTATTTATGTTTTTATCTTAACCCTAATATCTAAATAATTACTTTACTTTAAAGCTTTAAATT